>JAWHQI010000078.1:2400000-3600000 GCA_033032865.1 Dactylorhiza incarnata
AGGAAAAAGGTATTAAACAAAGCTTCTCAGCACCTAGAACTCCTCAACAAAATGGAGTTGCTGAGAGGAAGAATAGAACCTTAATAGAATCAGGAAGGACCCTGCTTGCAGAATCAGGATTACCAAAAACCTTTTGGGCTAAAGCAGTCAACACTACAAACTATGTTCTAAATAGAAGCCTCATACACAAAACTAAATCAAAGACTCCATATGAGCTCCTGAAAAATAAAACACCCACTGTTAAATATTTTAAAATTTTTGGATGTGCCTGCTTTATTCTAAACAATGGGAAAGATCATCTTGCCAAATTTGACAAGAGGTCTGATGATGGAATATTTTTGGGATACTCACTAGTAAAGCCTATAGGTGCTACAATAGAAGAACTCATAAAATTGAAGAATCTATGCACATTGTATTTGATGAAACTAACATTCTACTTTAGGGGGAGGAGACTCCCACCAGTTCCTTTCCACAGGAAAACAACAGCATAGAAACCCAGCTTGAGCAACTAGCTCTAGAGAACACAGAAAATGGAAAGGAAAACCAGTTAGAGGAACCAAGTGAGGAGTCTGAACAAGAAACCTCAGAAAAGAGCATTCCAGACCCATTTCCACAAGAGAACATGGTTCAGGAAGAACAATTGAACAATGATCTCATTGAAAATGAAGAAGAAGAACAACTGACAAGTTCAAGCAGAACAGGGATCAATTTGAAGGATCATCCACAAACTCAATTAATTGGAGATCCCAATACAGGAGTAAGAACAAGACACCAGGTCTCCACTGGGATGGTGCTCCAATGCTTCCTATCACAAGTTGAACCAAAGAAGTTTGAGGAAGCAAATTGTGATCCTCACTGGATTATGGCCATGCAAGAAGAACTAGGCCAATTTGAGAGAAACAAAGTATGGAACCTAGTTGAAAGACCAAGAAACTACCCTGTAATTGGTACAAAATGGGTATACAGGAACAAACTAGATTCCACTGGAGTAATTGTGAGGAACAAGGCAAGACTTGTAGCACAAGGATATAGACAAGAAGAAGGGATAGACTACAACCAGACCTTTGCTCCAGTAGCCAGATTAGAGGCAATCAGGCTCTTTCTTGCCGATGCAGCCTTCATGAAGATGAAAGCCTACCAAATGGATGTCAAGAGTGCTTTTCTAAATGGTGATCTTCAAGAAGAAGTATATGTGGAGCAACCACCAGGTTTTGTTAATCCCTGTTCTCCTAACTTTGTTTATAGACTTAACAAAGTTCTATATGGTCTTAAGCAAGCACCTAGAGCTTGGTATGAAACTCTCTCAAATTTTCTTCTAGAAAATTCCTTTGAAAGAGGAAAAGTAGACAAGACACTCTTTACTAGAACCCATAAATACCAACTCCTCCTTGTTCAAATATATGTAGATGACATTATTTTTAGCTCAACTCATCCTAAACTGTGTAAAAGATTTGCTAATCTAATGCAATCTAAATTTGAAATGAGTAGTATGGGAGAACTCTCATACTTCCTAGGGCTACAAGTAAAACAAAGTAGTGAAGGAATCTTTATCTCACAATCAAAATATACTAAAGAGCTAATCAAAAAGTTTGGTATGGAATCAGCATCTACCATGAAAACACCCATGGCAACCAATGCCATTATAGAAAAAGATGATAAAGGAAAATCAGTAGATCAAAAGACTTATAGGGCCATCATAGGATCCCTTCTATATCTTACAGCTAGCAGACCTGATATCATGTTTGCCACTTGCATATGTGCTAGATTTCAGGTTGACCCAAAGGAATCCCATCTCACCTCTGTAAAAAGGATTCTTAGATACCTAAAGGGAACCCCTGAACTAGGGCTATGGTACTCAGCAGAAACCAACTTTGAATTAATAGGTTTCTCAGATGCAGATTATGCTGGATGTAGGGTTGATAGAAAAAGCACATCTGGTACCTGCCAATTCCTAGGTGACAGATTGATCTCATGGTTTAGTAAGAAACAAACCTCAGTCTCAACCTCAACAGCTGAAGCTGAATACATAGCTGCTGGGAGCTATTGTTCACAAATCCTATGGATGCAAAATCAGCTTCTTGACTACAAATTGGAAATACATAACTCTAAGATCTATTGTGATAGCTCTAGTGCTATATCCATAGCATCCAACCCAGTCCTTCATAGTAGGACCAAACATATAGAGATCAGACATCACTTCCTTAGAGACAATGTTCTTAGAATATATTCCCACAGACAATCAAAGAGCAGACATCTTCACAAAACCTTTAGATGAAACTAAGCATAACTATTTCATAAACACCTTAGGAATGCTTGATGGAAGCTTGTAAACCCCATTGTTAGGGAACTCTAATGAAATCAGACAATCTAAGAAAATTTCTTGAAGATACGTCGAATACATGTCGACGCTCCGTCGAGACAAACTCGACGCTGACATCGATTTCCATCAGACAATGCTACGTCGATCCTTTATCGACGTACCGTCGAATTCATATCGACGCAAGACTATGATCACGTCGATAAAACACCAGGCCGGCCAATCTCCACGCAAACGTCGACATCCATTCGACGCAACGTCGACTTCCAGTTAAAATTAGAATCAAATCCTTACTTCCTCTTTTGACGATTGGATTACCTTGATTTCTGCTTCCTTTCTCGACGTTTCACCTTCTTTAAATAAAGCTTCTTATTTCATAACATATACCTTTCTGAACCCGCCAAAACTTTGTCTTCTACCTCTCTCTCTTTCTGCATCAATGACGCCTACTCCTGTTCAAACTGCCCTTATCAATGCGATGAACGATGCTCTGGAAAATCTTCTCAACGACTTCCAGACACGTCTAACCAACTTCTCCAATGAATGTGCCAATATGATCACCTCCTGTGAAGCCAAATTGGCCACCCTATCTGCCTCTCTTCCTGAGCTTCATCCTCTTCTTCGAGAGGAACCTCTGTCGCCACAAAGGTTTACATCCTTCCTGAAATATATAAACCAGGGGGAGAGTTGCTCCAGAAAGTAATAACAATAATAAAATAACAAAGTAATAACAAAGTAATAACAATAATAACAAAGGAGACTGAACATGGCGCCATTGATAACAAAGTAATAACAATAATAAAACAACTTACGGGAAACATCGTGCGTCACACCTGGAGCAGAGGAGACTGAGTGAGCTGCCTCTTCAACGCCTGGATATCCTCCTCACACTCTGAGGTCCATTCGAATTTTTGATTCTCTCTCAGCACCTTGAAGAAGGGTGCACACTTTTCCCCTGCCCGGGAGAGGAATCTACTGAGACCGGCCAACTTCCCTGTAAGGCGCTGAACCTCCTTGGCGCTTCTTGGCGATCCCAATTCCATGATGGCTTTGACCTTATTTGGATTAGGCTCCACCCCGACTGGGGTGAGTAAGTGACCTTGAAACTTCCCTCGGCTAGCCCCGAAGACACACTTCTAGGGATTGAGTTTCATTTTATACTTATGCAAAGTCCCGAAAGTCTCTTCGAGGTCCCGGAGGTGGGATCCCAGTTCTCGGCTTTTGATCATGAGGTCATCTACATAGACCTCCTGGTTCCTTCCTTTCTGTTCTCAAAAGACCCTGTCCATCATTTGTTAGTATGTTGCCCCTGCATTCTTTAGCACAAAGGGCATCATTTTATAGAAGTGACACCCATCCCCTGTGATAAAGGAGACATCCTTGATGTCGGGGGGGGGGGGGGGGTGCATGCAGATCTGATGATAACCTGAAAAAGCATCTAAAAAAGACATTACAGGGAAACTGACGGCTGAATCAACCAGCGCGTCGATTCTATGCAAGGGGTAGAAATCCTTGGGGCATGATTTATTAAGCAAGGAAAAATCAATACACATCCTCCACTTACCTCCTCCCTTTTCACCATAACCACGTTGGAGACCCAGCCTGGGTACTGGATCTCCAATACAAAATCTGCCTGGAGGAGTTTGCCCACCTCCTCTTGGATGGGCCCTTCTAGCTTATCTGCTATGGCCCTCTTCTTATGACGGATGGAGTGGGTGCTGGGATCGAGGTTGAGGCGATGGCAAGCCACATCTGCATTAATCCCGGGCATCTCCGCGGTGCTCCATGCGAAGACGTCCACATTCTCCTGGAGGCAGGCCAGGATTTGCTTCTGTTCCTCCAGGCTGAGCTCGCCACTGATCTTGACTTTTTCTACCAACCCTGCCCGGGTGGTGACCTCAAGCTCCACGACCTCATCAACGGCTTCCAGTCGGGACTGCTCCCCCCAATCCTCTTCCTTCTCCTCGCAACCTGGCGCTTTGACCTCCTCTCTCCTTCCTTCCCGAACCTCCATCATCTCTTCCGCCCCCTCCAGCTGGGCATCCCCTTCTTCTTCTTTTTTCTCCTTCTCCTCCTCCATCGGCTCCTCCGACCCTTCCTCCACTCTCTCCTCCTCTCCTTCTTCTCAAAGCCTCGCCAGATCCCCCATCTCTTTATCCCACACTTCTGCCTCGGCCATCCAGGAGACGGTGTTCACAACGGTCACATAGCACTGCCGGGCAACCTTCGGATCTCCCCTTATCCGAACTTGGACTCCCCCATCATTGAACTTAAGGCACTGGTGGAAGGTGGAGGAGACACAATGGAATGCGCTGATGAGAGGCCGTCTGAACATGGCGCTGTAGTTACTGGGGGCGTCCACTATGACAAAACGACAATTCCTGGACTGCCCCCCAGGACTATATGAAGTCCCACTCCCCCCTCTACCTCCTTTCTCTCCCCAAAGAATCCAAACAATGGGCCATCCGAGGCCAATACCCTTCGTGCCTCCACCTGCATCTCGTCAAACGCCTTCTTAAAGATGACGTTGACCGAGATCCCATTGTCCACAAGGATTTGGGAAGCGGTGAAGTTCTCGACCACTGTCTGAATGACCAGCGCATCGTAGAACGGGTCTTCCTGGACCAACATATCCTTCTGAGTGAATGAAATCTTCTCCGTCGGGGGTGGGTCTAGGGACGTCGAAACTACGCTACGACGGTACATAGTATGGAAGCTGGCCTTATGGGTCGCCTCAATCCCTACCCCTCCATGGATCACCCCGATCCCCCCTCGAGCCCCCACATCAGCCCGGTCTTCGCACCTCTCATCCTCTTCTTCCTAAGGCAGGACTTCCTCGATCCTCACCGCCCACTGCTCCCGCGACAATGGTTCCCTGGCCTCTCTTACTTCTGGGAACTCCAGGAAGGTGACCGTTGCATGCCCTTCCTCCCGATGGAAGTCACAATATGGCAACGCCACCCCCCTCTCTTGGCCTCCGCCGCCCTTTTCCCCCTTCTCCTTCCTACTCCTGCTTCTACTCCTGCCCCTTCTCTCGTTCCTCTTCCTCCCCTTCCTCGCCTGATTACCATTGCCTGCTGAGTTGGTGGAGGCATCTTCCTGGGACCTTGCCTCTATCCCAACTGATGGGGTCTTCCCTGACCCCCATGGAAGTGATGAGTCCCAATTAAATACACATTTTCGGACTCATCTGGGCTTGTTTTCACGCAATTGCACTTCACTTTTATTTCATTATTGCTTATATTTCACTTGAACACATTTCTTCACAAAGTGCACTCTTTGGGCCCGTTTTGGTGTGCAATTGCGCACTATTCTGTTGGGGGTAAGCACATGGTGCTCCCCATGTATTCATTTTGTTGTTATTTTATATTTATGTGTGCTGGTGGTATGTTCCCTAGTTTGTTGGTTTATATTGCAGGTGGGCAGATCTTCATTCTATGAGAAATGTAACCTGGAGAAATCGCACGGTCGTGCGATTCCTTGACGCACGATTTCAGCGACCGTGCGATTCCTACGGTATTTATAAATGGTGATCTGCCCCGGCTCGTGCATTTTGTTCGCGCACGGTCAGTTTTGATCGTGCGTGAGCAAAATCACATGAGTTTCCCGCTTTTATCTAAGAATTTATGTCATTTTGCAATTTTCCAGATCGCACGGTCGTGCGTTTATCCTTCACGCACGATCTGGTCGATCGTGTGCGTTCATTTGCGGCCCAAAATAGCATTCTGAATTTGGTCGTGCGTTTTTATGCACGGTCGTGCGTTTGGTCGTGCATGAACAAAATTCTGCAACTTTTCTATTTAAACTGCGATTTTTTAGGTTCTAAACCCCGATTCTGTTCCGCGATTTCTTCCGCCGGAAGGGGCGACAGCTCTATTTTCTTCCCTTCTTCCTCCACCTTTTGCCCAAGGCCACCTCACAACATCCAAGCGCTTCAAGGAGAGGAGGCTACACTCATCTTCATCGCTAAGCTAGGAGTTCTTCGCATCAGATGTGGCCGGATTGTAGTTTACCGGAGAAGACGGGTCCATTGGGAGTAAGTGACAGCCCTCCTCTACCCCGGACGATAGCTGGGACCGAGCTAGGATGCAGATTGACAACCCGACGATTCCTACCGTGAATCTACAGCAAGCCTCCGGATTCGGTCGTATCTCTTGCATTTTTCTCTTCTTAGGTTATTGTTGCTTGCAGTGTTATCTTCTATTTTATGATGATGTTTGTACTCTGCACTTGATTTAATTTGTATTTCGTTGTTATGCAATGATACTATTTGTGTATGAGTACTTGAGGTGAGCTCTTGTGGTAGTGTGGGTGTGAGTGTGTGGTTTGGCTGCACTAGCAATTGCTAGGTGTGAGCTTTGTGACGAGGTGCTTGCGACCCTCATTCCTTATGCCTACTCGTCCATCCGCCTAGCGAAGCGTGGCATAACGGCCCGTGTAATCCATTCGCCTAACGAAGCAGTGCGCTCAAGGCCTGCATAGTTCGATTCCGCTTGCCTACTCGTCCATCCGCCCTTGACGCAGTGCGCTCAAGGCCTGCCTAGTCTCCATCCCGCCAAGCGAAGCATTGCATAGCGGCATTGCATAGGAGTAGTTATAGTTTTTTTTCCTTTATTTTCCACAACCAAATCAACCCGTTTCTGCAACCCATCCGACTTAAGGACTTCAATCTCAAGTCCTTCCTCAATAATAAACTCCACCTTACTGTGTTCCTTCGAGATCGATACTTGGGAATTCATTCCCACATTTTATATTACTTGAACGATCGGTACTCTGCCGGTTCGTGCCGCAGTCTTGCTACCGCCTATAGCGGTGTGCTAAGATTTGCGCATCAAATTTTTGGCGCCGTTGCCGGGGAACACATTTGTGTGAGTTTTCTGGAGAGGGAGAATCTGAGAGAGAAGCCCTTCCATTTGTAAATTGCATCCTTTCTTTATTTTATTTCTTGTTATTCCTTTTTTCTATTTTATATAAGGTTGCTTAGTAAATTATTGTTGGGTGTAGCATTTTGCACAATAGTGTTTTTCTTTTGAATCTTGTTATCTTCACATAATGTGGGCTTCATTTAATATTCGTTGCCGTTTGTGTGGAGATATATCTCATGCTAGTGATATATGTCCAAAGGGAGATAATAGCCCTAGCACTCAAGGCCCAGTATATGGAGCACCGACTTCGTCTGGTACTCCATATGGTGCGCGTAAGTCCTATGGCTATTCTGCTGAGCCTTTACCATCACACTTCTTTTCGGCTTCATCTCCTGCTGTGCCAAAGAAGCCCGCAAGGCAGTGCTTGTTTTGTCGGAGCATGGATCATGCCTTGAAGGATTGTGCTGCATTCCTTCGCCAATTGGACGAGGATGACGAGCCGGATATCCGGATTGTCCCGACTCCTACTTCTAGCAGCACACCTTCAACATCTGGTTATGTGCCCGTGTCACCTTCATGCTTTGAAGGGTATGGCATGGACACAATCACCAGATGTGTGCCTGATCTAGGCTCTGACACGACTGAGCCCATCTCCCCTGTGCATATATCACCGTGTATAGATTCGATTCTTTGTGAGGAATCGGTGCTTGACTTTTATCCAAGCACTATTCCTCCCCCTATTGTGCATTTTACTACATTTGTCTCTGACGACATTATTGAGGATGTTTTGCAGGATAAGGCAGGTGATTTATGTGTTGTGCCTATTCTTATGGAGGAGGATATTTTCCAAGGTGACGAGGATTCTACCTCAGCACCGGTGGAGGAAGTCCAAATCATGGAGGAGGTCACTGATGATCCTACTGAGCCCTGCAGCATTGTCGATGATGCCGACAATATCTTATTTCCCCAACCTCTTGGGAGTGAAACCGGGACCACTCCCCCGATTGATGTTCATTTAAGTTTTTCTTCTTTTTTATTTCCTAACCCCCCTTCTTCATCTGAGCCTGTGCAGGTTGAGTCTTCACAGGTACTTCAGGAGGACTTGGAGCATTCTGCTCAAGTCAATGATGAGTGTATCCTCTCATGTGAGGAGGTTGATCCCCCCTCCATAGACGAAGCCTCATTCATTGCCTTCTCCTTCTGCCGCCTCCCTGAAGACAACACCTTGCTGGGCAAGGATTTAGTTTGTGGTGAGATGAGTGAGGACCAGCTCTCCTCCTCTTCTTACTTCCTATTCCCGCTACCTGTGTTCAGCAGGTATTTTTATTTAGGTAGGGGAGTAACTGTTCTGTCGCCGTATCGGTACCAGCTACCGACACGCATATTAGAACAGTTACCTGTGCACTTTTCTTTTCATACGCCCATTAGCTAGAACTATTTTGTTTTTGAATAAGTCATGCTGGGAAGACAATAACCCAAGTAGTTATCTTACCTTTCTTGCAATGTTAGTTTATCTAGTTTGTTTAGTTAGTTTTACTTTATTTTAGTTTGTATATTTTCTTTTGTTTTTGCGGAGCTCACCCATGCAGGTTCTTATTCTGGTTGGGGATGCTGCAGCTTTGTCTCAATTCACACGCCAAACTTCTGGTATGCTCACTTGATGAGCATTGGGTACTCTCTTCCCCTAGCTCTATTTTTGATTTTCATAGTTATATATTGTGTTGGATTGTTTAGTTTAAGTCTGGGGGAGAGATATTTTCTGTACCCGCTCACGTGCACTATTGCATAGCATACTAGAAGCTTCTTTTTAAATTGTTGTTCATTCTTTTTGTGCACCACATCACCCACTTGAGCGCGCACTCACTTGTGTGTGTGTTTCCGTTCATGCTTATTTTGGTTGGAATGTGAAATAGGATGTTAGCTTAGGAATTGCAAATCAGAGTGCGATGTTGACTCTTGTAGTGCTCTAGTCGCATCCACATGCTCCAGTAGAATTTTGAGTAAAATTAGATTATTTCTATGCATTTAATTTACGATTAGTGTTTTTGCGTAGTTTTAGATTTATTATACTCAATTGGTGAATTCAAATGAAATTGGCGGTAGCACGGTGTTGTGTGTAGGCAAGTGCTAGTTGTGTGTTGCTCGAGTCGGAACGAAGGTTTACCTTTCTCGTGGGCTAAGAACTTGCCCCAAGCGACTCTTGAAGCATGGGCGAGAGCAACTCATATTGTTAAACATGATGTAGGCCATTTTTGGCTAGTTTGAGCCTTATTTTCCATGACCTATGCGTTTACCTTTGCAAGCCAAGTTTGTGCCTACCCCTCCTTAGTTTCCGCTCTTCTTTCAATCACCAAAGCCTGAAGCTTATCCTAGTATCGCAACCAAGTAGCGAGTTAACTGAAATCATATTTCTTAATTTGGTGTGATGTTTGGAACCTCTGTGATGTGAAAGAAAAATCTGTATTATTTGCTGAACTCATTATTGTGAACCAACCGGGGGATAAAAAAATGAAGTTAAAAGAAAAATCTGAAAAGAATTGGAATGAAAAGAAATCCCTTCGAGCGTAATAGAAAATTCAGTTGGTCTTTGTTGGAGTAGGCTGTGTGCACACCCAGTTTTCAAGCTAATTCTGGGGGTGTGTCACACTAGCATCGTTCTTGGTCTTGTTTTGGTACAATGTTATCTTTTGGCTGATTTGGGTTGCGTAGCCGTCTCGTTTATCATTGAATATCATACCGTAACCTAAGCCCCATTATAACCTGAAAGTCCTATTGATTTAACTTGTGAGTT
Source organism: Dactylorhiza incarnata (assembly GCA_033032865.1). Taxonomy (NCBI): domain Eukaryota; kingdom Viridiplantae; phylum Streptophyta; class Magnoliopsida; order Asparagales; family Orchidaceae; genus Dactylorhiza; species Dactylorhiza incarnata. The sequence goes on from JAWHQI010000078.1 coordinate 2,409,974, forward strand.
TGCTAGCGCCGTGGAGAGAGTGTAACCGGGCAAGCTTATGGTTCTCGTCGTTGATGGATTTCAGCGGAGTTATCCCCGAATTCCGGTCTTTAGCAACACCCTCCTGAGTGGCTTGTGAACTTTCACACCTAGCACGACCACACAAGTTCTTTATGATTCACCAGTTGAGTATCAATAAATCTTTATTTACGCTTTAACACTTTTGTACATTAGTTAGCATAGTTAGAATCTCCTTTTACTGAATTTCTATTTGCATGCATATGATACTTCGCACCGTACTCCTATTTTGCAATTCCCTTCACTAACTACCATTTTCATACTCCGCCAGATTTGTTTGCTCGGGACGCGCAAACAGGTAAGTCTGGGGGTGTGATGAGTCCCAATTATATACACATAATCAGACTCATCTGGGCTTGTTTTCACGCAATTGCACTTCACTTTTAGTTCATTATTGCTTATATTTCACTTTGAACACATTTCTTCACAAAGTGCACTCTTTGGGCCCGTTTTGGTGTGCAATTGCGCACTATTCTGTTGGGGGTAAGCACATGGTGCTCCCCATGTCTTTATTTTGCAGTTATTATATATTTATGAGTGCTGGTGGTATGTTCCCCAGTTTGTTGGTTTATATTGCAGGTGGGCAGATCTTCATTCTATGAGAAATGTAACCTGGAGAAATCGCACGGTCGTGCGATTCCTTGACGCACGATTTCAGCGACCGTGCGATTCCTACGGTATTTATAAATGGTGATCTGCCCCAGTTCGTGCGTTTTGTTCGCGTACGGTCAGTTTTGATCGTGCGTGAGCAAAATCGCATGAGTTTCCCTCTTTTATCTAAGAATTTATGTCCTTTTGCAATTTTCTAGATCGCACGGTCGTGCGTTTATCCTTCACGCACGATCTGGTCGATCGTGCACATTCATTTGTGGCCCAAAATAGCATTCTGAATTTGGTCGTGCATTTTTACGCACGACCGTGCGTTTGGTCGTGCATGAACAAAATTCTGCAACTTTTCTATTTAAACTGCGATTTTTTAGGTTTTAAACCCCGATTTTGTTCCGCGATTTCTTCCGCCGGAAGGGGCGACAGCTCCGTTTTCTTCCCTTCTTCCTCCACCTTTTGCCCAAGGCCACCTCACTTCATCCAAGCACTTCAAGGAGAGGAGGCTACACTCATCTTCATTGCTAAGCTAGGAGTTCTTCGCATCAGACGTGGCCGGATTGTAGTTTACCGGAGAAAACGGGTCCATTGGGAGGAAGTGACAACCCTCCTCTACCCCGGACGATAGCTGGGACCGATCTAGGATGCGGATTTACAACCCGACGATTCCTACCGAGAATCTACAGCAAGCCTCCGGATTCAGGTATCTCTTGCATTTTTCTCTTCTCAGGTTATTGTTGCTTGCAGTGTAATCTTCTATTTTATGATGATGTTTGTACTCTGCACTTGATTTAATTTGTATTTCGTTGTTATGCAATGATACTATTTGTTTATGAGTAATTGAGGTGAGCTCTTGTGGTAGTGTGGGTGTGAGTGTGTGGTTTGGCTGCACTAGCAATTGCTAGGTGTGAGCTTTGTGACGAGGTGCTTGCGACCCTCATTCCGTATGCCTACTCGTCCATCCTCCTAGCGAAGCGTAGCATATCGGCCCGTGTAATCCATTCGCCTAAAGAAGCAGTGCGCTCAAGGCCTGCACAGTTCGATTCCGCTTGCCTACTCGTCCATCCGCCCTTGCGACGCAGTGCGCTCAAGGCCTGCGTAGTCTCCATCCCGCCAAGCGAAGCATTGCATAGCGGCATTGCATAGGAGTAGTTGTAGTTATTTTTCCTTTATTTTCCACAACCAAATCACCCGGTTTCCGCAACCCATCAGACTTAAGGACTTCAATCTCAAGTCCTTCCTCAATAATAAACTCCACCTTACTGTGTTCCTTCAAGATCGATACTTGGAGATTCACTCCCACATTTTATATTAGTTGAACGATCGGTACACTGCCGGTTCATGCCGCAGTCTTGCTACCGCCTATAGCGGTGTGCTAAGATTTGTGCATCATTACCCCTTCTGATGAGTCCGATTTATATAGGATTTTTTCTGACTCATCTGGGATTGTTTTCACGTATTTGCACTTCACTTTCTGCACATTATTGCTTATATTGCATTGATACTCCGGATTACACGTAGAGCACCTTTTAGGCATGTTGTGGAGTGCAATTGCGCACTATTTTGTTGGGGGCTAGCACATTGTGCTCCCCATTCTTTTTATGCTTTTACACTTGTGCTGGAGGTGTGTTCCCAGCGTTTGGGTGTGTTGTGCAGGTGGGCAGATCATCCATGTTGCCCCGAATTCATCCTGTATGAATCGCACGGTCGTGCGTTTTCTTGATGCATGGTCGATTGCGATCGTGCATTATGATCGACTGGTCAATATGGTGATCTGCCCCGCTCGTGCGTTTTCTTCACGCACGGTTGACCTCAACCGTGCGCGAACAAAACGCACGACCTCCTATTGGTTGCCGGATTTCGAGTTTTCTGAATTTACCCGTGCGTTTTTACGCACGGTCGGCTTCGACCATGCGTGAGTAAAACACACGGGCGCACCTGCGTCGTCTTCCTGGCATTTGTTCCCGATTAATATCGCACGGTTCACGCACGGTCGTGCATTCGACCGTGCGTGACCAAATTTCTGATTATTTTGTATAAAAGCTGCAGCTCTTGCCCTATTCCAGATCGACCTTCTTTCTCGCGCCCTGAGCTCTAGTTCCACACCATTTTCGCCGCTCCATCATCGCCACCTTCGGGAGGAGCTCCGACCGCCATTCTCTTGCAAATATCAAGCTGGAGCGTCCTCTAGGCCTCCTCCATTGTTCGTGCACTTCCAAAGCTCCATTTTGAGGGATTCTCTGCTGCATATGTGATGTTCTCCGGTGAGATTGTGGCCAAAGAAGATTGACGGAGAAGACGGGTATAATAGAAGAAAGTGACAGCTCTTCCGGACCCCGGACGGCAGTTGGAGACCGAGCTCGGACAAGGATTGACAACCCTAGATTCTGGCTGTGAACCTCCGATGAGTCTCCGTGCTTTGGTTGTAATCTCGACCCCCTTCATATTGTAGTACTGTTTTTCTTCTATTATTTGGGTGTATGAACAATGTTTGCTAAACCTTGTTTTGTCATTTAATATTTCATTTCTATGTGAAATCGTTATGTGTGGTTTATGCAAGTGAGGAGCGCCCCATTCCATCCTCCATCCCGCCGTCATGTTCGTGTGCCGCACTAGCAATTGCTAGTGGCGTGCTTGTCGACGAGGTGCTTGCGACCCTCATTCTGCCTACCTACTCGCCCATCCGCCTAGTGAAGCATGGCATAGCGGCCCGTGTAATCCATTGGCCTAACGAAGCAGCACGCTCAAGGCCTGCACAGTTCGATTCCGCTTGCCTACTCGTCCATCCGCCCTTGCGAAGCAGCGCGCTCAAGGACCTGCCTAGTCTCCATCCCGCCAAGCGAAGCATTGCATAGCGGCATTGCATAGGAGTAGTTGTAGTATTTTCTTTTATTTCCACAAACCAAATCACCCACTTTCGCACCCATCCGACCTAAAGGACTTCAATATCAAGTCCTTCCTCGATAGTTAACTCCACCTTACTGTGCTCCTTTGAGATTCGATACTTGGGGACCACTCCCACATTTTATATTACTTGAACGATCGGTACACTGCCATTTCATGCCGCAGTCTTGCTACCGCCTATAGCAGTGTGCTAGATTTGTGCATCACCCTCCCAGGGCGTAACCTCTCCCTTGAACCTGCGCTCCTCCACCTTGATGCCTCCACCCCACCTCCGGGGCCCTGGTCTCTTCTCTTCTCTGCACTTCCTGCTGCTTGACTTCCAGCTCACTGAGCTTTGCTATCCTCTTGGTGAGCTCTGGGTTAGCCTCCTCCCCTTCAATCTCCTCCGCCACACTCTCCATCAACTCCTCGTAGGAGACGGGGCCCTTCCTCTTCAAACTCATCTTGAAAAAGCTCTCCCTCAGCCCCACCATGAAGGCGAGCTGGATGGAAAACCCATACATCTATTAGGTAAGCAGAACCTCCTCCTGAAACCGGTCCGCGTAATGGGCCAGCGACTCCCCCAGCTCCTACTTGACCTTGAAGAGCGACTCAACATCTCTCTTCCTCTTCTTCGAAGTTGATAAGCGCAACAAGAAGCCTCATCGCAAGTCCTCAAACTGGTAGATCGACCCGGCTGGGAGTTGATGGAACCAGTCCCTAGCCTTCTCCTTCTGAGTGACGGTGAAGAGCCGACACTTGAATTCATCTGACATCGGCCAGATAGAGACTGAGTCCTCGAACGATTGCAAGTGCTGGACAGGGTCATCCTTGCCGCAATAGTAGACCCTGTCCCACTCCCTGAACCCTTTCGGGACTGGTGCGGAAAGCACCAGCTCGAAAAAAGGATCGCTCCCGCTCGCGGTCCTCTCCTGCTCGGCTCGTCCTACAACTTCTCTCGCGGGACCCGAGCTCACCAGAGCCGCGCTCGCTGGAACTGCGCTTGCCGGGGCTCAACTCGCCGGGGCAGCGCTCGCCGGGACTGCACTCGCCGTGGCAGTGCTCACTAGAACAACGCTCTCTGAGACTGGACCTGCAGTTGAGGTGCTCGATGGGCTGGAAAAGAGCTCTCGCCCGAAGAGGTCTCGCCCTGCTCCTGCCACCTCCTTCCCTGCCCTTCCCCCGGGGGCACACTCGCTGACCCCCGGAGGGGGGAGCACCTGAGGTGCTGGGGTCGCAAACTCATTTCGCACCGCGGCGAATGCGAGACTGATGCTCTCGAGGACCTCCCTCTTGAGGTCCGCAAACATCCCCAATGTCACTGCCGGCTGCGAGCCGCCAAATTCATCGCCCTGCTCTTCATCTCCCGCCATGCTACTTCCTTGAAACTTTCTTGCACCAGCTATTGTCCACGCTCACAGCACCAAAAATGTTGGAACCGGGATTCGGCCCAACGAGGAGTTCGGACCTCAAAGATGGGTGCAACTCGCGCTTACTGATCCCCTGGAGCAACTTGACCGAAGACTTAGAACTGAGACCCTTACTGACAGTGTGGAGGTCCCACCACACACCCGGAAGATCGTAGAGCGCTTCCCCTCCCAAGCCAAGAACTGAAGCCGGGCACCTTGGAGAGCTCTGAGAATGCTAATAAAAGATGACCTGAGGAGAGAGAAGCCAAAGAAGGAGACTCTCCAAAGGTGCCCTTAAGGTCTTATTTATAGTTTTCCAGAACTGGTCTGCTGATAGTGGGGCTCCGCCTTTTGGTTTACTAAACGCACCCCAATTTGGCCTGCTAACAACCAAACTCCGCTGTTCCGAAGGGCTACTGGCAGCCCACCTAAGGCAGAAGGGTAATTTCACCTCCTTGACCCTTGGGCAAATGGCCTGTGAGAGCGCCACTCCTAGCAGTTCTCGTGAGTCTCCTTGCGAACCCTCCTTAGGCGAGCGGCCGACGAAGGCCATGCTCGCCTTCCTTCTGACGATGACCCTCGGGCCATGTCTCGCATTCTACCCTGCAGGATCACCTTGGCTCGCCTGGCCTAGATCTCGCGAGAGCGCATTGACGAGATGACCACTTTAGCCTAAATCACATCTTTGAGCCTTATTCCCCCAGGAGAACATGGGGTTGTACAACCGCGATCCGCTCACAGATCTTAGCGAGCCCTCTCCAAATTCTCCTCGCTTTATCTGATATGGTTATCCGATATGCCCGCCACTTGTGCGAACCGATGGAGGTCGTCCTTGATGGCCTTCTGGCGAGTCTCCATCTCGTACAACCTCGCCTCTAAGTCGGTTACCTGGCCAAACAGCCCATCCTCACCCTGCATCTACTGTTGGAACTCCTCCACCTCAGCAAGGCGGTCTCCAAGATCAACCAGCTACTCGTTCACCTCGGCGGGCGGCATAGCCATCAGAAGAGAGTCGTAGGCTCGGAGGACAGCAATGAGATGGGCCCACGACTCTTCGTTGAATCCAGGCGGGTCCGCGAGCAGCTCCCTCAGATACGTGGACATCGCAGGCGGTGGCGACCTCAGCAGCTAGTCCGTAGACGACAGGTGGCTGAAAGAAGAAGACCCGTGACTATCTGAAAGAAGAAGTCAAGCGGCGATGATATGTGGCAAAAGATAAAAGAGGTAATAAGGTAAGCGGGGCGAGTACCTGTAGGGGAATTATCTTCCCCCTGAAGTCGAGGCGGATCCGCCTGGAGTTTTTCGGTATAGGCAGGTAGGCGGAAGACCACGCCTGTCCCTCCAAGCAAAGGACCCATCATCAAGGACTTCCCCCCGAAAGTGGGGCGAGTGGGCTGACCTACCCCATATATGTGCTAAGACGTTTGAGAAGGGGAGGGGGGGGGGACAGAAGTCAAGCCTACTCTCCCTGGGACCGAGGACAATGCTGTGGCTAGGCCCCTCGACAGGGTGCCCGGGCGGTGGTGGATGACTAGAGGATGCTGTAGAAATCAAGGAGTTATGGCTGGCCCGATGAAGATATGCGAGTAGACAATATTCTTACATGGAACAATGGTGGGGCGAATAGGAGGGGGTATAGGAGCACCCACGTTAGAGGGAGGTTGTCCATCATCCCTGACCCCTCCAGTAGCGATCTCGATCCTGCCCTCATCTTGTCGAAGATACAAGTCGTCGTTGGGCTCTTCATGGATAGGTGAGGCGGCCAACCTCCTATGTGATGGCCCACACCTCGCGGTGGACTCAGGGTCTATTGAATACTTCTCGCAGTGGGGAGGATTGACCCTCTTCCTCTTGTGCTTCTTCTTCCTCGCGGAGCTGGGAAGGCAAGGGGTCAGGAACTCGCCAATGATGTCGAGGACAGCGACTGCCTTGGGCTCGTCATCAGCAAGCACTTGGTTGCCGGCCGCGGAAGAACCTCCTCCAGAGGCCATCTCAACATAAAGGATCAAAGATGTACCCCCTCTATTTATAGAAGGAGGCCCAGTAAGCGTGCGGTCTCAGAAAATAAGGGGTTGGACCTTCTTTCTGACCTCTGGCGAGCTCGCAAAAAGCGGGGATTTTGTATAACCCGTATTCAACGAGTAGGCTGGCCAGTGTTTGATGAGTAGACCCAGTAATGATCTGATTCGCCCAGGGTAGGGTGAGGTGAGTACGTCCCCTATTGTTCTTCTCGATGCCATAGTTCTTCTCGATGACACAGACCTCTTCTCGACGACATGAGTGCAATTCGTCCAGATGATACCAATAGCCCATTTCGACGACAAAGTTCCTTCAAGCCCGGGGGCGAGGCGAGTTGACTTTGCCTCATGCGAGCTTGCTTCGAGAGCTAGAGCTCTCTCCTGGTGAGTAGGATCTGACCTAGTCTCCCCAGCCATATTTCTCAAGGAGGGAGCGAGGCGAGTTCGGGACAACCCGACTCCTCAGTCCTCTCTCACTATCCGCAGACTAGCAGGGGCTGTGATTAGTATTTACGAAAAGGCGCGAGGAGCTATTCGCAGACCATTTTGGTCTTTATATAGTAATTTGGTTAAGGTAGAGGGAGCTATCCACATGCCTTTTGGACCATTTTCCCTCAAAAAGATTCACCTATTAAAAGGACCCATTATGTCTCAGATCAGCACAGATCCACCCCCTGAAGAGAGCCTGAGCTTTCTTCTTTGTCCTTGTACTGTCTGAGACATGCTCAACCTTTGGTTTTTGGGAGGGGAAATCAAGTCAAATTTCTGGGTTAGTGGAGGGACCTCTTCACTGCAGCCAGTTGGTCTATTTGTAGGCAACTACCTGTCAATTTGTGACAGTTAGTTCTCAGCTCGAAATACTCAGATCTAGGGATCAGACGAAGAGAGAAGTAACTCAAGCTACTCCCCAAGGGTCGAACATATCCCCAAGTCTCGAACATAGTTGGATCGGTATCAAGGTTCGAACAAATGACCATAAGACCTTCTTCATAAGGATTCATAATTTTGGGAATCAATCATACTTATCAACATGTATACTTTGAGATGAGCTATACATTTGGAATAAATGTCAAATCTTAATCTTACTCATGAAAGGATGGATTCATGACAAATCTTTAGGTTTTGGAAATAAATTCACTTTATAAATCAAGCCCTTTTGAACAATTATCTTGGAAAATGATACGATGACGTTAAATTTACATATGATAACGTGATGATCAGATGATTTATGAATATAACTTCTTAAAGAGCATTGGAATTGATGACCCACTTGACTATGGATACAAATTTTAACCCAGATGATCACTGGATTAGCCTCAAGTGACCATATTGTGGATCCTAGAAGCTTAATTAACCTTTGACATGAAACGACATATGGATGATGATGTCTTGAAATCTAAAAAATCAATATTGCATAAGCACGTTATGATCTTAAAAGACAAGTCTAGTTTTTATTCGCTAAAACTTACAAATAAGAGTATTGATCTTGTAAGAATAATTGATCTTTAGTCAGGTAGGATTTTAAATACAAGGCATAATCAAGGTCGATTTTGATAAATATTATAGCCCATAGACTTGGTGCTGTACCCACTGAGTCAGAAATGGGATACAAATGAAGATATGAAAATCGTTGATCGTAAGTCTCGATGTGTCATACTCCCATCTTTTGATAACATAACCTACATGCCTGGTAGTATCTGACTGACCCGTTCGTCTGGACCCAGTCTGTGTAATTGATATAGATGTTCAAGTTCTGCGGCGGAAGAAGGTCCCCTTAGTCAAGGTCATGTGGTCCAACCATGAGCAGGAGAAGCACACATGGGAACCCATGGATCTCATGCAACAGCGTTACCCGGGACTATTCACCCCAGGTACACTCTAAACCAGATAAAAATACCCTTATTTTATTATCCGTAGACCGTAGACCCTAATTTCGGGGACGAAATTATTTCTTTTTTTATTGGGATTTGTAACATCCCCTTTCCTTCTAGGCCCCTTGAAGATTAAAATTTATTTGAGAGCGCCGCAAAAGCTTTCCGGGTGCGGGTAGAATTCGGCGGGCGCATTCGAGGCATCTCGCGAGTACTCCTACTTTGAGGAACTAACCTTTATCCTACTTCGATGAATAGACGTAACGGTCTTTCCTTCTTTCGGAATATCGACGAACACGCCGCGGCGGCGATGCCAAATTCATTTAATTTTTTATAGAAAGGGAGAGTTTTTGTGAGTCTTTGTATCGTTATTATCCAAACTAATCGTTTGAAAAAGCAAGTATACCTTATCGCGTATAGTATAGGATAAATTTTTAGAAAATTATCAAGGTCATTTTTTCCACGGATCTCGTCAAGTACTGCTACTTCGAGAATACGGCTATTGTTTTATCGGATAAAAACATGATTTAAAGAAATTAAAATTACAGAAAATGAAAGACAGAATTGAAATTGCATAATTAAAAGATAAAAATGCAATCTCTACCCGAACGGGTAGAGGGGAAATAAATACCTGAGCGAGTTCTACCCAAATGGGTAGACGGGAAAAAAATGCGTGAGCGAGTTCTACCCAAACAGGTGGACGAGAAAGAAATGAGTGACAATAAAGAAAACTAAGCTATTAATGGAAATGCATAAACTATTAATAAAACAAAAACAAAAACAAAAATAAAAATAAACAAAAACATAAACTTTAACAAAAACGTAAAATGAAGAAAAGAAAAATAACGGAAACAGAAAACAACGAAAGCGAAATTTGCGGGAATGAAATAATGAGAACGAAAATTGCTTCGAAACGAAAATAAATGAAAACATAATATTCGTCTCTAATCTCTACCACGTCAAGGAAGAAAAAAGAATGAAAATTATGGCGGCGAATACTTTCGAATCAAAGCGAAAATAGAGATAACCAAAATTCGAATTAAAGTGAAAATAAATGGAAACGTAATATTCGGCTCCATCGATTCCGTGTCAAGGAAGAAAAAGAGCAAAAGTTACGAATACGAATAAATTTGAATTAAAACGAAAACCAAAATTATGACAATAAATAAATTGCTAACCAAAGCGAGAAAAATGCAAAAAATGCAGAAATTGAAGCTATGCTAGGAATTAAAATTGCATGACATAATTAAAATTGCCGGAAAATAAAGCTAAGCTAAGAATTAAAATTGCAATGCAGAAAGGAAATTGCAGAATTGAAAATGCACGAAATAAAAACTAAATTTGTTTATTGCCATAATAATGGGTTAGAAGAAATAAAAAGACAAGAAATAAAAATATTACAACATCAAAAAGAAATTACAAAAACAACACTTAATTAATTAATTATATAAAGAAAAACATAAAAAGAAAATACAAAAAGGTGGGAAAAAGATGGTGGAAGATCACCCCAAAATGGGCAATCCAAGAGGGGGGGGGGGGGGGGGGGGGGGCAGCCTCTATTTATAGAGAAAATTTGGGCTACATTTAGCAAAAAAAGGTGTTGAGGAAGGTGCTAGAAGAGCAGCTGGCGGTTTGACTTGAGAGTGGCCGATTTTGGCTTGAGAGCTGTGCGGTGCAGGTAGCAGCTGGCGGGTTGGGGTGCAGATAGATGGATTTAATCCAGTAAAAATGGAGCTGGCCTGGATTCGATCCCGCGCCACAAAGGACGCTAGCCAAACCAAGTCCACTGAGCCAAGCTCGCTCATCTGTAAGGCAAAGAACATATATATTTATATATATTAATAGAATAACTATAAGTATTATAAAGACGGGAAGGGAAAATTGACATCCCGTCCCGTTGATCGACGAGAAGGGATGTCGATCGGGACTTAGGCCAGCGAAAAGCTGATCGATGGGACGACCTGTTGACAGAAGGCTTAATAAAAAATTGACTGGATGGGAAGTCGATCGACGGGATCGACATCCCGTCCCGTTGATCGACGGGAAGGTGGTCGACAAAAGATTTTAAGGAAAAAAGACAAGTTAAGAATCGATGAGAAGCTGATCGACATCTCATCCTGTCAATCAACAGGATGGGATGCCGATCGACGGGAATTGACGAGGATTTAAAAAAACAAGTTTCTAAAAAAACCTGATTTATTATTTATTTAACTTATTTATAGTCTATATATAGACTTAGTTTTTATTTAATAAGTATTTTACATATATATAAAAAATATTTAAAAAATATATTTATTTATATATTTAGTATATATTTACATAATTACTTACATAAATATTTACATACTTATTATATATATTTTTATATAATATATATTTAATTAATTCATTTTTACATATAAATATAAATAAATAAATATAACAAATCATTTATTCTATAATTAACAAGAAATATTACAAATTTGTAATAAAACTATACACAAAACTATATAGAAAATAGGTATATTTTACTATTCATCAAATATCCTCATACTAAACTTTTCCTATTCCAGAGCAAAAGTATGGGATACCTATAAGACGTTAATAAAATTTCTAAGTTACCAAAATTTTATTTAATCAAAAGTAAGATCGAAATAAATTTTGGAGATTAAAAGAGGTAAGCCCTAAATTGTGAAAATGATTAAAAAAGAGCAAAAAGGTTTTAGCCGCAAGAATTCTAAAGTTGGCTAAATAATAAACAAATATTACAATCGCTAGCGCCTTGATTAGATAGAATTATAAAAATTTTAACTTTTTGAAGAAATTATTAAGAATAAATAAAACTTACTAATTATGCTCTCCCAAAATTGTTAATTTATATCTAGGTTTCAATTTTATTGGCTAAGGGGTGGGGGAAAACATGGTAAGAGAAGATGATTCTTGATTTGGTGGTGATGGATTTTATCCTGGCACCCCACTCAACTTCATGAAATTGACAAAGTCAACTTTGGGTCAACTTAGCTCAATTCAACCCTAAATGACTCAATTGGACTTTGATTAATCAAATTGGCCCCAACACTACCTTCCTAACCTTATTAAGGAGTCAATGGACCATAAACCACACCATGGGGTCAACCAAATCACTCAATTTAACCAAAGTCAAACTTAGGTCAATTTAGGTCAAATCAACCACAAATGGGTTAATTGGCCTAATGGGGACCCCACCATGATCCAAATAACATGGCATGGTGTCATAGGACCCATGAATACCCAATTGGGTAAACCCCACCATTGGTTGAGCAAGTCAACCATGGAAGTCAACCTTGCTCAAATTAGGCCTAAAATGGAAAATATGGGAATTTGATTAATTTCCTTAGGCAAAGGCCTACGTGGACAACCCACCCTATAGCCCATCATAAGATTTACCACCCATGCCATCCCATTTATGGAGGTGGTGACATGGCATGGTGGATTTAAGGTTTTTCCCAATTTTTGGGAATGCTTTCAATGGAGTATTCATGGTTGAAGGCCAATGAGCATTCAATCTTCCCTCCCAATGCATCCCCTCAACTCCCCATTGAATTCTAAACAGTTTCCATCCTTTCCCCTGCCAAGTGGAGGAAGAATTCAAAGGGTTTTCACATTGGAAGAAATGACCATTAATGTCAATGTAATGTTTAGTCTCCCCCACTTCTAATTAACCCCTCCACTAGATTTAGAAGGGAGAGAGCAGTTGAAATCGATCTTTGGATCAAAGCTTTTGGTGGAGAATCAAGGGATCGGCAAGGAGCACAACTTGAAGGGGACGGCCATGGCAAATCCGGGAAACAACGACCATCAAGCTCGATTGGCGGTCAGTTTCTTCTCCTCTCATCTCATGCTAGATCTTTAGATCATTTAGGAATGGATTTGGGCTCAATAGAGCTAGATCCATCTCCATGAAAACCAATTTTTTGGGTTGTTTTACCCCCCCTAAATCCCTTTTCCTGTAGCTTTTTCGATCGGCAATCGCCCCCAAAATGCAAGCCACCACCTCAACATAGGTGGTGGTGGTCGGCCATGAAGAGAAGGGGGTGGCTGGGAAATTGCTTTAGAAGAAGCTCCAGGTTGGTTGAATCTCAACCCTTGGCTGAGTGGAGAAGATGACCATATTTCACTTGATCTACTTCAAGATTTGCATTGGATTATATGGTATATGGTTTATTTAATGTTTATTAAATCTGTAACACATTTACACAGATTTTCAAACCTATTTTTGAGTACTATAGATGTCGAATCAATTCTAGTCATAAACATCAAATTTGTAGCCCTTTGTCTCTAGTTCCCATGGAATTTTAGATCACCTCAATTGGTGCCCTACAACCCCCATAATCTCCATTTTATTGGAGGCTGTCCTAAAGGTGTCCTAGACACAAAAATGGAGATTCCCAACTCAGTACTTATCCAATGGGTCTGGAATTTTGGACATGTATCGTCATACCTATATACAACTACAGTCCAATAATCAAAATTTTTGGAAAGTATTTTTCTATAGTTTTAGAAACTATTTAATAAATCATGCACATGATAGATCTATGGCTAGATCACTTCAATTTGACCCAAATCATGGGTGGTATGTAGATTAGGGTATCATAAGACTCTGGTAAAAATTTGAAACCATTTGGAGCTTTGCATGTGAGTGAATTCCACTTGCATGAAAATCTAGTTAATGAAATTTGGGGTGCATGTAGCACAAATTTGTGTTTTGTGATTTTATCACAAATGACTTGATGCATGTCAATGAATTTTTGTCCATGTAAATGTTATGAGGAAATTTATCATCTCTGGTGAGATTAGGATTGCTTGGAGTTATAAATCCAAGGTTTTTATTTAATGGTAAACGTGTCACAACTTGAATTAATGGAATAAAAGTGACCAAATCACTTAGGGAAATTATTATTTTCTGTCACATGACATGTTAGGTCATATTACATCCCTGCAAATTTTATTAGAATTTTTGGGAGTCTTTTACCTTGAGGGATATCAATAATTTCATTTGTCACACTTATGTATGTTTGAATTATCTATGGTCAAAACATCCTGGAAAATTCTAAATCTCTGGATAGATAATTTTTGTAGCATTATGAACCTCTCGTAATTTTTATGGAATTTTTGGAAAGTTAATTTATGTACCTCTTTTGTAAAGTGACACTTGAGGTTTAATATTCATTTATTGAAATTATGGACAAATTATATAGGGAAAATTATGAAACTTTGTCCAACACATTATTTTGTCAATATGCACTTGTGATAATTTATTTAGAATAATTGGACATTTGAATTCAGCACTTCATGTGTACATTGACTAAGTGTCACATATTTGTTAATAATGAATTTTGGCCAAATTAAGTTAGGAAATATTTGAATCTCTGGAAAATTACCTTTCATGACATGTTGAATCTCTGGAATTTATTTTAGATGTATTGGCCATGTAGGTTTGATGGTTACTCATTCATGACTTGAATAACACAATGTGAACAATATTGGTCTGCGTATAGTGAAAACATAATTTGTTGATTTGACCAGTGGAATCACTTAAGAAAATGAAGGATTCTTAATAGAACATTAGGGTGATCATGTTGCATCTCAAAAATTATCTTGGAGCATATAGATTAGAGTGATTTGAGTTTACACTATTCACTTGATTAAGAGAGTTAGAAATGAGTTGCGTATAACAAACGTAGGCTAGTGAGTAATCCTTGAAAATGAACCTAGGACATGTTCATAAATGGGTTAGTGACATGTTTGGAGTATGTTAAACATCTGAATTGGGTCCTAGGTCAATTATCCAAGTGGTGATGAGTGATAGAGTATATGGACAATTAAGGGTGTGGATCATATGGAGTTTCAAGTGATAGATTAATTCTCCCCTAAAGGGATTATGACTCCATGTTAGGATAATAAAAGTAACATTGAGAGAGGACTTTAAGGAAGGATAGCCACCAATAAGATTAAATATCTTGAGAAAGGGAGGTTTGGGATGTCATCACATCATACCTCCTAGTACCGTTGCGAGCCCCTCACAGGGTAGTCCTCTGGAAGTCCAAGATCCACCCAAAACTGCTAAGTCCAACTAAATTCTAGAAAAAATTAAACTAAGTAGAAAGATAAGTAGAACTTATGTACACATCCCTCGGGGGATGATAAGGATTTGTTTAAAAGGACTGGATAGTACGGGGAGCTAAAGATCGGTTTGGTTGTGATAGGTTTATGATATGGAGGACTGGTTAGTCCTGCGAGCTGGAGGCTCAGGTGATTGATGTGATACATATATGTGCATGTACATAAAAGATGTGGAGGGTCTTTGGTACTACACCAGTCATCACACCGATGGGAGTACGTTGACTTGGTAAGTAGTTGTGGTCTAGAGGGTCAGCTCAGCTGGTGTCGTGGTGAGGTCTTCCTAGTGACCCTTTACTTAGCCTAAAAGATTGGTGGATTCCAGCATTAGCACAAGATGCTTCGTAGCACCTATCTAGGTGTACCGAGTAGTATGTAAGGTCTAGGTTGGGTAGTGTGCATACCGACCTAGGAGTGGGGTGGCCCAACCCACTGCCTCCGTTTGACACTACGATAGGTACCTGAGAGTTAACTCCAAACCGGGGAACTAAAGGTCTATGCACATAGAGTCATGTGTGTGTGTGTGTGTGTTGCACTTGTATGAAATCATAGCATAAGCATTACATTGCTTATCATACGTGACATTAGATATAACAAGATTCTCATCATATAAAATTATTATTGGTTCTTTTTATATGATGAGTTACTTAAGCAACCCGAACCTTAACTTATAAGTTTGTTTGAGCATTCATATAAGTTAAGTTACTTCCATGTGATGTTACCTTAGCTGCATTTCCTTTACTTACTTACTGCTCTTTTAGTACTGCTCCTTTATTACTAATCTTTATTGGTTCATGTTGGTTTCAGTACTTGTTATAGTAGAACTGTTAGTTAGCTATATATTACAATGCACTGATATATTAGATAGAGCCATGTCACATACTTATATGTTTGCTATTGTATACCTTTCTCTTCATCTTCCCGCCCGATGCCTAGGAGTCATAGGGGAAGGGGTAGACGAAACTGGTTAGTCTTTTTGACTAACGACCGGATGTGGCATAACAACCAGGAGCGCATGGAGCCGGAGCAGCCGCAGCACATCCAGGAGGAGCAGCATGATAGGTAGATAAAGCATGAGGAGCCATTGTAGTGTACAACAATGATACCCCAGACTAATTGAGCGATTAGTTATTGATTTACTTCCACGAGCGTATTTAGTGAGGATCTTGATATACCAGGCATAAACTTATTTTTATTTTGCTGATCATAAGAAATTTCTTTTTCTTTAGCTTTAATTAATTGTTTAAGGTTTTCAGCCTTAATGAACTTAATTTGTTTTTATGTTATTTTAAAATCTTCTTTAATTTTATCAAAATTAATTTGTTTATTATTAGCTTTTTACTAATTCTATTTTCAGAAATTTTTAAACCTGCACAAGGTGAATTGAAAACAGATCTGAAATTTTCAAAGGTAAAATAGGAAATGTTGTTACCTCGTTTACCTTTTCTTGTTCAGATTCTGCATCTGATATGTAATCTGAACCATATATAGCCATTAAACAGAAGTTTCTAGCTTGTTGTTCTTCTTTTTCTTCTTCTTCAGTTAGGCAAAAAGAAGGTTCTGCATCAAAAATGATGTTAGTGGAAGAAGAAGATGGTTCATTTACCATCCTTGAGAGGGAGTTCCAAATGCTCCTTGCTGAAGTGCAATCATTAACTCTTTGATAAATGTCATTTGACATTGATTGAGTTAATATCTCCATGGCTTTTGCATCAGCACTGATCAACTTTTCTTGATCATTAGATGAAGAGATTGAAGATTGAGTTCCTGTCAAAATAGATTTATAGATATCTTCATCTATTGCATTCATATATAATCTGATTCTAACTTGCCATAAATTAAAACTATCCAAATTACATAAAGGTGGATCTAAACAAGTAAAATCTGCTAGTGCCATCAAATTTTTGAAAAACCTTTTTACAACAAAACAAAATAAGAACTAAGTGATCTTTGTGATTTCAGGTGTTAGTCTGTGTGAAAAATCAACTTACTCTGATACCAATTGAAAGGGACAATTGATATCCTCTGATGAGGGTGATTGATAAAATCAACCTGCTTTGATACCAATTGAAAGGAGAGTTTAGTTCGTATTCTTATTATTAAAACTCTTGTTTAACTTTGCTTTACTTCAAAGTAAGTGATATATATATATATATATATAGTGAGTTTGCTGATTGAAAAATAAACACAAACACTTAGTGAGCATAAATATCACAGCACAGCAAATAAGAAAATAAAACAACAAGCAAACCAAAGCAATCCAGATGACACAAGGAAATATAGTAGTTCCCCAAAACCCGGGTACATCTACTCTTCTACCACCCTTGGTAGGAATCCACTGGAGGTTGTTGATCAGGTGCCCTCACACCTATAAGCTTTTGTTCAGGTGCTTATAAACCAACTAGATTTTTTGATCAGGTGTCTTGCCACCAACAGGTAAACTTTTGAAGGGAGTTTTAACCCTGTACAAGATAGGAAAGGAGAAAGGGAAAGATTTATTGTTCTTCTCTTTTTGCTGAGAAGACTCTTGATGAAGATCCTGGTTGGTAGATGTGTTTGGATCTTGATGATGATGTTGAAGGAAGCTCCCCCTGTCTGATATGAATAGATGACAGCTTGTGGATGCTTCTTCTCTAAATTGCAAATCCTCTTTTCTTCTTCTTCTTGCAGTTTTGATCCTGAGCTAATGATTGTGATTGGTGTCTCAGGATATATATAAGATCTGCAAGGAAGAGTTAGCAAAAACAGAATAAGATAGAATAATAGACTGGTCTCCGTTTTTGCCCCTATTCTTCTTTTTCTCTTCTTCTTCTTCTTCTTCCTGTATTTCCTGTACATCAATATTAATATGATCTGTCTATAATAATGTGTCCTGCAATAATGATATGTAATCAGTATATATATATCAAGAGAGAACAGCTGGTTATTATCTGCTGTATATTTATCTGCTATATAATAAGTTGTTTCCTGCTGACGTGTAAAAGAGCTGTTGTCTTCTTTCGGCTAATTTGAATTCTTGCCGACCAAAGAGGAAAGGAGTAAAGTCTCTTTCATTTCCTAGATCCTTGAGAACATAACTTGCCGTCTTTGACTTGCTGCAATGGCTACAATATTAAATGCTTTGCTGCCAAACGACTACAACATTTAATGCTTAGACAACTGTATGGTTAAATCAGCAATATATATATAACAATATATAAATAGAAATAATAAATATTACTATAATAAAGTCTGACAGCATATATATATAATATAATATTTTAGACGAGCTAAAAGATATAATAAAATAATGCTGCAGAAATTCGTCGAGCTCAGGGTCAAGTTCGTCGAGCTCATCATTTGATTCGTCGACCGAAACATGTGATTTACTGTTTCTGAACATCTGCTGAAATTCGTCGAACGCAGACTTGAGTTCGTCGAACGGAAGGATTCGTCGACCGCTGAGCTTGAATGATTTCGTCGACCGCTGAAGCTTTGATAAATTCTTCGACCGCTGAGATGGGTTCGTCGACCGCTGAGATAAACTATTCATCGACCGCTGCACGCCATTCGTCGAGCGCAGAACGCCATTCATCGAACGCAGCTAGCCGTTCGTCGAACGCAGACAATATATGTAATTTTATTTCTTCTCTTATATTTCTGCCTATTAAATATGTATATTTTTCAGCCTATTATATATATGTATATATTTATATTATTTATATATATATTATTTATATTATTGAATATTTCTTTTCAGCCTTTGAATATATCTATTTTCAGCCTTCTTTCTTAATGATATTTGGTCTAAGTTATAATATGAGTTATGATATAAACTTAGATACTAAAGGTGGATCATAACTCAAATCAAAAGTTATAATATGAAAGATTTCGTATTATAAGATATTGATGAAGAAGCAGCACAGTTTTCTGTCCTGAAAGAGATCTTGCTTGCTTTGTATTGTTTCTGTTAGGGTTCCAGGAGGAAGAAGAAGAAGTGGGAACCCTATTCGACAAGCTGAAGCAGATGGTAATGAATGCTCTAATTTATTCTCTCTTTTCTTCCTATTCATTATCTATGTTTAATTTTTGAATTCTTTTCCTCTTTTGGATTGTCCCGAAAAGGCACAATCTTGGACAATTGCTCACGAACCGTCTTGTTGAAACAACCATATTACTGATTTGGGCTAGGATCACTATCTGTTGACTAGGACTAAGTTGACCCCTATTGTATAGTCTAAGGGTCAAGGTTTTATGCTGTTAAGTTAGCTAGAACTTAAGGAAAAGCTAAGGTTCTGCGTTCGACGAAATGCGATCTGCGTTTGACGAAATGCATTCTGCGTTCGACGAACGTCTTGCTCCAGGTCGACGAATTGAGGCTATCTCAGTGGTCGACGAATTGAGGCTATCTCAGCGGTCGACGAATTTGCTCAATCTCAGCGGTCGACGAATTGGCCCAGTCTCAGCGGTCGACGAATTGGCTCAGTCTCAGCGGTCGACGAATTGGCTCAGTCTCAGCGGTCGACGAATTGGCCCAGTCTCAGTGGTCGACGAATTGGCTCAGTCTCAGCGGTCGACGAATTTGCCCAGTCTCAGCAGTCAATGAATTTGCCAAGTCTCAGCAGTCGATGAAATATCATCTCAGCTCGACTAATTCAATTCTTCCAGCCAGATTTAGCAGTTTATATTTCAGTTCGACGAACTCCACATTGAGATCGACGAATTCCAGTCTGCATTCGATGAATCAAGAATAGATGTTCAGATCGACGAAATCCATCATTCTGTTCGACGAGCTCAGTTCTCAGGTCGACGAAAGTTTCTCTTCAGCTTGTTTATTTCAGAAGGATCATTTTGATTTCATTCTCTGAACTTAGATCGACTTTCAGCAATGGATCTATTCCTATCAGATAAGTCAAGGATATTATATTTCCTTTTATTATTTCGAGAAAGTAGCCATTGACATATTTTGGAAAAGGACACTTGTTGGAACATGGGCTTCCGCATCTCCTAAGTTTGAGAATAACAAATCCCATGTGTATTTGATCTTGTGTGTTTAAGTGTGCATGGTAACAAAGTCCACATGACTCAAGGATTATATAAGAAGGTTGCCTCCAAAGTTGAGCCAACAAATCCAATACATCTACTAGCGATGGCGGTAGTCCTAGCGCAGGCGCTAGCGACGTTCGACGAATTCCTGTTCGATGAAATATTGGCTCGTAGCGAAATTGCCGGGAGAACTTATAGAAGGAGATAGCGCCAGGCGATATCCGATAGCACAGGCGATAGCGAGGAACACAGTTGGCAAGGGGAAATTGTTTCCTCGGATTGAAGATTGTGCCGCGCAAAATGTGTCCTAATATGGGATAGCGCCGGCGGTAGCGCTAGCGCTGAGGCTATAAAAAGAACTCCTCTCCTCTCATTTCATACACACATCAGAGAGATATCAGAGAGAGATAGAGTGCTAGAATTCCAGAGGCTATCTTGGCCAAAAGTTGATGTCTTACCAAAGTTCTACAAACTTCTGAAGGAGAATCTCATCACGCCGGATCCAAACGAAGTCCACTTCTACAACGCTTACTCTACAACGGATCTTCGCCTCCGACTTCAGAAGGGAGTTTTTATTTATTTTCATTTCATATTCTTCTTGTAAACGGTTAGTGAAATTGCCTCGTGTTGGCGACTAGGTCTGGGTAGGACTTAGGGGGAAACTCGCCTCGTGTTGGCGACTAGATCTAGGCTAGGTCTAGGGGGTGCTCGAGGCCACATCCGGGGAAGGGTTGGCTAGAGCGGCTTGAGGCCGAATCCGGGGAGGATAGGCTAGGGCCACCGGTTCGTGGGGATGCGAGTCGGGATAGAAAACAAAAGGAGTTTACTATTCATCGCCACCGATTTCTAGCGTCATAGAAGTCAACTTTTGTAAAACCTTATTTGATATTAATAAAGCATGTCTCTACTTTATTTCAATTGTTTTACTTGACTTTCTATTGTCTTAATCTTGCATTATTATAAAGTTTTTAAAATATCACTAAAGTTTTGAAAACCCTTATTCACCCCCCTCTAAGGGCACCTACCGATCCAACAAGTGGTATCAGAGGGGTTTTATTCCAATCGGCTTAACAACTGGGAATAATGGCGTCTCATGATCTCGCTTTTCCTGAGGGTCAAGGGGTTAGTCGACCACCTCTCTTTACTGGGTCAAATTTTAACTACTGGAAAAATTGAATGATGTGCTTTCTTATGACCATGGATGTAGAAGTATGGAACATGGTAGAAGTTCGGTACTCTCCACCTACAACTGTAGTGGGAGAGGCGACATTAGCAAAACCAAAAGATAAATGGGACGATAATGACAAACTAAGGTGTAAAAATAATGCTAAAGCAATGAACGCTTTATATTGCGCTTTAAATAGGACTGAGTTTAATTGAATTTCTGCATGCATGATGAGTCCCATTTATATATATATATGTTGGACTCATTTGGGCTGATATTCTAGTGTTTGCACCACATTTTAGTCACGTTTTCATTTACATATACTATTCCATGCTAGGTGCACTTTTAAGCCCATTTCGGTGTGCAATTGCATTCCTTGCTGTTAGGGGTAAGCACATTGTGCTCCCCTTCCCTTCTTTTATGTACTTCTGTGTTGGATGTGTATTCCCAGCTAGTATATCTTGTTTGCAGGTGACCTGATTGCCCCATTTTCCCATAAGTAATTTCTGTGCATATCGCACGGTCGTGCGTTTTCTTTGACGCACGGTCTGTGCGGTCGTGCGTTTGTGTCTGGGCAAGAAAACGGAGCATCGGAGTTTACTCGTGCGTTTTGACGCACGGGCAGATTCGCCCGTGCGTGAACAAAACGCACGGTCGACCTGTGTCTTGCTGATTTCAGAGCGTCTGAGTTTACCCGTGCGTCTGAACGCACGGGCGGTGTTGGTCGTGCATGAACAAATCGCACGGGCGGCGCAGCGTCTTCTCCAAGACTTATTTCTTCCATTAATATCGCACGGTCTGCGCACGATCGTGCGTTCGACCGTGCGTGACCAATTTTCAGCCTGTTTCCTATAAAAGCTGCAGGAATCGAGGACCGGGAGAGACGACCAGGGCACGAGCGGGAGCGATTCTGAGGGCGGGAAAACTCTTCCTTCCCGCTGCTCTTGAGGGGTGAAGGCTTCTCCTTCATCTCCTCCACCATCAAGGCCATTTCCGGTGACTTTCCACCTCTATCCTTCCATCGAGGAGCACTAGGAAGCTTCATCCACCATTAGGTCAAGCATTCCTCACCAAGGAGACCAAGGAAGCGCTGAAGATCGTAGGAGCGGTGACAGCCTCCTTCGAGCCAAGCTCACCATCTGAGGGCCGAGTCCGGAAAGAGCCCGACAACCTCTCATTCCGGCCGTGAACCCAAGACGTGATTTCTTCGTTGTGGTCCTCTCTAACCCTTGTTGCTTGAACTCGTTTGAAGTTTCTTTATGAATGCGTGTTAAGTAGATCTTATGGATTACTGCTTGTTTTCATATGCAATGTAATTGTGGTGGCATGAATAACCCCTTTGTTTCTTGCTATTTTCTGTGTTACGTTGTGGTTGAAGCCGCTAGCAAAAGCTAGCGGTGATGTTTTGAGAAGAGGTGTGTGCGACCCTCAACCGTCATAGTGATATTCCACCCACGCGCCGTCCGAAGCATGACATCGCGGCCGTTGCACCCATCTCACCGTGCGAAGCAGAGTTTAGACCCGCATCTTTCTTCATTCAGCAATAACATAGGAAACCCAATCAAAACCCCCGTCGTTACTATTTTATCCTTTGAACTGATTTCCTGTGAGAGCAAATCGTACTACCAAACTTGCGGTCCTTGAGAGATCGATATTCGGGGAGTTCCTCCCTATTTTATTACTTGACAACGACCGGTGCACTGTCGTCGTATCGCATTTCATGCCTGCTAATTAGCAGTGCCGAAATTGCGCATCAATGCACAACTGCTTATGATATTTGGAATCAATTGGAAGTAACTCATGAAGGTACATCGCAGGTGAAAGACGCAAAGCTACTCCAACTGGAATCTGAATATGAAAAATTCAGGATGGATACCGAAGAGGACATTAACTCAATGTACACCCGCTTCACCAAGATCGTCAATGCTTCAAAGGCACTTGGAAAGACCTATTCAGACGGGGACTTGTTGAGGAAAATTCTTCGTTCCTTACCTCCAAGGTTCAATCCAAAGGTGACAGCCATCTCGGAGTCGCACAACTTAAGAACTCTCCAGATCGAGAACCTTATTGGGAATCTCAAAACCCATGAGGTAGAACTCCAGATTCAACACGATGAATACAACAAAGAGCCAAAGAAAAAGGCGCTAGCGCTAAAGTCGAAGAAGGAGAGCATCGAAGATGATGAGGAAGATGAAGAAGGTCTCCTGGTGAAGAACTTCAGGAAGTTCATCAGGAATCCGGAAAGAAGGAACACATTTTGCAAATACTTCCAAAAGGATACTCGACGAAAGGGATCTTCCTCTTCATCAAGGAAAGAAAAAGGAAGCGAAGATGAAGAAGAAAGACCACCACCAGAGTGCTACCACTGCAGAAAGACCGGGCACATTCGGAGTCAGTGCCCAAAATATCAAAAGGAGCAAAAGAACAACACAAAGCAAAAGAGAAGAAGAAGGTACTGAAAGCCGTAACTTGGGATGATTCTTCCTCTGAAGAGTCAAACGAGGCTGAGTCAAGTAGCAAGGAGGAAGCAAACTTATGCTTAATGGCAAAAAGCAACGATGATGACACCAGTGTTCTTAGCGAAACTGAGGTAATTCCTCCTACTTTCGAAGAACTCTATGATGAATTTGTTTTAACTTGCAAATCCTATGATCAAAGTATAAAAGATAATATTATATTAAATCGTGAAAATGAAGCTATTATCAAAGAAAATCATAAGCTCACAAAAAATTGATTTCCCTTGAGAAGAGAAAGGTTTCATGCCAAGAGTGTGAGCACTCTTTATTTAAGATAAAAGAACTTGAAGTTTCTCTTTCTAAGGCCCTTGCACAAAACAAAACTATTGCAAAAGAAAAGGAGGACTTAGAGAGAAAACTAAAAACCACTTTTCTACAAATTGAAAATAATAAAAAGGGATTTGAAAATAAATGTGTTTTGATTGTACAGGAAAATACTTTTCTTAAAAAACAAAATCATGACCTCAATATTGCCATAAAAAAATTCGGGATTGGTCAAAAATCCCTGGATATAATTTTGGGAAACCAATGTTATGGTTCTGCAAAATTTGGGGTCGGATATAATAGTAAACCCTACCGCCCAGCGCTAGCTACTAACGCCGGCGGTAGCTCAACTGATAAGAAATCTTCTGTTTTTTCTAATGTCCAAACATCATCTAACAAGAGCAACGTAGAAACTCAGAAAAGGGTCTCAACTCCCTTTATTTTGTGTGCTAATTGTCTTAAGTTTGGACACACGTCTAGCTCTTGCAGGAATATAAAACAACGTTCTTTAAAACAAATCTGGGTACCTAAGAAATCCACTTACTCTATGGGTGGTACCTCTTGGGTATCTGGATCTTTACTCTCATCTTCTCTCTAGATTTGCAGGAAGGCTAAGGAAACGGAGTACGTGTGGTACTTGGACTCAGGCTGCTCCAAGCACATGACAGGCAACAAAGCAAAAATCCTTAGCCTAGAAAAGAAGAAAGGAGGGATCGTAACGTTTGGTGATAACGGTAAAGGAAGGATCATGGGAGTTGGTACAGTTGGTAACGAATCTTTTCTTATCTCAAATGTTCTTTATGTTAAAGGTTTGAAACATAACTTAATATCTATAAGTCAACTATGTGATAAAGGATTAAACGTATTATTTGAATCATCCACTAATCCTTGCAAAATTGTTAATCCTAAAACAAAAGATGTGTTACTAACTGCACCTAGAATTCACAATGTTTACATAGTTTCGTTTCATGATCTTTCCAAATCATCTATAAAATGTTTTATAACCAAAAATGATGAATTAGAACTATGGCATAGACGTTTAGGTCACGCTAGTACAAAGCTCATTTTAAAACTAGCAAAAAGGGAATTGATTAGAGGATTGCCTAAGTTGAATGGAAATTTATCTTCACTATGTTCACCATGCCAAAAAGGAAAATTTACAAAATTATCTTTTAAAAGAAAAAACGAAATTTCTACTTCAAAACCATTACAACTAATTCATATGGATCACTTTGGTCCCGTTAACACTACAAGTCTTGGTGGCAAAATTTACACCTTCGTTCTAATAAATGATTTCTCAAGATATTGCTGGACTTTATTTCTCTCTTCCAAATCTGATGCGTTTTGCGAATTCTCAAAATTATGTATTCGTATTCAAAACGAACTAGATTTAAAAATAAAGTGCATTCGCTCAGATCATGGAGGTGAATTTGAAAATGAAAATCTTAAATCTTTTTGTGAAATGTTAGGTATTAAGCATGAGTTCTCTGCTCCACGCACACCTCAACAAAATGGTGTTGTAGAACGAAAAATAGGACAATCCAAGAACTAGCACGCACCATGTTATCTGAATATAAATTACCTAAGTCGTTTTGGGCCGAAGCCGTAAGCACATCATGCTATATAATGAGTAGAGTTATGCTTCGCCCATCACTAAATCTCACACCGTATGAACTATATTTTCAAAAGAAACCTAACGTATCATATTTTAAAGTATTTAGATGTAAATATTTTATTCTTAATACAAAAGATTCTTTAGGAAAATTTGATGAGAAATGTGATGAAGGAATATTCCTTGGATATTCTTCAACCAGTAAAGCCTATAGAATATTTAATAAAAGATCGAGTAAGGTTGAAGAGTCTATTAATGTTAAATTTGATGAGTTTATTCCATGTGCAGAGAAGCCTTCTACAGGTACAAATGATGAACCTTTGCCATCTTTGGAGCACGACGAAGAGGAACCGTCCAAAGAAGAGGAGGAGAAGTCCAATGAAGTTGAATATGTACCTCCAAGTGTGTTGAACTTCTCAAAAAATCATCCAAAAGAGCTAGTCATTGGGGAACCTTCTACTGGGGTAAGAACTCGATCCTCTCTTCATGAAACATCATCAAATATTTGTTTTGTTTCCGAAATCGAACCTAAAAACGTTTCCACCGCTTTAAATGACGAATTTTGGTTTTTGGCTATGAATGAAGAGTTAGGACAATTTGAACGAAATAAAGTTTGGAATCTAGTAGAAAGACCATCTAATCATCCAATTATTGGCGTAAAATGGATCTTTAAAAATAAATTAGATGGTGAATCTAGGATGATGAGAAATAAAGCACGCTTAGTTGCTCAAGGTTATTCTCAAATTGAGGGGGTATGTTTTGAAGAAACTTTTGCACCCGTTGCTCGCTTAGAATCTATACGAATATTTTTGGCATTTGCGAGTTTTAAACGAATAAAACTATTTCAAATGGATGTTAAAAGTGCATTTTTAAACGTGTTTATAAAAGAAGAAGTTTATGTAGAACACCCCCCCCCCCCCCCCCCCCCCCCGATTTCATAAATGAAAAATTCCCTAATCATGTTTACAAATTAGAAAAAGCGCTTTATGGTTTAAAACAAGCGCCCCGTGCATGGTATGATCGACTTACATCGTTTTTGTTAAAGCACCGTTATGTTATGGGAAGTGCCGACAACACACTCTTCATTAAGTATAATAATAACGATCTAATTATTTTACAAATATATGTTGATGATATCATTTTTGGAGCCACTAATGAAGAGTTGTGTAATGAAGTAGTATTAGTAATGAAAAATGAATTTGAAATGAGTCTTGTAGGAGAACTATCATATTTTCTTGGTTTTCAAATCTCACAACAAACTGATGGTATCTTCATTTGTCAAACAAAATATATTCGCGATATGCTTAAATGATTTGGATTTGAAAATCTCAAACAAGCTTCTACTCCCATGAGTGCTTCTTTAAAACTAGGAAAAGATGAATCCAGAATTTCAATTGATCAAACGCTATATAGAGGAATGATAGGATCTCTTCTTTACTTAATTGCTTCTAGACCAGATATAATGTTTGTCGTATGTTTATGTGCTCGCTTTCAAGCTAATCCAAAAGAATCTCATTTAAAAGCGGTAAAACATATTTTTCGTTATCTATTAGGGTCATCTAAATTAGGATTATGGTACCCACACAATGATTCATTCACACTCCACGGCTATTCCGATTCGGACTACGCCGGGTGTTCACTAGATCGAAAAAGCACTAGCGGTACTTGTCACTTTCTAGGACCATCTTTAGTAGCTTGGTCTAGTCGAAAATAATCTTCGGTTGCACTCTCCACCACAGAGGCCGAATATATCGCACTTGGTAGCTGTTGTGCACAAGCTTTATGGATGAGTCAAACACTAGAGGATTTTGGGTTTCATCTTAAAAACATTGATCTTAAATGTGACAACAAAAGTGCAATAGACCTCACATATAATCCGGTACACCACTCTAGATCCAAACACATCGATGTTCGTCATCATTTCATTAGGGATCACATTAAGAAAGAGCATGTAAAAGTAAGCTTCATTGGCACGGACTCTCAACTCGCTGACATATTTACTAAACTTCTTCCCGATACAAGATTTCGATTATTACGTCTTGAGTTAGGTGTCCTAGATCTTTCGAGTTAAAACACATTCACAAAACACAATTTTTACATGTTTTAACAATCGAAAACATCTCCTAAAAATCTGAGATTTCAGCATGAAACTACTATTGGGACACTTAATCAAGATCAACAATAAAAAATTTCAAAATCATGAAAAATCGTGTACTGTTTCCCGCGCTAGCGCTAACGCCGGCGCTAGCGTACTTATGTGTTTTTCTGTATTTTTAAAATTTTAAAAAATTCCTAAACATATATTAATCTATATATACTATTTGTTTTTATACTTCTGATTATATTTTATTTTTGAAAAATCAAATACAAAAATACAAAAGTTAAAATTACAAAAAATATGTTTTGTTTAAAGTCTATTTTTGAAAAATCGAATACAAAAATACAAAAGTTAAAACTACAAAAAAAATGTATGTTTTGTTTAAAGTCTATTATTTTTACAAAATCCAAATTACAAAAAAAAATATGTCTTGCTTTTTGCTTAAAGTTTGTCTTTTTGAAAAATAAATTCAAATACAAAAATATAAAACACTGAAACTATAAAAAAAAACTGTATGAATTTTCGTATAAGAATCAAGCATGATTTAATCTATTCCTTAGGACTTCTATAATGTTGCACTTTATTTTTTCAAACTCTTTGAACATGGTTTTTCATCATGCTTTGATATATCTATTACCATGTGCATCAATTAAATTGAAAGTTGTGTAGAACTATGCGTAGCATGCCTCTAAGTATGAGTAAATATTTTATGTTTGATAATGATCTTTATTCACTCACTTATTTTGGCATTGTCTACATTTGTGTTTAATCTAAAGAATGCTTGTATATGTTTTGTATTAGTACAATGAATTAAAATTGCACAAGTATCTTACCTACAATCCTTTATTTGCACTTTTAAAAATTAAGAAAAGTGGTTATCTTTTTTCATAAATTTTATTGGTTTGCAAAAACAAGTGTATTCGGAGAACTTTGTACAAAACAAAAATCATAAAATAAAGTGACAAAGATAACTCCACCAAGCACTACTTGAACCTCCTGATAAGTCTTAATAAGCATTGTGAGGTTGAGCACCTTGGAAAGAATAGTAAAGTATCTTGTGCAAACCATAACTTTCTTTCAAAATAAAAACCACTTATGCTTAAGTACACCGGATCACAATAAAAATCAATCTTGAAGAATAAAACTAGGTGATCCCCCAAGCACTACTTTGCACCCTGATAAGTTTTAATGAGCATTGTGTGTGCAAAGCACCTTGGTAGTTTTACATTTTTTTTCGTGCATTGAAGTTTGTGGAAGTAAAATTATTTGTGTTTTATTGTGCTCTTCCTTTACATATTACTTGTATTTTTGATTAAAACATGTGTTTACTCTACTCAAAAATACACTTATGTGCACATCATTATCTTCCATAACACTTCTTCTCATGAGTATTGGATCCTAATGCTAATTCTATACCATTCTTTACTTATGAAATGCACTAGATAACCTAGCATGCTTTCTACAATGTTTAGTATGTTTTGAAACCATGAATTAACATAACATTGTAGTACTATCTTTCTGATATCATTATTTCATGCTTGGTTAATTACTAATTTTAAAATGTTTACAAAACATCTTCCTTATAAAATTAAACTCCTATATTTTTTTAATTAATTATCATGTCTTACAAAAGATGTTTGCTTGTATTTTTCTAAGTCTTCCGCAACTTTACATTTACCTTCTATTTGGTTATGCTACAAACTCTGATTTATGACAATATTGTGATGAAAATAATTCTAAAACTCCTTCTCATTTCATTCTCTACAAGCTCCATCATGCCTTTATCTTATTATCAACTTTTCAGTGATGTCTCCTTACCCTCTTTTGCGAATAACAAAAGGGGGAGAACTAACATGATAAATATTAATCTGCTATCAAACTATAATGCTTAATTAAGATGATAGCTTACATATTAGGAGAACATTCACTTAGGGGGAGCATGTATTTAGAGGGAGCAATTCTAAATGCTAAATGCTAAAATTATCCTAAGTCATCACTCACACACACACACAAGCATGTTTCTTCATGCTTATATATTAATGCTCTGATTTATCATTAATGGATTTGTTATTATCAAAAGGGGGAGTTTGTTGGAACATGGGCTTCCACATCTCCTAAGTTTGAGAATAACAAATCCCATGTGTATTTGATCTTGTGTGTTTAAGTGTGCATGATAACAAAGTCCACATGACTCAAGGATTACATAAGAAGGTTGCCCCCAAAGTTGAGCCAACAAATCCAATACATCTACTAGCGCTGGCGGTAGTCCTAGCGCAGGCGCTAGCGACGTTCGACAAAATATTGGCTCGAAGCGAAATTGCCGGGAGAACTTATAGAAGGAGATAGCGCCAGGCGATATCCGATAGCGCAGGCGATAGCGAGGAACACAGTTGGCAAGGGGGAATTGTTTACTCGGATTGAAGATTCTACCGTGCAAAATGTGTCCTAATATGGGATAGCGCCGGCGGTAGCGCTAGCGCAGGCGCTAGGGCTGAGGCTATAAAAAGGACTCCTCTCCTCTCGTTTCATACACACATCAGAGAGATATCAGAGAGAGATAGAGTGCCAGAATTCCAGAGGCTATCTTGGCTGAAATTTGATGTCCTACCAAAGTTCTGCAAACTTCTGAAGGAGAATCTCATCACGCCGGATCCAAATGAAGTCCGCTTCTACAACACTTACTCTACAACGGATCTTCGCCTCCGAGTTCAGAAGGGAGTTTTTATTTATTTTCATTTCATATTCTTCTTGTAAACGGTTAGTGAAAACGCCTCGTGTTGGCGACTAGGTCTGGGTAGGACTTAGGGGGAAACTCGCCTCGTGTAGGCGACTAGATCTAGGCTAGGTCTAGGGGGTGCTCGAAGCCACATCTGGGGAAGGGTTGGCTAGAGAAGCTTGAGGCCAAATTCGGGGAGGATAGGCTAGGGCCACCGGTTCGTGGGGATGCGAGTCGGGATAGAAAACAAAAAGAGTTTAATATTCATCGCCACCGATTTCTAGCGTCATAGAAGTCAACTTTTGTAAAACCTTATTTGATATTAATAAAGCATGTCTCTACTTTATTTCAATTGTTTTACTTGACTTTCTATTGTCTTAATCTTGCATTATTACAAAGTTTTTAAAATATCACTAAAGTTTTGAAAACCCTTATTCACCCCCCTCTAAGGGCGCCTACCGATCCAACAACACTTTCATGGAAAAGGAAAAGAAATAAAGTGTATCAGATTTCAAATCTGTCAGAGTTTTCTTTAAGAAAAAAGAAGAAGTATTATAGTATTACAGCAGTATAGTAGGATAGCAAGTAGAGAAAAAGACATAGTCGAGAAAAACAAAGAAAGCAGAAAACTAAAGCTTTCAGATCTTCATCTTTCTTCTACAACAGCAATATCATTCTCTGAGAACAATAACACAGATCTTATCTCAGATTTCTTCTACAAATTTTTAAATCTTCAAGAGCAACAAACAATCTGAGAAACCTTTGTCTCTCAAATTCATCAGCTATCAAAAGGAAGATCTACATTCAAGAGAAAGCTCCATCCTCAATTGTCAACCATTTCTATCAGACAGGGGAAGCTTTACATCAACACATTCCACTAGTCTTCTCTCAGATTATTGACAGAGAAGAACTTCAAAACCCTTTTTATTCTATCTTGTACAGGGTTCTAGCTCCCTTCAAAAGTTAACCCAGTTGGTGGCAGGGCACCTGATCAAAACCTGTGGTTGGTGGAAGTGCACCTGATCAAAAACCTGCAGTGGGTGTATTGGGCACCTGATCAAAACCCCATTGGTGATAGGGCACCTGATCAAAAACCTAGTGGATTCCTATCAAGGGTGGTAGAAGAGTAGATGTACCCAGGTTTATTGGGGAACTACTATAGATCCTTGTGTCGTCTGTGTTCTTGTTTATTTTTCTATACTGTGTTGTGCTTTGTTCTTATAACTCACTCTGTACACATATAAATATCACTATTTTAACTCCGCTATAAAAATAAGTGAAAAACTTTTTAATACTCTATTCACCCCCCTCTAGAGTAAATTTAAGATCTAACCTCACTTTCAATTGGTATCAGAGGTTGGTTGATTCTTTACAGGCTAACACCTGAATCAAAAGATCAATTAGATCTTAAGTTTTTCTAGAGTATTATTTTTCTAAAAACTCATGGCACAGAACAAAGAATACTCAAGCACAAGACCTCCTATGTGCAAGCTAAATAAGTTTGCACTATGGAAGGAAAGGATCAGATTGTATATGAATTCTATTGACGAAGATATTTTTAATGTGATTTTGACAGGACCCCCTACTCCTACAGCAACAACAAGTGCTGAAACAACAACAACAAATAATGTTGTTCCACCTCCTGAGTGGACAGATGCTCAAAAGAAGCAGAGAAGTGCTGATGCCAAAGCTATGAATATATTGGCACAAACAATGTCTAATGACATTTTTCAAAAAGTTGTGGAATGCACTTCAGCCAGGGAAATCTGGACCTCCCTCAACAACATGGTTGAAGGATCTGCAGATGATAGAAAAGATAGAAGATCTCATCTCATCTCTCAGTATGAGAATTTCAAGAAAGGAGAAACTAAGAGTGTTGTAGACATGTACAACAGGCTCAGCCTCATAATCAATGAGCTGAAATCTCTAGACAAAGTGATCTCCATCACTGAAGTCAATGATAAGATCTTAATGTGCTTCCCCAGCACATGGGACTCTAGGATCTGGCCAATCAAGGAAGCTAGAAGCCTCAATGAGATCTCCACTGAGACCTTGTTAGGCAAGCTCAAATCCTATGAGCAACTTATCAAGTCCAAAGAAGCTGAACAATCTACTTCCTCACCAGCATCCAAGAAGGAAAGGAGCATTGCTTTCTAAGCAACTGAAGAGGAAGATAAAGCTCCATGAGAAGTGGAGTTCATGAGTCTTCTAGCCAAGAGATTATACAAAATGGCTAGAAAAGACTTCAGAAAGAAGGATTCAAGATCCAGAGAAAAGCCAAGGTATGACAAATCTAATTCTAAAGAAATAATTTGTTTTGGCTGCAGGAAACCTAGACACATTCTACCTGAGTGTCCAAAGAACCAAAAGAAGGAAAAGAGAAAGAAGAGAAAATGCACTCCATCAAGCCTTCCTCCCCCAAACACAAGCATAAGGGAAGAGGCTTTGTAGCTGAATCATGGAGTGAAACAGAATCAGAATCTTCATCCATCTCATCTGAAGATGAAGAAAATGCAAATAAGAAGGACCAATGATTGATGGATATATATGACTCAAGCAGAGAGTCAGAATATGCATCATCATCCAGCTCCAGTGATGATGAAGATGAAAGGAACTTCTGCATGATGGCTATCAATGCCTCAGGAAGCAACTCAGATGAATCAAAGCCTGAAACTGACAGTGACCAGGTAATCTCAAACTTTGATTTCAATTCAAATGAATTCAAAGATGAATTCAAAACTCTTTGTTTAGATTTAATCAAATCTGAGAAAGAGATAATCTCTCTCAGAAATTAGTTTGCTGAAATGAACCAACTAAGTGAAGATAATGTCAATCTTAAGAAAGATTTGGCTGCCTCCAGAGAACACATTGTTCTCATTGAGAACAAGTTGTCTGAAGCTAAGAAGTTTGAAGAATCCCTAAATGGGAGAAGTATCAAACTGATGGACATCACAAGCACAGTGAATGCCAAACTTAGTGGCAAACTGGGCTTGGGTGCATCATCAAGTGAGCCACATCTAATTAAGAAAAACATTCTTTCTACTCCAGTAAAATTCATTTCTGCCAAGGGCAAAGAGGCAGTATAAATTGATGAAAACATTTCAAGCAAGGATGTTCAGAATAAAAGAATTCAACAGAATTCGTCGAACGGAGCTCGACGAAATCAATTCATTTTGTCGAACGAAGATCGACGAACTCTGAAGACAGACTTCCAGTATATCTATCCATAGAATGATGCTCAACGAAAGCAGTTCACTTCGTCGAACGAAGATCGATGAATTCACCAGAATTCGTCGAACGAAAAATTTACTGAATATCAACAGAATTCTTATTCTTCACATACTAAAAATCCTTTCACTGAGTGGATAATTCCTCCAAGGAGATATCATCCACAAGGTTATAAGGATCAGCCTGAGATGTCTTTCATTTCAGAATTTTTTGGAAAAACAAAAGGACCCAAGGTAGTCTGAGTCAAAAAACAACTAGAATGTTTAATTATTTTGCAGGTACAGGGCTATCCAAAAATAAAAGAACAATGGTATTTGGATAGTGGATGCTCAAAGTATATGACAGGAAATAAGGCCAACTTAAGCAATTACAAGGCAAAGCTTGGACCCAAAGTGATCTTTGGAGACTCCAACTATGGACAAACCAAAGGTTATGGACAAATCAAAGTTGGAGCAGTCACCTTCAAAGAGGTAGCATATGTCAAGGGTCTGAAGCATAACCTCATTAGCATAAGCCAGCTATGTGGTGAAGGTTATCAGGTAACTTTTAACCACTCCTTATGTCTTATTACCAATAATAAAAACATAAATGTATTATCTGGTATTAGACATGAAAACATTTATTTAGTCAATTTTGACTCTGTCAATTCAGATATTTGCTTATTTAATTCTATAAGTAAAATAAATGAATTATGACATAAATGGCTAGGACATATTAACCTTAGAACTATATCTAAGCTTTCTAAGGACAATCTTGTTAGAGGACTGTCTTCTGGTTCATACAAGAAGGAAGGACTCTGCAGGGCTTGTCAATTAGGTAAGCAGACTAAGAGTAGTTTTAAATCTTTATCCAAGAGTGATTCACCTAGGATTTTGTATTTACTGCATTTGGATCTTTTTGGACCCACTGCAATACAAGGTCTAGGAGGGAAGCATTACTCTCTAGTTATTGTAGATGACTTCTCAAGATTCACTTGGGTGTTCTTTCTTAGGAACAAGTCTGACACCTTCAGTGTTCTGACAGACTTTCTCAGGTCCATCAAGATTGAGTACTCTACTCTAGTTGCATTGATCAGAAGTGTTCATGGCACTGAGTTTGAATCTCTTCTGATAAGAGAATTCTGTGGAAAAGAAGGGACCAAGCAATGTTTCTCTGCTCCTAGAACTCCTCAACAAAATGGGGTAGCTAAAAGGAAAAATAGAACACTTATTGAATCAGCAACTACATTGCTTGCTGATGCTCACTTGCCAATCTCATTTTGGGCAGAGCCAGTGAACACAACAAATTATGTGTTGAACAGAAGCCTGATACATAAGCTTAAGGGTAAAACTCCCTATGAATTACTCAGGAATAAAAAGCCTAAGGTTACCTATTTAAAGATATTTGGCTGTAAATGCTATGTGCATAACAATGATAAGAAATATCTAAGGAAATTTGAAGCAAAATCCGCTGAAGGTATATTCCTTGGATATTCTATTTCTAGTAAAGCATATAGAGTTTACAACAAATCTACTCTTAAGATAGAAGAGTCCATGCATGTATCCTTTGATGAATCTAATATGTTAAATGAGGAGAGGAACACCTCCTCTACCAAAGATATTTTGCACGTACCATCTCTATGTGAAGAGCTCAATGGATTAGATCTACAGAATGAAGAATCACTACTTCCATCAAATGAAATAATTGAAGACAGTGAAGAAGAGGATAATCCAGATCTTGCTGACAACTCAAATCATGTGACAGCTGAACAAGTCCCTCAAGAGGAAACTATTGCTGAACCAACTCCAACTGTTGACCAAATCACAGTTAGAGATCATCCAATATCCCAAATCATTGGAGATATTTCAGTAGGAGTTCAAACAAGGCAACAACTACACCAAAATCAGATGCACACTTGTTTCCTATCACAAGTTGGACCTCAAACCATAAAAGATGCAGAATAAGATCCAAACTGGATTCGTGCAATGCAAGAGGAGCTCAACCAATTTGAAAGGAACAAGGTTTGGGATTTGGTTCCAAGACCAAAGGGCCATCCAGTAATTGGCACCAAGTGGGTCTTCAGGAACAAGCTAGATGATCAAGGCATAATCATCAGAAATAAAGCAAGATTAGTAGCCTAAGGATATTCTCAGGAAGAAGGAATTGATTATGATCAAACCTTTGCTCCTGTTGCTAGACTTGAAACTATAAGGATTTTTCTTGCCTTTGCTGCATTCAAGAAATTCAAGGTATATCAGATGGATGTGAAGAGTGCATTCTTGAATGGAGACATCAAAGAAGAAGTCTATGTGGAACAACCACCGGGTTTCATCTCTCCAACCCACTCTTCTTATGTATTTAAGCTTAATAAAGCTCTCTATGGTCTCAAGCAAGCTCCCAGAGCATGGTATGAGACCTTAGCTAATTTTCTCTTAGAGAACAAATTCTGTTGAGGCATTGTTGATAAAACCCTATTTTTCAGGATACATAAAAATCAAACTTTACTAGTTCAAATCCATGTAGCTGACATAATTTTTGGCTCTACTGATTCAAATCTATGCAAAAGGTTTTCTAACCTAATGCAATCTAAATTTGAAATGAGTAGTAACGGTGAGTTATCTTACTTCCTTTGTCTTCAAGTGAAGCAAACTCCAGATGGCATATTCATATCACAATCCAAGTATGCTAAGGAATTAGTGAAAAGATTTGGTATGTCTGATGCTTCTACCATGAAAACACCCATGCCCTCCAATGATGTTGTTGACACTGATAAATCAGGGAAACCTATTAATCAAAAAGTATATAGAGCAATTCTTGGCTTTTTACTTTAATTAACAACTAGTAGACCTGACATTATGTTTGCTATATGTATTTGTGCTAGGTTCCAAGTTAACCCCAAAGAATCTCACCTAATTTTATTAAAAAGAATTTTGAGATATATAAAAAAGGGTTGTCCAAATCTAGGACTCTGGTATCCAACAACTTCAAAATTTGAATTAACTGGATTCTCAAATTTTGATTATGCTGGATGCAGAGTAGACAGGAAAATCACATCAGGAACTTGTCAGTTTCTTAGTGATAGGCTTGTGTCTTGGTTTTGTAAGAAATAGACATATGTGTCTACATCAACAGCTGAAGCAGAATATATTGCTGCAGGCAGTTGCTGCTCACAAATATTGTGGATACAAAATCAACTTCTAGATTATGGTATCAATCTAAATAAATCAATTATATTTGGTGACAATACTAATGCAATATCTATAACACAAAATCCAGTACTCCATAGTAGGACTAAAGACATAGAAATTAGGCACCACTTTATTAGAGATAATGTGGATAAAAATAAAATTTGCCTACAATTCATTTCTACCGATTTGCAAAGGGCTGATATTTTCACCAAACCCTTGGATGAAAAGAAACATATCTTCTTTATAAATCAGCTAGGAATGATAGATGGAGATTCAATCAACTAAAAAAATAAAAATAAATTTTCTACTTATCTCATCTTTTCATCGAACTGAGATCGACGAAAATTTATTTTTCGTTGAACCCAGTTTTGATGAAGCCTATGTTTCTGATATTTCTTTATAATCAAATCTTTTATTTTATTTTAACTGTATGCCTACATAAAGTCTTCTCTTTCCAGTTCCTTTGCACTTGATCTCTCTTTTTCATTTTGTAGGAACAATGACAATATTTCTTCTAAAATTGCATCCTTCCCTTCCTCCTATACAACTGTCCCTTCTTCTAGGGGCCTAGCTCCAGGTCTTCCTGAAACTAGGTAGGGGGAGATGTTTTGAAGAAGCCCCTTTTCACAGGGGGAGATATTTTGAAGAAACTCCTTTTTGCTAGGGGGAGATGCTCTCATTTTTGATAGGGGGAGTTACTTTATATAGAAGCTCAAGTTTCAGGGGGAGATGTTGTATGAAGAAGCAAAAATCATTAGTTGATGAAGAAGCCCCTATGAAGATTTAGAAATAATTCAGATATGACAGATACAACAAAGCAATTCAGTTATTGCTACAGTTCAGATCAACAAAAGCAAAAGCTGAAAAATGCAGTTTGAGATATGACAGATTCAGTTCAGATAAACAAATTAAGAAAGCTGAAGGCAAGGAATTCAGAATTTAGAAAGCAAGAATTTGAAAGGCAAATCATATTCAAGCCCACTTCAGAGAAAGTCAAAAGGTTTTGATTATTTGTTTTTATTATTTCTATTTTCATTGTAAAATTTCAAAACTCAGAGTATCATATTTTATATCTGCTGAAATGTTTATATTCTGACAGATATATATGCTCTGCTGTTTTGTTGTTTATTTATTATTCAATTTTTGTCAAATAGTGTCCTAACCCAAATAGGGGGAGATTGTTGAAATAACCCTATTACTGCTTTGGGCTAAGATCACTATCTGTTGACTAGGACTAAGTTGACCCCCATTGTATAGTCTAAGGGTCAAGGTTTTAGGCTGTTAAGTTAGCTAGAACTTAAGGAAAAGCTAAGGTTCTGCGTTCGACGAAATTCTATCTGCGTTTGATGAAATGCATTCTGCGTTCGACGAATGTCTTGCTCCAGGTCGACGAATTGAGGCTATCTCAGCGGTCGACGAATTTGCTCAGTCTCAGCGGTCGACGAATTGGCCCAGTCTCAGCGGTCGACGAATTGGCTCAGAATCAGCGGTCGACGAATTGGCCCAGTCTCAGCAGTCGACGAATTGGCTCAGTCTCAGCGGTCGACGAATTTGTCCAGTCTCAGCGGTCGATGAATTTTCCAAGTCTCAGCGGTCGACGAAATATCATCTCAGCTAGACTAATTCAATTCTTCCATCTAGATTTAGCAGTTTATCTTTCAGTTCGACGAACTCCACATTAAGATCGATGAATTCTAGTCTGCGTTCGACGAATCAGCAACAGATGTTCAGATCGACGAAATCCAACATTCTGTTCGACGAACTAAGTTCTCAGGTCGACGAAAGTTTCTCTGCAGCTTGTTTATTTTAGAAGGATCATTTTTATTTCATTCTCTGAACTCAGATCGACTTTCAGCAACGGATCTATTCCTATCAGATAAGTCAAGGATATTATTTTTCCTTTTATTATTTCGAGAAAGTAGCCGTTGACATATTTTGGAAAAGAACACTTTCATGGAAAAGGAAAATAAATAAAGTGTATCAGATTTGCAGTTCCAAGAATATCTCTTCTGAATATTTTATTCCTTAAATTAAAAGATTTGAATTTCAAATTTGTCAGAGTTTTCTTTAAGAAAAAAAAAGAAGTATTATAGTATTACAGCAGTACAGTAGGATAGCAAGTAGAGAAAAAGACATAGTCGAGAAAAATATATAAAGCAGAAAACTAAAGCTTTCAGATCTTCATCTTTCTTCTACAGCAGCAATATCATTCTCTGAGAACAATAACACAGATCTTATCTCAGATTTCTTCTACAAATTTTTAAATCTTCAAGAGCAACAAACAATCTGAGAAACCTTTGTCTCTCGAATTCATCAGCTATCATAAGGAAGATCTACATTCAAGAGAAAGCTTCATCCTCAATTGTCAACCATTTCTATCAGACGGGGGGAGCTTTACATCAACACATTCCACTAGTCTTCTCTTAGATTATTGACAGAGAAGAACTTCAAAACCCTTTTTATTCCATCTTGTACACGGTTCTAACTCCCTTCAAAAGTTAACCAAGTTGGTGGCAGGGCACCTGATCAAAAACCTGTGGTTAGTGGTAGGGCACCTGGTCAAAAACCTGCAGTTGGTGTATTGGGCACCTGATCAAAACCCCATTGGTGATAGGGCACCTGATCAAAAACCTAGTGGATTTCTACCAAGGGTGGTAGAAGAGTAGATGTACCCAGGTTTATTGGGGAACTACTATAGATCCTTGTGTCGTCTGTGTTCTTGTTTATTTTTCTGTACTATGCTGTGCTTTGTTCTTATTTGTTTTTATAACTCACTCTGTACACATATAAATATCACTATTTTAACTCCGCTATAAAAATAAGTGAAAAACTTTTTAATACTCTATTCACCCCCTCTAGAGTAAATTTAAGATCTAACCTCACTTTCAATTGTGTCGTCTGCCAACTGTTTTAATCCTTTCCAAGAAAGCTTTTCCTGTCTTCTTTACTGCTCCTCTCTATTCTAGGCAATAAACAAGACGTTGTAGAACGGTCTTTAGGGTTGTGGGCCTTCAGAGAGAGTTCTAAAAGGACAACTGAAAAGGTTTATTTTTTAGATAATATTCGACACTTCGTCGACTTTGTTTTCTCTCTTATCGGCATGCCTTCGAGTTCTTGTAAGAGAAACTTCGAATTCCTTCTTGCTCTGGTTGAACTCTATTATCGACGTTGCGTAGATTACTTATCAACGTAACCGTCGAGTTGGAGACTTCATTCAGAACTTCATTATTTGCATCGAATTTGATAGTTTATATATGATGTAGTCTTAAACAACTAGAGGGGGGGGGGGGGGGGTGAATAGGTTTATTTTATTTTAGGGTTAGTGTATTCTGACTTTAGGTTAGCAAATTATCAAGCATAGAAAGCACAAAGAGATTTATAGTGGTTCCTCAAGATAGGGTGTCTTAAGTAGTCCTCTTTCCCCCTTCACCTTTCTAACAATGAGTTAGACAAGGACAACTTCTCCAAATTATGCTCCAAGAGCCTTCAGCACAGATCCCATAGGATCTCTCAGGTTTTCCGGAACCCTACCTCAGGCACAACCACCCTACCTCATAGGAATCCACCTCCTACAACTCAGACCACCTGTTGGTCCTACCTCAAGCTGACCTCTCAGCTCTACAACTCAGGCCAATCAGCCTTACACACTCAGGAAATAAAGCCCTACAGTCTCAGAACCCAAAGGATCCTATAAATGATATAATAAGGATTATAGATTGAAGGAAGAAGAGTTCAAGCCTTGTCCTTCTTCTTCTTAATAGCTGCTGTTGAAGACGTGAACCAGGGAGGAGAAGTGCAGCTCCAACTTGATTCTTCTTGATCAGCCCATCAGATGATGAACTTGATCTACTTGCTCTATCTTGATATGAATCAAGATAAGCAATCTCTTTTCTCCTTACAGCCTTGTGTGAGCTCAGTTCTTGGCTGCCGACAATGGAACAATATTGTTCTTGAGTTTGTGTACTGGAGAGTAAGATCAATAGCAAAGGTTGTTCGCTCAACCCTAACTTATTCCTTTTATACACCACTGACCCTCAATGGCTCTTAGCTGTCCTCCCGACAGGAATGGGAGTGATTGGTGGACCCCATTATGCATTTCTGCAGCTTGCTCCAAAAGCAGAACCCGCCAGATCACCTTTGAATCTGTCTCAACGGTTGGGATGAGATGGTCAGCTGTCTCAGCGGTTGCTTCTGTCCAGTCTCAGCAGATCCGCTGAGACAGACAGTTGTCTCAGCCGTTTTCTTCTATCTACAGCTCAGCTTGCCCAGACACCTTCTCAGCGGCTCCTGGTCTTGTCTCAGTGGTTCAGCTGAGACAGAGAGCTCGTCTCAGCTGATCATACATTACACCATGTTGTGCCCTAGTCCTGCATACTTATGAGATAGAAATAGGGTTTATCAAATACAACTTATACTTAGCATTGAGTGTGAGGTCTCTTCAAATCAAGGGAACAGTGAGGGTCATTTTCCCAACAATCTCCCCTTATTTGAAGAAGGCAGAATTCCCTCAAATGCTAGAGTACATTACTTATAAATTCTTGATATGTGTTATTGCAATAATGAGTTCAACATATCATGCTTAGTGCATCAGTTATTTTAAGACAGATGGTTGTTATGAAAAGATTCTACCACAGAGTTTAATCAATCCATCAGTAAGATTTGATAAACATAACAATGCAACATAGATTGAATTAAACAATCAAAATAGGGTAAGGTTTTGATATAACTCAGATTTAGCTATGATACAAGCTGATTACATTAACAATCCATCAATTTCAATCCAAATAGAATAGTAATTCAAAGCTC
Organism: Dactylorhiza incarnata; assembly: GCA_033032865.1. Classification (NCBI taxonomy): domain Eukaryota; kingdom Viridiplantae; phylum Streptophyta; class Magnoliopsida; order Asparagales; family Orchidaceae; genus Dactylorhiza; species Dactylorhiza incarnata. Next base: position 2,451,550 of record JAWHQI010000078.1, read on the forward strand.
AGTTTGCATTCATATATTCATAAACTATTTTTTAGGCAAAGTATAATTAAGTTTGCATCCACACAATCATAAGTCATTATAGTTCATTAACATTTATATACATAAACTGTTTCAATAGTCATTCAAAGTTTTCTTTACTTATAAGAAGAACATTCAGGAGAGTTAACAACTGCTTCTTTCCCTTTCACTGAAGCATCGTCCATGTCATCAGCAACAATGTTATCTTGACCCGGAGGCTTCTTCTTTTCAGCATTGGCAGCCTTGATATCAACAATTCTTTTCTTGTTCTCTTTCCTTTGGAAATACATATATGGTTTTGGAATGTATCTTGAGGGCATTTTCTTTGGATTTTTCTTTCTTACCAGATTTGCTTTGAAAATTTTATCCTCTTAGTATTTCTATCCAAATGCTTTATCCAATCTTCAGATGGATAGAGCTTGTCAATATCTTTACACACCTGACCATGGCTTATCCAGGCATTTAGTATGATGTCCTTGGAGTCATCACTCCATTGCTCATGGTCAGGGTCATTATTCGGCACCTCCCTTTGCTTGGCCATAAATTCTTCAGCCAGCATTACCCTTTCCCTTTCCCTTCTCTTTTTCAGATTCTGATCTTGGGCAATTGCCTCTTGATGAGGGAAATCCTAGTCTTCTTCCCTATTGACATCTAGGATAGGAAGATTCAGAGCTATCCTTGTCCCTTGTAGAAGTTTCAAGGAGAGGTCAGAATTTATGATAGCATTTGTGTCCTCCCCCTTTCTGGCTTCTTCATATATCTTTTGATGGAGGTCTTGCTTGGCTGCAGTTATTGTTCCATAGAGGGTTTGGAACACATTCTCTATATCAGATTGAAGCATATCTTTTAACTTTCCTACTTCTTCATTCAGATGGTAAGAGGTGGCTTTTTCAGCAATGGATGGGGAGACAGATGTAATTTTTGCTTTTAGCTCTTCCTTGTACCTGTCGGCTTCTTCATTTAACTACATGTCAGTAGAATAGACATACTCTTAGAGATGATTGGCTGACTTCTCTATCACTTCATCTGTTTGACTGACATAATTCTTGACATATGTCATGTCCTGTTCAGACAGCTGGAGGTGTTTGTCCATAGATCTTAGAATGGTATTCTGAGAAATTACAGATTTTTCAGCCAGATCAATCCATTTGGACATTTGTTTGTTGAGTATTTCAGTATTTTCATTTATTTCCTTGACCTCAGACATGACTTCAGCTTTCATATTTTTGATGGACTGATTCACATATTTCCTTACCGAGGTAATTGATTTATCTATATTAGTTTGCATGGAGGTGAGATGAGACTGAAGCAGCAGGTTTATGGCACTGAGAAGAGCCTCATTGGGTGAGGTGGAGGAAGAGGCTTGCTGAATGTTGATAACAGCAGCTGGGGCATCATCCTGCTCATCTTCAGTGTCAGCATCTTGATGATCACTTTGATTGACATCACCAGCATTATCATCCTCCTCCCCCTCAGAGAGAGCAATCTTTTCTGTTGAGTCCAGGAATGCTGGGACAATGAGTTGTAGTTAGATTGAACTACTTAGATGTTCTAAGGATAATAATGTAAGATTTACCTAGAACTTCATCTTTTTCTGCAGGAGGAGCATTCTGCACCTCCCCCTCTGATAAATCAACTTGAATGCATGAATCTAGGAATTCTAGAACAAGAATTGTAAAGTTAGATTTTATGATTCTGAATGTTTAGGCTGGGTTTTTAGGGCTTACCTATAACCTGATAATTATTAGCTGATGGCTCTTGTGGCTGCTCCCCCTCAGATGGGGCATCAAATGAACCTTGTGAAGGTAATGACCACATGGCTGGTGCATTTTCAGGGATGTTTCTTATTCTTTCTTCAAGACTGAAGATAAATGTGCCAGACTCAGAACTGGATATGATCAGCCTTGTTTTCTTAGAAGATGATGGGGTTGTCTTCTCTTTTCCTTTAGTTTCAGAGGGCTGACTCATAGGTAATACCCTGGTGAATTTTTCTGAAGTCTTGATGTCCTTCTCTTGAGATAGTGAAGATTTGCTCCTTTGGATGTGTTGAACTTGTCAGGGTGTGTTTGCAGGAGGTATAAGGAGAGAATTCTTCCCATATTGGGTGCCTGAAGGCATTCCTTTATTCTTTGAAAGATGAACTCTTCCCGAGAGGTTTTCTTTTTCAGAATTATTCTTGTCATGAGGTCAAACATGTACTGTGAGATTGTATCATGGGACCATTGTTTGCAAAGAATGGCTTTTCCCACAATATCTGATAAAAGTTTTCCACTTTTGGTTGAAAAATTTCCTCTTCAATGAGCCAATTTTGGCATCATTGTACTCAGTCCATTTTAGAGTCTTTTTCTTGTCTTTTTCAGAGATGTCATCCTCCTCACTTGGACTGCTGGATGGAAGATGTAATGCTTTTTGTAGTTTTGTTGGGGTTATCTTGATTCTATCTTCTCCAATCTTTGACTTGAGGGAGTATTCGGAGGTGGACAACTTGACATTACCAAACCATTCCAGAACATCAGTTCTGAGAATGACACAGGGTTCAGATAGTAGAAATTCTAGGCCTTGGTCTTCTTGGAGTTGAATACTCCCTAAATTTCTTCTAGAGCATGGGAAAACCCATGCCTTACTATCTCATATCCTTCAAGAAGTTCTTTAGAGCTTTTGGGAGCCATTGCAGTGGTGAAGGAATGCGCAGGGAAGGAAGAGTAGGTGATTCGTCTCGGCGGCTGGAAGAGAAGGGTCGTGTGCTTTTCACTAATTAGATTGGCTATTTATATGACTTAAGACTTAGGTAAAATTAAACCTAGTAATTGGATTTGATTGCTCTTATAATTGTAAGTGTAAATGGGTCAACTGGGGTTGCACTTAGACAATTTATAATGAATCCAACCTGTCTCAGCAGAACCGCTGGGACGGTGACCTATCCGCTGGGACAGAACACTATCAGCAGCTGGGACAGATTTAGTCATCTCAGCGGTTCAGCTGAGACTTTTCCCAGCTGTCTAAGTGCATCTGAAACTACATCATAAAGCTGAGGTCGTCGAACTGAATCTGGGGTTCGTCGAACTGAATTAATTTGTCGAACACAAAGCTGAGTTCGTCGATCTGAATCTGGGGTTCGTCGAACTGAATTAATTCATCGAACACAAAGCTGAGTTTGTCGAACTCAAACTAGAGTTCGTCGAACCGAAGACAAAATCTGCTAAACTGGCTAGAAGACTGAATTCGTCGAGCTGAGGAGCAATTTTGTCGAACTGAAACACGACGTTCGTCGAACCCAGGAAAGAGTTCATCGAACGGAGACTTTTCCCAGCTTTCTAAGTGCAACCTGAAGCTCAGCTGAAACAGATTGTTTTGGTTAAGCTGGTCATACTACTTTAAAATCATTAGTGATAGGATTACTTGAATGCCTAATCATGTCTCTCATAGGGTTGATGTGTCAACATTTTAAGTTATATCAAATCAAGATTGGAAGAATGAAGTGTTTTACACTATTCTACATTTGACATTCCTAGTTCAATCTTGAAGGCATTAAATTTGGCCTCATCCAATGGCTTAGTGAAGATATTAGCCACTTGACTGTCAGTGGGGACTAATTCATGGCAGATATTTTGAGATTCTACATGTTCTCTTATAAAATGATATCTTATTTCTATATGCTTAGTCCTGCTGTGAGAGACAGGATTCTTAGCAATAGAGATAGCACTGGATGAGTCACAGTTGGTGTTGAATCCACAATAGTTGTGCACAACAGCACCCTGCAACAATGTATTCAGACTCAACAGTGGAGATAGCCATATTTGTCAGCTTTTTGCTGCTCCATGATATCAACCTTCTTCCTAGGAATTGACAACTGCCACTTGTGCTTTTCCTGTCTTCTTTGCAGCCTGCAAAATCTGCATCTGAAAATCCAGTTAGTTCAAAATCATTGTTCTTAGGGTACCAAAGGCCAAGATGTAGGCTGCCTTTAAGGTATCTCAAAATCATCTTTGCAGCTGAGTAGTGAGATTCCTTTGGACATGCCTGGTACCTAGCACACACACATGTAGCATACATAATATCTGGTCTACTAGCAGTTAAATATGACAGGGATCCAATGATGCACCTGTACATGGATTCATCAAAGGCCTTGCCCTTCTCATCCTTGTCTAGGGAAATGTTGGACCCCATGAGAGATTTCATGGTGGAAGCTGATTCCATCCCAAACTTCTTAATAATCTCCCTAGTGTACTTGGTCTGATAAATGAATATACCTTCATCAGACTGTTTTACTTGGAGGCCTAAAAAGTACTTGAGCTCTCCCATGCTGCTCATCTCAAACTCCCCCTGCATTAGGTTGGCAAACCTTTTGCAGAGGTTGTCATCAGTAGACCTAAATATTATGTCATCAACATATATTTGGACTAGGATACACTTGCCCCTTGTTTCCCTAAGAAACAATGTGCTATCTATCTTTCCCCTCAAGAACTTGTTCTTGATGAGAAAGCTAGACAATGTCTCATACCAAGGCCTAGGGGCTTGATTAAGACCATAAAGAACTTTCCTAAGTATGTAAACATGACTAGAGAGGGTAGGATGTACAAAACCTGATCGTTGCTCAACATATACCTCTTCCTTCAAGTCACCATTGAGGAAGGCTGATTTGACATCCATTTGATACACTTTGAACCCCTTATGGGCAGCATAGGCAAGGAATAGCCTAATTGCTTCCAACCTTGCAACATGGGCAAATGTTTGATCAAAGTCTATCCCTTCTTCTTGTCTATACCCCTTGGCTACCATCCTTGCCTTGTTCTTTATGATTATGCCATTTTCATCTAACTTGTTCCTATAAATCCATTTGGTACCTATGATATTGTGTCCTTGAAGTTTTGGCACCAGTTTCCATACCTTGCCTCTCTTGAATTGTAGAAGTTCATCTTGCATAGCTTCAATCCAAAAGGTGTCTTGGTTGGCTTCTTCAAATTTCTTGGGCTCCATTTGTGATAGGAAGCTCAAGAATAGGGCTTCATTATGAGCCCTGCTTTTGGTTAATACACCTTGATTCCGATCTCCAATTATTTGTTCTCTTGAATGATCCCTTAGATGTCTTATAGCTGTAGGCAGTCTGTTCTCAGCTTGCTGTGCTGTTTCTGCTAGTTCAGCAGGGTCTTCATCATCATTGACTTCTTCCTCTTCAAGGATGGCAGCATCAGAATAAGCTTTGCTGCTGCTGGGTGTGTCTTGTATAGACATTCTTTCCAAATCCTTTTCATTTCCTGCCAAGACAGAAGATCTAGACCAGCTCTTATATATTAGGCTGGTCTCATCAAATACTACATGCATATCCTCTACAACATGAGTTTTCTTGTTATACACTCAATAAGCTCTACTATGTGAGATATAGCCAACAAGAACACCCACATTGCATTTCTCTGCAAACTTTGTTAATTGAGATTTTCCATTGTTTAAAATGTAGCATTTGGAGCCAAAGATTCTAAAGTATAAAATTGTAGGTTGTTTGCCTTTCAGAATCTCATAGGGAGTTATTCCATGAACCTTATTAGTGGAAGCTCTATTGAGAACATGACATGCAGTATTGACTGCCTCAGCCCAGAAGTACTCTGGGAGTGAGGAGTCACTAAGCAGTGTTCTCCCAGCTTCTATCAAGGTCCTATTCCTCCTCTCAGCAACACCATTTTATTGTGGAGTCCTTGGGGAGGAGAACTCTTGGGTTATACCATATTCTTGACAAAACCTTGTCATAGCTTCAGATTGAAATTTTGTGTCATGGTCAATTCTAGTCCTGACCACAGCACATTGCAAGTCATTCTGAATTGCTTTGACATGAGTTATAAAGATATTTAGAGTATCAGACTTCTTCTTTAGGAAGAATACCCATGTATATTTTGAGTGATCATCAACAATCACCAAAGTATACAACTTCCCACCTAGGCTCTGAATTGGCAAAGGACCAAATAAGTCCATATGCAAGAGATAAGGACATCTTTCAGTGTCTTTGGAGCCAATACTTTTAAAGGTGGCCCTTGTTTGCTTGCCCATTTGGCAAGCATGATAGGGACCACTTTTAATACATTTTATATTAGGACTATTCCTAACAAGGTTTTTAGAGAATAGTCTATATATTGTCTTGTAGTTAATGTGAGCAAGTCTTTTCTGCCATTGAACACAAAGGGACTCATTCTCATTAGCTACTTGACAAACAGATGTAAGAGAATTACTACATATAAAGTCTAAAGAATACACATTCCCACTCCTAGTGCCTGAGAGAATGGTCTCTAAGTCTTTAGACTTTTTAATCAAGCACTTGTCATTGTGGAATTCAATGACATATCCTAGATCACATAGTTGACTTACGCTTACTAGGTTGTGTTGCAACCCTTCAACATAAGCTACACTTGTAATTGAGACTATGCCATTAGAGATCATACCATATCCTTTGGTGATTCCCTTTTCTGACCCCCAAAGATAACTTTGGGTCCATTCTTCACAGCCTTGTCGTCTTGTAGAAGATTTCTTGTTCCTGTCATGTGCCTCGAGCACCCACTGTCAAAGTACCAAATTTGGTTGAGGCTGGTACTTGAACTATCCTGCAAGAAGGAGTTTAGTTATCCTTAGGAGCCCAAATAGCTTTGGGTCCTAGGTACTTGTTAGTATGATGAAATGACCTTACACTAGCTGCACCCTTTGCAGGAAGGCTCATCTTTGCACATAGCACATTAGGATTGTGCCAACAGTATGGCAGAGTGTCCTACTTTACCACAGCACCAACATACATGAATGTTGCATCTCCTCTTATGAACATTTCTTGAGGGGTGTGCAGCGCAGTCCACATGTTCAGGGGGAGAGACAACAACTTTTCTCTTGTTTCTTTCAGCAAGAATTTGGCTGAAAGTCAATTTGTGGACAGTCTTAGTGGTCTTTGTATTAATAGCATCAACTTGCTTTGGCTTTTGGGCAATGCAAGTTTTGATGGCATTAGACATTGAGCAATTAGACATGTCCACTAATTTGAAAGCAGTCATGTTCTTGGCTGAATCAACCTTAGAAGGGCTTGCTTTCTTATTCTTGAATGAAGGGGCTGATGTACCAAATACAAATGGTCCAGGTTGGGCCATTTGAATTTTCTCATGGGGAGCCTTATAGCACTCAATCCCATTCCTTTTCTTCCACTATGGGAAGGAGTGTTTTCCTTCCTATAGGTACTTCCATTCTTCCAGTGACCATACATGCTTTCATGGTCATACCTGTTGGAAGGGAGTAATACCTTTTGAAAGGTGGTTTGAGGCTTAGCCTTACCCCTGCTCTTTTCTCCACTCCCTTCTCATGCTTCCATTTTATTGAATCCTAGTCCTCTCCTATTGGATTGAGAAGAGAAGGAGTCAATAATAAAGAGCACAGATTTTGGCTTGGAGAATTGAGCCACTATGCTTCTTTATTTCACAAGATTCTCCTCAAGATCCTTGATAGCCTTGTTCTTCAGGGATATGGTGCTCAGATGTGTGATAGTTATCCCCTTAAGATGGCTAATTTCCCTATACATCTGATTCATCTTGGTAGAAGATTCAGTGCATTCTTGTTTTTCCATCTTAAGGGAATCAATCTCTTGGGCTTGCCTCTTGGCTAGATTTTTGCTCCTTTTCAGAGCTTCCAAGAGAGCATCATACTTGTCAATCTATTGATTGACATCCACCTCAGTTTTTGAATCACTTCCATCAATTGATGAAGGTCCTCCAGATTCTGGGCCAGTCTCATAATCAGAAGAGGATAAGGAATGAATTAATACCTGTTCATTTTCTGAGATGTTCTGACTGTCCTCCTCATCAATGATGGCCATGAGGCCTAGATGAACATTGTCCTCTTCATCCTCCTCTATATTACTATCTGAGTGTTATAGAGGGGCCCTGACTCCAACCTTGGCAGCAGGATAATCTTCATCTTCTTCTGCTGCAAACTGCCTTATGTAGGCTTCTTCTTCATTCTCTGAATCTGAAGTTGAGGATTCAGATTCACTCCAGCTTTTTCTTTTCTTTGCTATGAAGGATTTTTCACCCTTCCTATCCTTTTGGTGATGATGCTTCTTATCACCTTTCTCCTTTCTTTTGGCTGGACAATCAGCTATGACATGTCCAGGTTTGCTGCAGCAATAACAAATTATGTTATTTGAAACATGTTTACTAGATTTGGAATCATACCTGTCACCCTTTGGGTACTGTCTTTCAGGTTTCCTGTGGTCTTTCTTGGAGTGTGATGAGGAGGAGGGTTTGTTCTTCCATTGCTTCCTCCTCCTCATCTTCTTGAACTGCCTTGAGAAGGCAGCAAACTCTTCATCAGAGGAAGAGCTATCTGAGGTGCTGATTTCATATTTTTCAGATTCAGCAATTCTCCTTGGAGGAGACACCATCCTGCCCTTGCTTTTCTTGGAGCTGTCAGCTTTGAGAGCTATAGATTTCTCCCTTGCCTGAGTCCTTGTTGAGGTGTCCTCTTCCTTTCTTGCAGATAGCTGCATCTCATAAGAGAGCAGCTTTCCAAACAGTGTATGAGTGAGGGTCTCACCAAGCTTAGCCACATCCCTAATAGCATAGATTTTTGTGTCCCAATCCCTTGTTAGAGATCTAAGGAACTTATCATTTAACTCATAATAATTGAACACTCTCTCATAGGTTCTCAGCTCATTGACTATTCTGAAGAACCTCTCATAGCATATAGATATGCTCTCCTGGCTGAGCTGCCTAAAGGCTTCATACTCTTGGTTGAGGTGTGACTTTCTATCATCCCTCACTTCAGCTGTCCCTTCCATATATACTACTAATGTGTCCCATATTTCCTTGGAAGTAGTGCAGTGTACTAGGTTTTGAAATGTGGTATCATCAATAGCATTTACTATGATGTTCTGGGCTCTTTTATCCATAGTGAACAGAATGAGTTCATCCTTGGTTAACTCATTGAAAGACTTGGCCACTCTTCTGGTTGGATCTATTGTGGAGGATGTTTGGAAGGTGAAGGGACCTTCCTTGACAGTAATATAAATCCTAGGGTCAGATGCTTTCATAAACAGTCTAACCCTCTGCTTCCATATGCCAAAATTAGCTTTGTTGCATATGGGCAGCTTCATGGAGCTCATTTCCCTCTGCATTATATTGGTGGCCATTGGTTACAGATTTTAAGACTAATCCTTGTAGGATCTGGTCAGATAGTTATGTCTTGCTTGACCAACCTCCCTCTGATACCACTTGATACTTTATATAGGATGTAGTCTTAAACACCTAGAGGGGGGGGGGGGGGGGGGGTGAATAGGTTTCTTTTATCTTAGGATTAGTGTTTTCTGAATTTAGGTTAGCAAATTATCAAGCACAGAAAGCACAAATAGATTTATAGAGGTTCCTCAAGACAGTGTGTCTTGAGTTGTCCTCTTTCCCCCTTCACCTTTCTATCAATGAGTTAGACAAGACCAACTTCTCCAAACTCAGCTCCAAGAGCCTACAACACAGATCCCACAGGATCTCTCAGGTTTTCCAAAACCCTACCTCAGGCACAACAGCCCTACCTCAGAGGAATCCACCTCCTACAACTCAGACCACCTCCTAGTCCTACCTCAAGCTGACCTCTCAGCTCTACAACTCAGGCCAAGCAGCCTTACACACTCAGGCAATAAAGCCCTACAGTCTCAGAACCCAAAGGCTCCTACAAATAATATAATAAGGATTACAGATTGAAGGAAGAAGAGATCAAGCCTTGTTCTTCTTCTTCTTCTTAACAACTGATATTGCAGACTTGAACCAGGAAGGAGAAGCACAACTCCAACTTGATTCTTCTTGATCATCCCTTCAGATGATGGACTTGATCTACTTGCTCTATCTTGAGATGAATCAAAATTAGCAATCTCTTTTCTCCTTGCAGCCTTGTGTGAGCTCAGTTCTTGGCTGCCGACAATGGAATAATATTGTTCTTGAGTTTGTGTGCTAGAGAGTAAGATCAATAGTAAAGTTGTTTGCTCAACCATAACTTATTCCTTTTATACACCACTGACCCTCAACGGCTCTTAGCTGTCCTCCTGACAGGTATGGGAGTGATTGGTGGACCCCATTATGTATTTCTGCAGCTTGCGCCAAAAGTAGAACCCGCCAGATCACTTTTGAATCTGTCTCAGCGGTTGGGCTGAGATGGTCAGCCATCTCAGCGGTTGCTTCAATCCCATCTCAGTGGATCCGCTGAGACAGACAGTTGCCTCAGCGATTTTCTTCTATCTGCAGCTCAGCTTGCCCAAACACCTTCTCAGCGGCTCCTGGTCTTATCTCAGCGGTTCAGCTGAGACAGAGAGCTTTCTCAGCTGATCATACATTACACCATGTTGTGCCCTAGTCTTGCATACTTATGAGATAGGAATAGGGTTTATCAAATACAACTTGTACTTAGCATTGAGTGTGAGGTCTCTTCAAATCAAGGGAACATTGAGGGTCATTTTCCCAACAGAATTGTAGTCGACTTTGCTTAGACTTCAGATGGCTCCGACAGATACTTCCTTCTGCGTTGAATTGAAGTTGAGGTTGCGTCGACTTCTAAGATAACTTCGACATGCTCCTTTATCTATGTCGACTCTTATTCGACGTAGCATCGACTTGATATACTTTGACAGAGGGTTTGAGTTGCTTGGACTTCTAGTATGAGTTGCGTCGAATTGTATTCAACGCAAGTATTAATTCAACTCAGATTGTGCTTGCCCTGACCTAGTCTTCACACTCTAAGTTTAGTGTGACATCTTAAGACATCTAATGACCAGATTACCTTATAGACCATCATAAGATTTCCCACCCATGCCATCCAATTTCTGGAGGTGGTGACATGGCAAGGTGGATTTAAGGTTTTCCCCTATTTTTGGGAATGCTTTCAATGGAGTATTCATGGTTGAATTCCAATGGGAATTCAATCTTCCCTCCCAATGCATCCCCTCAACTCCCCATTGAATTCTAGACAGTTTCCAGCCTTTCCCGGGCCAAGTGGAGGAAGAATTCAAAGGGTTTTCACATTGGCCGAAATGGCCATTAATGTCAATGCAATCTTTAGTCTCCCCCACCTCTAATTAAACCCTCCATTATATTCAGAAGGGAGAGAGCAGTTGAAATTGAGCTTTGGATCAAAGCTTTTGGTGGAGAATCAAGGGATCGGAAAGGAGCACAACTTGAAGGGAGCGGTCATGGAAAATCAAGGAAACAACCACCATCTAGGCCAATTGGAGGCCAGTTTTTTCTCCTCTCCTCTCATGCTAGATCTTTAGATCATTTTGGAATGGATTTGGGCTCAAGAGAGCTAGATCCACCTCCATGAAAACAAAATTTTGGGCTATTTTTACCCCCTAAATCCCTTTTCCTGTAGCTTTTCCGACCGGCAACTGCCCCCAAACGCGAGCCACAACCTCAACGGAGGTGGTGGTGGCCGACCATGGAGGGAAGGGGGTGGCCGGAAAATTGTTTTGGAAGAAGTTCCAGGTCGGTTGAATCTCAGCCCTTGTCTGAGTGGAGAAGATGACCAGATTTCACTTGATCTACTTCAAGATTCGTGCTGGATTATATGCTATAGGGTTTATTTAATGTTTATTAAATCTGTCACACTTTTACACATATTTTCAAACCTATTTTTGAGTAATATAGAGGCCGAATCAGTTCTAGTCATGAACATAAAAATGTAGCCCTTTGTCTCTATTTCCCATGGAATTTTAGATCACCTCAATTGGTGCCATACAACTCCCAGAATCTCCATTTTAGTGGAGGGTGTCCTAAAGGTGCACTAGACACTAAAATAAAGATTCCCAACTCACTACTTATTCAATGGGTCTGAAGATTTGGATATGCATGAATCATACTTATATACAGCTACAGTCCAAGAATCAGAATTTTTGGAAAGTATTTTTCTATAGTTTTAGAAACTATTTAATAAATCATGCACATGATAGATCAATGGCTAGATCACTTCAATTTAACCCAAATCATGGGTGGCATGTTGATTAGGGTATCATAAGACTGGTAAAAATTTGAAACCATTTGGAGCTCTGCATGTGAGTGTATTCCACTTGAATGAAAATCCAGTTAATGAAATTTGGTGTGCATGTAGCACAAATTTGTGTTCTGTGATTTTATCACAAATGGCTTGATGCCTGTCAATGAAATTTTGGCCATGCAAATGTTACGATGAAATTTATCATCTCTGGTGAGATTAGGATTTCTTGGAGTTATAAATCCTAGGTTTTTATTTAATGGTAAATGTGTCACAACTTAAATTAATGGAATAAAATTAAAGTGACCAAATCACTTAGGGTTCGTTCGTTTGAACGGAACTGGCTTTCTGGAATTGGCATTGAAGATTAGAAATCCAATTCTAATGTTCGGCGCAACGGAATTTATGCGGATATAGGTTTTCAAATGAAAACCCATGGCTTTGACTATGAACTAAAAATCAAATCGTCAATTCTTACCATCGTCCATGGGTTTTCCGAATAATCAAAAGTTTTCGCCAGGGTTTTTCGACCTACGCGCACGTTCATCACCGGGGCATGTGTTTACCTGCAGCGTGTGTTTTTCGGTAGGGAACGTATTTTTTGGTTGGACGCATGTTTTTCGACCGGACGTTCATTTTTCGCCCAGACGGATGTTTTTTTTGTTGGATCGTATAACGCCCTTAGAGGTGGGGGGGGGGGGGTGAATAAGGGTGTGTTTAAAAATTAAATTTTTACTTAGTAATTTCTTAAAGAGATTTTACATTACTAAAAAATTACTTCTAAACACTTTCAAACCAATGCAATTTTAGTATTAAACCAAAACACAAATTTCTAAGATAAAGATTATGCCATCAAATATATAATTAAAGAAAGAGACATAATTATATTAATCATGAAATTTGAGTACAATAAAAATGATCTTAACAATGCTTAAGATCAAGGCACAATTATATTTACCAAAAATTCTACAATTTTGGTTTACCAATCCTTCTCCCAAGGATCGAAAGGCTATCGCTTGTCTCTCCCAAGACCAAGCCCAAGCCTATCCTCTAGATCTTCCCAAGATCTAGACGTAGCACACAAGGCCACGATTTCCCACCAAGCCACGCAAGGACTTGGACGCTCCGCACAAGGAAGCGATTTTACCCTAAGCCGCGCAAGGACTTAGACGCCGCACGCAAGACGACGATTTCTCTACCAATACAAAATGAAAAATATGTGAATGAAAATACAATATGAAAAGAACAACTCCCTAGAAAATCAGATCTCTGAACGGATTGTTGAAGCCTCGAGATGATTGATGATGTAGAAGCGCGCCCGATCTCATCTTCAATCTTCAATCCTTCTTTGCACAAATGGGAGTTGAGGAGGTTCTGGAGCTCTCTGGTTCGTATGCACTCAGGAAGGGACTGGAATTCTCAAAAGCTTGGAATGCACGAACCAAAGGAACCAATTTATAGAAATTCACTGTCGCCTGGGCGACAGTGACTGTCGGAATTTTCCGACAGCTCTAAACTGCCGCTGGAGTGCCGTCGTGGGTGGAGTCATGGGCAGTTGTTGTAACCGCCAAGCTGTCGCCTGGGTGACATCGATGTCAGATTTCCGACAGCGCAACACTGCCGGTCGTGGGTGGAGTCGTGGGCAGTTGTTGTAACCGCCGAGCTGTCGCCTGGGCGACATCGCTGTCGGATTTCCGACAGCGCAAAACTGCCTTTCGTCGATCTGCCGTGGAGGGAAGTAGTTGTAACTTCTCTGCTGTCGCCTGGGCGACAGTGGCTGTCGGAATTTTCCGACAGTGAAATTTTCCCACATTCAATTTTAGCTCCAGTAGAAATTTGAACATCTCATACCTGTTATCTGCACACCATTGATAAAAATAGTATCAAATACAAACGGGACTTTGTTATTATCAAACCGGAGGAGTGCGAAACGCATGCTCCAACAATCTCCCCCTTTTGATAATAACAAATCCGTATAAAAAGAAATCATGTCTATTTAGATTGTTGATTTTAACCTTTGGTGTGTGCACAAAATTAACATGATATATATTTCTTGAAAATAAATGATCTACCTTTAGATGAAAGCTCCCCCTAAATGAAAGCTCCCCCTACATATATTCTCCCCCTAAATATATGCTCCCCCTAAATATATGATGTATTGTGTAGGTGGGATATTTAGATGTAATAGATTTGTGATTGTTCTTTTTATACTTTTAATTCTCCCCCTTTTGATATTAGCAAAAGTTAATATTAGATAAAAGAGTAGTTCTTGATGGAATGGACATAGGATATAGAAAGAAAGAGTAAGCAGAAGCACTTTTTTGTGTGGAAATGGTTGAAGTCCATGAAATAATAGGCATATGTCATAGTATGAATAAACTCATGAAGTGACGGTATAGCCATATGAAGTAATGAAAGAAAATAACTTAAACATGAGTAAGATCATTTGAAAGTATCATAGAAAGACACAATAGTGTATAGAATTATGGAATATTTTCGGTCCAATTCTCATGAGTGTTGGATCGTATGACGCCCTTAGAGGGGGGGGGGGGGGGTGAATAAGGGTGTGTTTAAATTTGTAATTTTTTTTTCTTCTTAATTTTATACAAATTTACTTTAATAAAAAGTTACTTAAAAATAATTTTAAACCAATGCAATTTTTGTATAACACCAAACACAAATTTCTAAGATAAAGATTTAAGCACACAAATTTGCAATTAGTGAAAGGATCATAATTTTATATATCATGAAATTTGCATACAAATAAAAATGATCTTAACAATGCTTAAGATCAAGGCACAATTATGATAATAAAAATACAATAATTTTGGTTTACCAATCCTTCTCCCAAGGATCGGAAGGCTATCGCTTGTCTCTCCCAAGATCAAGCCCAAGCCTATCCTCTAGATCTTCCCAAGATCTAGACGTAGCACACAAGGCCACGATCTCCCACCAAGCCACGCAAGGACTTGGACGCTCCGCACAAGGAAGCGATTTTCCCTTAAGCCGCGCAAGGACTTAGACGTCGCACGCAAGACGACGATTTCTTTCCCAATACAAAATGAAATATGAGTAAATGAAAATACAATATGAAAAAGACAACTCCCTAGAAATTCAGATCTCTGAATGGATTGTTGAAGCCTCGAGATGATCGTTGATGTAGAAGCTCGCCCGATCTCGTCTTCAATCTTCAATCCTTCTTTGCACAAATGGGAGTTGAGGAGGTTCTGGAGCTCTCTGGTTCGTATGCACTCAGGAAGGAACTGGAATTCTCAAAAGCTTGGAATGCACGAACTAAAGGAACCATTTTATAGAATTTCACTGTCGCCTGGGCGACAGTGACTGTCGGAATTTTCCGACAGCGCTAAACTGCCGCTGTCGTGTCGTCGAGCCGTCGTGCGGGCAGTTGCTGGAATCGTGGAGCTGTTGCCTGGGCGACATCGATGTCGGAATTTCTGACAGCGCAAAACCGCCGCTGTCGTGGGTGAAGTCGTGGGCAGTTGGTGTAACCGTCGAGCTGTCGCCTGGGCGACATCGATGTCGGAATTCCGACAGCGCAAAACTGTCTTTTGTCGATCTGCCATGGAGGGAAGTAGTTGTAACTTCTCTGCTGTCGCCTGGGCGACAGTGGCTGTCGGAATTTTCCGACAGTGAATTTTTCCCACATGCAATTTTAGCTCCAGCAGCAATGTGAACATCACATACATGTTATCTGCACACCATTAATGAAAATAGAATCAAATACAAAAGGGACTTTGTTATTATCAAACCGGAGGAGTGCGAAACGCATGCTCCAACAATCTCCCCCTTTTGATAATAACAAATCCGTATAAAAAGAAAACATGTCTTTTTAGATTGTTGATTTTAGACATTTAGTGTGTGCACAAATATAACATGATATATTTCTCTTAAAATAAATAATCTCCCTTGATATATTTCTCTTAAAATAAATACTCTCCTTTTAGGTGAAGGCTCCCCCTAAATGAATGCTCCCCCTAAATATATGCTCCCCCTTAATATATGCTCCCCCTTAAATATATGATGTAATGTGTAGGTGGAATATTTAGGAGTGATAGATTTGTGATTTTTCTTTTTATACTTTAAATTCTCCCCCTTTTGGTATTAGCAAAAGTGAATATTAAATAAAAGAGTAGCTTTTAAGGGATAGGATATAGAATTGTAGAGTAAGCGGAAGCAATTTGATGGTAATAATTGAAGTCCATGAAATAATAGGAATATGCCATAGTATGAATAAGCCCATGAAGTGACGGTATAGCCATATGAAGTAATGAAAGAAAATAACTTCAACATGAGTAAGGTCATTTGAAAGTATCATAGAAAGACACAATAGTGTATAGATATATGGAATATTTTCGGTCCAATTCTCATGAGATGAATGTTTATATAACATAATGATGTGTACATGTGATACTTAGATCAAACATATGAAGTTATTTAATTTACATGATCATTAAAATGTATAACATAATAAAAGCATATAAAGGCAACTTTGACGTTGAAGATATAGCACAAGATGAATAGAAAACCATGTTTCTTTTGCACAAGACACTTTACAATTCTTTCCAAGGTGCTTAACCTCACAATGCTCATTAAGACTTATCAGGAGGGTAAGTAGTGCTTGGTGGAGTATCCTTGTCTTTATTTTAAATTTTTTTTTTTTATCACAGATGTTGTGATATTTTAATTTTGATATATTGATAATTTTTTTAAATTGACCAAGGATCTCCGAATTCACTTGAATTGCAAAAGATGGTGTATATTTTGTTGTGCTAACAAATCAATGTTGAAAGTTGTATTTAAGAAGTGCTATTGTATTATGTGAAAGCAAACATGATCCATGTATATTTTAAATAAAACGACATACGTATTGATCAAAAGAAGTGAACGTGATAGTTCATTATGATAGATAAAGAATTTCTCATACTTAGAGGCGTGCGAAAACAATTTCCAATGGTCTAAACAACTAAGTAGAAGTGTCAATACGATGATAGCTTGGAAATGAAATCATATAAACATGTAAGTCATTTTTTTTGAATAAATAACACATGGTTTGTCATCAAGTCATGAGGTGAAGCATTAATAATGACATATAACTATTGTAAATCATCAAAGGGACCCAAAATTGAAGTTTTTACAAAATTGGAGCTGTCGGAAATTTCCGACACTCACTGTCGCCTGGGCGACAGCAAAAAATATAAATAGGGCTGGGGACCGAGTCAAACCCTATTGTGCATTATTTTCTGGAGTTAAAATCGAGAGCAAGCTGTCGGAAGTCGGCGACATCCCTAGATCTAAGGTATGGGTTTTTGATTTTGGTGTTTTTAACTCAAAAATTTTTAGGGTTTTGTGATTTTGATAGGAGAGAAGAAAGAAAATGTAGTTTTCATGTTGATTTTTGTTGAATGGTGTAGATTTTGAAATTTTTGATTTGAAAAATGTAGATCTAGTTTAAAACAAGGGGATCTTGGTGGATCTTTGCTAAAATTTTTTTTTGTTAAATTTCTTTGTGATTTGGTGATGAAGGTTTCTATTTGTTCATTTTCTGAAGTATTTTTGTAGATCTAGGTTAGGGAAGAAGGTTGAAGATGATGAATAGTAAAGGATTTTGAGAATATTGTTTATGAAAAATATGTATAAATTTTTTATAAACTTGATGTTTAAATAATATTGATTTTGAGTAGATCTGGAAGTGTATGTAAAAATTTTCGAGAAAAATTCACTTGGAGAGCTGTCGGAAATTTCCGACAGACACTGTCGCCTGGGCGACAGTGTTCCAGTGCACAATGTGAAATTATTTTTAGTCAAAATTTTTGAATTGTATTTGCAGAATGGCTTCCAGTTCCAAAGCTCGAAAGAGTACTTCGGAAGACGCACATAGTTCATATCAAGTATTTCCGGGGGTGGAGAAGGCTATTGTTGGAATAACTAAGTATGTAGAATTTGAGTTGCCAAAGCACAATCATATTTATGATCGGCTTGCAAATGCAGGTATATTATCAATAATCACCCCAGATCCGTTTTCATCCTTTTTGATAAGAGAATTTTATAACCATTTGGAAGACCCAAATGTCACTGAATTGGATGGAGGAGTAAGGTCAAAAATTCAGGGTCAACATGTGGAAATAACACATGTTGATCTAAGAGAAGAATACGGATTAGTGATTAGTGAGAATGTGCCAGATATAGTGGAGAGCTATAGGAAAGACCGAGATTGGACCCTTGTAAACATGAGTTTACATGGGAATCAAAAGAAAGCTCTCACCACTGAAGTTTCGTCACTAACTCCGGACGCATTCTTAGTGCAAGATATCCTAAGAAATTCAGTGATGTTGAAGAGTGGAGATACAAAAAGCATTACGGCCCAGTTGACTCTCTTCACTTACTATATTATGGAGGATGAGCTCTTCGATGTGGCGGACTTCATACTATCCCAAATTAGGTATGCGTATAGGTTAAAACATCCAAAATGGGTGAAAGTTCATACGCTGCCAATGGGGGCGATAATACAACGTATACTCTATAAGAAATACGGATGGATAGTGCAAGCTTATTATTTGGATGATTGCTATCCGGAGATTTATTATACGGGTTCGATGAAAGTGAAAAGAACGCCGAAGAAAGCCCATTCGGGAATAGAGATTCGAGAGCCTCCAATGCCTAGGTCAGGTTCACTAAGGGAGTCCATTGAGGATCTTCGAGATTCATTAGAGGATCACAAGAAGGAGGTGAAGAAGGACCGTAGTAGAATGCAGAAATTCATGAAGTTTCTTGTGAGAGGTCTGAAGTTGAAGCCAACTCCGGAGGAAGAGGCCGAATGGCAAGTACCGGACGAAGAACCGCCGCGCCAATCGGTGAGGCGGACTCGCCGAGGCAAAGCCGTGAGACGAGGACCTCCAGAAGATTGTCCAGAGAGCAGCGGGGCTGGTTATGAAGATTCAGAGTAGTTTTATGTTGCTGCTGCTGCTGGGAGCTGTCGGAAAATTCCGACATCCACTGTCGCCTGGGCGACAGTGAACCTCTTTAAATTTCTATTTTGTTTAATGAACTTGATCCTTAATTTGTTTCTACTGTTTTTATTTGAACAATATTGATGTAATATTAATGATGTTGAATTTTTGTTGAGGCTTTTGAAATTTTATGTTTTGATATTTAGAATTTTGTCTTTTTGTTTTTACATTGTTTATGTTTTGTGATAATAATTTTTTTTTTAATTTTATAGGCTTTAAATTGTGATATATTCATTGTGAAATGTCTAGAATGCCCAATTCTAGCCTAAGCATAGAAAAACGGGAATCCGGTAACGGCTTAGTGAATATATCCGCTAGTTGATTTTCCGTGCCTATAAAGTTGATTTTTATATTACCCTTCTTAATATGATCCCTTATAAAATGATGTCGGACATCTATATGCTTAGATCTAGAATGTAATACGGGATTGTTAGTTAAGTCTATAGCACTTTTATTGTCACACTTTAATTCTACACTACTTTGTTGCATGCCAAAATCTTCTAATATTTGTGACATCCAAAGAGCTTGGGCACAACAACTACCTAGTGCAATATATTCGGCCTCGGTAGTTGAGAGGGCAACAGAATTCTGTTTCCTACTCGACCATGAAATAAGTGAAGGGCCGATAAAGTGACAAGTGCCACTAGTGCTTTTCCTATCTAAGGAACATCCCGCATAATCCGAATCCGAAAAACCATGTAAAATAAAAGAATCATTATGAGGATACCATAAACCTAATTTTGATGTGCCTATGAGATATCTAAAGATACGTTTCACCGCTTTTAAATGTGACTCTTTAGGATTAGCTTGAAATCTAGCACATAAACAAACGACAAACATAATATCAGGTCTAGATGCGGTTAAATACAATAAAGACCCTATCATACTTCTATAAAGAGTTTGTTCAATTGAAACACCACTTTCATCTTTTCCTAATTTTAGTGAAGTACTCATAGGAGTGTTTGCATGCTTAAGATTTTCAAATCCAAATCTTTTTAACATATCATGAATATATTTGGTTTGACATATAAAAATACCATCATGTTTTTGTGTAATTTGAAAACCTAAAAAATATGAAAGTTCTCCAACCATACTCATTTCAAATTCATTTTTCATAATTTCAACTACTTCATTACACAACTCTTCATTAGTGGCTTCAAAAATAATATCATCAACATAAATTTGCAAAATAACTAAATCATGATTAATTTGCTTAATGAAGAGTGTAGAATCAGCACTTCCTATTTTATAATCGTGCTTTAACAAATATTGAGTTAATCGATCATACCAAGCACGAGGCGCTTGTTTTAATCCATAAAGCGCTTTATCTAATTTATAAACAAAATTTGGATATTTCTCATTTATAAAGCCAGGGGGTTGTTCTACATAAACTTCTTCTTTTATATACCCATTTAAAAATGCGGTTTTGACATCCATTTGATATAATTTAAATCTTTTAAAATAAGCAAATGCAAGAAATATTCTAACCGCTTCTAATCTAGCTACAGGTGCAAAAGTTTCATCAAAATCTACCCCTTCAATTTGTGCATAACCTTTTGCAACTAATCTGGCTTTATTTCTAACAATTCTAGATTCATTATCCATTTTATTTTTGAAAATCCACTTAACACCAACTACAGGACGATTTTTGGGTCGTTCTACAAGATTCCAAACCTTATTACGTTCAAATTGATTAAGTTCTTCATTCATTGCTAAAAACCAAAATTCATCATTTAAAGCGGTGGAAACATCTTTTGGTTCTATTTCAGAAACAAAACACAGGTTTGAAAATAAAACATGTAGCGATGAACGAGTACTAACCCCTTTTTGCGGATCTCCAATGATAAGCTCCTTTGGATGATCCTTTGAGAATCTCAATTCACTTGGAGGCACATATTCTTCTCTTTCTTCTTCTCTTTCTTCTTCTCCTCCTCCTTCTTCTCTTTCTTCTTCTCTTTCTTCTTCTCTTCCTTCTTCTCTTTCTTCAAGTTCATCATCATTCTCCACCGATGGAAGGGGTTCATCTTCTTTTCCTGTAGTTTTCTTTTCTACACATGAAGCAAACTCATCAAACCTAACATGAATAGATTCTTCAACTATTTTTGTTCTCTTATTATAAACTCTATAGGCCTTGCTAGTTGAAGAATAACCAATGAAAATTCCTTCATCACATTTCTCATCAAATTTGCCTAAGTTATCTTTTGTATTCAAAATAAAGCATTTACAACCAAAAACTTTAAAGTAAGATACATTTGGTTTTCTTTGAAAATAAATTTCATAAGGAGTTAATTGTAATGTGGGACGAATCATGACACGATTAATAATATAGCATGCCGTACTGACTGCTTCGGCCCAAAAGTATTTTGGCAATTTAAATTCACACAGCATAGTCCGTCCTAATTTTTGAAGTGTTCTATTTTTCCTCTCTACTACACCATTTTGCTGTGGTGTGCGTGGAGCGGAAAATTCATGTTTTATCCCAAATTCATTACAATATGAAATAAATTTTTCATTATCAAACTCTCCTCCATGATCGGATCTAATGCATTTTACTTTTAGATCAAGTTCATTTTGAATACGTGAAATTAGTTTTACAAATTCATCAAAAGCATCAGATTTTGAATTTAAAAACAAAGTCCAACAAAATCTAGAATAATCATCAATAATAACAAACGTATATTTTCTACCTCCTAGACTTTGTGTAGAAATTGGACCAAACAAGTCCATATGTAACAAATGTAAAGGTCTAGTGGTAGAAATGACATTTTTGCTTTTAAAAGATGATTTTGTAAACTTTCCCTTTTGGCATGGTGAACATAATGAGGATAGCTTTCCATTCAAATTTGGTAAACCTTTTATTATTTTATTTTTAGAAAGCTTTACTATGCGTTTAGCACTAGAATGTCCTAGTCTCCTATGCCATAATTCAAGTTCATCATTCTTTGAAATAAAACATTTAAGTGTAGAATGAGATAAATCATGAAAAGTGATCGTATAGACATTGTTTATTCTTGGTGCAGTAAGTACGATTTCGTTTGTTTTAGAATCAATAATCTTGCAAAGGTTTGAGCTAGAGTCAAATAAAACATTTAGATTTTTATCACATAGTTGACTAATAGAAATTAAATTATGTTTCAAACCTTTAACATATAAAACATTTGAAATTTTAAATTCTTTGTTACCTACTACTCCAATGCCCTTGACTTTACCCTTTCCATTATCTCCAAATGTCACTATTCCACCTTTCTTCATCTCCAGGCTAAGGAACTTTGATTTATCGCCCGTCATGTGTTTTGAACATCCAGAGTCCAAATACCACACGTCTTCCTTGTTCCTAGCCTGCACGCACACCTAAAAAGATGATGAGAGTAAAGATCTGGTTACCCAAGTGGTCAATCCCATTGTATAGGTGGACGCCTTAGGTACCCAGATTTGTTTAACATTAGCTTTTCCTTTCTTCCAACATGAGCCCGAGATGTGACCAAATCGATGACATTTAGCACACACAATGAATGGTGAGGAACCATTTTTCAATGGTTTCTCTGGACTCTTGCTGGTGGAAGCATCTTTATGTGTGGACTTAGAAAAATTTGTATTTTGAGAAATTGGTTTTCTGAACCTGGAGCTGTCGCCGGTTCCGACAGTAGCTGTCGGAAATTTCCGACAGCCTCCAGAGCTTCCAGAAATGTATCCTAGTCCAAATTTTGCTGTACCATGGCATTGGTTGGCTAAAAGCATATCCAGAGATTTTTTCCCAACACCAAATTTCCCAATTGCCATGTTCAACTCATTTACTTTGGATTTTAAAATTGAATTTTCTTTTACTATCATGCCACACCTATTTGCAAAAGTTTTCTTATAATTCTCTAATTGAGAATGAGAGGTTTTAACAACTTTTTCTAAGTCCTTTTTTTCTTTTACAAGTAGATCAAATTTTTGATCGGACTTAGAAATAGTAGTTTCAAGTTCTTTTATCCTTGTCGAAGAATGATCACACTCTTGACAAAATACCTTCTCCTTCCCAATAGATTCCAACTCATTTGATAGTTTTTTATTTGCTTTTAAAAAGCCTTTATTTTCAGATTTTAAAAAATCAATTTCCTTTAAGCATTTATCCAAAACTTTGCATGTTTTCATAAATTCAGAATATAACTCATCATAAGATGGAGGCGTTACCTCAGTGTAGCTTTGGACACTGCAGTCGTCATCAGATGTAATGTTCCCTTTTGCCATCAAACATAGATTAGCCTCCTCTTCCTCCTGTGTTGAGGGATCACTTTCTTCACCAGACGAAGAATCATCCCAAGTCTCTGCCTTTAACACTTTCTTCTTGTAACTTTTATCGTGCCTCTTTGCTTTTTGCTCTTTCAGATATTTTGGGCACTTGCTTCTGATATGACCAATCTTCTTGCAATGGTAGCACTCCGGTGGCGGACGCTCCTCTTCATTCTCCATTTTTCCTTTGCCTTTTTGGTAGGCAAAATCCTTCTTTTTGAAAAACTTTTTAAATGAGTTTCTCCTCTCCGGATTTCTCATAAACTTCTTAAAATTTCTCACAAACAGTCCTTCTTCATCTTCATCACTTTCTTCAGTCTCACTCTCAATTTCCTTTTTAGATTTCAACGCCAAGCTTTTCTTTTTGGGCTCCAAATTATACTCTTGGCTTTGAATCTTCAACTCCACTTCATGGGTTTTTAGATTCCCAATGAGACTTTCCAATTGTAAGGTCTTAAGATCACGTGACTCAGAAATTGCAGTCACTTTTGGATTGAACTTCGGGGGAAGTGATCTTAAGATTTTTCTAACTAAATCTCCATTTGAAAAAACCTTACCCAACACCTTTGAATCGTTCACGATTTTAGTGAATCGTGTGTACATTGTGTCAATTTCTTCATCCACCTCCATTTTGAATCTTTCGAACTCTGACTCCAATTGAAATAGCTTTGAATCCTTTACCTGCGAAGTACCTTCATGAGTAATTTCTAAAAGATTCCAAATATCAAAAGCAGTATCACAAGCACAGACTCTATTAAACTCAGTGCAATCTAGTGCGCAAAATAAGGCATTCATGGCCTTTGCATTGTTTTTGCATTTTAATTTATCATTATCATCCCACTTGTCTTTGGGTTTTTCCATAGTTACATCTCCTAGAACAAATGTTGGAGAAGTGTAACTAGTTTCTACCATATTCCAGACTTCTATATCTAAAGCAATTAGAAAACAACGCATACGTGTTTTCCAATAATTATAGTCCGTGCCCGTGAAAAGTGGTGGCCTACTAATTCCTTGCCCCTCAACGAACGCGTGATCGTTGTGCGCCATTACTCCCGGTGGTAAAACCGTTTTGGAGTAACCTCCCTCTGATACCACTTGTTGGATCGTATGACGCCCTTAGAGGGGGGGGGGGGGTGAATAAGGGTGTGTTTAAATTTGTAAATTTTTTTCTTCTTAATTTTATACAAATTTACTTTAATAAAAAGTTACTTAAAAATAATTTTAAACCAATGCAATTTTTGTATAACACCAAACACAAATTTCTAAGATAAAGATTTAAGCACACAAATTTGCAATTAGTGAAAGGATCATAATTTTATATATCATGAAATTTGCATACAAATAAAAATGATCTTAACAATGCTTAAGATCAAGGCACAATTATGATAATAAAAATACAATAATTTTGGTTTACCAATCCTTCTCCCAAGGATCGGAAGGCTATCGCTTGTCTCTCCCAAGATCAAGCCCAAGCCTATCCTCTAGATCTTCCCAAGATCTAGACATAGCACACAAGGCCACGATCTCCCACCAAGCCACGCAAGGACTTGGACGCTCCGCACAAGGAAGCGATTTTCCCTTAAGCCGCGCAAGGACTTAGACGCCGCACGCAAGACGACGATTTCTTTCCCAATACAAAATGAAATATGAGTAAATGAAAATACAATATGAAAAAGACAACTCCCTAGAAATTCAGATCTCTGAATGGATTGTTGAAGCCTCGAGATGATCGTTGATGTAGAAGCTCGCCTGATCTCATCTTCAATCTTCAATCCTTCTTTGCACAAATGGGAGTTGAGGAGGTTCTGGAGCTCTCTGGTTCGTATGCACTCAGGAAGGAACTGGAATTCTCAAAAGCTTGGAATGCACGAACCAAAGGAACCATTTTATAGAATTTCACTGTCGCCTGGGCGACAGTGACTGTCGGAATTTTCCGACAGCGCTAAACTGCCGCTGTCGTGTCGTCGAGCCGTCGTACGGGCAGTTGCTGGAATCGTGGAGCTGTCGCCTGGGCGACATCGATGTCGGAATTTCCGACAGCGCAAAACCGCCGCTGTCGTGGGTGAAGTCGTGGGCAGTTGGTGTAACCGTCGAGCTGTCGCCTGGGCGACATCGATGTCGGAATTCCGACAGCGCAAAACTGTCTTTCATCGATCTGCCGTGGAGGGAAGTAGTTGTAACTTCTCTGCTGTCGCCTGGGCGACAGTGGCTGTCGGAATTTTCCGACAGTGAATTTTTCCCACATGCAATTTTAGCTCCAGCAGCAATGTGAACATCACATACCTGTTATCTGCACACCATTAATGAAAATAGAATCAAATACAAAAGGGACTTTGTTATTATCAAACCGGAGGAGTGCGAAACGCATGCTCCAACAATGATATGAATATTTATTTAACATAATGATGTGTACATGTGATACTTAGATCAAACATATGAAGCTATTTAATTTACATGATCATTGAAATGTAGAACATAATAAAAGCACATAAAGGCAACTTTGACTTTGAAGATATAGCACAAGATGAATAGAAAACCATGTTTCTTTTGCATAAGACACTTTACAATTCTGTCCAAGGTGCTTAACCTCACAATGCTCATTAAGACTTATCAGGAGGGTAAGTAGTGCTTGGTGGAGTATCCTTGTCTTTATTTTAATTAATTTTTTTGATCACATATGTTGTGATATCTTAATTTTGATATATTGATATATTATTTTTTTTAAATGACCAAGGATCTCCGAATTCACTTGAATCGCAAAAGATGGTGTATATTTTGTTGTGCTAACAAATCAAGGGTGAAAGTTGTATTTAAGAAGTGCTATTTTATTATGTTAAAGCAAATATGATCCATGTATATATTAAAGAAGTACACATATGTATTGATCAAAAGAAGTGAACGTGATAGTTCATTATGATAGATAAACAATTTCTCATACTTAGAGGCATGCGAAAACAATTTCCAATGGTCTAAACAACTAAGTAGAAGTGTCAATACGATGATAGCTTGGAAATGAAATCATATAAACATGTAAGTCATTTTTTTAAATAAATAGCACATGGTTTGTCATCAAGTCATGAGGTGAAGCATTAATAATGACATATAACTATTGTAGATCATCAAAGGGACCCAACATTGATTATTTAGTACAATTGGAGCTGTCGGAAAATTCCGACACCCACTATCGCCTGGGCGATAGCCAAAAGTATAAATAGGGCATCAGACCGAGTCAAACCCTGTTGTGCTTCATTTTTTTGGACTGTTGAGAGAGAGAGGGCTGTCGGAAATCGGCGACATCTCAAGATCTAAGGTATGGGAGTTTGCTTTTTATGGTTTTGACTCTATTTTTTTTGTTGGATTTTTTATTTTGAAAGTAGAGAAGAAGGAAAATGTAGTTTTCATGTTGTTTTTTGATGAATGATGTAGGTTTTTGAAGTTTAGTTTTTTTTTTTTTTAAAATGTAGATCTAGTTTAAAAACAAGTGGATCTTGTTGGATCTTTGTTAAAATTTTTGATTTTGTGATTTTTGTGATGAAGGGTTCCATTTGTTCATTCTCTAAAGGGTTTTTGTAGATCTAGTTTAGTGTAGAGGGTTGAAGATGATGAATAGTAAAGGATTTGTAGAATATGTTGATTTGAAAAACATAATTTTTTTTTTAAAACGTGATGTTGAAATAACATTGATTTTGAGTAGATCTGGAAGGATAAAAAATTTTTTGAGAGAAATCACTTGGTGAGCTGTCGGAAATTTCTGACAGTCACTGTCGCCTGGGCGACGGTGTGCCAGTGCACAATATGATACTATGTTTAATCAAAAAATTTTGTATGTTATTTGCAGAATGGCTTCCAGTTCCAAAGCTCGAAAGAGTACTTCGGAAGATGCACGTAGTTCATATCAAGTTTTTCCTGGGGTGGAGAAGGCTATTGTTGGAATAGCGAAGTATGTGGAATTTGAGTCGCCAAAGCACGATCATATCTATGATCGGCTTGCGAACGCAGGTATAATTTCAATAATCACACCAGAGGGGTTTTCTTCCTTTTTCATTCGTGAATTTTATAACCATTTGGAAGACCCAAATTTCACTGAATTGGATGGAGGAGTGAGATCAAGGATCCAAGGTCAACATGTGGAAATAACACATGTTGATCTACGAGAGGAATTCGGACTAGTGATGAGTGTGAATATGCCTGATATAGTGGAGAATTATCGAAAGGATAGAGATTGGACCCTTGTAAACATGAGTTTACATGGGAATCAAAAGAAGACTCTTACCACTAAAGTTACGTCACTTACTCCGGATGCTTTCTTAGTCCAAGATATATTAAGGAATTCAGTGATGTTGAAGAGTGGAGACACAAGAAGTATTACGGCTCAGTTGACCCTCTTTACATACTATATTATGGAGGATGAGCTTTTTGATGTGGCGGACTTCATACTCTCCCAGATTAGGTATGCGTATAGATTAAAGCATCCAAGATGGGTGAAGGTTCATACGCTGCCAATGGGGGCGGTAATACAGCGTGTACTCTATAAGAAGTATGGATGGATAGTGCAAGGTGCTTATTTGGATGATTGTTATCCGGAAATATATTATACGGGTTCAATGAAGGTGAAGAAGCCGCAGAGAAAAGCTCATCCGGGTATTGAGATTAGAGAGCCGACCATTTCTTGGGCAGGATCACTACGAGAGTCCATTGATGATTTGCGTGATTCATTAGAGGATCACAAGAGGGAAGTGAAGAAGGACCGTAGTCGAATGCAGAAATTTATGAAGTTTCTCGTCAAGGGTCTGAAGTTAAAGCCAACTCCGGAGGAAGAGGCCGAATGGCAAGTTCCGGACGAAGAACCGCCATGCGAATCGGTGAGGCGGACTCGCCGTGGTAAAGCCGCGATACGAGGACCTCCAGAAGATTGTCCAGAGAGCAGCAGGGCTGGTTATGAAGATTCAGAGTAGTTTTATGTTGCTGCTGCTGGGAGATGTCGGAAATTTCCGACATCCACTGTCGCCTGGGCGACAGTGAACTTCTTTAGATTTCTGCTTTTGTTTAATGAACTTGATCCTTAAGTTGTTTCTACTGTTTTTATTTGAACAATATTGTGTAATATTAATGATGTTGAATTTTTGTTAAGTCTTTTGAAATTTTATGTTTTGATTTTTAAGATTTTAGCTTTTTCTTTGTACATTGTTTATGTTTTGTGATAATAATTTTTTTTTTAATTTTATAGGCTTTAATAGTGATATATTCATTGTGAAATGTCTAGAATTCCCAATTCTAGCCTAAGCATAGAAAAACGGGAATCCGGTAATGGCTTAGTGAATATATCTGCTATTTGATTTTCTGTGCCTATAAAGTTGATTTTTATATTACCCTTCTTAATATGATCCCTTATAAAATGATGTCGGACATCTATATGCTTAGATCTAGAATGTAATACGGGATTGTTAGTTAAGTCTATAGCACTTTTATTGTCACACTTTAATTCTACACTACTTTGTTGCATGCCAAAATCTTCTAATATTTGTGACATCCAAAGAGCTTGGGCACAACAACTACCTAGTGCAATATATTCGGCCTCGGTAGTTGAGAGGGCAACAGAATTCTGTTTCCTACTCGACCATGAAATAAGTGAAGGGCCGATAAAGTGACAAGTGCCACTAGTGCTTTTCCTATCTAAGGAACATCCCGCATAATCCGAATCCGAAAAACCATGTAAAATAAAAGAATCATTATGAGGATACCATAAACCTAATTTTGATGTGCCTATGAGATATCTAAAGATACGTTTCACCGCTTTTAAATGTGACTCTTTAGGATTAGCTTGAAATCTAGCACATAAACAAACGACAAACATAATATCAGGTCTAGATGCGGTTAAATACAATAAAGACCCTATCATACTTCTATAAAGAGTTTGTTCAATTGAAACACCACTTTCATCTTTTCCTAATTTTAGTGAAGTACTCATAGGAGTGTTTGCATGCTTAAGATTTTCAAATCCAAATCTTTTTAACATATCATGAATATATTTGGTTTGACATATAAAAATACCATCATGTTTTTGTGTAATTTGAAAACCTAAAAAATATGAAAGTTCTCCAACCATACTCATTTCAAATTCATTTTTCATAATTTCAACTACTTCATTACACAACTCTTCATTAGTGGCTTCAAAAATAATATCATCAACAAATTTGTAAAATTACTAAATCATGATCAATTTGCTTAATGAAGAGTGTAGAATCAGCACTTCCTATTTTATAATCGTGCTTTAACAAATATTGAGTTAATCGATCGTACCAAGCACGAGGCGCTTGTTTTAATCCATAAAGCGCTTTATCTAATTTATAAACATAATTTGGATATTTCTCATTTATAAAGCCAGGGGGTTGTTCTACATAAACTTCTTCTTTTATATACCCGTTTAAAAATGTGGTTTTGACATCCATTTGATATAATTTAAATCTTTTAAAACAAGCAAATGCAAGAAATATTCTAACCGCTTCTAATCTTGCTACGGGTGCAAAAGTTTCATCAAAATCTACCCCTTCAATTTGTGCATAACCTTTTGCAACTAATCTGGCTTTATTTCTAACAATTCTAGATTCATTATCCATTTTATTTTTAAAAATCCACTTAACACCAACTACAGGACGGTTTTTGGGTCGTTCTACAAGATTCCAAACCTTATTACGTTCAAATTGATTAAGTTCTTCATTCATAGCTAAAAACCAAAATTCATCATTTAAAGCGGTGGAAACATCTTTTGGTTCTATTTCAGAAACAAAATAAAGGTTTGAAAATAAAACATGTAGTGATGAACGAGTACTAACCCCTTTTTGCGGATCTCCAATGATAAGCTCCTTTGGATGATCCTTTGAGAATCTCAATTCACTTGGAGGCACATATCCTTCTCTTTCTTCTTCTTCTCTATCTTCTTCTCCTCTTTCTTCTTCTCTTTCTTCTCCTTTTTCTTCTTCATTTTCTCCAAGTTCTTCTTCATCATTCTCCATCGTGGGAAGGAGTTCATCTTCTTTTCCTGTAATTTTCTTTTCTACACATGAAGCAAACTCATCAAACCTTACATGAATAGATTCTTCAACTATTTTTGTTCTTTTATTAAAAATTCTATAAGCTT
Source organism: Dactylorhiza incarnata (assembly GCA_033032865.1). Taxonomy (NCBI): domain Eukaryota; kingdom Viridiplantae; phylum Streptophyta; class Magnoliopsida; order Asparagales; family Orchidaceae; genus Dactylorhiza; species Dactylorhiza incarnata. The sequence goes on from JAWHQI010000078.1 coordinate 2,481,997, forward strand.
TACTAGTTGAAGAATAGCCAATAAAAATACCTTCATCACATTTTTCATCAAATTTTCCTAAGGAATCTTTAGAATTCAAAATAAAACATTTACAACCAAAAACTTTGAAATAAGAAACATTTGGTTGTTTACTAAATATTAATTCATAAGGAGTTAATTTTAAAATAGGGCGAAGCATTACTCTATTAATTACATAACATGCCGTGCTAACCGCTTCAGCCCAAAAAGATTTTGGTAATTTAAATTCAGATAACATTGTACGGGCTAACTCTTGAAGAGTTCTATTTTTCCTTTCCACTACACCATTTTGCTGTGGTGTGCGTGGAGCGGAAAATTCATGTTTAATTCCTGACACCGTACAAAAAGAAATAAACTTTTCATTTTCAAATTCTCCTCCATGATCCGATCGTATGCGTTTAATTTTTAACTCCAATTCATTTTGAATACGCAAACATAATTTTGAAAATTCTGAAAATGCTTCGGATTTAGAGGTTAGAAATAAAGTCCAACAAAAACGAGAATAATCATCAATCAAAACAAATGTATATTTTCTACCTCCTAAGCTAGAAATTCCAATTGGCCCAAATAAGTCCATATGTATTAATTGAAGTGGCCTAGTGGTAGAAATAATGTTTTTACTTTTGAAAGATGATTTTGAAAATTTTCCTTTTTGGCAAGGCACACATAGTGAAGAAGATAAATTTCCATTTAGCAAAGGTAAACCTTTAATTAATTTATCTTTTGAAAGTTTTGAAATTAACTTGGCACTAGCATGTCCAAGTCACCTATGCCATAAATCTAATTCATCATTTTTTGATAGAAAACATTTCAAAGTAGAATTTGAAAAATCAAGAAATTTAATCATATATACATTATGACATCTAGGTGCGGTAAAAACAATTTCATTTGTTTTGGAATTAATAATTTTGCACAAATTTGTAGAAGATTCAAATAAAACATTCAAACCCTTATCACATAATTGACTAATGGAAATCAAATTATGCTTTAATCCTTCTACAAATAAAACATTTGAAATTGAAAAATTTTCGTTACCCACAACACTGATGCCGATGATTTTTCCTTTTCCATTGTCACCGAATGTAACAACTCCTCCTTTCTTCATCTCCAGGCTAAGGAACTTCTCTTTATTGCCCGTCATGTGCTTTGAACAACCCGAGTCCAAGTACCACACGTCTTCTTTGTCCTTAGCCTGCCAACACACCTAGAAAGAAGAGGTGAGTAAAGATCTGGTTACCCAAGTGGTTCCACCCATAGTATTGGTAGAAGCCTTAGGCACCCAGATTTGTTTAATTTTGCTTTTTCCTTCCTTCCAGCAAGAGTCCGTAGTGTGACCAAATCTATTGCATTTGGCACAAGTAATGTATTTAGAAGAGTATAACTTTTTTGGACTTTTACTGGATGAGGATGCAGTATTTGATATTTCATTAATTTTAGAATTTTTAAAAGTGAATTTTCTGGACTTTTCACTGTCGCCGGTGACAGTGGTTGTCGCCGGGCGACAGCTTCCAGATGTGTATCCGAGCCCAAACCTTCCAGATCCATGGCGTTGGTATCCTAAGATCATATCCAGTGATCTTCGGCCCATTCCAAATTTTTTCATGGCTAGTGTTAAGTCATGAATCTGGTGTCTCATTTTTGTATTCTCGGATACTAGATTTACGCATCTCCGTTCAAAAGATTTCTTTCCCTCATGGACTATGGAAATTGAAGATTTCAGATCTCTCTCTAAAATTTCATTCTTTTTAGTAAGTACTTTTATTGTAGAATGAGATTTGGAAAGAGATTCTTCAAGTTCCTTAATTCTTCCCAAAAAGTGATCACACTCTTGGCAAGAAATATCTCTTTTTCCAATAGTCTTAATTTCATTTAACAATTTTTTCTTTTCCTTAAGTAAAATTCCATTTTCAGATTTTAGAAGATCATTATCTTTTAAACTTTTTTCAAAAAATTTGCAAGTCTTTAAAAATTCAGAAAACAATTCATCATAAGTTGGAGGAGTTACCTCAGTGTCGCTTTGGACACTGCTTTCGTCATCAGATATGACGCTCTTTCCCATTAAGCATATGTTGGCCTCCTCCTCTTTACTTGAGTCGGAACTGCTTGCATCCTCAGAAGTAGTATCATCCCAGGTTTCCGCCTTCAATACCTTCTTCGACCCTTTGTGCTTCTTTTCTTTAAGTTCTTTCAAGTACTTTGGACACTTGCTTCGAATGTGTCCTAACTTCTTGCAGTGATAGCACTCCGATGGCGGTCTCTCTTCCTCCTCATCGCCCTCCTTTCCTTTTTTCTTCCTAAAGATTTCCTTCTTAAAATACTTCTTAAACGAATTCCTTCTCTCCGGATTTTTCATAAATTTTCTAAATTTTTTAACAAATAAACTTTCCTCATCTTCTTCATCCTCCTCAGAATCACTAGTTTCTTCCTTCTTTGATCTTAGAGCCAATCCCTTCTTCCTTGGCTCCATATACTCTTGTTGTTGAATTTTTAATTCAACTTCATGAGTTTTCAAGTTCCCAATGAGGCTCTCCAATTGTAAGGTCTTAAGATCATGTGACTCGGAAATTGCAGTCACTTTAGGATTGAACTTCGGGGGAAGTGATCTTAAGATTTTCCTTACCAAATCTCCATTTGAGAACACCTTTCCTAGCACCTTTGAGTCGTTCACGATTTTTGTAAACCGTGTGTACATTGTATCAATCTCTTCATCTACCTCCATTTTGAACCTTTCAAATTCAGATTCTAGTTGAAATAGCTTTGAGTCCTTTACCTGCGAAGTACCTTCTTGAGTGATTTCTAATAAATTCCAAATTTCAAATGCAGAATTACAAGCACAAACTCTATTAAATTCAGTGCGATCTAGTGCGCAAAATAAAGCATTTATGGCTTTTGCATTGTTCTTACATCTTAATTTATCATTATCATCCCACTTATCTTTGGGCTTATCCATAGTTACATCTCCTACAACAATTGTTGGAGAAGTGTAACTAGATTCTACCATATTCCAGACTTCTATATCTAGCACAATTAGAAAACAACGCATACGTGTTTTCCAATAATTATAGTCTGTGCCCGTAAAAAGTGGTGGCCTACAAATTCCTTGCCCTTCAACGAACGCGTGATCGTTGTGCGCCATTACTCCCGGTGGTAAAACCGTTTTGGAGTAACCTGGCTCTGATACCACTTGTTGGATCGTATAACGCCCTTAGAGGGGGGGGGGGGGGGGGGGTGAATAAGGGTGTGTTTAAAAATTAAATTTTTACTTAGTAATTTTTTAAAGAGATTTTACTTTACTAAAAAATTACTTCTAAACACTTTCAAACCAATGCAATTTTAGTATTAAACCAAAACACAAATTTCTAAGATAAAGATTATGCCATCAAATATATAATTAAAGAAAGAGACATAATTATATTAATCATGAAATTTGAGTACAATAAAAATGATCTTAACAATGCTTAAGATCAAGGCACAATTATATTTACTAAAAATTCTACAATTTTGGTTTACCAATCCTTCTCCCAAGGATCGGAAGGCTATCGCTTGTCTCTCCCAAGACCAAACCCAAGCCTATCCTCTAGATCTTCCCAAGATCTAGACGTAGCACACAAGGCCACGATTTCCCACCAAGCCACGCAAGGACTTGGACGCTCCGCACAAGGAAGCGATTTTCCCCTAAGCCGCGCAAGGACTTAGATGCCGCACGCAAGACGACGATTTCTCTACCAATACAAAATGAAAAATATGTGAATGAAAATACAATATGAAAAGAACAACTCCCTAGAAAATCAGATCTCTGAACGGATTGTTGAAGCCTCGAGATGATTGATGATGTAGAAGCGCGCCCGATCTCGTCTTCAATCTTCAATCCTTCTTTGCACAAATGGGAGTTGAGGAGGTTCTGGAGCTCTCTGGTTCGTATGCACTCAGGAAGGGACTGGAATTCTCAAAAGCTTGGAATGCACGAACCAAAGGAACCAATTTATAGAAATTCACTGTCGCCTGGGCGACAGTGACTGTCGGAATTTTCCGACAGCGCTAAACTGCCGCTGGAGTGCCGTCGTGGGTGGAGTCGTGGGCAGTTGTTGTAACCGCCGAGCTGTCGCCTGGGCGACATCGATGTTGGATTTCCGACAGCGCAACACTGCCGGTCGTGGGTGGAGTCGTGGGCAGTTGTTGTAACCGCCGAGCTGTCGCCTGGGCGACATCACTGTCGGATTTCCGACAGCGCAAAACTGCCTTTCGTCGATCTGCCGTGGAGGGAAGTAGTTGTAACTTCTCTGCTGTCGCCTGGGCGATAGTGGCTGTCGGAATTTTCCGACAGTGAAATTTTCCCACATTCAATTTTAGCTCCAGTAGAAATTTGAACATCTCATACCTGTTATCTGCACACCATTGATAAAAATAGAATCAAATACAAACGGGACTTTGCTATTATCAAACCGGAGGAGTGCGAAATGCATGCTCCAACATTTTCGACAGGGAGCACGATTTTTCGCTCGAGCGCGTGTTTTTCACCCGGACACGTATTTTTCTCCAGGGCAGGCATTTTTAGGCCGGCCAGGTGTTTTTCGGCTTGCCATGCATTTTTCGTCCGGGCACTCTTTTTTCGCTCGGGCACACGCATTTCGCCCGAGAGCGCGTTTTTTCGGCCGGGCCGGCGTTTTTCGGCCGGGCGGGCGTTTTTCGACCCGGGCACACATTTTTTGACCAGCGCAAATGTTTTTCGGTCGAGCGCACATTTTTCCGCCCGAGCGTGCATTTTTCAGCCAGACGCGAATTTTCTATCCGGGCGCGCATTTTTCGCCTGGCGCGCATTTTTCTCCTGGGCGCGCGTTTTTCGCTACGATGCCAGTTTTTCTCCCGGGCGTGGATTTTTCGCCTGGGTGCGGGTTTTCGCCCGGGTGCACGTTTTTCGCCCGGGCGCGCGTTTTTCGCCAGGGCTCGCGTTTTTCTCCCGGGCGCGCGTTTTTTGCCCAGGCGCACGTTTTCCGCCTGGGCACGCATTTTTTTGCCAGTGCGCGCATTTTTTCTCTGGCGCGCATTTTTCTCCCAACCGCGCATTTTTGTCTGGGCCGAAAAACACCAGCTCGGGAAAAAATGTGCATCAGTGAAAAAAATGCGCGCACGGGCAAAAAATGTGCACTCAAACAAAAAGTGTGCATCCGTGCAAAAAAATGCCCTCCCAACCGAAGAACTCGCGATCGGGCGAAAAATGTGGTCATGGGCCAAAAAACACACCTTGGCGAAAAACACGCGTCCTGGAGAAAAATGCACTCCCAGGAAAAAATGCGCACCTGAGCGAAAAAATTGCGCTTTGGCGAAAAACACACGTCTTAAAACATATTATGAAATTTAATGCGTTCGGCGCTGACGCCTATTTTGAGTTTTATAAAATTATTGTATAATGTCAGTTCCAATACCAATTCCATCATTTAGCCGAACAACTTTTGTGCCTCAATTTCAATTCTGTTGACTGAATTCAATCTTACAACCGAACAACAAAATTGGAATTCTGTACAAAGCCAATTCATGGAGATATTGGCTTTCGTCGAAAAGCCAATTTCAGAAAGCCAATTCCATTCAAACAAACGGACCCTTAGGGAAATTAATATTTTCTGTCACATGCCTTGTTAGGTCATATTAAATCCTTGCAAATTTTATTAGAATTTTTAGGAGTCTTTTACTTCAGGGATATCAATAATTTCATTTGTCACACTTATGTATGTTTGAATTATCTATGGTCAAAACATCCTGGAAAATTCTAAATCTCTGGCTAGATAAATTTTGTAGCATTATGAATCTCTGGTAATTTTTCTGGAATTTTTGAAAAGATAATTTAGGTACCTTTTTTTGTAAAATGACACTTGGGGTTTAATATTCATTTATTGAAATTATGGAAAAATTTTATAGGAAAAATTATGAAACTCAGTCCAACACATTATTTTGTCAATATGCACTTGTGATTATTTACTTAGAACAATTGGACATTTGAATTCAGTATTTAATGTGTAAATTGACTAAGTGTCACATATTTGTTAATAATGAATTTTGGTCAAATTAAGTTAGAAAATATTTGAATCTCTGGAAAATTAATTTTCATGACATGTTGAAGCTCTGGAATTTATTTTAGATGTATTGGCCATGTAGGCTTGAGGTTACTCACTCATGACTTGAATAACACAATGTGAACAATATTGGTCCGCGTATAGTGAAAACATAATTTGTTGATTTGAACAGTGGAATCACTTTAGGAAATGAATTAAGGATTCTTAATAGAGCATTAGGGTGATCATGTTGCATCTCTAAAATTATCTTGGAGCATATAGATTAGAGTGATTTGAGTTTACACTATTCACTTGATTAAGAGAGTTAGAAATGAGTGCGTATAACAAACGCAGGCTAGTGAGTAATCCTTGAAAATGAACCTAGGACATATTCATAAATAGGTTAGTGACATGTCTGGAGTATGTTAGACATCTGAATTGGGTCCTAGGTCAATTATCCATGTGGTGATGAGTGATAGAGTATATGGATAATTAAGGGTGTGGATCATATAGAGTTTCTAGTGATAGATCAATTCTCCCCTAAAGGGATTATGAATCCATATTAGGATAATAAGAGTAACATTGAGGGAGGACTTTAAGGAAGGGTAGCCACAAATAAGATTAAATATCTTGAGAAAGGGAGGTTTGGGATGTCATCCCATCATACCTCCTAGTACAGCTGCGAGCCCCACACCAGGTAGTCCTCTGGAAGTCCAAGATCCACCCAAAACTGCTAAGTCCAACTAAATTCTAGAAAAGATTAGACTAAGTAGAAAGATAAATAGAACTTATGTACACACCCATCGAGGGATGATAAGGATTTGTTTAAGAAGGACTGGATAGTACAGGGAGCTAAAGCTCAGTTTGGTTGTGATATGGTTATGATATGGATGACTGGTTACTCCTGCGAGTTGGAGGCTCGGGTGGTTGAGGTGATACATATATATGCATGTGCATAAAAGATGTGGTAGGTCTTCGGTACTACACTAGTCGTCACACCGACGGGAGTACGTTGAATTTGCAAGAAATTGTGGTTTAGAGGGCCAGCTCAGCTGATGTCTTGGTGACGTATTCCTAGTGACCCTTTACTTAGCCTAAAAGACTTGTGGATTCCAGCATTAGTACAAGATGCTATGTAGCACAGGGCTAGGTGTACCGAGTAGTACGTAAGGTCTAGGTTGGGTAGTGTGAATACCGGCCTAAGAGTGGGGTGGCCCAACCCACTGCCTCTGTTTGCCACTACGAGAGGTACCTCAGAGTTTAACTAACTCCAAACAGGGGAACTAAAGGTCTATACGTATAGAGTCGTGTGTGTGTGCGTGTTGCACTTGTGTGAAATCATAGCATAAGCATTACATTGCATAGCATACATGACATTGCATACAACAAGATCCTCATCATATAAAATTAGTATGAGTTCTTTTTATATGATGAGTTACTTAAGCAACCCGAATCATAACTTATAAGTTTGTATTGGCATTCATATAAGTTAAGTTACTTCCCTGTGATGATACCTTAGTTGCATTTCCTTTACTTACTTATTACTCTTTTAGTACTGCTCATTTATTACTGTTCTTTATTAATTCATGTTGGTTTTAGTACTTATTATAGTCAAACTGTCAGTTAGCTGTACATTACTATGCATTACTATATTAGATAGAGTCATGTCACTTGGTTGTATGTTTGCCATTGTGTACCTTTCTCTTCGTCCTCCCGCCCGGCGCCTAGGAGTCATGTGGGAGCGGTGGACGAAACCTCTTAGTCTTTTTGACTAACGGTCGGATGTGGCATAATAACCAGGAGCGCGTGGAGCCGGAGCAGCAGTAGCAATTCAGGAGGAGCAGCATGGTAGGTAGATAGAGTGTGAGGATCCATTGCAGTGTACAACGGAGATACCCCATATTGATTGAGCGATTAGTTATTGATTTACTTCCGCGAGCGTATGTAGTGAGTATCTTGATGTACCGGGCATAAGCCTTTTTTATTATTGTATCTCATTTGTGGACATTTATGTTTGCATTATAGATTATGTGTGATGTGGACTTGTGGACATGCATTTGATTCTTTTCTTTATAGTTGGTCTGAGATGTTTGAATTAGCCAGCAGGATCAACATCTTATAGTGGAGACTAACTCTTGTGTTGGTGCAACCGCAAGGCGACGGTTCCGGGCGGTAAGACCCAGAAAAAAAGAGAGGGTCTTACACCGGGTGCTAACTCTATTTGTGCATGTCGACTGGACTTGCTCCGTATAAGGCAAAAGTCAGCTAGACAATCCATATCGATTGGATGGGATGCATCATTGAGACAACTCATATCGACTGGACACGTCAACTACCACTGGGTGCAAACAATACAACCAAATGCTAGCGTGTCGACTGGAATGCTCATGTTGACTGGATGATTGGATTTGTCGGCCAGAAGGATCAATATCATCTATACTCTATCGCTGGGCGTTAGCGATACCGCCGACGCTAGCAGCATCAGCTAGACAACTCGTGTTGACTAGAAGGAGCACTTCGACGGGACCAAGCTTATCAACCATCGCCGCACGCAACTACTAATGTGCCGCACTACCTAGAAGTCCACATCAGTGATCAGTGTGCCCAATGCGGGAACTTGGTGGCGACCAAAGAAAGAAATGTTACTACCGCTCCGCGGTAGCTCATATCGCTCCACGACAACCATGGTTTGCACGGAAAGAGGCACCACCTTCCTTATTTGTTGTTAGCCAGCTGTGTAAGATACCAAATCAAATGTGGCTACTGCTCTGCGCTAAAAGACGAATACAAGAAAAGCTCTATCATCTTCCTTACATGGAGCACGATAGCTGCGAGAAAATGCGTACACGAAGCCTACCGCCGTGCACTAACAATTTCGTCGACAGTAGCTTATTTAATCTCATATAAAAGAGATTCTTTTCTCTTTTGGATGGGTACGAACCCTAGAACAAATTTAGAAGGTTGTCACGCCATCTCTACAACAAGGAGCCTCCATCAAAGGAGAAGAACTCTCACCCTCATTCATGAACGAAGAAGATCATCAGAGTGTGCAGATAAAGAACGAGACATAAAGGACGATCGTGTGCATGGAAAATGTGAATCAAAAGCACCGATCGATCACCGCCTCCGGAGACAATCATTGAGGGAGCAACTATATTTTTGTCTCTTGATCTACTTTATATTTCTTCTCTTTTTACTTTGTTGTATGACTGTGCTCCGAGAAATTGATCAGGAAGGTAGTTGGATTTAGGGGAAGATTCCAGGTAAATCATCTGTGAAGGGCGTCTAGACCAAGGAGGTCTAACAAAGGCTGGAAGACTTTTAAGGAGAAGGGAGAGAGCCGACTCAAAGACCTACTTGAGAAGAAGGGATTTAGCCAACCTATCCTCGAAGGGAGGGTCGGTATAGAAAACCAAAGAGTTTTTTATTGTTCATCTTACTTTTTTGAAAGTACAAACTAAAACATGCTAAAATAATCACTCGCATGGATTGAACGAAGTTTACCCACAAGAAAATAGTTTCTACGAGATGTCGTCGGCAGTAACCCTACGCCCAATGATAGCTAACAGAGAATGCATTCCTACTATGAAAATAATTTAAAACCTGCATTAATCACTGAAAACCTTATTCACCCCCTCTAAGGTTGGTCATAGATCCAACAATGATAATATCCAATTTCGGGAAGTTCTATCTTCCACCCATATATCCCTTCACGCATGACTGTGCACACCTCTCAAGTAATTGTGCACATATCTAAGGATGCAGTCTGTGCGAGATGCACAACTGTGTGTCTTAAAGAGCATGATCGTGCATGCGCGACATGAACTTATGAAACATAGTTAAATTGTGGTTGTGACACTTTTTGATGGGGTATCTAAGGGTTAGGATCTTTCCCAGACCTTCTTAGGTTGAGATTAGGGCTTGAAAGGGCTCATGTCACCATTGGCTTGAGTTTGAGAGAGAGAGAGAGAGAGAGAGAAGGAGGAAGAAGCTAGGTCGTGAGGAAGAAGAAGAAACTATTGTTGGAGATCTGGAGCTCCTAACTATGATCTGAGTCCGTTGAAGTGTAGAGCTCGCTTTAGTCCTTCTCCATCATTTTTTCACACTTTCCATGGCACTACGAAGGACTTCAAGGGTAACGACTCTTCCTGCATTCTTAGGATCGATTTGTGCTTCTATGCATTGATTTCTTTCCTTTGGTGAGTTCCCCTTTCACTAACTAGTGGTGGCACGACCATCATTAGTTAGTGAAAAATCTGAGCATGAGATTGCGTATCCGACATGATTTTTATAAGAAATATGATGCTCAAATCCGAATCATGCATGATGTGTGAAATCTATTCATGGTTTTGTAAGCCAGAATTGATGATGTTTTATGGTGATTTGCATTTAGGATTTGACCTAGTTTTTGTTATTGGGGAATATTATAACTTGTATGAAACCATATGTGTAGGGTAAGTGATGACACCTGATAGTAAATTTGGTAGTGTTGGATGTTGAGGCGCCCTTAGAGGGGGGGGGGGGGTGAATAAGGGTTTTAGTAAACTTTAGGATTTGAAGGAAAACTTTTTTGATTTTCTAATAAGTAAATTGAATCAAAAGTAAAGAGCTAGAAATAAGAAAAGAAATCAATTTTATTGAACATGAAAAGACATGATTATCATTTATAAGATTGGTTACAAAATCTGATTTCTATGACGCTAAAAATCAAGGAAAATATGAAAGATTATTTTTCGTTTTCTATACCGGCTCTTCTCACTAAGAACCAGTTGGCTTTAGCCAATCTCTTCCCAGATACGGCCATAAGTCGCTCTAGCCTTTCTATCCCCAGAAAGGCCTCGACACCCCCTAGATCTACTCCCTAGACCTAGTCACCAACAAACACGACAAATTCACTAAGCGATCAAAATGAAAGAGGTACATGATCAAGAAATGCCACTCGTAGAAGTGAGATCATGATCAAGAAATGCCATTATTACCAGTGGTGAAGCCATTTTGTAATAACCTGACTCTGATACCACTTGTTGGATCTTGAGGCGCCCTTAGAGAGGGGGTGAATAAGGGTTTTAGAAAACTTTAGGATTTGAAGGAAAACTTTTGTGATTTTCTAATAAGTAAATTGAATCAAAAGTAAAGAGCTAGAAATAAGAAATGAAATCAATTTTATTGAACATGAAAAGACATGATTATCATTTATAAGATTGATTACAAAATCTGATTTCTATGTCACTAGAAATCAAGGCGAATATGAAAGACTCTTTTTCATTTTCTATACCGACTCTTCTCACTAAGAACCGGTTAGCTTTAGCCAATCTCTCCCCAAATACGACCTCAAGCCGCTCTAGCCTTTCTATCGCCAAAAAGGCCTCGAGCACCCCCTAGATCTACTCCCTAGATCTAGTCGCAAACAACCTCAGCGAATTCCCCCTAAGCTGCATACGAACCTAGTCGCCAACAACCACGACGAATTCACTAAACGATCACAACGAAAGAGGTGCAACAAAATATAAAAGACAAGTAAAAACTCCCTATGAAGAATTCTAGAGACGGCGAAGTCCCGCTGAATATCGTCGAAGTCGAAGCGTACGTTCTTTGCGTTGGGTGAGCGTTGATTCGATCCTCCTTTGAATTCTTCTCTTGAATTTGTGTGGCTGAAATTACGGCCCTTATAGAGTTTTTGAAGTGCTGGAATAGGGGACCTTGAAATCTCTAGTTGAAGAGAATGAATTCCACCTATTTATAGGACTGGAAGCTAACGCCATCGTTAAGGCTAACGCCAGCGTTAAGGCTAACGCCAGCGTTAAGGCTAACGCCAGACATTGACTCAGTATAGAAATAATTTTATGGCTTGGATCTTCAAAATAAGAAGGAGATTCTACATCTTTGGAAACATTCATTTTAGGCAACCTTAACGATGGCATTGAGTCTAACGCCTGGCGTTAAGTCAAATCATTCCTAAAATGCTTTTGCAATCAAGGCAGCTTCCCTCCATGCCATTTTTGTCTTGGTGGGAATGCGAGTAAACGCCAGCGTTAATTCCTAATGCCTGGTGTTAGACCACATTCATTATTTCATCTTGCGAGCAAGTCCAGATCAACAATGTAGCAACCTAGTGTTAATTTTGTTAAAACCTGCATGCTAAAAATACAATGGCAAACAAGATCAAATATAAGTAGGATTTGTTATTCTCAAATCAATGGGATGCGAAAAACTGTGTTCCAACAGGTAGTAGTCTAACTCACCTAGAGGGGGGGGGGGGGGGGGGGGGGGGTGAATAGGTTCCTTTAAAATTGTATACTTATAGCTAATTGTTGTTTAGTGAATAATTAAAGTAAAAGCAAATCACAGAAAACAGACAACTGTTTATAGTGGTTACCCAAGACAGTGTATCTATGGGTAGTCCACTTTCCCTCTACATCTTTCCAACAGTATGTTAGACAAGGCAAACTCCTCCAAATCTCAGCTTCAAGAGCTTACAACTCAAATCTCTTAAGATCTCTCAGGTTTCCTCCAAAACCCTACCTCAGGCCAAACATCCCTACCACTCAGAGTACTCCAACTCCTACAGCTTAGAAATCCTCCTGATTTCCTACCTTCATGCCTATCAAGAAGCCCTACCTCAGATCTCCTCAGAAATACTACTACTCAAGCTAGGAGTACAACCATACAACCTCAGGCACAAAGCCTTACACACTCAGACACAAATCTCTAAACACTCAGAATAAAGAAGTTCTTACAGAGTTTATATTCTTGCTTTTACAACAAAGGATAGTATAGATTAAACTATCAGCTTAGATCTTCTGTTGTTAAAGCACAACAGATGCTATCTTGAAACAGGGCTGAATAGCAGTAGCTTTAGGCCTTATTTCTTCTGATCTTCTTCTTCAGTAGATGAAGGAAGATCTACTTATTCTTTTGGATAGAGTGAGCAAGAAAAAACTTATCTCAGTAATATGCTTACAGCTTGAATGATTTTCAGGAAGCAGATTGAGATATCTTGTGGAAGAAGTAAATCTTCAATGGAATAGTAGCGGATGATTCAGATTATTTCCACCCCTGAATTAATGACCTAACATCTTCTTTTATACCCCTCCAATCTGTAACGGCTCTTAGGAGTGCCCTATCGCAGCATGGACACAAATAGAAAATGTTATCTTTGCTTTCTGGGCACTTGCGCCAAAAGTAGATCCCGCCAGGAAAGATTCAAATATGAATATGTCTCAGCGGATCCACTGAGATATATAGTCTTCCCAAAGGTTTTTCTCTATATGCAGCTCAGCTGAGACAGACTCCTTCTCAGCAGCCAAACAGCTGCATCTCAGCGGTTCAGTTGTGACTAGGTTGTTGTCTCAGCGGTTTTGACAGTAAAACCAGAGAACTATTCCAATGTTTGGAATGACCTAACCCTCCATAAGCATGATACAAAGGAGGACCTATCAAATACAATATGTACATATCATTGAGTGTGATGCCTCTTCAAATCTAGGGAACATTGAGGGCAATATTCCCAATAATAATCTCTCCCTATTTGAAGAAGGCAGGACATACACAAATGCTAAGATACATAACCACAATAATCATATCATGATAAATTATGAAATATCAGAATTAAAAGTCATGACAACATAACAATATCATTGTTAACAAAATATAGGCATCACAGTAGATATTAAGCAGTAATACATAACAAATATTAAGCTTTACTTTAATTAGCATATAAACACAAGATTTCATATCAAATAACAATCAATTTCATTAGTGATAAAATGCCAATACAAATTTCAGTCCACATTTGATTCAAATGAAAATCTAAATACAAGTTCATGTTTTTCTTTTCTTTGAGGCACTTAAGCTTTCAGCACCTCCAGCAGTAACCTCCTTTCCAGCATCAGCAACTTTCATCTCAGCTATCTTCTTCTTGTTCTCTTGCCTTTAGAAGTAGGAATGGCTTGGGGATATATTTGGAAGGCATTCTATTTGGGTTGCTTTTTCTTACTAGATTTTCTTTGAAGACTTTTTCCCTCAGGGAATTCCTCTCTAGATGCTTGATCTATTCCTCAGTAGGATATATCCTATCAATGTTCTTGCAAAGCTGACCATGGTTCAGCCAAGCATTCAGAATTATGCTTTTGGAATCATCACTCCAATGCTCATAGTCAGGGTCTTTGGCCTGCTCACTCCTGTTCTTAGCCTTGAACTCCTCTGCAAGCATGACCCCTTCTCTCTTCCTTTTTGCTGCAAGTTGAGCATCTTGTGCAATTTTTGCTTAAGCATGAAAGTCAAAATCTTCTTGTCTTAGATTATCCAGTAGAGGAAGGTTTAGTGCAATCCTAGTTCCTTGCAGAACCTTGAGGGCAAGCTCAGAGTTCTTCTCAGCATTGGTCTCCTCCCCCTTTCTTGCTTCTTTAAATATTTTGTATTCTATACCTTGGGAAGCAGCCGCTACAGACCAAGATAGAGTTTGAAAGACATTTTCTAAGTCAGATTTCAGTTCATCCTTCATTTTCTCAGCCTCTACTATCATTGTGGTAGCTATAGACCACACATACTCTTCAATATAGTTTGAGGCCTTCTCTATTACATCATCAGTTTTGTTGACAAAATTCTTGACATAGCTCATGTCTTACTCTGAGAGTTGGAGACTGAAGGAGAGTTTAGATCTCAATATTACTCTAGAGGGGGTGAATAGAGTATTAAAACTTTTTCCCTTAATTTTATAGCGGAATTAAATTAGTGATATATATATATATATATATATGTATAGAGAGTGAGTTATAAAAACTAAATAAAAACAAATCAGCACAACACAACAACACAGAAAATCACAAGCACAGAGACAAAAGGATTTTATTGTTGTTCCCCAATAAATCTGGGCACATCTACTCTTCTACCACACTTGGTAGGATCCACTAGGTTTTTGATCAGGTGCCCTAGCACCAAGGTATTTTTGATCAGGTGTCCACACACCAAGGAGCTTTTAATCAGGTGCTCTAACTAAACCACAGGTTTTTGTTCAGGTGCCCTGTCACCAAGAGGTTAACTTTTGAAGGGAGTTAGAACCCTATACAAGATGGAATAAAGGAGGTTAAGAAGTTCTTCTCTGTCAACAATCTGAGAGAAGACTCTAGTGGATTGATAGTGTAAAGCTCCCCCTGTCTGATTGAAGTTCTTGACAGCTTGAGGATGGAGCTTTTTCTTGAATGAAAATATCTTCCTTGATAAGCTGATGAATCTGAGAGACAGAAGTTCCTCAGATTATTGTTGCTCTATAGAAGATTTGAAACTTGCAGCAGAAAGACTGAGAGATTGATCTTGAAGATGTTCTCAGAGAATGAGATGTTGCTTGAGGAAGATGAACTTTCTTTTTCCTTTCTGAATGTTTTTCTAGACAGAAGCTCTGATATTTTTTATGTCTGTATCTGTCTTCTTTTTCTTTCTGGTATACTATATTTTCTTCTGAGAGAATATGACTGATTTGAATTTCAAAATGTCTCTGAATAGGAATAGAATAATCCGCATTAAATCTTTCCATGGAACTTCAACTGATTCAACCAAACTTAATTCCTTTCTTTTTCAACAATTAATGATATCCTTTTCCAATAAGCCAAATGGCTATTTTTCTCGAGAGAAGGAATTTGAAAGAGAATAATATAAAGGAGGGATAAATCTTGTCTTATCTGGAAGAATAACTCCAAATGAAGAATATAACTGAATCTGATAGTTGAACTGAGTTCAGAGAAATAGAATAACTGACTTGAACAGACTGAGAGAAAATTCGTTGATCTGAGATAAGATTTCGTCGACCTGAAGGAAGAGTTTGTCGAACTGAACATCTGATAAAGAATTCGTCAAACTCAGGCTGGAGTTCGTCGATCTCAAGTTAGAGTTCATCGAACTGAAGAATTCGTCGACCGCTGAGCCGCTGAGTATTAAAGATCGTCGACCACTGAGACTATAGCAAGCCGTTCATCAAACGCAGAGAGGAAGCAGTTCGTCGAATCCAGTATAGAGTTCGTCGAACGCAGAAACTTAGAGAAATTCTAAGTTCTAGCTAACTTATTAGCCTAAAACTGTGACCCTTAGACTATACAATGGGGGTCAACTTAATCCTAGTCAACACATAGTAATCCTAGCCCAAATCGGTAATAGGTTTGTTCCAACAATCTCCCCCTATTTGGGTTAGGATACTATTTGACAAACTTCAAATAATAAACAACAGAAAAAAACAGCAGAGCATAAATATATCTGACAGAATGTAAAACCATTTCAGCAGATAAAATAAGTAGTGCTCTGATTTTAACAATATTACAATAAAACATAAATAACAACAAAACCAAATAGTTTAAAACCTTTTACTTCTTTGCTGAGGGAGGCTTGAAGATAATTTGTCTGTTTGGGTTTTCTGATTCTTTCTTGCTCATATACAGATCCTGAGCTCCTAGTATGGTTTGAGATTTGGCTTGAGGAACCACAGCTTCTGGGTGCTTCTCTAAGTATTCTTCAACATAGAACGTATTTTTGGATTTGTACTTTTCAAATTCTTTCTTTCTGAATTCTGACATAGTTGAAAATTTTGAGTAATCTTTACCTTCAGCTTTTGCTTTATTGATTTGGGCTACTGCAATGGATTCTCTGAACCTTGCCATTTGGGCTATCCTTTCTTCTTCTGGATTGGGAGAAGAAAGGGCTATACTCAGAAATATTTTCTTGAATAATAGAAAGATCTTGAGGGTTTTTGTTTCTGTGAGAAGAGCCATCAGAGACATGAACCTTATACTCTGAGGATATTAATCTTGAGGAGCTTGAAGGAGGTCTTGACTAGCTGGTCTATTGGATTGCTGGGAAGAATATCTTTGAGAGGAAGAAGAGAACTTTGCTGAGCCAGCTGCACCTGCTGCTAGAGGAGGAGGAGGAGGGTTATATTTGACAGGCTTGTCAAAGTAATAACCAGTCTTCTTCATCTTCTTTCTTCTATTTGCTTCATTTCTTGAAATCTTCATCTAAGCAGGAGAGTCCCTGGTGAGAGTGATATTGTGCAATATATAGTAGGGAATATCATTGTTGGGGTTTGGAGGCTTAGGAGCAGCCTTTGACATATGCTTGGCTTTTTTTTCTTTGATGATCTATCATCAGAATCATCATCATCACTATCATCATTATCACTATCATCAGATGATTGGGGATTATCATAGAGGTCATCAATCAATTTCAGGGCCTTAGAAATATCTTTCTCAGCATTAACTTTTTCAACATTGTCATTCTGAACTGGAACTGGAAGAGCTGGACTTTCTTCAATAACTGGAACTTGAACTGGTATTTCAAAACTTTTGAGAAATTCTTTCAATATGGCTTTATCAATAGGAGCAGTATAAGGAATAATTGCTTTGGAATAAACTTGAAACTCTGGCAAATCTCTGAAAACTGTATTGAACTTGGAAAGCAAATAAATAATATTTATAGATGGATTAATAGAAATATTATTTATTTCTTCTATTACTGGAAGAACTGATTATGACATCTCTGTCATCTCTGAATCTGCCTGAGCTGCATCTACACTGAAAGCTGTAAGAACTGGACCTTCTTCATCAGACATCTCCCCCTGCCTAATTTCAAGAAATGTTGAAGCTAGGCCCCTAGAAGAAGGGACAAAATAGGAGGGTGAAGGGAAGGAAGCTAGTTTTGTAGAGAGATCAGCAAGAGCTTGAAGAACTGGAGCAAGTTTTGCATCAAGGAGATCATTTAGCCTTGGAGCAAGATGTTGATAGATTTGATCTATAGCAGATGAGAATTCAATATAGACAATGTCTTGGTTGGATTGAGAAGATGATGGGATTGAGTATGGGAAAGATATGTTAGTGGCATGAGATATAGGTGGATGAATAGGGGAATGAGGGTGGATAGGTGATTGTGTATGAATAGGTGACTGAGGATGAATAGGTGACTGTGGATAAATGGGTGATTGAGGATGAATTGGTGACTGAGGTGGAGAGATATCTTGAGGAATAGGTGATTGTGGAAGGGTTGGTGATTGAGAATCAATGTTGATTGGAGAGTGAATGTCAGTGAAAGATGAAGGCTCTTTAGATGGGTGAGTCTGAATAATGGGAGAAGATGGCAATGAAGATGAAGGGATAATGGGAGAGTTGGGAGGAAGAATTTCTTCAGAAGAGCTAGAAGGTTGAGAAGGGAGAGGAGGAGGAGAAACAACATGAGAAGCTTCTTGAAGGGTTGGGGGAGTGACTTGCACAGTCCTGGTGCCTTCTGAAGCTATATCTGATGGTTCTGCTCTAGGAGTCCTCTTTGGGATAACTCTTTCCCATCTTCCAAACAAAGCTGAGGTCAGCCTTTTACTGGCATTGATGAAAACTTTTGGAGAGACCAAAAGGTCTGGATGCTTTTCTTGAAGATAGATTCCCAGAATTCTACCATAACTAACATTTATCTTACTAATCTTCTTCCTGATTGATTCAAAAATGATCATTCCCCAATTAACTTTCTTCTTTTCTACCAAGGCCACCATCACAAGAAATTGGTGCCTTGTTATGTAGTCATGGGAAGAAGTTTTCCCTAGCAATACCTTGTCCACTACATCAGCTAAAAACTTATACTCCACAGATAAGTTTTTCTATAAAAGGTGGTTAGGGTTTCCACCGGAATAACCCATCTTAACCAAAGCATTATCGAATTCAGAAGAAGATATGTCCAAATCATCATCACCATTCACTAAATCAAAAACTTCAGATAATGTTACTGGGGTTAGAATAACCTGATTTCCTGATATGGTTCCTGATAGGGTATCATTCTCTGGCTTGACTGTATAATCCCATTCCTTGATTTCAGTCACTGGTAATTTGATTCTGGTTGTCATGATCTTCTTTAGCTGTTGTTCTTCAAACAAATGAAGAATATCCTAGAAGACTTGATCAGAATGCTCAAATGACTTGAAGTCAATGTCAAACCCAGCGTCAAACTTTATCGAAGAAAGCACTGCTTGCGAAATCGCCATTGTTACCTGCAAAAGAGAGAACGATCAAGTGCAAAGGGGAACTGGAGGGAAAGAGCAAGTTCTGTAGGCACAAAGATGAAATAAGATAAAAGCTTTGATTATATAGAGAGATCGGAGAAGGGCACACACTTTCGTAGAACAGGGTTTGGCTAAACCTAATAGAATCAGAAGTCGAAAAGACTTAGGGCTTCGTCTGACTGCGTTCGACGAAAAAATAATTTTCGTCGATCTCCGTTCGACGATCGCGCTTGTCTTTGTCGATCCTGACTTATTAAGTATCGTCGATCTCCGTTCGACGAATGATAGCATTTCGTCGTTCTCCGTTCAACCAAATGAGGGGATAAATAGAAAATTTAATTTTTATTAGATTGAATCTCCATCTATCATTCCTAGCTGATTTATAAAAAAAATATGTTTCTTTTCATCCAAAGGCTTGGTAAAAATATCAGCTCTTTGAAAATCAGTAGAGATGAATTGTAGGCAAATTTTATTGTTATCCACATTATCTCTGATAAAGTGGTGCCTAATTTCTATGTGTTTAGTCCTACTATAGAGAACTGGATTTTGTGCTATAGATATTGCACTAGTATTGTCACAAAATATAATTGAATTATTTAAGTTGACACCATAGTCTAGGAGCTAATTTTGTATCCACAATATCTATGAGCAGCAACTACCTGCAGCTATGTATTCAGCTTCAGCTGTTGATGTAGACACATATGTTTGTTTCTTACAAAACCAAGACATAAGCCTATCACCAAGAAACTGGCAAGTTCCTGATGTGCTTTTCCTATCTACTCTGCATCCAGCATAATCATAATCAGAGAATCCAGTTAATTCAAATTCTGATGTTATTGGATACCAGATTCCAAGATTAGGATAACCCTTTATATATCTCAAACTTCTTTTTAATAGAATTATATGAGATTCTTTGGGGGTTAACTTGAAACCTAACACAAATACAGGTAGCAAACATTATATCAGGCCTACTTGCTGTTAAATAAAGTAATGAGCCAACAATTGCTCTATATACTTTCTGATCAACAGTTTTCCCTGATTCATCAGTATTAACAACATCATTTGAGGGCATGCGTGTTTTCATGGTGGAAGCATCAGACATATCAAACCTTTTCACTAATTCCTTAGCATACTTGGATTGTGATATGAATATGCCATTGGGAGTTTGCTTCACTTGAAGACCAAGGAAGTATGATAATTCACCCATACTACTCATTTCAAATTTAGATTGCATAAGGTTAGAGAACCTTTTGCATAAATTTGAATCAGTAGAGCCAAAAATTATGTCATCTACATATATTTGAACTAGTAGAGTTTGATTTTTATGTATCTTGAAAAATAGGGTTTTATCTACTATGCCTCTACAAAACTTGTTTTCCAAAAGAAAAGTAGCTAAGGTCTTATACCATGCTCTGGGAGCTTGTTTGAGACCATATAGAGCTTTATTAAGCTTAAATACGTAGGAGGAGTGAGTTGGAGAGATAAAACCTGGTGGTTGTTCCACATAGACTTCTTCTTTAATGTCTCCATTGAGAAATGCACTCCTCACATCCATTTGATATACCTTGAATTTCTTGAATGCAACAAAGGCCAGAAAGATCCTTATAGCTTCAAGTCTTGCAACAGGAGCAAAGGTCTGATCATAGTCAATTCCTTCTTCCTGTGAATATCCTTGAGCTACCAATCTTACTTTATTTCTGACTATGTTGCCTTGATCATCAAGCTTGTTCCTGAAGACCCACTTGGTGCCAATAACTGGATGGCCTTTTGGTCTTGGAACCAAATCCCATACCTTGTTCCTTTCAAGTTGGTTGATCTCCTCTTGCATTGCAAGAATCTAGTTTGGATCTTGTTCTGCATCTTTTATGGTTTGAGGTTCAACTTGTGATAGGAAACAAGTGTGCATCTGATTTTGGTGTAGTTGATGCCTTGTTTGAACACCTGCTGAAATATCACCAATCACTTGTGATATTGGATGATCTCTAACTGTGATGTGGTCAACAGTTGGAGTTGGTTCAGCAATGATATCGACTTGGGGAATTTGTTCAGCTGTCACTTGATTTGAGCTGTCAGCAAGATCTGGATGATCTTCTTCTTCACTGTCTTCAAGATTTTGTGTTGATGGAAGTGTAGAATCTTCTTTCTGTAGATCTAGTCTATTTAGCTCTTCACATAGAGCTCGTACCTGCAAAATATTCTTGGTAGAGGTGGTGTTCCTCTCCTCAATTAACATGTTAGTTTCATCAAAGGATACATGCATGGACTCTTCTATCTTAAGAGTAGATTTGTTGTAAACTCTGTATGCCTTACTAGAAAGAGAATATCCAAGGAAAATGCCTTCAGCAGCTTTTGCTTCAAACTTCCTGAGATATTTCTTATCATTGTTGTGCACATAGCATTTACAGCCAAATATCTTAAAATAGTTAACCTTAGGCTTTTTATTCTTATGTATTTCATAGGGAGTTTTGCCCTTAAGTTTATGTATCAATCTTCTGTCAACACATAGTTTGATGTGTTCACTGCCTCTGCCCAAAAGGAGAGTGGCAAGTTTGCATCAGCAAGTAAAGTAGTTGCTGATTCAATTAGGGTTCTATTTTTCCTTTCAGCTACCCCATTTTGTTGAGGAGTTCTAGGAGCAGAGAAACACTGCCTGATCCCTTCTTTTCCACAGAATTCTCTCATCAGAAGAGACACAAACTCAGTGCCATGATCACTTCTGATCAATGCAACTACAGCAGAGTACTCAATCTTAATGGACCTGAGAAAGTCTGTCAGAACACTGAAGGTGTCAGACTTGTTCCTAAGAAAGAACACCCAAGTGAATCTTGAGAAGTCATCTACAATAACTAAAGAGTAATGCTTCCCTCCTAGACTTTGTATAGCAGTAGGTCCAAAAAGGTCCAAGTGCAGTAAGTACAAAATCCTAGGTGAATCACTCTTGGATAAAGATTTAAAACTACTTTTAGTTTGCTTACCTAATTAACAAGACCTGCAGAGTCCTTCCTTCTTGTATGAACCAAAAGGCAGTCCTCTAACAAGATTGTCCTTAGAAAGCTTAGATATAGTTCTAAGGTTAATATGTCCAAGCCTTTTATGCCATAATTCATTTGTTTTACTTATAGAATTAAATAAGCAAATGTCAGAATTGGCAGAGTCAAAATTGACTAAATAAATATTTCCATGTCTAATACCAGATAACACATTAATGTTTTTATTATTGGTAATAAGACATAAGGAATGATTAAAAGTTACTTGATAGCCTTCATCACATAATTGGCTTATGCTGATGAGGTTGTGCTTCAGACCCTTGACATAGGCTACTTCCTTGAAGGTGACTGCTCCAACTTTGATCTAACCAAAGCCTTTGGTTTGTCCACAGTTGGAGTCTCCAAAGATTACCTTGGGTCCAAGCTTTGCCTTGTAGTTGTTCAGGTTGGCCTTGTTTCCTGTCATGTGCTTTGAACTTCCACTATCCAAATACCATTGTTCATTCTTGCTTGGATAGCTGTGCACCTGCACAACAGAAAAAATAAACTAGTTGTTTTTGACCCAGACTACCTTGGGTCCTTTTGTATTACCACAAAATTCTGAAATAAAAGACATTTCAGGCTGATCCTTATAACCTTTTGGATGATATCTCCTTAGAGGAATTATCCATTCAGTGAAAGGATTGTAAGTATGTGAAGAAAAAGAATTCTTTAAATTTTTTGTATATTTTCTGTTCTACGAACTGGGCCGAGTTCATCGATCGCCGTTCGACGAATGGATGTGCTTTCATCGAGCGCCATTCGAATAATAACTATACAGAAAGTCTGTCTTCAGAGTTCATCGATCTCTGTTTGACGAATTCATCTGATTTTGTCGAGCCCCGTTCGACGAATTCTGCTGAATTCCCTTATTCTTTACAGCCTTGCTTGAAATATTTTTATTTACATCTACAACCTCTTTGCTCTTAGCAGAAATGAATTTTATAAGTGTAGTAAGTATGTTCTTCTTAATAAGAGGTGGCTCATTTGATGATGCACCCAAGCCTAGTTTGCCACTTAATCTGGCATTTGATGTGCTTATAATGTCCATCAGTTTGATGTTTCTCCCATTTAGGGATTCTTCAAATTTCTTAGCCTCAGAAAATTTATTCTCAATGAGAATGATTTGTTCTCTAGAGGCAGCCAAATCTTTCTTAAGATTAGCATTTTCTTCACTCAATTTATTCATTTCAGCTAGCTTATTTCTGAGTGAGATTATTTCCTTCTCAGATTTTATTAAGTCTAAGCAAAGAACTTTGAATTCATCTTTGAATTCAATTGAATTTAAATCAAAATTAGATATTACCTGATCAGTGTCATTGTCTGCTTCTGATTCTACTTCATCTGAGTTGTTTGCTGAGGCATTGATAGCCATCATGTAGAAATTCTTTTCTTCTTCATTATCTTCATCATCAGAAGAGCATGATGAAGATGCAAGATCTGACTCACTGCTTGAGTCATAAATGGCCATCAAGCACTAGTCCTTTTCTTTTGATTCTTCTTCATCATCAGAAGAACTTGATGAAGATTCTGATTCAGTTTCACTCCAAGTTTCTGCTACAAATCCTCTTCCCTTATGCTTGTACTTGTGGGAGGAAGACTTGCTGGAGTGCTTCTTGTCTTCTTTCTGTTTTCTCTTTTCTTTCTTCTGATTCTCTGGACATTTTGACAGAATGTGTCCAGGTTTCCTACAACCAAAATAGATAATCTCTTTAGAATTTGATTTATCATACCTTGGCTTTTCTCTGGATCTGGAGTCCTTCTTTCTGAAGTCCTTTCTAGCCATTTTGTAGAACATTTTAGATAGAAGGCTCATGAACTCCTCATCTCTTGGAGCCTTTTCTTCTTCTTCAGTAGCTTGGAAAGCTATATTCTTCTCCTTCTTGGATGTTGAAGATGAAGTTGATTGTTCAGCTTCTCTGGTTTTGATAAGCTGCTCATAGGATTTGAGTTTACCTAACAAGCTATCAGTTGAGATCTAATTAAGGCTCCTGGCTTCCTTGATTGGCCAGATCCTAGAGTCCCATGTGCTGGGGAGCACATAAGGATCTTATCATTGACCTCAGAGATCACTTTATACAAGGTCTTCAGCTCATTGATTATGAGGCTGAGCCTGTTGTACATATCAACAACTGTTTCAGATTCTCCCATTTTGAAGTTCTCATATTGAGAAATAAGATGGGATCTTCTACCCTTTCTTTCATCAGCTGATCCTTCAACCATATTGTTGAGTGAGATCCATATCTCTCTTGCAGAAGTGCATTCCACCACTTTCTGGAAAATGTCATCAGACATTGTTTGTGCCAATATATTCATGGCTTTGGCATCTGCACTTCTTTGCTTTTTCTGGGCCTCTGTCCACTCAGGTGGTGGAACAACATTGTTGTTTACTGTCGCTTCAACACTTGTTGTTGATGTTGGTGTTGGAGGTCCTGTCAAAATAACATTGAAGATTTCCTCATCAATAGAATTCATGTACAATCTAATCCTTGCCTTCCATAGTGCAAACTTACTGAGATTGCACATAAGAGATCTTGTGCTAGAATATTCTTTATTTTGTGCCATGAGTTTTTAAGAAAAAGAAAACTCTAAAATAAATTAAGATCTAATTGATCTTTATGATTCAGGTGTTAGCCTGTAAAAATTAACCTCCCTCTGATACCAATTGAAAATGCAACTGAGTATCAGTTGAAGGTGATTAATATAATCAACCTTGCTTTGATACCAATTGAAGGAGAGTTTAGATCTCAATATTACTCTAGAGGGGGGGGGGGGGTGAATAAAGTATTAAAACTTTTTCCCTTAATTTTATAGTGGAATTAAATTAGTGATATATATATATGTGTATAAAGAGTGAGTTATAAAAACTAAATAAAAACAAATCAGCACAGCACAACAACACAAAAAATCACAAGCACACAGACACAAGGATTTTATAGTAGTTCCCCAATAAATCTGGGTACGTCTACTCTTCTACCACACTTAGTAGGATCCACTAGGTTTTTGATCAGGTGCCCTAGCACCAAGGGATTTTTGATCAGGTGTCCACACACCAAGGAGCTTTTGATCAGGTGCTCTAACCAAACCACAGGTTTTTGTTCAGGTGCCCTGTCACCAAGAGGTTAACTTTTGAAGGGAGTTAGAACCCTGTATAAGATGGAATAATGGATGTTAAGAAGTTCTTCTCTGTCAACAATCTGAGAGAAGACTCTAGTGGATTGATAGTGTAAAGCTCCCCCTGTCTGATTGAAGTTCTTGACAGCTTGAGGATGGAGCTTTTTCTTGAATGAAAATATCTTCCTTGATAAGCTGATGAATCTGAGAGACAGAAGTTCCTCAGATTATTGTTGCTCTATAGAAGATTTGAAACTTGTAGCAGAAAGACTGAGAGATTGATCTTGAAGATGTTCTCAGAGAATGAGATGCTGCTTGAGGAAGATGAAGTTTCTTTTTCCTTTTGAATGTTTTTCTAGACAGAAGCTCTGATATTTTTTATGTTTGTATCCGTCTTCTTTTTCTTTCTGGTATACTATATTTTCTTTTGAGAGAATACGACTGATTTGAATTTCAAAATGTCTATGAATAGGAATAGAATAATCTGCATTAAATCTTTCCTTGGAACTTCAACTGATTCAACAAACTTAATTCCTTTCCTTTTCAATAATTAATGATATCCTTTTCAAATAAGCCAAACGGCTATTTTTCTCGAGAGAAGGAATTGGAAAGAGAATAAAATCAAGGAGGGATAAAGCTTGTCTTATCTGGAAGAATAACTCCAAATGAAGAATAGAACTGAATCTGATAGTTGAACTGAGTTCAGAGAAATAGAATAACTGATCTGAACAGACTGAGAGAAAATTTGTCGATCTGAGATAAGATTTCGTCGACCTGAAGGAAGAGTTCGTCGAACTGAACATCTGATAAAGAATTCATCGAACTCAGGCTGGAGTTCGTCGATCTCAAGTTTGAGTTCGTCGAACCGAAGAATTTGTCGACCGCTGAGCCGCTGAGTATTGAAGATCGTCGACCACTGAGACTGGAGCTAGCTGTTCATCGAACGCAGAGAGGGAGTAGTTCGTCGAACGCAGAGAGCAGTTCGTCGAATGTAGAAACTTAGAGAAATTCTAAGTTCTAGCTAACTTATCAGCCTAAAACTGTGACCCTTAGACTATACAATGGAGGTCAACTTAATCCTAGTCAACACATAGTAATCCTAGCCCAAATTAGTAATAGGGTTGTTCCAACAGAGACTTTTGTCCATTGATCTTAGAATAGTGTTCTGAGCTACCACTGATTTTTCAGCAAGATCAAATAATTTGGTCATTTGGCTATTGAGGTAGGATGTTTCTTCCTTTATGACTTGGATTTTAGGCATTACCTCATTCTTCACTGATGAAATTGATTTATCTATATATTCCTTAATTCAGGCCATATGATCATCAATTAGTGTCTTGATAGAACTTAGGATAAGGTCATTTGAGGTTGTAGAGGTGGTGGGTTGCACTTCAATATTGGTGGTTTATTAATGTTCAGCTACCACTGGGGATAAACTTTTCTCTTGTAGTGCTTTATTATCACACTCAATTAGATTGGATGGCTCCATTGTAGTGGTGGATGATACTGTCTCATCCAGAGCAGGGATCTTTGAGTGCTCCCCCTCATCTTTATCACCAGTCTTGTCAACAAACCCTTCAAAATGATCAATGTGATCAGCATGAACCCCATCATCATCATCATCATCCTCATCAACATTATTATCAACATCATCTTTTTTATCATCAGATAACTTCTTCTACTGCTCCAACTTAGATAGGGCATCCATCCTTTCTTGATCATCCCCCCAGTAATCTGTTGGTTCATCAGGAATTAGACTAATTCTTTTTTCTAGATTTAAGATAATGAAATCAATCTTACATTGTAAATCAGTAGCAGGGTCCATTTGCTCATTTCATGTCCTTCTGATGCTGAGTGCACATTCTGTGCATTAATATCAACTTATACTTCCAGAGAATTAGGAGCATCAGTTTGATCTTCAATGTGATCTCCTTTATTTCCATCAACCTTCTATTTAGCAACAACATTATTCTCATTCTTCTCATTCTCATGATCTTCATGAACTTCTTTATCTTGACTATTGTCAGATCCTTGATCATCATCAACTGCAACATTCTCTGCAGGATCTAAGTCTGAATCAGAGCATACCATTCTATCCTGCTTGTGTCCTTTTGTTAACTATCTTTTCTTATCCTTTACTTCAGAGGGCTGACTCATGGGGAGCACCCTAGTGAATCTATCCAGTGTTATTATAACCATTCTCTTTAAATAATGAAGATTTGACTCAAATTGTTCAGGATATGAATTTAGAAGGTAGAGAGATAAAATTCTGCCCAAGTTAGGAGCCTGCAGACATTCTTTAATTCATTGGTAAACCACAACAGCCCATGGGGTCTTTTTCTTCATGACCACCCTTGTCATCAGCTCAAACATGTACTTTGATATGGTGTCATTAGACCCATGTTTGCATAGAATTGCTTTTCCCACTATGTTAGATAACAACTTCCCTCTTTGGTTGAAATGCTTCCTCTTTAGTGAGCCTGTCTTGGCATCACTATATTCACACCATTTGAGAGTTTTCTCTTTGTCCTTTTCAGAAATATTTTCTTCCTCACCATGACTGCGTGAGGGCAAATGTAGGGCTTTCTCCAAATTCTTTGGAGATATCTTAACCTTTATACTTCCAGTCTTGGACTTCAAAGAGGACTTGGAAGAAGATAGCCTAGTATTGCCGCACAATTCCAGACCTTCAGTTCTGAGAATCACAGTGGGTTCTGACAGAAGATATCCTAATCCTTGTGCTTCCAAGAGTTGAATCACTTGCTTTATCTCAGGTTGAGCATGTTGAAATCCATTCCTTATGATCTCATAGCCTTCTAGGAGATCCTTTGAAATCTATGGTGCCATTCTTTGATAAAAACGAGCCGCTGAGACGGAGGGGAAATGAAAGGTCGTCTCGACGGCTGAGTAGAGTTTTGGGTGTGTAAGTGATTTAATCAGCATTGCTCTATTTATAGGTGTATTATTAAGTTTTCCTTAAAGATAGATGTTGATTTGACTTAATAATTAGATGATTTAATTAACCTATCTCATCTCAGAGGATCCGCTGAGACAGAGAACTAGAACGCTGGGACAAGGTAATGTTAACCGCTGAGATGACTTAGCTGTCTCAGCGGTTCACCTGAGACTTTCTGAGCTGAACTCACTGCCTAGCAGTGAACCCTTTTAAATAGGATTGTTTGTCTCCCTAATCATGTCACTAAGTGTTGTGAAGTATTGATTGGCTAAAATCGTGTTGCGTAAAATTAGAATATTATCCACGTATAATCCGATAAGGCAAGTGTGCTTATCGTTTTATAGTATAGGATGTAGAAAATCAAGCGTCGTATTATTTTCGGGCTTGTTGAGTACTTCTACTCACAAAGAAGAGCTATTATTTTATCAATCGAAAGGTCGGATTTGTTTCGAAAAGCGTTTAGGAGAAATTCAACTAAGAAGACAGATTATGATTAAAAGATTAACACTTGATCTAGAATCTCTTTGGAATAAAATAAAATTTTACAAAAGATTAATCTGCAAACTCTTATTGAAATAACTTTGACCGTGGAGGTTACCAAAACATGATAGCACTTCTCTCGAGGAATACTACCAACTAACCTTAGGTTGAGCGATTAAGACCCCTCGGCTAGTCGAAACCCCTAAACTTGCTTTAAGCAGTGAACCTGACTATTAGATTTGAATCCAATCCAGAAGATTTATGTCGTCCTCTCTCAAGGAGTGCATGCAACTCCTTTTATCTTTGAGTAATCTCCTCGTATGCGCGGTTCTCTTCATCAACTAGAATTTAGATCTTAGATTGAAAATCATATACCGGTAATATAAAATCAAAATGAAGTAATTCACAGATAAATTGAAGATAAAAAAAAGAGAGCTTGCTAATTAGAAAAATTCAAAACATATTTTATTTCATTCCAAAGCTCATCATGACCAAGTGCTAAAAGAAATTTAGCTACTCATCATAATATTATGAATACACATAGAAGATGAAGAAGACATGATAAAATAAGCTACAAAACTTGAATTAAAATTGCAATAATCAAAAACTTACAACTTGTAAATAAAACTAGCTAGAACATCAAAACCGTAAACTAAAGCTGAAAATAAACTCTCAAATCAAACTCCTTGACTTCTGGAGATTGCAGCCTTTTACAGGTGAAAATCGAGGAGACACGCCCTTGGTCACGCCTGTGACCAAGGGCGTGTAAGGTGCGTAACTGCGACTTTGAAAGCCCGGGGACGTTGGGGAGAGAAACTGCCAAAAATCAATTACATGGCGGGTTACGGTCTAGGTCATGCCCGTGACCAAGGGCATGTCTTGACCGAATCTAAAAACGGAGGGAAATGGGGTGAACAATAGTTAATCTGACAGTTGCGTAAAGGGTTGACCGAGGGCGTGTAAGCTAGAAACAGCGGGATCTGAAACTGCATGCATTGAACGCTTGCCAGGTGAGTCACGCTCGTGACCCTAAGGTCACACTCTCTGTCACGCCCGTGACCCTAAGGTCACGCTCTCTCTCACGACCGTGATAGGGGGCGTGTAATTTTAATCCGGCGTGGCTCATAGATTCCGGCAGTTGGAGGCGGGACACGACCATAACACATGTCACGCCCCCTATCATGTACATGACTTGGGGCGTGTACTTGGAATTTTTGCAGATTTGTTCCAGAATTTCCCCTGAACACAGTTGTGGGCTTAAAATTGCTATTAGCAGCCCGAGATTACCTGAAAATACAAAATAAAGTAAATTAGTAATAAATTAAACTAAAACTAAATAAAAATAAATTAAACTAAAACTAAATAAAAATAAATTAATTATCAATAAAATATTATAAAAAAATATTATAAATAATGTATTATCAAATACCCCCATACATAAGCTTTTGTTATTCCAGAGCAAAACCATCATAAGTTTGAGAAATATTTATATGATATTTCAAAAAGAAAAAGAATTTAATCCTAATTATGCATTTTAAAATTATACATGACTCATACACAAATAAGTTTCAAAATTAAATTCAGATTCATAAGAAATAAGTCATGATTCATAAATTGATATGCGTAGAATAAAAATTAGTTTCAAACATTCTCTAATCAAATTTTCATAAATAAAATTGTATTGAATTAAGCAAAATAATCTAAGATTAGAATTATATAAACTTTTGATATCATTTGAATCTTTTTAGAAAACCTAAAATATTAACTAAGCTCTCTCATAAATATCTTGAAAATGAAATGATATTGGCTAAATATGGGTAAAAATTAGCATAGAAGAGATTTTTTTAAATGGGAAATGATGAATTTTATCCTCTCATTTCCATCTTTTTTTGAATGCTCTTCTTTTTAATATCCCAAATGTATATGTTTAGGAGTGATGAATTTTATCCTCTTATCTCCATGACATATAATCTTTTACAATTTTGGCTGCATATGTTTAGAAATGATGAATTTTATCCTCTCATTTCATGACATATGATCTTTTATATTTTTTTCATTTTGCCAATCAAAAGGGTAGAGTAAAAGGTAGAGGAGCGGCTAGGTTTTAAAGGCTATAAAATTTTTCAAGATAACTATTTTGAGAGCATATAAAATAAATTAAGAAATCTTAAGAATCTATGAGTTAAAGTTAATATAAGTAAAATCTAAAGATCTTTAGCACAATTGCTACAAAATTAATTCATGATATTTTTAGGAGAGCAAGGGGCCCATCCCGGAGTAGCAAGAAAAATTTCAGGTGTCACGCCCTCGGTTACGCCTGTGACCGAGGGCGTGTAAGGGGCGACACGTGAAATCTGGCATGGGAAGACTGGTCAAATTCGTGGAATTTGGCAAGTCACGCCCTCGGTCACGTCCGTGACTGAGGGCGTGTAACTGGAAAGGTCAAGGCTGTCAGGGATCCAATGCTCTCTTGGTCAAAAGGTGGTTCCCGAGAAGTCACGGCCTAGGGTCACGGTCGTGACTCTGGGCGTGACTTTGACTGTCACGGGCGTGACAGTCAAAAGAATCTTTGACTGGGTTCGTAGGAGTAATGGCGCCAGCAGGATATATCACGACCATGACTTTGGAGTGTCACGGGAGTGACAGCTCAAATTGTAGCCTGGAGCACTGAATCAGGAGAAAATGGTGTTCCGTGAATGTCACGCCCTTGACCATGGATGGTCACGCCCGTGACTTGCATGAAAGACGGAATGGAGTGCAATTCGGATACAGCGTGGAAGGAAAATTAATCAAAGCGTGTCACAACTAGGTCACGGCCGTGACGTAAGCCGTGTAACAAAAAAACTTTCAGATTTTTTTTTGCGGTTTTATATTTTTTTTAGCTTTTGTTTTGTTAGAAAAACAAAAATAAAAATAAAAATAAGACAAAAAAATAACAAATTAAAACAGAAAAACTGACTTAGAGAGTGGAGTTTTATGCATACCTGCGGGCGACTATTTTCTCGCAAATTCCTCCAAACCTGCAAAACCTTTAGTAACAGAATAACAATAATAAAAATAGTAACATAAATATTATTATTTTATTTTTTTGGCTTGTTTGTCTTTTTTTTTTCATTTTTGTTATTTTTCATTTTTATTATTTTATGAAAAAGAAGAACATAAACAAAAATATTTCTATAATTTTTTTTTGTGAGAAATTTCCTTTAAATAAAGAGCGAAAAATAAAAATATGTGTTGCCTCCCAAGAGCGCATTGGTTACAGTCGTTGAGCTTGACCATAGTGACATGCCGGTTTAGGCTTTAGGAAGGAGAATTTCATCCCGGTGCTCATAAAAATTATCACCGGAGAAATATAATTTCAACCGGTGCCCATTCACTTTAAATTCACCTTTTTCCGGATGCATTATTAAAACGGTCCCGTACGTCCAAACCTCTTTGACAACAAAAGGGCCAGACAACCGGGACTTAAATTTTCTCGGAAAAAGACATAAACGCGAGTTATAGAGGAGAACCTGGTCTCCCGATCGAAAAACCTTAGGGTGCCTAAGTTTCTTATGGTGACAAAATTTCGTGTGCTCCGTATACAATTTATTACTTTCATAGGCAAAGGAGCGCCATTCATCGAGCTCGTTAAGTTGGAACTTGCGGAGCTCGGAGGATGTACTTCTATCAAGATTAAGAAATTTCAGCGCCCAAAAGGCGCGATGCTCAAGCTCGATCGGTAAATGACATGCTTTCCCATAGACCAATCGATACGGCGTGCAACTGATAGCGGTCTTGTACGCTGTCTGATAGGTCCATAGAGCATCATCGAGTTTAATCGACCAATCTTTTCTATTGGTAGAAACCGTTTTTTCTAAAATTTGTTTTAATTCACGGTTCACCACTTCTACTTGGCCACTTGCTTGAGGGTGAAAGGGGGTGGTCATCCTATGTGTAACACCATATTTAGATAAAACTTTAGTGAATTGGACGTTACAAAAATGAGTTCCCCTATCACTAACTATCGCCCGCGATGCTCCAAATCGTGAAAAGTGCTTTTTGAGAAATTGAGTCACGACGCAGGCTTCATTGGTGGGAAGGGCTTACGCCTCCGCCCACATAAACACGTAGTCGACTGCTACTAGAATATAACGATTTCCAAAAGAAACTGGTAACGGTCCGACAAAGTCGATCCCCCACAAATCAAAAACCTCAATTTCTAAAAAATATTTTAAAGGCATTTCATCAAGGCGGAAGATATTACCTAAGCGTTGTCATTGTTTACAATGACTTACATGTGGGTGAGTATCTTTGAAGATGCTCGGCCAATAGAATCCTGCTTCAAGTACCTTCCGCACCGTCTGATTCGCTTTATAATGCCCATTGGTTGGTCCCTCATGGCAATGCTTTAAAATTTAGGCACTCTCCTCATGAGATACACACCTCCGCACCACTTGATCCGCACAAACTCGAAAAGGAAACGAATCCTCCGAAAAATAATTTTTCAAATTGGAAAAGAATTTCTTCTTTTCTTGATAAGAAAAACCTTTTGGGAGAAATCTCGCAAAGAGATAGTTTGCGAAATCGGTGAACCAAGAGGTGGGGATAGCTATTACCTTATGAATAACGAGGAGCCGCTCCTCGAGAAAAGTATCATTAATTTCCTCCTCTAGGAGCTCCTTCGAATTGGGATTCTCCAACCGAGAAAGATGATCCGCCGCCAAATTTTCCGCTCCCTTTTTGTCCTGGATCCCCAAATCAAATTCTTGTAGGAGTAAGATCCACCTAATCAACCTTGGATTGATGTCAGTTTTTGTTAGCAAATAACGTAAATCAGTAAAAACAATTACTTTATATAATGTAAGATACGAATGAAATTTATCAAAAGCAAAAATCATGGCTAGAAGTTCCTTCTCGGTCGTTGTGTAATTTTCTTGTGCGTCGGTAAGTGTCTTGCTCGCATAATATATATGATAGTTTTTTTTATTTATGTGTTGTCCTAAGACTGCAGCAATGACAAAACTACTAGCGCCGCACATTATCTCAAAAGGAAGATCCCAATTGGGAGCTATCATAATGAGTGCATTTATTAATTTTTTCTTTTATAATAGAAAAAGAATGCAAATAATTTTCATCAAAAATAAATGGCGCATCTTTTTCTAATAAGTGAGTGAGGGGCTTGGTTATTTTAGAGAAATCTTTTATAAACCGGCGATAGAAACCGTCATGCCTAAGAAAACAATGTATGACCTTAACATTTGAAGGGGGAGGTAATTTTTCTATAGTTTCTATTTTAGCTTTATCTACCTCTATGCCCTTACTAGATATTTTATGGCCTAAAACCAAACCTTCCCGTACCATAAAATGACACATCTCCCAATTTAACACTAAATTTGTGTCATCACATCTTTGGAGAACCCGGGAAAAGTTAGTCAAACACAAATCAAATGAATCTCTGAAAACGGAGAAATCATCCATAAAACTTCCATAATATCCTCCACTAGTTAGTCAAAATTCACTAGCATACACATTTGGAATGTAGCCAGCGCATTGCATCCCAAATGACATCCTACGATAGGCGAAGGTGCCAAACCGACAAGTGAAGGTTGTTTTCTCTTGATATTCAGGTGCAATTGGGATTTGGAAATATCCCAAGAGACCGTCAAGAAAATAATAAAAGTAGTGTCTGAATAGTTGTTCAAGGATTTGATCGATCAACGACAAAGGAAAATGATCCTTACGGGTCGCATCATTTAATTTGCGATAGTCAATACAAACCCGTCATCCGGTAACGGTTCTAGTAGGGATTAATAGATTTAAATCATTTGACACTACCATTAATCCTCCTTTCTTTGGCACCACTTGGACCAGACTGACCCAAGAGCTATCCGAAATCGGATAGATGATGCCCGCATCTAATAATTTTATTACCTCCGCCTTAACCACCTCCTTCATATTAGGATTTAGGTGGCATTGAGGTTGAATAGATTTACGCAAATTTTCTTCTAATAAAATTGTATGCGTACAAAAGGAGGGATTAATCCCTTTTAAATCCGTAATCTTCCACGCAATTGCCCGGCGATGAAGTTTTAAAACATTTAATAATTTTAAATTTTCTTTATAGGACAGAAATGCTGATATAATTACGGACAGCTTAGCATCCTCCGCTAGAAATAAATATTCTAAGTGATCAGGTAGTTGTTTTAATTCTAGCATGGGAGGTTCTTCACAAGAAGTTTTTGAATGATTACTCCCTAATTCCAAAATTTCAAAAAGCGGGGCGCGAGTGATCGTGTCATCATTGTGTTCATGAGACAAAAAATTAATTGATTCAAAATCCGCATTATGAAGACAAGTTGGTGAAAGAAAATCAGAAAATAAAATTGAGTCTTCATCATGTGAAGCCTCCAAAAAAACATGAGTCATCATTAGATAAAGTATTTTTCATTGAAGAATTGATAGTAAAGGGAACTTCATCATCTCTGACTCTAAGGAGAAGTTTACCATTACTAACGTCAATAATAGTGCGAGAGGTGGCAAGGAAAGGGCGGCTGAGAATTAGTGGTACATCTGCATTCTCTTCTATGTCAAGGATGACAAAATCTACCGGAAAGATAAATTTGTTGACTTTGACAAGCACATCCTCAATAACACCCATTGGGTATTTGATGGACCGATCCGCTAATTGTATGCTCATTCTAGTAGGATTAGGTTCCCCTAATCCTAATTTCTTAAACATGGAATAGGGCATCAAATTAATACTAGCGCCGAGATCGGCCAACGCATGTTTGACTAATAAACCGCTAGCACTATCGCGCCGCGCTAGTGGTTCGACGAAAACGCGCCCCTTCGATGATCGTCGACCTCTTGCATTTACCTACCACCGGCGGTAGCACCTACCGCCCGGCGTTAACTCGCAGAACAGCAAAACTGGGGTGTTACATATTTACCTCCTCATCAACCTTTTCGGTAGGAGTAGTTACCTCCTTCTCGCTCCATAGCTTGATTGCTTTTGCTTGCTCCTTTGGGTTGGGCTCTGTTTTTCCCAGTAATGCTCCTTGTTGGCGATCAGAGAGCATTTTTGCGAGTTGCCCAATTTGGTTCTCCAAATTGCGGACGGATCCGGTGAGATTCCAGATTCTTGTATCATTGTTTGCCACATATTTAGAAAACACATCCTTGATAGAAGGAGGTTTTGGCGCTTGTGGTGGTGGAAATCCAGGTGGATTTGCATTTGGGGGACGCAGCGCATTCCCTGGATTACTCCATGAGAAGTTGGGGTGATTCCTCCAACCCAGATTATAAGTGTTATTGTAAGGGTTATTGTTCGGGTTGAAAAGCATCCGGTTTGGATTACCCATGTAATCCACTTGTTCCGCTGTGACTGGAGTAGGCTCCCAGGTAGGTGTAGAAGAGGAAACAATCATCTCTTCTATTTTTTTATTTAAAAGCTCAACTTGTAAAGACAAATTAGAAATTGAATCAATTGCATACATCCCGACCGATTTATTCGGGCGAGACCGGGGTGTACTCCATTGATAAGTATTCATAGCCATCCCCTCTAAAAGCTCTTGCGTGCCCGCTGGTGTTTTATTATTTAAGGTACCACCGGCGGCGACGTCAATCATTTGACGCATTTGGAGATTTAGGCCATTATAAAATGTTTGAATTTGCAACCAATCGGGGATTGTATGATGGGGGCATCGACGCAAATATTCTTTAAAGTGCTTCCAAGTATCATAAAGCATTTCCTATTCAATTTGGGAGAAGGAAATGATATCCTTATGCAATTGGGCCGATTTAGCGGGCGAAAAATATTTCGTCAGAAATTGTTCCGTCATTTGGGCCCATGTGGTGATGGATCCTCTTGGAAGAGAATTTAGCCATTACTTAGCCTTATTGCGCAAGGTGAAAGGAAAAAAGTTGAAGCCTTATGGCGCCATCGGATACCCCATTAATTTTGAAAGTATCGCATATTTCTATGAAACTAAAAATATGCCCATTGGCTTCCTCGTCTTGTAGCCCATCAAATTGTACATATTGTTGTACCATTTGAATGATGCTTTGCTTCACCTCAAAGTTATTGCTCACAATCGCAGGTCGAACAATACTAGAAGGGGCATCGTACAGATTAGGCCGGGCATAATAGGACATAGTTCATTGCGCAACCACATCCTGATATGGGTCACCCATTTGAGAAAAAGAGGAGGGAGAAGAAGAAGAAGGAGAAGAAGAAATAGTATTTGGAAAAGAAGTGTCGCCTACGGATTCCTCAATTGGATCTTGAGAATTTGGTCTTTGGAATCTTAAGCATCGCCTAATGGTTTGCTCGATTTCTGGATCTAATTCAAGAAGATCTGACAGATTCCTTCAGGTCATACACCAAAACGAAAAAACATAGGAATTGAGGAGAAAGTAAGAAAAATATAAAAAACATAAATATAAATATTTTATTTGTTTTTTTTAATTAGTCTTAGATATCCCGAGGTCTACCCGGTGAAGGGTTCACAATGATACTAGGAGATAAGATGAGATGATAGCCCAAATCTCCCTTTCTAAGAATTTAATTTCACCTTAAAAAGAAAAAGAAATGATAAAATTAATAGAACTAAGCTTCCAAAATATCAACAACTAGTCCCTGACAACGACGCCAAAAACTTGATAGGCTAAAATCGTGTTGCGTAAAATTAGAATATTATCCACATATAATCTGATAAGGCAAGCGTACCTATCGTTTTATAGTATAGAATTTAGAAAATCAAGTGTCATATTATTTCTGGGCTTGTTGAGCACTTCTACTCACAAAGAAGAGCTATTATTTTATCGATCGAAAGTTCGGGTTAGTTTTCAAAAGCATTTAGGAGAAATTCAACTAAGAAGAAAGATTATGATTAAAAGATTAGCACTTGATCTAGAATCCCTTTGAAATAAAATAAAATTTTACAAAAGATTAATCCACAAACTCTTATTGAAATAACTTCGACCGTGGAGGTTCCCAAAACATGATAGCACCTCACTCAAGGAATACTACCAACTAATCTTAGGTTGATTGATTAAGACCCCTCGGCTAGTCGAAACCCCTAAGCTTGCTTTAAGTGGTGAACCCCACTATTGAATTTGACTCAAATCTGTAAGATTTATGTCATCCTCTCTCGAGGAGTGCATGAATCTCCTTTTATCTTTGAGTGATCTCCTCGTCCGCACGGATCTCTCGATCAACTAGAATACAGATCTTAGATTGAAAATCATATATCGGTAATATGAAATCAAAACGAAGTAATTCAAAGATAAATCGAAGATAATCAAAAATAGAGCTTGCTAATTAGAAAAATTCAAAACATATTTTATTTCATTCCAAAGCTCATCATGACAAAGTGCTAAAGGAAATTTAGCAATTCATCATAATATTAGGAATACAAGCAGAAGATGAAGAAGACAAGATAAAATAAGCTACAAAACTTGAATAAAAATTGCAATAATAAAAAACTTACAACTTGTAAATAAAACTAGCTAGAACATCAAAACAGTAAACTAAAGTTGAAAATAAACTCTCAAATCGAACTCCTTGACTTCTGGAGATTGCTGCCTTTTATAGGTGAAAATTGGGGAGACACGCCCTTGATCATGCCCGTGACTAAGGGCGTGTAAGGTGCGTAACTTCGACATTGAAAGCCCGGGGACGTTGGGGGAGAGAAACTGCCAAAAAATAATTGCATGGCGAGTCACTGTCTAGGTCACACCCGTGACCTAGGGCGTGTCTTGACCGAGTCTGAAAACAACGGGAAATGGTGCGAACAAGAGTTAATCTAATAGTTGCGGGAAGGGTAACGACCTCGGACACGCCCGTGACCGAGGGCGTGTAAGCTGGAAACGACGGGATCTGAAACTACATGCATTAAACACTTGCCGGGCGAGTCATGCCTGTGACCCTAAGGTCATGCCCTCTGTCACGCCCGTGATAGGGGGAGTGTAATTTTAATCCGACGTGGCTCATAGCTTCCAGCAGCTTGAGGCGGGACACGACCGTGACACATGTCACGCCCCATGTCTCGCATTTGACCTGGGGCGTGTACTTGGAATTTTTGCAGATTTGTTCCAGAATTTCCCCTGAACACAGCTGTGGACTTGAAATTGCTATTAACAGCCACATGATACCTGAAAATACAAAATAAAGTAAATTAATAACAAATTAAACTAAAACTAAATAAAAATAAATTAATTATCAATAAAATATTATATAAAAAATACTATAAATAATGTATTATCAAGTATCACCATCTGCTAACAATGCTTAAGATACAAAATAACATGCATGATTGACTATGAAATGTTGATGCCTATTCAATATTTAACATTCCTAGCTCAATCTTGAATAAATTAAACTTATTCTCATCCAATGGCTTTGTAAATATATCAGCAACTTGATTGTTAGTGGAGACATGTTCAAGGAAGATATCTTTACATTCTACATGTTCTCTAATAAAATGATACCTGATTTCTATATGCTCAGTCCTTCTATGATAGACATGATTCTTAGCAATTGAAATTGCACTTGATGAGTCACGGAACAGTGGAGAGAGACTTACCTTGAGGTTGTAGTCCTCTAGCTGGTGTTGTATCCACAGAATTTGTGCACAACAGCTCCCTGCAATAATGTACTCAGACTCAGCTGTGGATATTGCCACACTAGTCTATTTCTTGCTACTCGAAGAGATCAACCTCCTGCCTAGGAATTGACATGTTCCACTAGTACTTTTTCCTATCTTCTTTGCATCCTGCAAAACCAGCATCTGAAATGCCAATTAGTTCAAAATCATTGTTCTTAGGGTACCAATGACCAAGATGTTGGCTGCCTTTAAGATATCTCAAAATCCTCTTTGTAGCTGAGTAGTGAGATTCCTTAGGGCATGCCTGATACCTAGCACAAACACATGTTGCATACATAATATCTGGTCTACTAGCAGTCAGATACAACAGGGATCCAATTATACACCTGTACATGGATTCATCAGAGGGTTTACCCTTCTCATCCTTGTCCAGGGAAATATTGGACCCCATGGGAGTTTTCATGGTGGAAGCAGATTTCATCACAATATTCTTGATAAGCTCCATAGTATACTTAGTCTGAGAGATAAATATCCTTCATCAGACTATTTCACTTGGAGGCCTAAAAAGTACTTGAGCTCTCCCATACTGCTCATCTCAAACTCCCCCTGCATAAGGTTGGCAAACCTTTTGCAAAGGTTGTCATCAGTAGACCCGAAAGTTATGTCATCAATATAAATTTGGACTAGGAGACACTTGCTCTTTGTTTCCATAAGAAACAATGTACTATTTATCTTTCCCCTCAAGAACTTATTCTTAATGAGAAAGCTAGACAAAGTCTCATACCAGACCCTAGGGGCTTGCTTTAGACCATATAAAGCTTTCCTAAGTCTATACCTCCCATGTTTATTTACTTAGGAAAGCTTTCCAACTGGGGCAATGGTTTGGTCAAAGTCTATACCTTCTTCTTGCCTATATCCCTTGGTTACTAGTCTTTCTTTGTTCTTGATGATGATAGCATTCTCATCTAGTTTGTTCCTGTATATCCATTTCATGCCAATTATGTTGTGTCCTTGTAGTTTTGGCATCAACATCCATACTTTGAACCTCTTGAATTGATGTAGCTCCTCTTGCATAACTTGAATCCAGAAGGTATCTTGGTTAGCTTCCTCAAACTTTTTGGGCACAATCTGAGATAGGAAGCTCAGGAATAAAGCTTCATTGTGATCCCTGCATCTGGTGATCACCCCTTTGTTCTCATCTCCAATAATCAGGTGGCTTGGATGATCCCTCAGATGCCTGGTTACTTCATGCAATTTGTCAGCATTCTGATGTACTTCTATTGGAGCAACATGTTCATTAGCAGTCTGCTCATCTTCCTCTTAAAGTGCTTCAATCTTTGAGTTGATTCTGCTAGAGCGGGGTGTGTCTTGTATAGACAACTCTTCCATCTTCTTATCATTTCCTGTCAAAACAGGAGAACTGGACCAGCCCCTATAAAGTAGGCTAGTCTCATTAAAGACAACATGCATAGATTCCTCAACAACATGAGTCTTCTTGTTGAATACTCTATATGCTCTATTATATGAGCTATATCCAACATGAACACAAATATTGCATTTTTCAGCAAACTTTGTTAGTTGGAATTTTCCATTATTTAAATGTAACATTTGCAACCAAATATTCTAAAATATGAAATTGTTGGTTGTTTGCCTTTCAAAGTCTCATATGGTGTTTTTCCAAGGGCCTTATTGATGGAAGCTCTATTCAGAACATAACAAGCAGTATTGACTGCCTCAGCCCATAAATATTCTGGGAGTGAGGATTCACTAAGCAATGTCCAGCCAGCTTCTATCAAGGTCATATTCCTCCTCTCAGCTACATCATTTTGTTGTGGAGTCCTTGGGGAGGAAAACTCTTTGGTGATACCAAATTCTTGACAAAACTTTGTCATGACCCCAGATTGAAATTATGTACCATGGTCAGTTCTAGTTTTGACCACAATACATTGGAGTTCATTTTGAATTGCTTTGACATAGTTTATAAAGATATCTAAAGTATCAGATTTCTTCTTAAGGAAGAATACTCATGTGTACTTTGAATGATAATCAACAATCACTAAAGTATACAACTTCCCACCTAGGCTCTGAATGGGCAAAGGACCAAATAAGTCCATATGCAACAGATATAGATATCTTTCAGTGTCTTTGGAGCCAATGCTTTTAAAGGCGACCCTAGTTTGCTTACCCATTTGGCATGCATGACAAAGACCACTTTTAACACATTTTAAATTTGGACATATTCCTAACAAGGTTTTTAGAGAATAATTTATACATTATCTTATTGTTAATGTGGGCAAGTCTCTTGTGTCATTGAACACAAATAGACTCACTCACATTAGCTACAAGACATACATGAGATAAAGAACTATTGCAAATAAAATTTAAGCAATAAACATTCTCATTCCTAGTGCCTGAGAGAATGACCTCTAAGTTAAATGACTTTTTGATCAAGAACTTGTCAATGTGGAATTCAATGACATAGCCCAAGTCATATAGTTGACTTATGCTTACAAGGTTGTGATGCAACCCTTCAACATAAGATACCCTTGTTATTGAAACTATCCCATTGGTAATCATACCATATCCTTTTGTGACTCCTCTTTCAGAACCTCCAAAGATTACTTTAGGTCCATTCTTCACAGGAGTGTATTCCTATAGAAGACTCTAGTTCCTGTCATGTGCCTTGAGCACCCACTATCTGTAACACCCTGCCAGTACGAATAGTATAACAGTAGGTCCGGCCGGGACCCCACGCCATACAAGCCACACTAGCTAGGAGTTAAAAGGTGATAACCAGAAAAGTAACAACTAAACGAGAGTACAAAACGTAAGCGGAAGCATTAATTAAACCATTCAAAAAGAACTGTCCACTATCATAGGAATGTAACCTGAATAAGAGTTACGGCCTTAAGGCCTTACATTCACCCAATGCACAAAACTCCAAAAGCATACATCGGCACGCAGGCCGGCCATACATGAGAAACAGGAAAAGGGCTGGCCTTCGAGGGCCAACACTGCAAAGGGCCATCGCCCGCTATTTCCCGCTAGGATCACCTGCACCTGCATAAGAACATTCCACCAAGCGGTGGCAAACAAGATAACGGTCAGCACAGCTGACCAAATTATAACGACCCCACCCCTTTACCGGGGTGGCGGAGCTTCTACTCTGCAAGCAAGCCATATTAGCACAAGTACTAATAAAAGAAGGTGCAACTACACAAGGTGAGGTTTCAAGCATAATCAATCTTCTAGGTTGAGCATCAAAAAGGAGGGAACCTAGGTATGCACATGATGTTGGTTGGGTTCACCCGAAGGTTCCCCACAACCGCCTAAACAACCGCATGAGGCTAACCACATCAAATACACAAACACTCCACCATAAGGGCCATCGCCTTAGGTGGGAAAAAAGAGCTTTTGGTCAGTCTAGGCAAGACGCCTTTCGCAACCTCTCCCAAGGTCGTTCGGGTTTACAAGAGACCAATCCCTCTACCGCCGAGCCTGGAAACGGGTTCAGTTCAGCCAATTCCCGTGCTCTTGTCATCGATTGAACACACGATGCGGGTATGACATCACCTCGACCCGTAAGGGATTAGCACTCACTAGTGCTACACAAAACATAAGTTACAACACCCAACCATTAAAAGTTTACTTTGGAACGACTCAAGACCCGACTCCGCCTTTCGGCCGGAGGGCATGATGGATCGTTAGGGCTTTACACGTAACCAAAAAGGAGGTACAAGACCACTCCTCAACAATTCTAGTGGTGAAGGTTTGCATTCAACCACTCGCAAAGCATGGGGCTTCCTTTAGGATCTTCACAAGATGCCTACGCTTAAATCCCGCAATACTATCGCATATATCACGGAGTCATTCTCCGGCACGCATTCTACGCTTAACCTAAATGCAACGTCGCAATCCAAGCATCACCGATTCGGGCTCACGGCCACGAATAGGCTTCACACAAAATGCCTAAATCCGCACGACTACCGGATTTTCTACATGCAATATGCCGGGGACGGACACAATCGACCCGGAGTTCCGGAGAACTTAAGGGAATCCTACACTTCACCCATTTGGTGAAAGGGATCCCTCATGCAAGCATAGAGAAATGAAGGAGAGGACAAAAGGCAAGTCCAAACAACGGGAGAAGAAATCGTTACCCTAGGAGCGTTCTTTTTCGCCATAGATCCGAGATTCTACACGGAGAGAAACGACCGCACCGGGCTGCACTCTCCAAATCTGGAAACGGCTCGCGAAACGGAGCTCCGGAGCTCCGTCAATGGCGGGATCTACCTTCTTCTTCCTTGGCTCCTCCTTCTTTCTCTATGGTTTGGAGAGAGAATGGCTTAGAGAATATGAGGTTTAACCCCCTCTCATCAGCCCTAATGGTCTCCCGCAACTAAACCTAGCCGTTGGATCAATTTCCAAAAGATTTGGACGGTCCGATCTTCTTCTCCGCTCAAAATCGCGGAACAGAATAAACAGGGCGCACGATCACAGGCGCACGGTCAGTGGTCGTGCGCGAAGAGGGAAATGGTCGTGCGCACTGTCCAAGACAGAACTCGATATTCTTCTGAATTAACGCACGGTCGCTGGCGCACGATCACCGGTCGTGCGCGATGAGGACAATGGTCGTGCGCATAAGCCGAGACAGAACTCCGAATCTTTGTGGGTTACGCACGATCATTGGCGCACGATCACTGGTTGTGCGCGAAGAGGACAATGGTCGTGCGCATTGACCTGATCTGGAATTTTGAGCTTATCCCGAGCGCAACACTACCATTCAGCCTACCTCGCTGAACCACGATCTTTGGGGTGTTACAACTCCACCCCCCTTAAAAGAATTTCGTCCCGAAATTTCGAAAACAGTAGTAGCAGGAATTTACAGTTTTTAAAGAAAATTTACCTGAGAGAAATAGCTCGGGGTACTCCGCAAGCATCGCTTGCTCTCTCTCCCAAGTTAGCTCCTCTCGGCCGCAATTATCCCACCGGACCTTTACCATCCGAATGGACTTGTTCCGCAACTGCTTTACCTCGGTATCCTCGATGCGTAAGGGTTTGACTTTCGTCGACAACCCACTATCCACCGACACTTTGCCAACCGCAACGATA
The DNA here is from genome assembly GCA_033032865.1 of Dactylorhiza incarnata. NCBI lineage: Eukaryota > Viridiplantae > Streptophyta > Magnoliopsida > Asparagales > Orchidaceae > Dactylorhiza > Dactylorhiza incarnata. Next base: position 2,526,363 of record JAWHQI010000078.1, read on the forward strand.
TGAGTAGGCTCTTGCACTGCCTTCCTCAGAACTGAAATGTGAAACACATCGTGCAGACCGCTCAGCTCTGCAGATAGTGCAAGCCGATAAGCCGCATCACCAACACGTTCCACAATCTCAAACGGTCCTAAGTACCTTGGACTGAGCTTTTTCAAGCGTCGGATCCTTGATACCCCTTTGAACGGTTTGATCTTCAAGTAAACCCGGTCACCGACGGCGAACTCTAGGTTCCTATGCTTGGCGTTGTAATATTTTGCTTGCCTATCCTGGGCAATCAATAGCCTTTCTCGAATAGTTCGGATCGTCGAAGTTGCTTCCTCAACATCCTTTCGCTTTAATAGCTTAGTATCGCCCGTTTCTGCCCAAGACAACGGCGTACGACACTTCTTACCATAGAGGGCCTCGAAGGGGGCCATCTTTATACTGGCTTGGTAGCTATTATTGTAGGCGAATTCGATCATATAGAGATGATCTTCCCACTTCTTTCCAAAATCTAGAGCGCACATTCGGAGCATATCCTCCATAGTCCTGTTGGTCCTCTCGGTCTGTCCATCCGTTTGCGGGTGGAAGGCCGTGCTAAATTTCAATTTAGTGCCCAACAGTTCATGGATAAGCCTCCAATCTTTTGATGTGAAACGCCCGTCACGATCGCTGACGATGCTACGAGGGACACCGTGCAGCCGCACAATACTATCGACATAGAGCTTCGCTAGCTTTTCTACAGAATCATCCTTCCGGTTCGGAATAAAATGCGATACTTTTGTCAGTCTGTCCACGATCACCCAGATGGCGTCGTTTCCATGCTGCGATCTCGGTAATCCGTGCACGAAATCCATCGAAATATCATCAAACTTCCATTCCGGAATCGGCAAGGACTTCAAAAATCCACCGGGACGTTGACATTCCACCTTCACCAACGCGCAGGTGTTGCACTTGGCCACGTAGAGGGCAATGTCCTTCTTCATACCCGGCCACCAGAAAAGTTTCTTCATGTCCATGAACATTTTCGTGCTCCCCGGGTGGATAGAGTACTTGGTATGATGAGCCTCGTACATCAATTCCTCCCGTAGAGTACCAACGTTTGGGACGCACAATCTGCCATTCTTCCACATAAGGCCATCTTCGAAAGAGAAATCAGCGTTTAACCCGTCAACGGTTTCCGCTTTGTAGCGTTTCATGCTCTCATCCAGCTCCAATGCCTGTCGAACTCGGTCGGCAAGGTGGTATTGAACCTCCGTCCAGTTCAAGCATGCTGAAGTAGACGCTCTTCGATCAACGCAAATGATCTCCATTTCTTCCAGCTCACGGATTAGACGCTCATTGTGCATCAAAATCCAATTTGCTTGAGCGGGAGCCCGACGACTCAACGCGTCCGCAACCATATTTCCCTTTCCAGGAGTATATTTGATGTCGAAGGTGTAGTCCCCAAGGAACTCCAACCACCTCCTCTGTCGCATATTCAACTCCCTTTGATCTAGCAAGTACTTGAGGCTCTTGTGGTCGGTAAAGATGTCGATCTTCATGCCATACAAATAATGCCTCCAAAGCTTAAGAGCAAATACCACGGCCGCTAGCTCCAAATCATGGACCGGGTAATTCCTCTCATGAACCTTCAACTGCCGGGAGCCGTAGGCAATTACCTTACCGAACTGCACTAGGACACAACCCAAACCACTCCCTGAGGCGTCGCTGTAAATTTCGTAGCCTTCCGTACCACAAGGCGAGCATAGAATGGGTGTTGTGGTCAGACGGCTCTTCAGTTCTTCAAAAGCTCGTGCGCACTCGAGCGACCAAACGAACTTATGATCTTTCCTAGTCAATTTAGTGAGAGGAAGTGCAATCCTCGAGAAGTTTTCCACAAAGCGCCTATAATAGCCGGCTAGTCCTAAGAAACCTCGGACTTCCGCTACGTTTTTCAACAAAGGCCAGGCTCAGATCGCTTCTATCTTCGACGGATCAACCGCAATTCCATCTCCACTAACGACGTGACCAAGGAATGCTACTGACGGTAGCCAAAACTCGCACTTGGAGAACTTGGCATATAGCTGACTCTTCCTCAAGGTGCCCAGAACTGCATGCAGATGCCCTACATGCTCCTCTTCCGATTGAGAGTATACCAAAATGTCGTCGATGAAGACGATCACAAATTGATCCAAATACTCACGGAATGTCCTATTCATTAAGTCCATGAATACCGACGGTGCATTAGACAGACCGAACGGCATCACCGTGAACTCATAGTGCCCAAAGCGGGTACTGAACGCTGTCTTTGGAATGTCACATTCCCTAATTCGCAGTTGGTAATAGCCGGACCTTAGGTCCAGTTTGGAGTATACCGTCGACCCAACCAGCTGGTCGAATAGATCGTCGATTCTTGGAATCGGATATCGGTTCTTCTCGGTCAACTTGTTTAGCTCTCGATAATCGATACATAGACGCAAGCTCCCGTCCTTCTTTTTCACAAAGAGGACCGGTGCACTCCAAGGCGAAGAACTTGGACGTACGTAGCCTTGCTCTAGCAGCTCTTGCAATTGAACCTTCAGCTCAGCCAATTCCTTTGGCGCTATCCGGTACGGTGAGCGGGCCACAGGTTTGGCACCTGGCACCAACTCGATACAGAAATCGATCTCTCGCTGAGGCGGAGCCCCAGGGAGTTCGTTAGGAAACACGTCGGCGTACTCCGCTACAACTGGGACATCACATAACCTGGGCTTTGGCTCCGAAGCCTCCAACAAGGTGAAGAACAACTCGGCGCCTTTTCTCACCGCCTTAACCACTTGGAGAGCAGACATCAGCGTCTTGCTCGCTCCTCGCATGCCGGCAAACGTGGTTTCTCCATCGGCGTTCCTTCCCAGAGTGATCTCCTTAGAATTGCAATCTATGCATGCACGCTGCTCTGAGAGCCAGTCCATGCCGAAGATCACATCGAATTCAGCTAACGGTAATAACGATGCTTCCAAATCGAAATCTTGATTTCCGATCCGCACCTTCACACGGCTCTTCCTATCCGCAGACATGCGAGATCCATTGGGTAGCACTACTTCTAATCTATCCTCTACGAAGGTAGATGGCACTCCGATTCGCACCACGAAGTCCTCAGACAGAAAAGAGTGCGATGCACCCGTATCAAATAGAGCTCTCGCCGGATAGTTGAGAATTAGGACAAAGCCTAATTGCACACAAAAAAACATACAGTTGCACAACAGTATAATCACAAATAGCTATGTAAAAGCTAATTTTTTTTAATTCATACCTGTGACAACATCAGCTTGTCGTATGGCTTCTTGCTGGCCAAGCGAGTAGACTCTCGGCTGAGTCGGAGTAATGCGCTGGGAAGCCGAAGACTCCGCAGCTTTACCCTTTTCCGCAGCTCGAGCATAGTCCAAAGCTCGATTCTCTGTCTTCGGGGGACCACTTCGACACACTGCGGCCTTGTTTCCCACCTTCCCGCAGGTGAAACACGTGATAGGGCTCCGCACCGTCGTTGCTCCCGAAACATTTGAGCGGGTTTGCTCCGCCGGTTTAAACTTCCTTTTGTTCTTCCTGAAATCTGACTTAGACTGAGAGACCGGCACATGAAACTCAGGTTTCTTTGCCACGGCTTTTGCTTGTACCCTCTTCATGTCCAACTCTAGGGACCTGGCAGTTTGGACCATCACCTGGAAACCTAACATCATTGGGCCTGCAAGGAGCAGCCTCAACTCGTCCCGAAGACCTTCATAGAACTTGTTCGTCTTTGTCTCTTCGTCTTCCATCATAGGCCCCGCATAACGACCCAGTTTATTGAACTCGTGCAAGTACTCATCCACTGAGCTGTCGCCTTGAGTTAACTTCAGAAACTGGTTCTGCAACGCAATGCGTTGGGCAGAAGGAATATACCTTTGAAGAAAAGACTTTGAGAACTCCGCTATCGTGATCTCGGTAATCTCCCTGCCTCCGAACTTGTGCACTTCCTGTTCAGCCCACCAACGCTCTGCCTCTCCGTTAAGGAGGAAGGTGGCTAAAGTGACCATCATAACTTCTTCTGTTGCTGTCGCCCTTAGAATCTTCCTAACCGTTGACAGCCAGTCCTCCGCCTCCGTTGGGGATCCGGTCCCCGAGAAAGTTGGAGGATGGAAGCTTAGAAAGTGTTGCAGCTGTTGATCATGCGCTCGCGCAACAACTACACGCTCTACCGGATGCTCCACCCTTTGCACCGCCACAGGTTCCACTGCAGCCACTGGCACAGGGGCCTCAACCCTCGGTTCCACCGCAGGTTCCACTGCAGGTTCGATCACCGGGGCCGCATCTGTATTAGGCGTAGCAGGCTGTGCACGCCTTTGCGGTTGAGCATTGATCATCGCGAAGACAGCTTCTGCGATTAACCTGATCATCTCAGCAGGAGGAGTGGTCGCTGGCACTTCAGCCGACCCACTGCTTTCAGCGGTGTTACGGGGTTGAGACGGCCCCGCACCACTTCTAGTCGCCTATAATCGTGTAAGACACAATTTAGTGACTGAAAACATAACAAACAACAATCATGGAACGCTCAGGTTCCGCAAACAAGTATGTTTTCCCATTCCTAAGTGGACATTCTTATTAGTTTTTGTCGTTTTAGGTGAATGCACATCCCGTGCACACCACCCCTTAAAAGGAATTCGTCCCGAATTCGCTAAACTACGGATCGACGCCTTAAGTCCGATACCAAATTGTAACACCCTGCCAGTACGAATAGTATAACAGTAGGTCCGGCCGGGACCCCACGCCATACAAGCCACACTAGCTAGGAGTTAAAAGGTGATAACCAGAAAAGTAACAACTAAACGAGAGTACAAAACGTAAGCGGAAGCATTAATTAAACCATTCAAAAAGAACTGTCCACTATCATAGGAATGTAACCTGAATAAGAGTTACGGCCTTAAGGCCTTACATTCACCCAATGCACAAAACTCCAAAAGCATACATCGGCACGCAGGCCGGCCATACATGAGAAACAGGAAAAGGGCTGGCCTTCGAGGGCCAACACTGCAAAGGGCCATCGCCCGCTATTTCCCGCTAGGCTCACCTGCACCTGCATAAGAACATTCCACCAAGCGGTGGCAAACAAGGTAACGGTCAGCACAGCTGACCAGATTATAACGACCCCACCCCTTTACCGGGGTGGCAGAGCTTCTACTCTGCAAGCAAGCCATATTAGCACAAGTACTAATAAAAGAAGGTGCAACTACACAAGGTGAGGTTTCAAGCACAATCAATCTTCTAGGTTGAGCATCAAAAAGGAGGGAACCTAGGTATGCACATGATGTTGGTTGGGTTCACCCGAAGGTTCCCCACAACCGCCTAAACAACCGCATGAGGCTAACCACATCAATTCCACAAACACTCCATCGTAAGGGCCATCACCTTAGGTGGGAAAAAAGAGCTTTTGGTCGGTCTAAGCAAGACGCCTTTCGCAACCTCTCCCAAGGTCGTTCGGGTTTACAAGAGACCAATCCCTCTACCGCCGCGCCTGGAAACGGGTTCAGTTCAGCCAATTCCCGTGCTCTTGTCATCGATTGAACACACGATGCGGGTATGACATCACCTCGGCCCGTAAGGGATTAGCACTCGCTAGTGCTACACAAAACATAAGTTACAACACCCAAGCATTAAAAGTTTACTTTGGAACGACTCAAGACCCGACTCCGCCTTTCGGCCGGAGGGCATGATGGATCGTTAGGGCTTTACACGTAACCAAAAAGGAGGTACAAGACCACTCCTCAACAATTCTAGTGGTGAAGGTTTGCATTCAACCACTCGCAAAGCATGGGGCTTCCGTTAGGATCTTCACAAGATGCCTACGCTTAAATCCCGCAATACTATCGCATATATCACGGAGTCATTCTCCGGCACGCATTCTAGGCTTAACCTAAATGCAACGTCGCAATCCAAGCATCACCGATTCGGGCTCACGGCCACGAATAGGCTTCACACAAAATGCCTAAATCCGCACGACTACCGGATTTTCTACATGCAATATGCCGGGGACGGACACAATCGACCCGGAGTTCCGGAGAACTTGAGGGAATCCTACACTTCACCCATTTGGTGAAAGGGATCCCTCATGCAAGCATAGAGAAATGAAGGAGAGGACAAAAGGCAAGTCCAAATAACGGGAGAAGAAATCGTTACCCTAGGAGCGTTCTTTTTCGCCATAGATCCGAGATTCTACACGGAGAGAAACGACCGCACCGGGCTGCACTCTCCAAATCTGGAAACGGCTCGCGAAACGGAGCTCCGGAGCTCCGGCAATGGCGGGATCTACCTTCTTTTTCCTTGGCTCCTCCTTCTTTCTCTATGGTTTGGAGAGAGAATGGCTTAGAGAATATGAGGTTTAACCCCCTCTCATCAGCCCTAATGGTCTCCCGCAACTAAACCTAGCCGTTGGATCAATTTCCAAAAGATTAGGACGGTCCGATCTTCTTCTTCGCTCAAAATCGCGGAACAGAATAAACGGGGAGCACGATCACAGGCACACGGTCAGTGGTCGTGCGCGAAGAGGGAAATGGTCGTGCGCACTGTCCAAGACAGAACTCGATATTCTTCTGAATTAACGCACGGTCGCTGGCGCACGATCACCGGTCGTGCGCGATGAGGACAATGGTCGTGCGCATAAGCCGAGACAGAACTCCGAATCTTTGCGGGTTACGCACGATCATTGGCGCACGATCACTGGTCGTGCGCGAAGAGGACAATGGTCGTGCGCATTGACCTGATCTGGAATTTTGAGCTTATCCCGAGCGCAACACTACCATTCCGCCTACCTCGCTGAACCACGATCTTTGGGGTGTTACACTATCCAAGTACCATATTTCCCTTAGACTGATACTTGAACTATCCTGCAAAATATAATTCATTTTCCCTTAGGAGGCCAATTGATTTTGGGTCCTAGGTTTCTGTTAGTATAAAAAGACACTTCCACCCACTGCAACTTTTGCAGGAAAGCTTTTCTTTGCATTAGGCACATTGGGGTTGTGCCAATGATCAATGGCAAAGTGTCCTACTTTACGACAACACCAACATTCATGGATATTGTGTTGGAACAACCCTATTATTGATTTGGGCTAGGATCACTATCTGTTGACTAAGGATCAAGTTGACCCCAATGTATAGTCAATGGGTCAAGAGTTTAGGCTGTTAGAACTCAAGAATTCATTCAGATTCTGTGTTCGATGAACTCCACACTGCGTTCGACGAACGGCTATCTGCGTTCGACAAACGGCAAGCTCTCTGCGTTCGACGAACGGCAAGCTCTCTGCGTTCGACGAACGGAGCTCTGCGGTCGACGAAAGATGTTCATTTTGTGCTTGACAAAATCCAGCTATCTCAGCGTTCGATGATTCTGTCTCAGTGGTTCAGCGTTCGACGATCCCGTCTCAGCGGTTCAGCGGTCGACGAACAGATTGTCTTAGCGATCGACGAACAGATCCCGGCTCAGCGGTCGACGATTTTGCTCAAGCTCAGCGGTCGAAGAATCTATCCAGGCTCAACATTCTACGAATCCTTCCATTCGACGAACTCCAGTCTGCGTTCGACAAATCCTTATCAGATGCTCAGATCGACGAACAGACTTGTTCTCTGCATTCGACGAATACCTTCAGATCGACGAAAATATCTTCACAACTCAACAAAATTAAATCTTCCAGCAAGATTCATTTGAGGTTGATGAACTAAATTTTGCGTTCGACAAAATTTTTTGAGATCGACGAATTTTACTCAGATCGAAGAATTCTTATTTAAGTTCAGAAAGTTTCAGATAGATTATAGTATTCCATTCTCTGAACTCAGATTGACTACAACAACGGATCTATTCTTCCAGATAAGTAAGGATAAAACATTTCCTTTATTATTCCAAGATTATAGCCGTTGACATTGTTGGATCGGTAGGCGCCCTTAGAGGCGGGGGTGAATAAGGGTTGTAAAAACTTATATTATATTTTGAAAAGTTTCTTATGATAATAAATCAAAATAGTGATTTTGTTTAAAGATCTAAATTGTTTTATAATAAAGGAGAGGATAACAAATAATTTAGAGAAATGAAGAATAAATCCATTTTATTACACAAAGAGAGACATGATTATTATTAATAAAATTGATTACAAAATTTTGATTTCAATGACGCTAGAAATCAAAGCGAAATGTGAAAGACTCTTTTTTTTTTCTTTACTGACTCGTATCCCCACGAATCGGTTGGCCCTAGCTTATCCTTCCCTGGATACGGCCTTAAGCCGCTCTAGCCAACCCTTCCCCGGATATGGCGTCGAGCACCCCCTAGACCTAACCTAGATCTAGTCACCAACACGAGGCAAATTTCTGACCTAAGTCCTACCCAGACCTAGTCGCCAACACGAGGCGAATTTACTACACGATTACAAGAAAAGATGTGAAATAAAAAGACAATAATATAAAAACTCTCTCTATGTGGATCTCTTAGAGAAGTAGACGAAGACGTAGAGTATGATCGTAGTCGATGCGGTCTTTCGTCACGATGATGACACGTGTTGAAATCTTCTCCACGGATCTCCTTAAGCCTTTATGGAATTGTGGGAGTATCTCTCTGAACCTTCCTCTCTATGCTGTGGCACGAGGCTCTGGAATTTTGGATCTAAAGAGGATGATGAAGACGGAGCCAAGAGGTCCTTTTTATAGACTTAGCGCTAGCGCCTGCGCTAGTGCTACCGCCGGCGCTATCCCATTTTAGGACATATTCTGCGCGGAAGAATCTTCAATCCGAGGAAACATTTCTCCCTTGCCTTCTGAGCTCCGCGCCACCGCCTGCGCTATCGGATACCGCCAGGCGCTATCTCCTTCTATATGTGCTCCCGGAATTCTTTTCGTCGATCGCATTTTCGTCGAACGCAGTTGATGAGAATTTCGTCGAGCGTAGCTTACAGTTCATCGAACAAAAGCTAGCGCGCCGTGGTAGAGTAAGCAGTTCGTCGAGCGGGCTTCAACATTCGTCAAACGGAAATTCATCGAACTCAAAATCGTCGAACGCAAGATCAATTTCGTCGAACCCAGTATCCGTTCTCAGCAGTTCCTTAGCGCTTGCGCCAGGCGCTAGGTGCTATCATCGGCGCTAGTGGGAGTGTTGGATTTGATGGCTCAAACTTGGGGGAAACCTTCTTATGTAATCCTTGAGTCATGTAGACTTTGTTATCCCGCACACTTAAACACACAAGATCAAATACATATAGGTTTTGTTATTCTCAAACCTAGGAGATGCGGAAGACCATGTTCCAACAAACTCCCCCTTTTGATAATAACAAAACCATTAATGATAAATCAGAGCATTAATATATATATAAGCATGATGAACTACTTGTGTGTGTGTGATAGTGATGACTTAGGAAAATTATCGATTGTAGTATTTAGAATTGCTCCCCCTAAATACATGCTCCCCCTAAGTGAATGCTCCCCTAATATGTAAGCTATCATCTTAATTAAGCAGTTAGTTTTCTATTTTGATAGCAGATTATATTTATCATGTCAGTTCTCCCCCTTTTGTTATTAGCAAAAGTGGGTAAAGAATCAAAACACAAAAGTTTTGATTTAGAAGATAAAGGCATGATCGAGCTTTTAGAGAGAATGAAATGATAAGGAGTTTTAGAATAATTTTTATAGAGATAGATCAGAGTTTTTAGCTTGAAGATGAACAATGTTAGTTTTCTCCTTTATATACGAGTTTTAAGCATAAAAAGGTAATGATCTCCAAGTAACTAAACTACCCAGACAATATGTCTACACCCTAGTCCCGTACTAAGTGACGGATGGGCATGAGGAGCTGCATACATGCCGTAGGTTGGGGTGTTAGTCCCATATGCAAACACTAGACAAAACTCACCCTAGCACTCTTTCCCCCCAGTGCCTCGTAAGGCCCCACTGGAACCCTCCCCGGTTAAGGACAAGACATGACTAGAGATAAGGTTAGCTAATGTCTACAACCATACGCCCCCGCTATGGTGAGATATGAAGTCATGGATAATAATTATTGAAAACATTTAAGCGTTTTAAATCTAATGACAGCCTATGGATTTATATTTTTATTTGAATTTATGAAAACACTCACATAGCTATTTTGAAATCCATTAATAAATCAGAGTTTTAGCATTACAATATTTTCATAGAAATAAATCAGAGTTTTAAGAAAAAATCATGTTAAAAGCAACCAATATAGAGTTTACCAAGCAAGTCTACCACTTGTTGCAAGAAAGGAATTTGAAGATTCAAGTGATGATGTACACTAAATAAAAGACTTTAAATAAGCATGAAAGCGCAAGGTAAAACAATTATATGGTGATGATGTGGAAGACTTATAGAAATACAAAAAAACATCTTATTGTAATCAATGATGATCCATAAAAAAAAATATAATTTAAATTTCAAAAAGAAGAAGTTTTTGTAAATTTTTGTGATGTAGGGGTACCGTGATGACGTGGACGTTACGCTAACGGAACAAACATTCATCATAGAGAATAAAATAACAAGGAGGGATCCGACCAAAAATGAATGAAAAGGGGTCGGTTGGCTCTCCAAATCTGAAAGATAAAAATATGCGGGACTCGATACAACGTCCTTAGGACCTACCTCTCCAACAAGCACACAACTCACCGTAAGTCGGACTCGATACAACGTCCTTAAGACCTACCTCTCCAACAAGCACACGACTCACCGCACCTACACAAGCATCTATTCCATCAATCGATTCATTTCAAAACGCAGCGGCAATTTTCTTGGAGCGGTGGTGAACTTTCAAGCGGCGATAAAGCGTTAGTTGATATTAACTCCCTTGTTAGCGCCAAGTGCGCCAATCTTGGAGAGCAAATCAAGGCTAGGCCAAGTTTCGCTCCCGCACCGGATCTACCCGATCCGAACAACAAGAGATTCAATAACAACACTTAGATCTCAGATTTTTTGCAAGCGAGAAAATTAAAGCCACGGATAAAATGATTCGACAAAAACCTCCACAAACTAAAGCGTAGAAAGAATCACTAGCGAGGAGAGGAGTTACCCAACCAAGAAGATGAACACACAAGATAAGGTGGGAGAATCTCTCTCTCCACGGCTCCACCGGCGTCGCACCGAACGGAGAAGCACCCTTTCTTCCTTGGAGTCGCACCGCGGATGTCTCGCCGGAGTCACACCAAAGAGGATGGAGGGAGGCAGCCTTGGAGTCACACTAAGAGAGAGGGGGGGGGGGGGGGGGGGGGGGGGGGGGCGGCGGCAAGGAGGGATGCCCAAGCTTGGCCAAAATCTCACAAGGAGGATTTAAGGGTTTTAATCTTCAATAATCCTCATTCCATCATAAAGACCCCTTTAAATTGGAGTTTACACAACAGCATGACCATCCATGATGGAGATGAAATCTCATCCACCCGTATGGTTAAATACACACCAACATGAAATTAAGAGTTCAAAATTAAAATTACAATCACTTTAATAAATATAAAATTATCATCTATCATGAAATAATTTTATATTTATTAATATAAAATAAAAGTGCATGAATAAGAGTCTAATTCTTCATGGCGGTTTTGGCACGCCGTGGGCGGAGATTATAACGTGGTCTTCCATCAGCATCGTCATGGCACCGCAGATCTTTGTGGCACAGCGCCTCGGCAGCCGGGTCATCATCATCAAGGAGTGTCGGAGGGGACGTGCCATCAATCCTCCCCCACTCAAAATCAAGCATCTCCCATGCATGGTCCGAGATGTAGCGGCGTAGAAGATCATCATCTAGTCGTTGAAGCTCTGTCGCGAGGACCCAAGAATCGTCTGAAGGAGGGTGATCACGCCAACGGATGAGGAAGCGGTAAGTAGCACCCTCCGAGGTAGTAAGTGGCTCTGCAGACAGTATCATGTCCGGAGTGAGAAAAGTCTTCGGAAACCTGGGGAACATATCAGCAGTAGGAATAAAAGTATGCGACTTACCATCCGGTGAAATACCTGTGGGAACCGATAGAGAGAGGTCATCCGTACTACCACTCCCCAACCCATTAGAAGATTTGGTGGAAGGAGAAGACGTCAAGGAACTCAACTCATGTGGAGGCGATACGAACATCGTTAAATCCGAGACGTTAAAAATAGGGGAGATTCCCCATTCGACAGACAAATCCAAAACAAAAGCGTTGTCACCTATTTTCTTGATGATCCGAAAAGGGCCGGCGCGCTTAGGTTCTAACTTTTTAACGGTGCCAGATGGCAAACGTTCGGTAACTAATCGTACTAAGACCAAATCGCCAACCTTGAAGTGTGACACTCTCCGATGTATATTGGCGTGTGCCTAATAAGAATCATACTGAGAAGTCAAGGTAGCTCGTATACGTGCATGAAGATCGTGAATATGTTGGGCGAAGGATTGTGCAAATTGACTTACCTTGTAAGTTGGGGGTAAGGGAACCAAGTCAAGAGGTACAGGGGCCTTGTACCCGTGGACAATCTCATTTGGCGACAAACCGGTGGACCAATTTTTGGAATTGTTATAGGCTAACTGAGCGTGGGGAAGAAGAAGATCCCATGTACCTTTATGATCACTCACGAGGCATCTAAGAAGGTTCCCTAGGCTCCGGTTAACCACCTCAGTTTGCCCATCGGTTTGAGGATGATAGGCGGAGGAAAACAATAGTTTGGTACCCATTAGGATCCAAAGTGTCTTCCAGAAGTAGCTCGTATACTTAACATCCCTATCCGAGACAATTGTCTTCGGCACTCCTCGGTGACTAACAACTTCCTTAAAATATAGCTTTGCGATATGAGATGCGTCGTCGGTTCTAGTACATTGTATAAAGTATGCCATTTTGGAGAACCTATCCACAACTACGAAGAAAGAATCGTGACGACGAAAAGTGGTGGGTAGGCCTAAGACAAAGTCCATGCTCACATCCTCCCAAGGTACGGATGGTATAGACAACGGAGTATATAACCCGACGTTGGTTTTGGTGCCCTTGGAAACTTGGCAAGTACGGCAACTACTCACTAGCCGTCCTACCATTGCCTTCAACTTTGGCCAATAAAACTTTTCCTCAACCAGGGTGATAGTCTTATCTCTACCGAAATGGCCACTCAACCCGCCACTATGCAGTTCCCAGATGATATGGAGACGTAGAGATGACTGTGGGATACATAATTTCCCATGCCTAAAGAGGTAACCATCCTTGATAACGAACACAGTAATAGTGGTGGGGGAACTATCCTGGGCAGATAGGTAAGAATCCTGAAAATCCGGGCATGTAGCGTACTCATCTTTGATTCGCTCGAACCCGACAACATTAACCTCCATAGTGGTGACTAAAAGGGCTAGGCGACTAAGAGCGTCCGCAACCCGATTGTCTGCTCCCTTAAGGTGTTTGAGATTAAGAGTGTAACCCTGTAGGAAGGATACCCACTTGGCGTGACGCAGGCTGATTTTATGTTGGCCATTGATAAATCGTAATGCTTCGTGATCGGAGAGGATCGCGAACTCCTTAGAGAGGAGATAATGCCGCCGGTGGTGCAAGCATATAATGACCGCATAAAATTCCCTATCATAGTTGGAATAATTCAATTTAGCGCCCGCCAACTTTTCACTAAAGAAACTCACAGGGTGCCCTTCCTGACTCAAGACACCTCCTATCCCCACGCCCGAAGCGTCACAAGTAAGCTCAAAGACTTTCGAGAAGTCAGGTAAACGTAAGACGGGTGCCTCAGTCATAAGCTCTTTGATGCGTTGGAAAGCGAAGGTGGCGGACTTTGTCCAACTAAACTCACCTTTTTTCATACAGTCACTAACGGGGGCCATGATGCTGCTAAAGTCTTTGATGAAACGGCGGTAGAAAGTTGCCAACCCATGGAAGCTCCTCACCTCACGTATCGTGGTCGGCACGGGCCAGTCCTTAATCACCTTAACCATGCTAGGGTCGACTCTAATGCCCTCCGTTCCAACGATGTAGCCTAAAAACTCCACCTCCGTAACATGGAAAGTGCATTTCTTGAGATTCAGAAATAAAGTTTCCTTCCGTAGGGTGGAAAGAACCACTCTCATGTGGGAGATGTGCTCGGTGGTAGTAGTGCTGTAAACCAAGATGTCATCGAAGTAGACAACTACGAACTTCCCCATGAATGGCTGAAAGACATGCGTCATCATCCGGGAGAATGTGGTGGGGGGATTGGATAGCCCGAAGGCCATCACAAGCCACTTGTATAACCCATCCTTAGACTTAAATGCCGTCTTCCACTCATCTCCCTCGTGGATCCTTATCTGGTGATAGCCGCTTCGTAAATCTAACTTAGAAATTATCGTGGCGCCAGACAAGACATCGAGAAGGTCATCTAAGCGCGGTATAGGAAATCGGTACTTGATGGTGATTTTGTTGATAGCGCGGCTATCAACACACATCCGCCACGTACCATCCTTCTTGGGGGCAAGAAGGGCTGGCACCGCACAAGGACTCATGCTAGTCCTGATGAATCCATTTTTCATTAAATCCTCGATCTGAGTCTGCAGCTCTTTGTGGGCCGCGGGATGAAGCCTATAGTGGGGTTGGTTCGGCAGGGACGAACCCGGAATGAGATCTATCGCATGCTGTATGTTCCTCAATGGAGGTAACACAGAAGGCAACTCGTCTGGGTACACGTCCTTATATTCGTCCAAGAGTGCTCGTAACTCCCTAGGCAACTCATTCAACGCTTCCGATTCACCCTTCGCACTCATAAGAACTAAAGCGTACATAACTCCCTCAAGAAAAGGATCTCTCACGAACTCTCTCCTACCAACTAGGCTCAATGCCTTCCTCTCGGCCGGGACGGTAGTTTCCTTAACCAAAGCTACCGGCTCCTTCGGAACGGTCGGTCTCAAAGTGATGGTCTTACCGTTGAATTTGAATTCATAAGTATTGGCTCGACCGAAATGTGTGACGTCACGGTCATAAAGCCAAGGGCGGCCTAATAACACGTGGCACGCGTCCATGGGGAGGACATCACACCAGACCTCATCCGTGTAAGATTTAAAGGCAAGAGGGACCAGGCAACGCTTGCTAACCGGGACGGTAACCTTGCTAATCCAAGCTACCTGGTAGGGTGTGGGGTGCGGTTCCGTGGTCAGATTCATACGTTTAACAACGTTCTGAGAAATAACATTCACACAGCTACTGCTATCTATGATGAGCTTGCACAGCTTGTCGCCACTCTTAAAGATCAGAGAGAAGATACTCGTCCTCCTCCAGTCATCTAGCGGACATGGAGTGGTCAGAATACAACGCATCACCATGAGGGGGGATCGTCTTCCAAATCGCTTGGGACCCCTTTGGGGTCGCTCTCCTCGGCGGACTCATACACATAGTCAGTAGAAATGGCGGCCATGTCTAAGAGGGCAACGACCTTAGTCTTAGTTGGGCATTCAAAGTCATAGTGGCCTTGAACACCGCAAGAATAACATGTGGTATTGGCCTTGCTAACTTTCCCAATGGGAACACGCTCACTCGTGGGGTTCCCGGTGTTCCTAGCGGTGATCACAACGGATTTAGACTTGGTGGTTCTAGACTTTCCCCTGTCCGGATAGGTGGAAGAAGACGCTCCAACTAGGGGTGCAACTCGGATCGATTCGGTTCGGTTCCACCCAAAACCAAGAACCGACCCATGTATGTTCGGTTTCAAGCTTTTGGAACCGAAACTGACCCACGGTCCTAAAGTATAGAACCGGATCTGAACCGCTTGCTTCGGTTCGGTTCCGGTTCGGTTCTCGGTTCTCGGTTCTACCTATGTCTCAAAAGAATTAAAAAGTGTCTCTTTCAGCTCATGATTATTTGTAATACAACTACCAATGTCTCAAAATAATTATATCATGATTCTCTATAATATTGAAGTCATACAACTATATGAGTACAATACCTATTCTCTTTAGTCATACGACTATATTCTCAATTATTTTCTCGTATCAAGTGATATGACTATAATAGTAGTTTCAAAATATTTTTTTTAGCATTGATATTCGGTTCTGGGTACCCGACCCTTGGAACCAGGAACCGAACCAAATTGTCGGTTCTGGTATTATGAGAACCGGACCCGAACCAAGCCTATTTGGAACCGACCCAAATCATTCGGTTCCGGTCCGGTTCTCGGTTCTTCGGTTATTTTTGCACACCCCTAGCTCCAACGGTGGTCTTATTCCTCGTGTGGGAATAACGGGATTGAGCCTTGGCGGCTAAGTGTTTTTCAATGTCTAGGGCGGCATTGAAAGTCGTGTTCAGATCTGTGTGCCCATAGCGCAAGAGCTTCCGCTGGATATCGGGTTGAAGCCCATTACGAAACCTGGATAATGTGACCTCTGGGGGTTCCCTAAGCTCGCAACGCACCATACTGTCTTTCAACTCTCCCATATACTCGGCCACTGACTTTGAACCTTGCCGCAGGGTGGCTAGTTCATCGAACATTTGGGTTCGGTGGTAAGCGGGAACGTATTGGTCGGTGAGCAAATTTTTCATCACCGCCCATCCGATAGGTGGGACTTCCTGTCCGGCTCCCAACCTCCTTTCCTCATTCAGCCAAAAGATTTTCGCACGATCTGTCAACTTCATGCGGGCGACTTGGACCTTTTGGAGATCCGTGAGATTGTGCCACTGGTAGTAACATTCCAAATCAACTACCCAGCTAAGGAAGACCTGGGGGTCTCCCATGCCATCGTAGGTGGGGGCATCAATCTTGATGGCTCTAGTGATATCAAAACCACGCTCGGGGCGGCGTTCTCGAGGGGGCACTCGGGGATGGTCCCCATCAGAATCCGAATCAGTGACCGGTTGTTGCCGGTTGGGCCCCTCAACATCACCGGGTGGTGGTGGCGGTCCTCCTTGATTCCGTAAAATTTGTTATAACATTGTCCTAAGCTCAGTCATTTCAGTACGTAGACCTGCTATGGCCACGGTGTTGGGATCATTGTGCTGATTCGCAGCCATCCTAGACGTAGACGGTGTCGCGTACTCCGTTCCTAGCCTAGTGGGCATTCATGTTCAGGAAAAATTTAGGAAGATGATTTTTCCTAGGGCTGTAGCTAGATTGAACATAGGATATTTTTATAGATTCCTGATGTGCGTAATACGTGGATCGTTAAAATTTTTTTTTTTTTTGGATTTAAACAAAAATTTCAGATTTCAGACCACTATTCGCACACCACCTAGACAGAATTACGACGGTTCCAATTTTCAGGCCAACCTAACGAGGACGAATCGAAAAAGTTTCAGTTTTAATGTTGCTGGCAATACGTGCAGGAAGCTACAGAAAAAATTTCAGATTTTTCTGACAAGTTTTAAATTTCTGAGTTTTTACTAAACGCAGACCAATCCGAAAATTTTCAGATTTTCCTATTGATTTGAACGACCAACAAGGATCGCAGCGAGGATGTTTGCAACGTGGGAGTTGAAACGACCGGCTTTGATACCAAATTGATGTAGGGGTACCGTGACGACGTGGACGTTACGCTAACGGAACAAACATTCATCACAGAGAATAAAATAACATGGAGGGATCCGACCAAAAACAAACGAAAATGGGTCGGTTGGCTCTCCAAATCCGAAAGATAAAAATATGCGGGACTCGATACAACGTCCTTAGGACCTACCTCTCCAACAAGCACACAACTCACCGTAAGCCGGACTCGATACAACGTCCTTAAGACCTACCTCTCCAACAAGCACATGACTCACCGCACCTAAACAAGCATCTATTCCATCAATCGATTCATTTCAAAACGCAGCTGCAATTTTCTTGGAGCGGTGGTGAACTTTCAAGCGGCGATAAAGCGTTAGTTGAGATTAACTCCCTTGTTAGCGCCAAGTGCGCCAATCTTGGAGAGCAAATCAAGGCTAGGCCAAGTTTCGCTCCCGCACCGGATCTACCCGATCCGAACAACAAGAGATTCAATAACAACACTTAGATCTCAGATTTTTTGCAAGCGAGAAAATTAAAGCCACGGATAAAACGATTCGACAAAAACCTCTACAAACTAAAGCGTAGAAAGAATCACTAGCAAGGAGAGGAGTTACCCAACCAAGAAGATGAACGCACAAGATAAGGTGGGAGAATCTCTCTCTCCACGGCTCCACCGGCGTCGCACCGAACGGAGAAGCACCCTTTCTTCCTTGGAGTCGCACCGCGGAAGTCTCGCCGGAGTCGCACCGAAGAGGATGGAGGGAGGCGGCCATGGAGTCACACCAAGAGAGAGGGGGGCGGCGGCAAGGAGGGATGCCAAAGCTTGGCCGAAATCTCACAAGGAGGATTTTAGCGTTTTAATCTTCAATAATCCTCATTCCATCATAAAGACCCCTTTAAATAGGAGTTTACACAACATCATAACCATCCATGATGGAGATGAAATCTCATCCACCCGTATGGTTAAATACACACCAACATGAAATTAATAGTTCAAAATTAAAATTACAATCACTTTAATAAATATAAAATTATCATCTATCATGAAATAATTTTATATTTATTAATATAAAATAAAAGTGCATGAATAAGAGTCTAATTCTTCATGGCAGTTTTGGCACGCCGCGGGCGGAGATTATAACGTGGTCTTCCATCAGCATCGTCATGGCACCGCAGATATTTGTGGCGCAGCGCCTCGGCAGCCGGGTCATCATCATCAAGGAGTGTCGGAGGGGACGCGCCATCATTTTGTTCAAGTAAAATCTTTAAATTCAATAATATAGTAAACCAAGCATGAAATAATGTTACCAAAAAGAGAGTACTACAATGTTATGTTAATTCACAAATTCAAAACATACCAAACATTGTAAAAAGCATGCTAGGTTATCTAGTGCATTTATATAGAAAGAGTATTATAGAATTTTAGCATTAGGATCCAATACTCATGAGAAGAAGTGTTATGGAAGATAATGATGTGCACATAAGTGTATTTTTGAATAGAGTAAACAAATGTTTTAATCAAAAATACAAGATATATGTAAAGTAAAGAGCACAATAGAACACAAATAATTTTACTTCCACACACTTCAATGCATAAAAAACTGTACAACTACCAATGTGCTTTGCACACACAATGCTCATTAAGACTTATCAGGGTGCAAAGTAGTGCTTGGGGGATCACATATTTTTATTTTAAAATTGAAACTAGTGATCCGGTGTACTTAAGAGTAAGTGGTTTTTATTTTGAAAGAAAGTTATGGTTTGCACAAGATACTTTACTATTCTTTCCAAGGTGCTCAACCTCACAACGCTTATTAAGACTTATCAGAAGGTTCAAGTAGTGCTTGGTGGAGTTATCTTTGTCACTTTATTTTATGATTTTTGTTTTGTACAAAGTTCTCCGAATACACTTGTTTTGCAAACCAATATAATTTATAAACACATAACCACTTTTCTTAACTTTTAAAGTGCAAACAATGGTTGTGTAGGTAAGATACTTGTGCAATTTTAATTCATTATACTATTACAAAACATACACAAGCATTCTTAGATTAAACACATATGTAGACAATGCCAAAATAAGTGAGTGAATAGTGATCATTATCAAACATAAAACATTTACTCATACTTAGTGGCATGCTAAGCTTAGTTCTACACAACTTCTAAGATGCACATATTAATAGATATATCAAAGCATGATGAAGACAATGTTCAAAGTAGTTTGAAAATATGAATCACAACATTGTAGAAAGTTTAAAATGATAGAAGAAATCATGCTTGATTTTCTCAATAAAGTCCATACAGTATTTTTGATATTTTTAATGTTTTATATTTTTGTATTATATTTTTGCATAAAGGAATAGAAATCAAACAAATAACCAAAAATATTATTTGTAATTTAGCTTTTGTAAATTTGTATTTGGTTTTTCAACGATGAAATATAATCAGAAGTGCAAAAATAAATAGGACATATAGATTAATATATTTTTAATAATTTTTCAAAATTTTAAAAATACTGAAAAACAAATAGGTGCGCTAGCGCCGGCGTTAGCGCTAGCGCGGGAAACAGTACACGATTTTTGATGATTTTGAAATTTGTAATTATTGATCTTAATTAAGTGTCCAAATAGTAGTTTCATGCAGAAATTTCAGAATTTTAGGAGATGTCTAGATAGTGCAAATTGCATGAAACATTCGTGATTTTGTATATGACTTTACCAAATAAACTTTGCATGATATATAATTTATTATATCTCCATTTTAATTTTTCTAAGGCTTATATTTATCAATATAATGTAGTTTGAAAATGATAGGAAATGTAAGCACGAGAAGACATGAATGAACAAATCAAATATGTATGAGTTTAGTGATTAAAAAATAATGTTCATGCATAAGAATATCATGGATAAGCCCTGGATGAAAATACCCAGCCTGTATATCTTGGTAAACATATAAAGCCTAATATAGACACAAATATTCTTTAGGTTACAATGTTAGTATGATAAGTTTGAGATTAATGTTATATCAAGGTTTGATTGTGTTTCGACTTAGAGACCTAGAATGAAGTGATGATTTAATTTGATTTGATATCAAGGTGATTCAAAGGTCTAAACTTGAAATAAATCACAATACACACATAATACACCATAACACCAACCATGTTAAACAATTATAATGTCAATTGTTGTCATATAATTCATATACATGTGATAAAGATAGTTGTTTTTAGATGATTTTTTGATATGAATTATGATATACGATTTTAGAGAATTTTATCAAAGGACAACACTAGATCATGGTGGTGCGTGTGGCATTAGTATTTAAGACAATTAATCTTTCAATATGTCTTTTGTGATTTTCTTTATAATTTAGATAAAATATCTCATAGCAAATTTAGAGTTTGATTCATAGGGATAATATAAGATATTTAGAAGCAATGAATATAAGAATAAAAGATAGGTCATCAAAAAAAAATATGATTTTGAATTTTGATCAATTTGATTTATAAGATCATATTTCCTATAATATATATGATGACTATAACATGACGGCTTAAAAGGAAAACAAAAAGAAAAAAAATAGAAACGACATTAAAGCACATCATGAAGTAGAAATTTGTATATTTCAATTTGAAAATATTCTACTTCATGCATTTGGATGATACTAGTAGATGAGAGGTTTGGGTATCCAAAGGAAACCAAGTGTAACGGTTCCTTTAGGTACCCAAATATAGCGTGATAATTTTTGGGGAGACGATAATGAACGAATTCTTTCAAGTGGAGTTAATGTTTCATTTTTTATTTTGGGTCTCCATTCATATTTTGATTTAATATTATGCATCAAATTTCCATATTCATTAAACTTAGGTTTAAAATAATAATCACTTTTGAAATTATATTTCGTAGGAAATTTGTGCACATTAGAATTTAATTTGGGAGATACATAATGTGGGTTAGAATTCATTATGTTTGTGTGATTAAACATTCTACTAGGTGCATGTTTAATATACTTTAACATACTAGTAGAAGATTTACACATGTTTGATGATAAACTAGAAATAAGATATTTAAAATTATTTAATCCTTTTTGAAAGAGTGATTTTAAAGATTCTAGTTTATGAGAGAGAATATTATTTTGATTTATCAATTTTTCGTTATGTTCTTTTGAAATTAAAAGTTCTTTTTCTAAATCCTTGAATTATCTTTAATATTATTATAATCAAAATAAGGTGTATAGTTTTCAAATGATGAGCATGATTGAGATTCAAACACATCTTTTTTGGATTCTTCATTCACATTTCTTTCAAGGTTTTATTTTCTAAACGTAATCTTTTATTAGCAATTTTTAATTTCTTCATTCTAAGTTTAGCAATTTTTTGTATATGGAAATAAGATAAGGAATTAGACTTTCTTACAGCGCAATTGGAAGAGGCAAGATGTGAACATAACGTTCCTTTGTCTACTTCTAGGCCTTCCTTCTTTATATATGAATTTTCATCTTCTCTTGATGCATTGCTCTCTTTGGCTAAGTCAATTTCCATGATTTCCATGGTTTTGCTACAAGAGAGATTTTCTTGAATAATGGTGGATGCTTGTATGTCCTTCTCTTCCTGTGTTTGTTCCATACCTGCAAGAGGAAGATCATAAGTTATCTCAAGAAAATTCCACATCACGTATGCAGTAGGAAAAGTATGAATGAGTTTGGAAATATTTTGATCTAACGCACAAAATAGACTATTCATAGATTTTGCATTTAAAACCATTTCGTTTTTATTTAATACGCTAGGTGGCTTTTTAATAGTGATATTCCAAACTTTTTCATCTAAAGCTTTAAGAAAATTTTCCATTAATATTTTCCATCCTTTAAAATTTCTTCCTTCAAATAAAGGTGGTGCTAGTGATTTTCCTTCTTCATAAAAATTTACCCCACCAATAGAAGCGAGATCATGAGACGCTATTATTCCCAGTTGTTAAGCCGATTTGGAATAACCTCGCTCTGATACCACTTGTTGGATCGGTAGGCGCCCTTAGAGGGGGGGGGGGGGGGGTGAATAAGGGTTCTAAAAACTTATATTATATTTTGAAAAGTTTCTTATGATAAGAAATCAAAATAGTGATTTTGTTTAAAGATCTAAATTGTTTTATAATAAAGGAGAGGATAACAAACAATTTAGAGAAATGAAGAATAAATCAATTTTATTACACAAAGAGAGACATGATTATTATTAATAAAATTGATTACAAAATTTTGATTTCAATGACGCTAGAAATCAAAGCAAAATATGAAAGACTCTTTTTGTTTTCTATACTGACTCGTATCCCCACAAACCGGTTGGCCCTAGCCTATCCTTCCCTGGATACGACCTCAAGCCGCTCTAGCCAACCCTTCCCTGGATATGACCTCGAGTACCACCTAGACCTAACCTAGATCTAGTCGCCAACACGAGGCGAATTTCTGCCCTAAGTCCTACCCAGACCTAGTCGCCAACACGAGGCGAATTTACTACACGATTACAAGAAAAGATGTGAAATAAAAAGACAATAATATAAAAAAACTCCCTCTATGTGGATCTCTTGGAGAAGTAGACGAAGACGCAGAGTATGATCGTAGTCGATGTGGTCTTTCGTCACAATGATGACGTGTGTTGAAATCTTCTCCACGGATCTCCTTAAGCCTTTATGGAATTGTGGGAGTACCTCTCTGAACCTTCCTCTCTATGCTGTGGCACGAGGCTCTGGAATTTTGGATCTAAAGAGGATGATGAAGACGGAGCCAAGAGGTCCTTTTTATAGACTTAGCGCTAGCGCCTGCGCTAGTGCTACCGCCCGCGCTATCCCATTTTAGGACATATTCTGCGTGGCAGAGTCTTCAATCCGAGGAAACATTTCTCCCTTGCCTTCTGTGCTCCGCGCTACCGCCTGCGCTATCGGATACTGCCAGGCGCTATCTCCTTCTATATGTGCTCCCGGAATTCTTTTCGTCGATCGCATTTTCGTCGAACGCAGCTGATGAGAATTTCGTCGAGCGCAGCTTACAGTTCATCGAACGAAAGCTAGCGCCAGCGCTAGTACTAGCGCGCCGTGGTAGAGTAAGCAGTTCGTCGAGCGGCCTTCAACATTCGTCGAACGGAAATTTGTCGAACTCAAAATCGTCGAACGCAGGATCAATTTCGCCGAACCCAGTATCCGTTCTCAGCGGTTCCTTAGCGCTAGCGCCAGGCGCTAGGTGCTATCGCCGGTGCTAGTGGGAGTGTTGGATTTGATGGCTCAAACTTGGGGGAAACCTTCTTATGTAATCCTTGAGTCATGTGGACTTTGTTATCCTGCACACTTAAACACACAAGATCAAATACACATAGGTATTGTTATTCTCAAACCTAGGAGATGCGGAAGACCATGTTCCAACAGACATTTCTTGGAAAAGGACATATCCATGGAAAAGGAAAAAGATAAATGGCGCAGTAGATTTGTGTTTTCAAAATATCTCTTCAGATATATTATATTCCTTAATATAAGGGATTTGCTTTTAATATCTGACAGAGATTTCAAAAGAAAAAAAAAAGGCAGAAGATATAGCAGATTATCACACACAGCTTTCACGACAACAAGAGTACAGAACATAACACATATTGCTGTACAGAGAAAAAGGAGAAGAAATATTACAGGAAGAAGGAAGAATAAATTTTAACAGATCTTCATCTCCTTCCTCTAGCAGCACTTACATACTGAGAACATCTTCAACATTATTCTCTTAGTCATCAGTTGCAATCACAGATCTCCAAAGAGCAACAAACAATCTGAGAAGCATTCTTGTCTCTCAGATTTATCAGCTATCAGGAAGATCATTTCTTTCAAGAAAAAGCTCCAGCAAATCAACTGTCAAACAACTTCATATCAGACAGGGCGCTTTTCAACATACATCCACTAGAGTCTTCTCTCAGCATCTTGACAGAGAAGAACATCTAAACCCCTCTCTATCCCATCTTGTATAGGGTTAAAACTCCCTTCAAAAGTTTACCTCCTTGGTGGCAAGACACCTGATCAAAAAATCTTGTTGGTTTTGAGCACCTGATCAAAAGCTCTGTGGTGTGTGGACACCTGAACAAAAACCCCTTGGTGTGAGGGCACCTGATTAAAAATCCTAGTGGATTCCTACCAAGGGTGGTAGAAGAGTAGACGTACCCAAGTTTAGTGGGGAACTACTATAGCTCCTTGTGTCTTCTGTGCTGTGAATTTCTGTGTTGCTTGTGCTGTGTTGATTTGTTTTTATTTAGTTTTCAGAAATCACTCTATACACACATATATATATATATCATTATTTTAATTCCATTATAAAACTAAGGGAAAAGTTTTAATACTCTATTCACCCCCCCCCCCCCCCATCTATAGTTAATTTAAGATCTAACCTCCACTTTCAATTGGTATCAGAGGAATTTGATTCTTTACAGGCTAACACCTGAATCACAAAGATCAATTAGATCTTAAATTCTTTCAGAGTTTTTATCTTATTTTTTTGTTTAAAAACTCATGGCACAAAACAAAGAGTATTCAAGCACAAGACCTCCTATGTGCAATCTCAATAAGTTTGCACTATGGAAAACAAGGATTAGGTTATATATGAACTCTATTGATGAAGAAATATTTAATGTTATTCTGACAGGGCCTCCAACACCTACAGTAGTAGCAAGTGCTTGAACCACAACTACCAACAATGCTGTTCCACCTCCTGAATGGACTGAAGCCCAGAAAAAGCAAAGGAGTGCTGATGCAAAAGCCATGAACATTCTGGCTCAAACAATGTCTGGTGACATTTTTCGAAGAGTAGTGGAATGCACCTCGGCAAGAGAGATATGGACTTCTCTCAACAATATGGTTGAAGGATCTGCGGATGAAAGAAAGTACAGAAGATCCCATCTTATTTCTCAATATGAGAACTTCAAAAAGGGAGAATCTGAAATAGTAGCTGATATGTACAATAGGCTCAGCCTCATAATAAATGAGCTGAAGACCTTGGATAAAGTGATCTCTATCACTGAGATCAATGACAAGATCCTTATGTGCTTCCCCAATACATGGGATTCTAGGATCTGGCCAATCAAGGAAGCCAGAAGCCTCAATGAGATTACTAATGAAACATTGTTGGGCAAGCTCAAATCCTATGAGCAGCTCATCAAATCCAGGGAAGCTGAACAATCAACTTCATCTCCAGCAATAAAGAGAGAAAAGAACATAGCTTTCAAAGCAGCTGAAGAAGAAGAAAAAGCTCCAAGAGATGAGGAGTTCATAAACCTTCTAGCCAAAAGGTTCTACAAGATGGCCAAGAAGGATTTCAGAAAGAAGGACTCCAGATCAAGGGAAAAGCCAAGGTATGACGAGTCAAATTCTAAAGATATTGTTTGTTATGGCTACAGGAAACCTGGACATATTCTGCCAGATTGTCCAGAAAATCAGAAGAAGGAGAAGAGAATTGAAAAACAGGAAAGAAGACACTCCAGCAAGTCTTCCTCCCACAAGCACAAAAAGAAGGGAAGAGGATTTGTAGCAGAAACCTGGAGTGAAACAGAATCAGAACAGTCATCCAGTTCTTCAGATGATGAAGAAGAATAAAAAAAATGACCAATGCTCGATGGCCATTTATGACTCAGGCAGTGAGCCAGGAAATGCATCATCATCCAGTGATGATGAAGATAATGAAGAAGAGAAGAACTTCTGCATGATGGCAATCAATGCCTCAGCCAACAATTCTGATGAAGAAGAATCAGAATCAGAAGCAGAAGATGATGCTGATCAGGTAATATCTAACTTTGATTTCAATTTAGTTGGATTCAAAGATGAATTCAAGGTTCTTTGCTTAGACTTAATAAAATCTGAGAAAGAAATAATCTCACTCAGACATAAGCTAGCTGAAATGAATAATTTAAGTGAAGAGAATGCTAATCTTAAGAAAGATTTGGCTGTCTCCAGGGAACATATTGTTCTCATTGAGAACAAGTTGTCTGAAGCTAAAAAGTTTGAAGAATCCCTAAATGGGAGACGCATCAAACTGATGGACATTACAAGCACAGTAAATGCTAGACTTAATAGCAAACTGGGCTTGGGTGCTTTATCAAGTGAGCCACATCTGATTAAGAAGAACATATTATTTACACCTACAAAATTCATCTCTGCTAAAAGCAAAGAGGTTGTAGGAATAAATAAAAACATTTCAAGTAAGACTGTCGAGAATAGCAGAATTCAGCAGAATTCGTTGAACGGAGCTCAATGAAATGTATCCACTTCGTCGAACGGAGCTCGACGAACTCTAAAGACAGATTTTCAATATAGTCATTATATGAATGGCGCTCGACGAAATCTCAGTCATTCGTCAAACGGCGCTCGACGAACTCAGCCCAGTTCGTCGAACAGAAACTATACAGAGAATTTGAACAATTCATATTCTTCACATTCTAAGAATCCTTTCACTAAATGGATAATACCTCCAAGGAGATATCATCCACAAGGTTACAAGGACCAACCAGAAATGTCTTTTATTTCAGATTTTTGTGGTAATTCAAAAAGACCCAAGGTAGTCTGGGTCAAGAACAAATAGATTGTTTTTCTATTTTTGCAGGTACACAACTATCCAAGAATAAATGAAAAATGGTATATGGATAGTGGTTGTTCAAAGCATATGACATGAAACAAGGCCAACCTGAACAACTACAAGGCAAAGCTTGGACCAAAAGTAATATTTGGAGACTCCAACTGTGGATAAACAAAAGGCTATGGAAAAGTCAATGTTGGAGAAGTCACCTTCAAAGAGGTAGCTTATGTCAAGGGACTGAAGCACAACCTCATCAGCATAAGTCAATTATGTGATGAAGGGTATCAGGTAACTTTTAATAAATTAAAATGCCTTATTAAATCTTCTGATAATATTATTATTTCATCAGGTATTAGGCAAGGTAATATTTATTTAGTAAATTTCAATTCATCTAAATCAGAAATCTGTTTATTTAATGAATTAAGCAAACCTAGTGAACTTTGGCATAAGAGATTAGGATATGTAAACCTTAGGACCATTGCTAAATTATCTAAGGACAATCTTGTTAGAGGTTTACCCTTAGGTTCATACAAGAAAGAAGGTCTTTGCAGAGCATGTCAACTAGGCAAGCAAACTAAAAATAGTTTTAAATCATTATCTAAAAGTGATTCACCTAGAATCTTATATTTGCTACATATGGACCTTTTTGGACCTATAGCAACAAAGATTTTAGGGGGAAGTCTTACACTCTAGTTATTGTAGATGACTTCTCTAGATTCACTTGGGTGTTCTTTTTGAGACAAAAGTCAGATAACTTTAAAGTTCTTACAGACTTTCTTAAGAGCATTCAGATTGAGTACTCTACTCATATTGCATTGATCAGAAGTGATCATAGCACTGAGTTTGAGTCTCTTCTCATGCAAGAATTATGTGAGAAGGAAGGTATCAGGCATTGCTTCTCAGCTCCTAGAACTCCTCAACAAAATGGGGTAGTTGAAAGGAAAAATAGAACCCTAATTGAATCAGCAACAACATTACTTGCAGATGCTAATTTGCCCCTATCTTTTTGGGCAGAGGCTATTAGCATAGCAAATTATGTGTTGAATAGGAGTTTGATACACAAACTTAAGGGTAAGACTCCCTATGAGTTACTTAAAGGGAAGAAACCTAAAGTTAACTATTTTAGAGCATTTGGTTGTAAATGTTTTGTTCACAATAATGACAAAAAATACCTTAGGAAATTTGAACCAAAATCTGAAGAAGGAATTTTCTTAGGTTATTCATTAGTCAGCAAAGCATATAGGATTTATAACAAATCTTCTCTTAAAATTGAAGAATCTATGCATGTTTCCTTTGATGAAACTAATATGTTTTACAAGGAGAAGATTTCTTCTACCAAAGAAAACCTACAGGTACCTACACTATGTGAGCAGCTAGATCAATTAGCTCTACATAAAGAAGGATTTCTAAATTCTGTACAGCTGAATGCTGAAGAAAGTGAAGAAGAAAATCATCCAGATTTTGCTGACAGTTCAAATCAGATAACAGCAGAACATCTTCTACAGGATATAACAGCTGAACAAATTCCCCAAGTGGATATTATTGCTGAACCCACTCCAAATGTTGATCACATCATAGTTAGAGATCATCCAATATCTCAAATTATTGGTGATATTTCAGCAGGTGTGCATACAAGGCATCAAGAAAATCAGAATATGATGCACACTTGTTTTCTCTCTCAGATTGAACCTCAATCCCTACAAGATGCAGAACAAGATCTCAATTGGATCATTGTTATACAAGAGGAGCTCAATCAGTTTGAGACAAACAAAGTTTGGGAATTGGTTCCTAGAACAAAGAATCATCCAGTCATTGGAACTAAATGGGTCTATACGAACAAGCTAGATGCATATGGCAATATTGTGAGAAACAAAGCTAGATTAGTAGCTCAAGGATACTCACAGGAAGAAGGAATAGATTATGATCAGACTTTTGCACCAGTTGCAAGGTTAGAAGCAATCAGAATCTTCCTTGCATTTGCTGCATACAAGAAATTCAAGGTTTATCAAATGGATGTAAAGAGTGCATTCTTGAATGGAGAAATCAAAGAAGAAGTCTATGTGGAACAACCACCAGGTTTCATCTCTCCAACTCACTCCTCTTTTGTATTTAAGCTCAATAAAGCTCTCTATGGTCTTAAACAAGCTCCCAGAGCATGGTATGAGACCTTAGCTAGTTTTCTTTTAGAGAATAAATTCTGTAGAGGCATAGTAGATAAAACTTTATTTTTCAGGATACATAAAAAATCAAACTCAACTAGTTCAAATATATGTAGATGACATTATTTTTGGCTCTACTGATTCAAAGTTATGCAAAAGATATTCTAATCTAATGCAATCTAAGTTTGAAATGAGTAGCAGTATGGGTGAACTATCATACTTCCTTGGTCTTCAAGTGAAGCAAACTCCAAATGGAATCTTCATATCCCAATCTAAGTATGCTAAGGAATTAGTGAAAAGATTTGGTATGTCTGATTCTTCCACCATGAAAACACTCATGCCCTCTAATGCTGTTGTTGATACTGTTGAATCAGGGAAACCTGTTGATCAAAAGGTATATAGAGCAATTGTTGGCTCATTACTTTATTTAACAGCAAGTTGGCCTGATATAATGTTTGCTACTTGTATTTGTGCTAGATTTCAAGTTAACCCCAAAAAATCTCATCTAATTTTATTAAAAAGAATTTTGAGATATATAAAGGGTTGCCTTAATCTAGGACTTTGGTATCCAACATCATCTGAATTTGAATTAACTGGATTCTCAGATTCAGATTATGATGGATGCAGAGTAGATAGGAAAAGCACGTCAGGAACTTGCCAATTTCTTGGTGATAAGCTTGTGTCTTGGTTATGTAAGAAACAAACATCTGTGTCCACATCAACAGCTGAAGCTAAATACATAGTTGCAAGCAATTGTTGCTCAGAGATATTGTGGATACAAAATCAGCTCCTAGACTATCGTGTCAACTTAAATAATTCAATTATATTTTGTGACAATACTAGTGCAATATCTATAGCACAAAATCCAATTCTCTATAGTAGGACTAAACACATAGAAATTAGGCACCACTTCCTTAGGGATAATGTGGATAAAAATAAAATTTGCCTACAATTCATCTCTACTGATTTGCAAAGAGTTGACATTTTCACCAAGCCCTTGGATGAAAAGAAACATATTTTCTTTATAAATCAGTTGGGAATGATAGATGGAGATTCAATATGATAAATTAAATCTTCTATTTATCCCCTCATTCCCTTCCATATCAAACTAAGTTTTTTTATTATATAAATGTCTACAGAATTGCTTCTCTTTTTAGTTCCCTTTGCACTTGATCTCTATTTCATTTTGCAGGAACAATAACAATGTCAATCTTGCATCCTTCCCTACCTCCATCAAAAGTCCCTTCTTCTAGGGGCCTAGCTCCAGGTTTTCATGAAACTAGGTAGGGGGAGATGTATTGAAGAAGCTCCTATTTGTCAGGGGGAGATACTTTCCTTTTGACAGGGGGAGTTGCTCAAGCTTCAAGAAGAAAAGCTATTGAAGAAGCATGCTTGCAGTTCTATGAACAAGCTCCATTTCATGCAATTTTTGCTCTCAGGGGGAGATCTTCTATGAACTAGGCAGGGGAAGAAATCTGAAGAACCTCCAGTCTCAGGGGGAGACACTCTCAGGGGGAGATGCTTTCAGAAAGGGCAAGATGACTTCTGAACAAGCTACACATAATGCAAATTCAGATGCAGTAATTGTTTTAGCTCAAGTTCAGGATCAGATTTCAGTTATGGCAGATAACATATTCAAAATATAAAGATTCAGATCAAATTCAGAAAGCTGAAATATAACAGAAATCAGTTCAGACAATATCATATTTCAGAATTCAGAAAACAGAATTTAGAGAAAGAAAATATTCTGATAATGTATTTCTATCAGTTTTATTTTCATTGAAATGTTTCAAAACTCAGAGTACTATTTATTTTATATCTGATGAAATATTTAAAATATATCAAATATATATATGCTCTGTTGTTTTTGTTTGTTTTAATTTTTGTCAAATAGTGTCCTAACCCAAATAGGGGGAGATTGTTGGAACAACCCTATTACTGATTTGGGATAGGATCACTATCTGTTGACTAAGGATCAAGTTGACCCCAATGTATAGTCAATGGGTCAAGAGTTTAGGCTGTTATAACTCAAGAATTCATTCAGATTACGCATTCGACGAACTCCACACTGCGTTCGACGAACGGCTATCTGCGTTCGACGAACGACAAGCTCTCCGCGTTCCACGAACGGCAAGCTCTCTGCGTTTGACGAACGACAAGCTCTCTGCGTTCGACGAATAGCTATTTGCGTTCGACGAATGATGCTCTGTGGTTGACGAAAGATGTTCATTCTGCGCTCAACGAAATCCAGCTATCTCAGCGTTCGACGATCCTGTCTCAGCGATTCAGCGTTCGACGATCCCGTCTCAGCGACTCAGCGGTCGACGAACAGATTGTCTCAGTGGTCGACAAACAGATCCCCACTAAGCGGTCGACGATTTTGCTCAAGCTCAGCGGTCGACTAATCTATACAGGCTCAGCGGTCGACGAATCCTTCCATTCGATGAACTCCAGTCTGTGTTCGACGAATCCTTATCAGATGCTCAGATCGACGAAAATATTGAGATCGACGAACAGACTTGTTCTCTGCGTTCGATGAATACCTTCAGATCGACGAAAATATCTTCACAGCTCAACAAAATTAATTCTTCCAGCAAGATTCATTTGAGGTCGACGAACTAAATTTTGAGTTCGACGAAATTTATTGAGATCGACGAATTTTACTCAGATCGAAGAATTCTTATTTAAGTTTAGAAAGTTTTAGATAGATTATAGTATTCCATTCTCTGAACTCAGATCGACTACATCAACGGATCTATTCTTCAAGATAAGTAAGGATAATACATTTCCTTTATTATTCCAATATTATAGCCGTTGACATTTCTTGGAAAAGGACTTATCCATGGAAAAGGAAAAAGATAAATGGCGCAGCAGATTTGTGTTTTCAAAATATCTCTTCAGATATATTATATTCCTTAATATAAGGGATTTGCATTTAATATCTGACAGAGATTTCAAAAGAAAAAAAAGGCAGAAGATATAGCAGATTATCACACAGCTTTCACGACAACAAGAGAACAAACATAACACATATTGTTGTACAGAGAAAAGGAGAAGAAAAATTACAGAAAGAAGGGAGAACAAATTTTAACAGATCTTCATCTCCTTCCTCTAGCAGCACTTACATACTGAGAACATCTTCAACATTATTCTCTCAGTCATCAGCTGCAAGCACAAATCTCCAAAGAGCAACAAACAATCTGAGAAGCATTCTTTTCTCTTAGATTTATCAGCTATCAGGAAGATCATTTCTTTCAAGAAAAAGCTCCAGCAAATCAACTGTCAAACAACTTCATATCAGACAGGGAGCTTTTCAACATACATCCACTAGAGTCTTCTCTCAGCATCTTGACAGAGAAGAACATCTAAACCTCTCTCTATCCCATCTTGTACTGGGTTAAAACTCCCTTCAAAAGTTTACCTCCTTGGTGGCAAGGCACCTGATCAAAAAATCTAGTTGGTTTTGAGCACCTGATCAAAAGCTCTGTGGTGTGTGGACACCTGAACAAAAACCCCTTGGTGTGAGGGCACCTGATCAAAAATCCTAGTGGATTCCTACCAAGGGTGGTAGAAGAGTAGACATACCCAAGTTTAGTGGGGAACTACTATAGCTCCTTGTGTCTTCTGTGCTGTGAATTTCTGTGTTGCTTGTGCTGTGTTGATTTGTTTTTATTTAGTTTTCATAAATCACTCTATACACACATAAATATATCACTATTTTAATTCTGCTATAAAACTAAGGGAAAAGTTTTAATACTCTATTCACCCCCCCCCCCCTCTAGAGTTAATTTAAGATCTAACCTCCACTTTCATATTGTACCTTTTTTCTGAACACTTATAGAGGTGGAAGGAACATCAGGATGCTTATGTTTAGTGAAGAAGGTAGCAGCATTCTTCCTGTCCCTATCAACAATCACTTGGCTTGTTGACTGTCTATAATTTGTCTTTGCAGCCTTTATCTAATTGGCATCAGCTGGTCTTAGCTTGGCAGCTAAGCATGAGTTGATAGCATCAAATACTGTATGTTAGATTTGATTATAGGCTTGACAGCAGCCATGGGTGGTGCTGAATGGGATTTAGAATATGTAGCTTCCTTTCCCTTGAATGTGGAGGCTGAGGTACCAAATACAAATTGTCCATGATGGGCCATTTGAATTTCCTCACGGGGAGCTTTCAAAGCACTCATCCCCATGCCATTTCTCCTACCATAGTTAGGAGTATTCCCCTTACTATAAGAGCTTTCATTCTTCCAGTGACCATACATGCTATGGTCATACCTGTTAGAGGGAAGCAACACCTTTTGAAAGGTGGTATGAGGCTTAACATTAACCTTGTCCTTTCCTCTATTCCCAAAACCTATTGCCACATTATTGAAACCCGGTCCTCTCCTATTTATTTGGGAGGAGAAAGCGTCAATGATGGGCAATACTGATTTGGGCTTAGAGAATTGAGCCACTATGCTTTTCTCCTTGAGAAGCTTCTCTTCAAGGTCCTTAATGACCTTGTTCTTTTGGATTTATGATGCTTAGTTGGAATATTGTTATTCCCTTCAGCTGACTAATTTCTCTACTCATCTGAGCCATTTGGATAACTGACTCAGTGCATTCAAGCTTTGCCTGCTGAAGGGAAGCAATTTCTAGAGCTTGCCTCTTGGCTTGCTTCTTGCTCTTTTTCAGAGCTTCCAAGAGGGCACCATACTTGTTAATCAATTAATTGACATCCACCTCAGATTCTGAACCACTTTCATCATTAGATGAGACTACTTCAGATTCTGGAATTGACTCATAATTAGAAGAAGGAATGAAAAGAGTTGATACCTGATTGTCTTCATCATCTGATATGGCCATTAAGCCATAACATTCCATGGCATCTTCATACACCTCAATGTCACTTTCTGAATATGACAGAGGGGCCCTTATGCCTATCTTAGCAGCTGGATAATCTTCATCCTCAACAGCAACAAATAGCCCTATATAAGCTTCCTCTTCTTCATCAGAATCTGAAGATTCAGATTCACTGCAGCTCTTCTCCTTCTTTGCTAGGAATGATTTTTCACCTTGCCTTCCCTTGTGGTGATGAGTCTTCTTATCACCTCTAAGTTTTCTCTTGACTGGACAATCAACTATGACATGTTCAGGCTTACTGCAACAATAATAGATAACATTATTTGAAAAATATTTAACAGGTTTAGATTGATACATGTTACCCTTGAGGTGCTTCCTCCTTGAATTATTGTGTTCCTTCTTTCGATGTGAGGAGGAGGAAGGTATATTCTTCCACTGCTTCCTCCTCATCAACTTCTTGAAGTTCCTAGAGAAGGCAGCAAATTCCTCATCTGTTGAATTGCTGTCAGATGTGTCGGGCTCAGAGTTTTTTGAGTCAGCAACACTTCTTGGTGGAGAGGGCATTCTCTCCTTATTCTTCTCAGAGCTCCCAGCTTTGAGAGCTACTGACCTCTCCTTGGCATGAGTCCTGATGGAGATTTCCTCCTCCATTCTGACAGATAGATGATAATCTTTGTCAGAGAGATGTCCTTATCAAGTCCTCTCAGCTCATTTATGATGAGGCTGGATCTGTCATACATTTCTGTAATGCTTTCATCAGCCTTTTTCTTAAAGTTCTCATATTGATAGATGATAAGAGCCTTTTTGTCTTTCCTCTCATCAGAACTTCCTTCAACTAGTTTGGAGAGAGATTCTCAGATCTCCTTTGCAGAGTTGTAGTCAGTAACTTTCTGAAGTATGTCATCAGACATAGTTGATACCAATATGTTCATGGACTTGGCATCACATGCCTTGACCTTCTTCTCATCCTCAATCCATTCAGCTCTGGGAACTGAGGTTTGTATGACCTTCCCAGTGGAGTCTTTCCTTATTGGGGCTGGGGGACCTGTGAGGATGACATTAAAAATTTCGTCATCAATAGAGTTCATATATAGTTTTATTCTAGCCCTCCAGAGTGCAAACTTATTCACATTACACACTGGAGGTCTTGTAGAAGCATAATCCTTAGAGCTCATTTTTTTGTTATTTTAAAATATGTTTATAAAAAAGAAATGAGAGTAGGAGGTCTTTTTGATCAAGGTGTTAGCCTTTTTTTGATCAACATCCCTATGATACCAATTGAAAGTGCACAGTGCCCCTCTGAGAATCCTCTAGAGGGGGGTGAATAGAGATTTAAAATATTTCTACCCTAACTGTGTTTAACAATAAATTTATTCTAAGGAATTATGCTTAACAATCCAGACAGAATAATGAATTTAGAAAATAAGTGTAGAATAAAAGAATGGACAGCACAGAAAATCACAACACAGACACAATGAATTTTATAGAGGTTCCCCAAAATGTGGGTAGTCCTCTCTTCTACCACCTGGTTGGAATGCACCACCTGTGCCTGAGTCTTTTGATCAGGAGACTCTTAGAACCAATGATCTTTTGATAAGTAGATCATGAACCACCAGATCTTTTGATAAGGAGATCTTGAAGCACTGAATCCTTCGAAGAGGGATTAATAAAACTCTCTTACATAAAATAGAAAGGTTGTTTGTTTGATTTCTTTTCTCAGAATTCTTGTGATGGCTGATTGAGAAACAGCCAATGTGAAGTCCCACAGAATCTGCTCTTGATTAGTCTCTGCTTTTGATGAAGATGAACTGCAGAGACTTTGATTGTCAGATTCTTCTTGACTTCTTCTTATTTAGATCTTGTTGCTATATGATGGTGATGAGAAGCAGCTATCAGATCTACTGTTTTCTTAGTTGAAGAACAATTGTATTTCTCTTTTCTCTTTTTCACTTCTTGATTAGGGTTCCTGAGAGAGATGAAGAAGAAGAGGAAGCCCTAGAAACAATGAAGGAGTCAGTTGATAGTAATGAATGCCCTGCTGCCTCTTTCTTCTATATTCTTTTTATTCTCCTCTCTCTGAATTTGAAATCCTTCCCTTTCTGATATCCTTGATAAGGTACCCTCCTTATCACTTTCTTTTTCTTTCCTCTTTTAATTCTCGGCCCGTCCACCTGGAATGATTATGTTTCCAAGAAACCTTTTTGTCTTCTTATTTAATGCTTCTTTCCAATTCAGGAAATTATTGAGCCGTTTGGGAACGGTCTTGAAAGATGTGGGCCATGAAAGAAGCATCAGAAAGATAGATGTAAAGATTGAACTTTTACAGCCTATATTCGACGTAGCGTCGAATTAACTTCCTCTCTTATCGACGCTGCTTCGATTTCATCTAAGAGCAGCTTCATTTTCTTTTGTGCTCTGACTGAACTCAGCTAGTCGACGTTGCGTTGATTCCTTATCGACGCACCTGTCGAGTTGAATAACATCCACTCTGACTTCCATTAACTTTGTCGAGATGAAGTTGACGTTGCATCGACTTTGGATGGGTTTGACATGTATTCCCTTCTGCGTCGAGTTTAAAGTAGAAGCTGCGTCGACTTCTCAAGTTCCTTCGACAAGTCTCTTGTCTCTGCGTCGATATCTATTCGACGTAACGTCGACTAATGTTACTTCGACAGTAGAGTGGAACCACTTGTACTTCTAGTCGGATTAACGTCAACATGGACTCGATGTTGCGTCGAATTCCATTCGACGTAATTATTACCTTCTGCCATTTTTGCTTCCCTTGGTCTAGTGTTGACACTCTTGGTTTAGCGTGACATCCTAAGACATCTAGAGGGCAATATACGCTCACTATATAATAGGTAAATTAAATCCTAGTGAATAAAATTACTTTTAATTAATTTGTTAAGTTAAATCAAGGGTTTTTCCCAACACAAAACGTCAGAATATTAGGGAGGGAGGAGAGGAGAGGATCCACCTTGTTTGGGTTCCTCCAGAAGCCCTCCAACGAACATGCCATGGGAGGGTGGTGGAACTGGGAGCCTCTTCTCCGGCTACGGCGGGCGCGTGGGTGGTGGGGCTGATCTCGAAATCACCTAGGGAGGAGTTTTGGAGGTGGTTCCCTGCTTGGTGAAGCCTTGGGACGCCCTATATAGGATGGACGAGAACCCTCCTCCCCCTCTATCTCTCTTGGTGGGGTTTGAATCATGGTTGGGTTGTTGGCCAACTAGGGTAGGGTGAGGGTGGAGCTGGCAGTCCTCAATTGGGGGGGGGGGTGTACTTGGCTGGTTGGGCTTAGGAGTTAAGGGAACTCATGGTTAGGGGTGGGGTTTAAAAATATCAAAATCCACTACCTTGGCTTTAAGCAAGGGGAGGGGAGCTTTGGGTTAGCCTAGGTCTGGTTGGGGGTTGGGGTTTGGGCTAGCCATATGGCTGAAGGCTTGCAAGATTTGCCTTGAGGTGGATGCCCATGTGTGTGGTTTGTAATTAGGAAAAATCCTCTTTTGGAGACGGTTTGACCAAGTCAACCCTAAGTGGGTCCCCCATGTGGATCAAAGTCATGTGAGTCTGTGTCGTCGAGTGTCAAGTCATCATTGATGTGACGGGATTGAAATCCTGCGTTCACGTATCTAGAGATTTCGTATAATTTTACGAGCGTTTATTTTATTAACTTGACTAAACGATGTCGGAATTGAGCGAAACTAATTCTATTATACTCGTATCGTCCATACGAGTCCAACGCAATTGACAAAATTCAATTCGGAGCACTCTAGCTCAACATTTGAAAATGAAGCTGTTGCGACGAAACGACATCAGATTACAACGAAACGAGCTCCATTGCATTTGTATCAACCATATGAGTCTAACGCAATTGATGAAAGTCGATTCGGAATATGTACACTCACTATACTAAAATAGCATCGTCGTGATACGCTACGGTACACAAAATGGTCACTTTCACCAAATGACCTCGGATTGGAACGAAATGAATTCCGTTGCACTCATATTGACCATACGAGTCTAACGGAACTGACGGAAGTCAGTTTGGAGTGCGTATAGTCATTGTACCCCCAATGACTTTGTTGTGACACACTACGATACTCAAAATGGTCTTTTTAACCAAATGACCTCGAATTAGAACGAAACGAGTTCTATTGCACTCATATCGACCATACGAATCTAACGTAACTGACGGAAGTCGATTCGGAGCACGTATGCTCAATAAATAACTTTGACGTTGTGGCGAAGCACGATGCTACCCAAAACAGTTATTTCTCCAAATGATCACCATTAGGTGGCGAAGGTCGGGTCGTGGTTGTCCTACGACCCAGCCTAAGCTCTTCCAAGGGTTCAACCGAACGGGCTAGACCCTATTTTAAAGTTGGTATGTTACACTTGCCTTGTTGGATCTATAGAGGAGGCATTCATGAAGATAAAATGACCTTCCTTTACTGTGATGTATATGAAAGATTATATAGGTATATGATATAATTCGCCTAGGGGGGGTAAATAGGTCTTTTGGTTTTTTACTTGTTTGATATAGATATTTAAAATTATTCTAAGCAAGTAATCAAGCACACCCAGAAAATACACAAGTGTTTATAGTGGTTCCCCAAGATAGTGTGTCTATGGGTAGTCCACTTTCCCCCTTCACCCTTCTAACAGTGTGTTAGACAGGGCCAACTCCTCCAAACTCAGCTCCAAGAGCTTACAACACAGATCCCTCAGGATCTCTCAGGTTTTCCTAAACCCTACCTCTGGCACAGCAGCCCTACCTCAGATCTCACAGATCCTACTTCAGAGGAATCCACCTCCTACAGCTCAGACCACCTCCTGGTCCTACCTCAGATCATATAGATCCTACCTCATAGGAATCCACCTCCTACAACTCAGACCACCTGTTGGTCCTACAATCTCAGGACAAATGGCCCTACAAACTCAGAACCCAAAGGCTCCTACAGATAATATAATGAGGTTTACAGAATGAAGGAAGAAAAGATCAAGCCTGTTCATCTTCTTCTTTTCTGCTGCTGTTGCAGACTTGAATCAGGGAGGAGTAGTACATCTCCAATATTGATTCTACTTGATCAGCACTTAAGATGAAGGACTGGATCTACTTGCTCTGTCTTGTTGTTCTTCTTCTTGTCAGCTTCTATTGCAGAGTAGAACTAGAGAGCAAAAGAGCAGCTCCAACTTGTTCTTCTTGATTCAGCACTTCATATGAAGAATTGGATCTACTTGCTCTATCTTGAGATGAATCAAGATGAGCTATCTCTTTTCTCCTTGCAGCCTAGTTTGTGTTCAGTTGTTGGATGCCGACATTAGAACAGTTATGATCTCGATTTCGCATGCTGGAGAACTCGCAGAAGTGTTTGCTCAACCCTAATTTATCCCTTTTATACATCGCCGATCTTCAACGGCTCTCAGCCGTCCTTCTGACTGATATGGGAGTGACTGGTGGACCCCACAATGCCTTTCTACAGTTTGCGCCAAGGTCAGAACCCGCCAAGTCACGTTTGAACTGTCTCAGCGGTTGGGCTGAGATGGCTTCCTCTTCTCAGCGGATTTTGTCGATCTGTAGAGAAGTTTCTACGTTCGACGAACAACATTCTGCGTTCGACGAACAGCATTTTGTGTTCGACGAACAGCATTCTGCGTTTGACAAACTTCATTCTTCGTTCAACAAACACGCCAAGTCTCAGCGCTTGCTTCTGTCCCGTCACTGCGTTCGATGAACTTCATTCATTCGACAAACATGCCAAGTCTCAGCGCTTGCTTCTGTGCCATCTCTGCGTTCGACGAACTGAGTTCTGCGTTTGATGAACTTCATTCTTCGTTCGACGAACTCGCCAAGTCTCAGCGTTCGACGAACTGCATTCTGCGTTCGACGAACTTGCCAAATCTTTCCTAACTGCATGCTGCTTCTTTCTCGTCTCAGCGGATCCGCTGAGACAGACAGCCGTCTCAGCTGTTTCTTCTATCTGCAGCTCATCTTGACCAGAAGCCTTCTCAGCGGCTCCTGACCTCGTATCAGCGGTTCAGGTGAGACAAATCTTCATCTCTTAAGATATGATTTCTCCTGATCTAAGGGCATGATTGGCCCTTTCTCTTGAGTTACCTGAGCCTGTACATCTTACAAAAATGTGGCTTTATCAAATACATCTTGTACTTAGCATTATGAGTGATGCCTCTTCAAATCAAAGGAATATTGAGGGCAATATTCTCAACAATCTCTCCCTATTTGAAGAAGGCAGAACATTCCCAATGCTAAGGTACAGAGACAACAAAAACCTATCATGAAAATGATCTATATAGCATTCATGATAACATTGCTTCTAGAAGATAAGATTATTTAAGCATTCTATTAAAACAGATTATATTTAGCTTTGACTAACTCAGAGGGCAATCCTTGTACCAAAGTTAACTCTGAGTTGGTCTTAGCATTGGCCATCTCCCCCTTTCTGATTTCTTCATCTATTTTTCCCTCTAGGGATTGGGAGGCAGCAGCTACATACCCTGAGAGGGTTTAGAAAGCATTTTCCAAATCCACCTTTAGGTCATCCTTAATCTTCTCTGACTCTCTTATCATTGTCCATCTCCCCCTCAACCTGAGCAGGAACTTGCTCCCCCTCAATGTGAAAACTATTAGCTTTATTAGCTGTTCTTATTCATTTTGAATAACCCTTTCTAGCTCCCCCTCATTTGGAGCATTTGTATTGTTCTTATGATTGTAAGTGTAAATGAAATGACATCATATGGATGAGTTCGTCGAACTCAGAGCTTAGTTCGTCGAACTCAGACTGGATTTCATCGAACACAAGGCTTAGTTCATCTGAACTACATCATAGAGTTGAGTTCGTTGAACTTAGAGCTTAGTTCATAGAACTCAGACCTGAGTTCGTCGAACACAAGGCTTAGTTCAACTGAACTATATCATAAAGTTGAGTTCGTCGAACTCAGACTTGAGTTCGTCGAACTCAAACTCGACGTTCGTCGAACCCAGGCAAGAGTTCGTCGAACACAGATTTTTCCCAGCTTTCTAAGTGCAACCTGAAGCTCAGCTGAAACAGATTGTTCTGGTTAAGCTGATCATCCTACTTTAAAATTATTAGAGATAGGATTACTTGAATGACTTGAGGTTGTAGTCCTCTAGCTGGTGTTGAATCCACAGTAGCTGTGCACAACAGCTCCCCCTTGGCTACCAGCCATGCCTTGTTCTTTATGATTTTTCCATTTTCATCTAACTTGTTCTTATCATGTGCCTTAAGCACCCACTGTCCAAGTACCAAGTTTGGGTGAGGCTAGTACTTGAACTATCCTGCAATAAAGAGTTTAGTGATCCTTAGGAGCCCAAATAGTTTTGGGTCATAAGTACTTGTTAGCATGATAAAATGATCTTACACTAGCTGCACCCTTTGCAGGAAGGCTCATCTTTGCACATGACACATTAGGATTGTGCCAACAGTCTATGGCAAAGTGTCCCACTTTACCACAGCACCAACATTCATGAATGTTATATCTCATCTTTTGAACATTTCTTGAGGAATTAGCATTACTGTGCTTGTGTTCGGGAGGGGAGAAAGCTACAGTCTTCCTGTTTCTCTCAGCAATAATTTGACTGAATGTCAATCTATGTGTTGTC
The DNA here is from genome assembly GCA_033032865.1 of Dactylorhiza incarnata. NCBI lineage: Eukaryota > Viridiplantae > Streptophyta > Magnoliopsida > Asparagales > Orchidaceae > Dactylorhiza > Dactylorhiza incarnata. The sequence goes on from JAWHQI010000078.1 coordinate 2,568,005, forward strand.
TTGAAGCTCCTTGTCCTGATGGCATCATCTTGCTTTGCATTGGTAGCCATACAAGATCTGATGGCATTTGACACTGAGCAACAAGCCTTGTCAACAGATTTGACAGCTGTCATGTTCTTAGATGAAATAAATTTAGAAGAGCTTGCATTCTTATTCTTTTATGAAGGGGCTGATGTACCAAATACAAATGGTCCATGTTGGGCCATTTGAATTTCCTCATGGCGAGCCTTCATAGCACTCAATCCCAGGAAGGAGTATTTTCCTTCCTATAGGTACTTCCATTCTTCCAGTGACCATACATGCTTTCATGGTCATACCTGTTGGAAGGAAGTAATACCTTTTGAAAGGTGGTTTGAGGCTTAGCCTTACCCCTGCTCTTTTCTCCACTCCCTTCTCCTGCTTCCATTTTATTGAATCCTAGTCCTCTTCTGTTGGATTGAGAAGAGAAGGAGTCAATAATAGGGAGCATGGATTTAGGCTTGGAGAATTGAGCCACTAGGCTTCTTTCTTTCAAAAGATTCTCCTTAAGATCCTTGATGACCTTGTTATTCAAGGATATGGTGCTCAGATGGGTGATAGTTATCCCCTTCATATGGCTAATTTCTCTGTACATCTGATTCATCTTGTTAGAAGATTCAGTGCATTCTTGTTTTTCCATCTTAAGGGAATCTATCTCTTGGGCTTGCCTCTTGGCTAGCTTTTTGCTCCTTTTCAGAGCTTCCAAGAGAGCATCATACTTGTCAATCAATTGATTGACATCTACTTCAGATTTTGAATCATAATCATAAGTTGATGAGTGTGCATCAGATTCTAGAATTGATTCATACTTAGAGGAAGGGAGAGGAGTAGGTACCTGGTCAGGTGTGTCCTAACAATCTTCATCATCTGATGTTATGGCCATTAGGACAATATGTTCTTCAACATCTTCATCCACCTCCATATCACTGTCTGAATGTGATAGAGGGGCCCTGAGGCCCACCTTTGCTGCAGGAAAGTCCTCATCTTCCTCAGCAGTAAGCAGCCCAATATAGGCCTCTTCTTCATCATCTGAATCTGATGATGATGACTCAGATTCACTCCAGCTTTTGTCCTTCTTGGCTAGGAAGGATTTCTCACCTTTTCTTCCCTTCTTGTGATAAGGCTTGTTATCACCCTTATCCTTTCTTTTGACTGGACAGTCAGCAATGACATGTCCAGGCTTACTGCAGCAATAACAAATTACATTAGTTAAACCATATTTAACATGTTTAGAGTCATACCTGTCCCCTTTGGGGTGCTGACTGTCTGCCCTGCTTGAATCCTTCCTAGGATGTGAGGAGGAAGGCTTATTCTTCCACTGCTTCTTTCTCATCATCTTTTTGAATTGCCTTGAGAAGGCAGCAAATTCCTCATCATAAGAGCTGTTTTCAGATGAGCAGTGATCTGAATTATCTGAGTCAGCAGCCCTCCTTGGAGGGGTAGGAATTCTTGTCTTGCTCTTCTTGGACCCTTCAGCCTTGAGGGCCACAAACATCTCCCTAGCATGAGGCTTGGAGGAGGTGTCCTCTTCCTTTCTAGCAGATAGTTGCATCTCATATGAGAGCAACTTTCCAAACAGAGTGTGAGGAGGAGTTTCACTCAGCTTTGCCACTTCCCTGATGGCACAGATTTTGGTATCCCAGTCTCTAGTTAGAGATCTTAGGAATTTATCATTCAACTCATAATGAGTGAAGGTCCTCTCATACGTCCTCAACTCATTAACTATTCTGAAGAATCTTTCATAGCAGTCAGCTATGCATTCCTGATTTTGTTGCCTAAAGGCTTCATACTCCTGATTGAGTAGGGATTTCCAATCATTCCTCACTTCTTTAGTCCCTTCCATGTACACAATCAGTGTATCCCACATCTCCTTTGCAGTTTCACAGTGCACCAAGTTTTGGAAAGTTGAATCATCAATAGCATTGACAATAATATTTTGAGCCCTTTTATCCATTGTAGTCAATGCAATTTCATTCCTTGTCATTTCAGTGTAAGATTTGCCTACCTGCCTAGTAGGATCAACGATGGAGGGCTTTGTGATAATGAAGGGGACTTCCTGAACAGTGATATAGATTCTAGGGTCTGAAGCTTTAATGAACAGCCTAACCCTTTGTTTCCAGATGCCAAATGTTTCCTTTTTGCATATAAGGAGCTTCATTGAACTCATTTCCTTCTAAACTCCACTTGAAGCCATTGGATTCAGATTTAATAACACCTATGTAGGATCTGGTCAGGCAGTTAAGCCCTTTATGACCAACCTCCTTCTGAGACCACTTGAAAGATTATATAGGTATATGATCTAATTCACCTAGGGGGGGGGGGTGAATAAGTCTTTTGATTTTTACTTATTTGATATAGATATTTAAAATTATTTTAAGTAAGTAATCAAGCACACCCAGAAAACACACAAGTGTTTATAGTGGTTCCCCAAGACAGTGTGTCTATGGGTAGCCCACTTTCCCCCTTCACCCTTGTAACAGTGTGTTAGACAGGGCCAACTCCTCCAAACTCAGCTCCAAGAGATTACAACACAGATCCCTCAGGATCTCTCAGGTTTTCCCAAACCCTACCTCAGGCACAACAACCCTACCTCAGATCTCACAGATCCAACCACAGAGGAATCCACCTCCTACAACTCAGACCACCTCCTGGTCCTACCTCAGATCACACAGATCCTACCTCAGAGGAATCCACCTCCTACAACTCAGACCACCTGCTGGTCCTACAATCTCAGGCCAAATGGCCCTACAAACTCAGAACCCAAAGGCTCATACAGATAATATAATGAGGTTTACAGAATGAAGGAAGAAAAGATCAAGCCTGTTCTTCTTCTTCTTTTCTGCTGCTGTTGCAGACTTGAATCAGGGAGGATTAGTACAGCTCCAATCTTGATTCTACTTGATCAGCACTTCAGATGAAGGACTGGATCTACTTTCTCAGTTTTGTTCTTCTTCTTCTTGTCAGTTGCTGTTGCAGACTAGAACCAGAGAGCAGAAGAGCAGCTCCAACTTGTTCTTCTTGATTCAGCACTTCATATGAAGGACTGGATCTACTTGCTCTATCTTGAGATGAATCAAGATGAGCTATCTCTTTTCTCCTTGCAGCCTAATGTGTGTTCAGTTGTTGGCTACCGATATTAGAACAGTTATGTTCACGATTTCGCGTGCTGGAGAACTCGCAGAAGTGTTTACTCAACCCTAATTTATCCCTTTTATACATCCACAATCTTCAACGACTCTCAGCCGTCCTTCTGACTGATATGGGAGTGACTGGTGGACCCCACAATGCCTTTTTGCAGTTTGTGCCACGGGCAGAACCCGCCATATCATGTTTGAACTGTCTCAGCGGTTGGGCTGAGATGGATTCCTCTTCTCAGCGGATTTCGTCGATCTGTAGAGAAGTTTCTGCGTTCGACGAATAGCATTCTGCGTTCGACGAACAACATTCTGCGTTCGACGAACTTCATTCTTCGTTCGACGAACACGCCAAGTCTCAGCACTTGCTTCTGTCCCGTCTCTGCGTTCGACGAACTTCATTCTTCGTTCGACGAACATGCCAAGTCTCATCGCTTGCTTCTATCCCGTCCCTGTGTTCGACGAACTGAGTTCTGCGTTCGATGAACTTCATTCTTCGTTCAACGAACCCGCCAAGTCTCAGCGTTCGACGAACTGCATTCTGTGTTCGACAAACTCGCCAAATCTTTCCCAACTGCATGCTGCTTCTTTCCCGTCTCAGCGGATCCGCTGAGACAGATAGCCATCTCAGCGGTTTCTTCTATCTGCATCTCATCTTGACCAGAAGCCTTCTCAGCGACTCCTGACCTCATCTCAGCGGTTCAACTGAGAAAAATCTTCATCTCTTAGGAGATGATTTCTCCTGATCTAAGGGCATGATTGGCCCTTTCTCTTGAGTTACCTGGGCCTGTACATCTTACAAAAATCTGGCTTTATCAAATACTTCTTGTACTTAGTATTGTGAGTGATGCCTCTTCAAATCAAAGGAATAATTGAGGGCAATATTCCCAACAGTATATCCTAGGGTCAGAGGGTTCCATAAACAACCTTATCCTTTGCCTCCATATGCCAAAGGTCTCCTTTCTGCATATGGGCAATTTCATGGATCCCATCTTCTTCTGACCACCAGTGGCAGCCATTGAATTCAGAATAGACTACTCCTAGTAGGATCAGGTCAAACTATTAAGTCCAATTGACCAACCTCCCTCTGATATCACTTGATAGTTAACTTGGTAGTAGTCTAACACACCTAGAGAGGGGGGGGGGGGTGAATAGGTTCCTTTAAAATTTTATACTTACAGCTAATAGTTGTTTAGTGGTTAATTAAAGTAAAAGCAAATCACAGAAAACACACAGCTGTTTATAGTGGTTCCCCAAGACAGTGTGTCAATGGGTAGTCCACTTTTCCTATACACCTTTCTAACAGTATATTAGACAAAACAAACTCCTCCAAATCTCAGGTCCAAGTGGTTACAACTCAGATCCCTCGGGATCTCTCAGGATTCCTCCAAAACCCTACCTCAGGCCAAACAACCCTACCACTCAGAGTACTCCAACTCCTACAGCTCAGAAATTCTCCTGATTTCCTACCTCAGGCCTATCAAGAAGCCCTACCTCAGATCTCCTCAGAAATCTTACTACTCAAGCTGGGAGTACAAACCTACAACCTCAGGCACAAAGACCTACACACTCAGAACAAAGAAGTTCTTACATAGTTTATATTCTTGCTTTTACAACAAAGGACAGTATAGATTAAACTTTCAGCTTAGATCTTCTGTTGTTGAAGCACAATAGATGCTATCTTGAAACATGGCTGAATAGCAGTAGCTTCATGCCTTGTTTCTTCTGATCTTCTTCTTCAGTAGATGAAGGAAGATTTGCTTGTTCTTCTGGATAGAATGAGCAAGAACAAACTTATCTCAATAATCTGCTTACAGCTTGAATGACTTTCAGGAAGCAGATTGAGATATCTTGTGGAAGCAGTAAATCTTCAATGGAACAGTAGCGTCTGATTCAGATCTTTTCCACCCCTGAATTAATGACCTAACATCTTCTTTTATACCCCCTCCAATCTGCAACGACTTTTAGGAGTGCCCCGTCACAGCATGGACACAAATATAAAATGTTATCTTTGCTTTCTGGGCACTTGCACCAAAAATAGATCCCGCCAGGCAAGATTCAAATATGAATCTGTCTCAGCGGATCCGCTGAGACAGATATTCTTCTCAACGGTTTTCCTCTATATGCAGCTCAGTTGAGACAGACTCCTTCTCAGCGGCCAAACAACTACATCTCAGAGGTTCAGCTTGGACCAGACTGTTATCTCAGTGGTTTTGACAGTAAAACCAGATAACTATTCCAATGTTTGGTATGACCTAACTCTGCATAAGCATGATACAAAGGAGGGCTTATCAAATACAATATGTACTTAGCATTGAGTGTGATGCCTCTTCAAATCTAGGGAACATTAAAGACAATATTCCCAACAACACTCCTTTTGTTTTTCCTAGTTGAAGATTCCATGTGGCGAAGAGAGTCGTCATGACGAATGGTTGATTAGGAGATGAGGATGTCCGCCCCAAAATTTGATGAATTCATGGGTATGTAATGCGTGATAGTCAGATTAGATTTAAATGCACGCCAGAATGGATTTAAATGTATTGGTCTGAGAGTCAGGTGGATCGTAAATGCACGTCAGATGGGCTTTAAAAGCATTTAAAGGAGCTTTAAACATAATGTTGAATGATAGTCGAGCGGGCTTTAAACATACGTCACTTGGACATTTATTTAATGATATTAAGTGATTAGTTATGTTGTCATGAGTACTAACAAATAGCTGTGGCTTGATTTATGCTAGAATCATATATTGATGTGTTAGTGGTTGTGGTGAGTCCTCTGACGAGCCCAACCATAATTCATGATGCATAATATGGTCACCCTAGTTTACATGCTCAACATAAAAAGTGTATGATGTCTCAACCTTTATATGTTTAAAGTAGTTGTCGTACACTACACTTCTACTTGATTATGTCATATTGCATTCTTGCTTGCTATGCACACTTGTAGGGCTTTACGTACCCATCCCGGAGTCCGCTAGGACGATAGAGGGACGGAGTTATTACATAGTGTTAGTCATCGTCTCATTGTTTGCTCATATGTATTGGTTGCAGGTAGCATAACACAGTGTGGGAATAGCGGACATTGACTTTCTGGAATTGGCATTAGAGATTAGAAATCCAATCCTACTGTTCGGCTCAACGGAATTTAAGCGGATATTGACTTTCATGTGAAAACCCATGACTTTGACTATGAACTAAAAAATCAAATAGCCAATTCTTACTCCGCCCATGGTTTTCCGCATAATCAAATGTTTTCGCTAGTGTTTTTCGACCTACGCACGCGTTTTTTGTCCGGGCGTGCGTTTTCATGCAGGGTGTGTTTTTCGGTCGGGCACGAGTTTTTCAGTCGGGGGCGTGTTTTCGACCGAACGTTCATTTTTCTCTCAAGCGGGCATTTTTCGCCCGGGAGCGCGATTTTTTGCTCGAGCGCGTGTTTTTCACCTGGACGCGTATTTTCTCCCGGGCGGGCGTTTTTCGGTCGACCGAGTGTTTTTTGGCCTCCCAGTCATTTTTCGCCCGGGCGCTCTTTTTCGCTCGGGCGCGCGTTTTTTGCCCGAGAGCGTATTTTTCGGCCGGGCGTGTGTTTTTCGACCAGGGCACACATTTTTTGACCAACGTGAATATTTTTCTTTCGGGCGCATTTTTTTCCGCACGGGCGCGCATTTTTCAGCAGGACACGAATTTTTCCATCCGGGCGCACGTTTTTCGCCCAAGCGCGCATTTTTCGTCCGTGCACGCGTTTTTCGCTCGTGCGCGCATTTTTCGCCCGGGCACGCGTTTTTCGCCTAGGTGCGCGTTTATTGCACGTGCGCGCAATTTTCGCCCTGAAACACGTTTTCCGTGAGGGAACATGTTTTTTGTCTGGGCGCACATTTTTCGCCAAACCGCGTTTTTTCGGCCCGAGCGCTCGTTTTTTCTCGGTCGCGCATTTTTCTCCCAACCGCTCATTTTTTGCCCGGGCCGCAAAACGCACACCTGGGCCAAAAAATACCAGCTCGGCTGAAAATGTGCGCCAGTGAAAAAAATGTGCGCACGAGCAAAAAATGCGCGTTCAGACAAAAAGTATATATGCTTTCTTGCCAAAAATGTACTCTCAACTGAAGAAATCGCGATCGGGCGAAAAATGCGGTCATGGGACAAAAATACACACCTTGGCGAAAAACACGCGTCCTGGAGAAAAATGTGCGTCCGGGAAAAAATGCGCACCTGGGCCGAAAAATTGCGTTTGGGCGAAAAACGCGCGTCTTAAAACATATTATGCAATTTAACGCGTTCGGCGCTGACGCATATTGAGTTTTATAAAATTATTGTATAATGTCAATTTTAATACCAATTTCATCATTCAGCCGAACAACTTTTGTGTGAAATATCATGTTTTCTTGTACTGTCGGCTTGCGTGTTCTGACATATTCTATTTTGAAAATTTCTTATGATGATGTAAAGGTCATAAGACCTAGTTTTAAACATTCTTTTGATGTATGACTCATATGAGATGTTTATAGCAGTGAACACTATACAAGGTTTAATTTGCTTTTAGGCCTAATAGATTTATATACTATGAGACTTTGAATTGCGTGGGTTATTATACATCTTTTAATACTGGGCTTGTGTAAATTATATATTATGGGCCTCAGCTGGAACCAAGTTATAGGATGAATACATGTGAGGTGTTACAACGCCGCTAAATAGATCGCGCCTCCGTGCCCCTTAACATAATGCACCCCGCGAGCCACAGTCCAAAATGCGCCACAACATGCCCGCACAAAATATTAAAAATAATTAAAAAAATATTAAAAAATATTTTATATATAAGTAAAAATAAAAAAGTCTCCCACCATCTCGCCGCAATATACTGCCCGCACAAATTTGCCCTGGTATCCAACGACGCACATGGACGAAATCAAACAAAAACACGCTGCGGCGCAACCAAATATGTTTGCTCGGCTTAGACATGTGGCCACACAGCCACACGACGCGCCGAGGCATGCAGGCACACAGCCACATGGTGCGTTGAGGCATGAGGCCACACAGCTTTGCTGCGTGTGGCCACACCGCCACGTAGAGCGCCAAGGCGCACAGACGCATCGCCATACGACACGCCCAGATGTGCGTCTAGATGGATGCGCGACACACAACTGCACGTTCGCTCGATCGCAACAGGCTGTGCGGCCATGGAGCCACAAGGTCGTCGCCCACGCGGGGCCGTGCGGCCCCGCAGCCACCCGGCCGCACAACCACCGACCAACCTGGGCCATGTGGCCCCATGGCCCTCTTCCTTCGCCAGAATGGCCGTTTTCCTTCTCGCTCGCTAGCCGCACCATTTTACTCATACACATTCAAAAACTCTTACCTCCGGCATGGCTTCGACACACTTTCCACCTCAACAACTTCCACCCGAGTCATAACGAACAGAGATGGAGTAGTTGAAAATCCTCACACTCCTATCACACGAGCCGTGCACTCCTAGGATTTGGGGGGGGGGGGGGATTAATTGGTGCACCTCCTTTATTGATAATTTGATTCGAGCTGCGAATTGCCATTTCCCCACTGAAATGGGACTACGCATATCCAAAACTCAATCATAATGGGTGTGCGAATAGCTGCATTTTCCCATTATGAGAAGTGGCTTTAATGGAGAATCTTTTGAAAGTGCACAGTTACCCTCACAGTTACCCTCACCGTACGGTATATAACCTATCTCTGATACCAATTGAAAGTGCACAGTTACCCTCACTAGAATTCTCTAGAGGGGGGGGGGGGGGGGGGTGAATAGAGATTAAAAATATTTTGTGCAATTATATATATATATATATATATATATATATATGTAGTGATCACAGATTAAGGCTTCCCACACACCAACAATAATTAAGCAAGTAAAGAAAGTAAATGCAAGAAAAGAAATCACAGCACAACACAAGGAAATATAGTGGTTCCCCAAACATTGGGTAGTCCACTCTTCTACCCCCTTTGGTAGGAATTCACTATCTTGCACTGAGTCTTTTGATAATGAGATTCTTAGAACCACCCTGAGTCTTTTGATAAGGAGACTCTTAGAACCAACTGAGTCTTTTGAAAAGGAGACTCTTAGAACCAGTACAACTGAATTTTTTGAAGAGAGATTCTAAAAACTCTTTTACAGTATTTGAGAGTGAAATGAATGTAAAGAAGAAAGAGAAATAATATAAAGACAAGAAGGAATCTTCTTCCTAGCAAGAAGATTGGAAGCACAAGAAGTAGTGAATGAAATCTCTTCTATAGTGAGAAGGAGATTTGTAGCTTTTCTCTCTTTTAGTGAGAGCTATCAGAGTTTGCAGCAGAATGGATTCAGAAGCAGGAGAAGATGGAAGCATGATGGTTGCTGCAGGATTATTTCTCAATTCTCTCTCTTTTTCACTTGGGAGCTTTTCCTCTTTTTCAATATGTATATGGCGGATCACTTGTTGTTGTTCTCTGTCGACCTTCTCCTTATTTATAGCTCTGTGTATTAAGATAACACTATAGGAGAGAAATCAATTAATAGACAGAGTATTAGAAAGAGAGAAATATTTCCATAACTATTAAATCTATAGAAGGAAAGAATTCATTCTGATTTCAAATAATGTCCATAATGGATTTAATCAAATTAGCCAAGAATCTATTAGAGGAAAAGAATGATTCAGAACGGCTATAAAGAATAAATTGATTCCATATAAATCAGATCTATAAAAGAAGGAAAGAGATCTGGCGATTTTTAAATTAAACATAGAAATCGATGTGCGTCGATTACTATTCGACGTAAGCGTCGAATTCATTCTGGCTGGACGTCGAGAGGAGAATAAGGAAGGTGCGTCGACTAAGGTGCATCGACTTCTCAAGATGCGTCGTCTAGAAGTCAGAGCTACGTCGACATAGGATACGTCGAATTCTTCTTAAAGTTACTTCGACTCATTCTGAAAGGAACGTCGACACCACTTCGACGTTGCGTCGAATACTATTCGACGCATATTTACTTAACCTTGACTTTTCTTTCTTAGAAAACATATTCAACTCATTTTCAGGGGTTAAGAGAAATCATTTTCCCAACATCTTCCTCTCGCACTCGCGAGCACGCTGAATTCCTTCCACGCATATGCTTTCGTTCATCATCTTTATTTCTTATATTCACAATAGTTACGTGACTCGCCGTGTTCATTGCAGTCGCCTCCGCCGCCGTCACCGTTGCCACCAGTTCTGCCCGACTTGCTCAAGGGGCAAAGCCGTCATATCCGCAAAAATGGTGATCCATGTGCTCCAGATCGAAGATCCCGATTCTCCAGTATAATAGTTATGGTGGTTACATCGATGCAATTACCAAGCCTCCCCTCTTAAAAGCTATAAAAGGGGCTATGAGCCCTCATTTGAAGGCAGACTGCCTTCAACACCAAAGAGAGCTCCTTCAAAGATCCTTGAAAGTTCTCCTTCGTTGTTCGAAGATTCCTTCAATGATCTCCTTCGGGACTCAAAGATCTCATTCGACCCTTGAAGATCTCCTTCCCCTTTGAAGATTTTCTTCGAAGTAGACTCGAAGATCACACTTCAACCCTTGAAGATCTCTCTCCCATTCAAAAATATCCTTTGAAGGTGACTCAAAGATCTCACATCCACATATGCTAAAAACTTATTGTAATAAGCGGTGGCCTATCACCCTTGAGAAAACTACTACAAGGAATAGTATATATTGGTCAGCATTGATTCGACCCCATGATTTTTTACCCTTTTCAGGTTTTTTGACATAAAAGCTCTTGTGTTAGCTGCTGGTCTTCTCTAAGACTGTTTACGTGCTCAGCTCACTGATGCGTAGATCTAGCACATCGCTATAGGCGGTAGCAAGACTGCGGAACGAAACGGCAGTGTACCGATTGTTCAAGTAATATAAAATGTGGGAGTGAATCCCCAAGTATCGAATCTCAAAGGAACACAGTAAGGTGGAGTTTACTTTTGAGGAAGGACTTGAGATCAAAGTCCTTTAAGTCGGATGGATTGCGAAAGGTTGGATTGGATTGTGAAAAACAAATAAAATATACTAAATTTACACTACTATGCAGGCCGATATGCACTGCTTCGCTAGGCGAATGGACGAGTAGGCTTGCAGATGGAATGGTTCGCACCGGCGGAGTCGAGGTGGATTGTACGGGCCGTTAGCACCGCATAGCTTGGCGAGTGGAAGAGTAGGCTTGCGGAAAGGGCAAGTAGTCAAGCGGAATGGAATGGAGGGTGATGGCGGATGGAAGGTGGAATGGGGGCGCACCTCATACACACATATAAATGTTGGAGTTTCTGAGATGATCTCAAAGCAATCAACAGTTAGTCTTGCTGCCACGCAATATGAGCCTATCGGGTCGCACATAAAAGAGTTTGGAGAAATTGGATAAAGGATTGTGTTGGTCTTACTCATATTGGATATGAGTGAAGGACCAATCCTGTGACTGCTTGGAATCAAGTTGAGAATGTCTCAAAAGGGAAATCGTTTAAAGTGTTTAAACGAACGGATTTACACTAGGTAATTCGGCTAAAGGCATTAACCGAATTCGACTAAATGGTTTAGATGAATTCGGCTAATGGGATTAACCGAATTCGGCTAAAGGGTTTAGACGAATTCGGCTAATGGCAAATTCGACGAAAGGGTTTCACCGAATTTATACAGCCGAATTTATATAGTCGAATTCGTCGAAATGGCTTCGCCGGATTCGGTTATAGTGATTATTCGAATTCGGTTAATGTGATTAGTAGAATTCGGCGAATTCAATCTGGACAGTTTTTCCTTTGGTCTGCGGATAGCCGATTTTATGCCTTGCTTATAAAAGGAACGTGTTTAGGGCTTCGAAAATGATGGTTTTTGGTTCGATCCTTTTCGCGAGAGAGAAACGACGGAAGTGTTCCGGCTGTTCTCGTTCCGTCCGCCGATCGACGTTCCGCCGCCGCTAGTCGCCGCCGCCGGTCGCCGCCTCCTATGGATCGGACCTAGCAGTCCGTGGGGACGTTGAGAGCTTCCTTCTCCGACCTAGTTCTTGTACGACAAGAAGCTAGGGTTCTTCATCGCTTGTGTGGACTTCTGTAGAGGGATCGATCTATTTCGATCCTTGAAGAACTCAAAGCAGATTTCGGATTTCTGTTGGAGCACCTTGGTTGAGTGTTGACTCAATCCTGCAAAGGTACCTTGTATTTCAATTTGCTTATCTCTTGAATCATGAAAAACCGCAAGATCCGTTGATCTCTTTTTGGGTTGTTCTTGTTCATTTCCGCTGCGCATATTTGATATGTCATCCCTTATGAAGGGGTATAGAAAACCCAACAATAAACAACAGAGTAATTTCACATAGACATGAAATAAACAATACAAATCAAGGTTTAAATGTGCAACATCATCAATATAATGAAGATTGCATTCATATGCATCCACACAAGTTAGAGAAAAAGGCAAGAGATACGACCGAATCTGGAGGCTTGTTGTAGATTCACGGTAGGAATCGTCGAGGCATCAATCCGCGTCCTAGCTCGGTCCCAACTATCGTCTGGGGTAGAGGAGGGTTGTCACTTCCTCCCATTGGACCCGTCTTCTCCGGTAAACTACAACATGACCACGTCTGATGCGTAGAACTCTTTGCTTGGCAATGAAGATGAGGGTAGAATCCTCTCCTTGAAGCTCTAGGATGATGGAGGTGGCCTAGGGCAAATCCCTCATGGAAGGGTGGAAGAAAACCGAGCTGGAACTCTCCTTGCGGCGAAAAATGGCGGAATAGAGTCGGGATCTCATCTTGGTCGGAATCTGCAACTTAAATAGAAAACAGTCAGAAATTGGCCACGCACGGTCGAGCGCACGACCGTGCGTGAACCATGCGATATTAATTAAGAAGAAAGCCCAGGAAGACTACCCAGAACGCCCATGCGATTTTACTCACACACGGTCAGAACAGACCGTGCGTAAAAATGCACGGGCAAATCCAGAATGCATGAAAACAGTCCAACAGAGGGGCTCGTGCGATTTACTCACACCCGGTCGATACCAACCGTGCGTGAACAAAATGCACGGGCAAATCCGGATTACCATTTTGGTCCACATATGAACGTGATGAGTCCTGATCATATACACATTTACGGACTCATCTGGGCCATTTATTCAGTCATTTCACCGCACTTTAGCCCTGTTATAGTTCATATTGATCAGTCTATGCTAAGTGCACTTCTAGGCCTATTTTGGTGTGATTTCATTTCTATCTTCGTTAGTAGTTTTCATGTGCGGTTAAGTGTCACTTTCAGTGGCTAGATTAGTGTTGTACGCTGGAACAGTAGTCGTGCAGGTGTTCCCGGTGCAATTCTGCACAGGAACACTGCGCACGATCATTGGTTCTACTGCGCACGACCACTGGTCGTGCGCCACTGATCGTGCGCACTTAATGCCTTTTTCATGAGTTCTGTTTGGAGCAGTGCGCACGACCATCGATGCTAGTGCGCACGACCGGTACTGCTCGTGCGCACTTATCATTAAAATTCTGAGTTCTGTTTGCTGTATTGCGCACGACCACCGACGATAGTGCGCACGACCACCGGTCGTGCGCCACTGGTCGTGCGAACATTTTATTTTATAATTTCTGTCTTTGCAGGTTCCGTCCAGGCAGAGCGCACGATCACAGGATTCTAGTGCGCACGACCACTGGTCGTGCGCCACTGACCGTGCGCACTATTTAATTCCAGCGCCTATAAATTCCCTGCTCGCGATTTAGGTCAGAACTCTCGCCCGACTCCGCCGTTTTCTGCTCCCGTCCGCCTGGTTTCGCCCCTCCATCGCCGCCCACCTTAGGGAGGATCTCCGGGCAAGCTTTCAACGCCAAATCTTCGCCGGAGTTTCCTCTCGGCCTCCTCCTTCATCCAAGAGCTCCAAAGGAAGACCTAGCCGCCATTACCGTCAAGCAAGAGGAAGTTTGCAACCTCTACCGGATCGTGACACGAAGAAGACGGGTCCATTGGAGAGTAGTGACAGCTCTCTCTACCCCGGACGTAGTTGTGGACCGAGCTTGGACGCGGATTGACAACCCGGCGATTCCAACCGTGAATCTTCAACGAGCCTTCGGATTCGGTCGATTTCTTGCCTTGTTCTCCTTTTATTGATTGTTGTAATAGCTAGATCTTGTGTATTTTGATGAAGAGCACTTAAACTTATCACTATATTTATATATTTCATTTGTGTGAAATACTTTTGTGGTTTATGTGTGTATGAGGAGCGCCACCATCCATTTTCCATCCCACCACCGTGTCCGGTGCCGCACTAGCAATTGCTAGTGGCGTGCTTATCGAAGAGGTGCTTGCGACCCTCATTCCGCTAGCCCACTCGCCCATCCGCTTACCGAAGCGTGGCATCGCGGCCCGTATTCCATTCGCCTAACGAAGCAGCGCGCTCAAGGCCTGCATAGTTCGATTCTGTTAGCCTACTCGTCCATCCGCCCTTGCGACGCAGCGCGCTCAAGGCCTGCCTAGTATCCATTCCGCCAAGCGAAGCATTGCATAGCGGCATTGCATAGGAGTAGTTGTAGTGTTTTCTTTTATTTTCCAAAAGCCAACCCAACTCTCCCGCAATCCATTCGACCTAAAGGACTTCGATCTCAAGTCCTTCCTCGACATTTAACTCCACCTTACTGTGTTCCTCAAGAGATTCGATACTCGGGGATTACTCCTCGTTTTATATTACTTGAACGATCGGTACACTGCCGTTTCGTGTCGCAGTCGAGCTACCGCCTATAGCGGTGTGTGAGATTTGCGCCATCAAGTTTTTGGCGCCGTTGCCGGGGAACACAGACGTGTGAGTTTTTTGGAGAGGGAGAGTCTGAGAGAGAAGCCCTTCCATTTGTAAATTGCATCTCTTATTTTATTTCTGTTCTTTTTATTCCTTTTTCTTGTTTTATATCAGGTTGCTTTAGTAATTTCTATTTGGTTTAGTATTTGCACAATAACATTTTTATTTTGAATCGTTTTATCTTCGCACTATGTGGGCACATCTCAATTTCCGTTGCCGTTGGTGTGGAGCTACCTCCCACTCTAGTGATGAATGCCCTATGGAGAATAGTAGGCATAATTCTTATAGCCCAGCATATGGAGCACCGACTTCGTCTGGTACTCCATATGGTGCGCGTAAGTCTTATGGCTACTCTGCTGAGCCTTTACCATCATACTTCTTTTCGGCTCCAGCCCCCGCTGTGCCAAAGAAGCCCGCTAGGCAGTGCCAGTTTTGTCGGAGCACAGATCATGCCCTGAAGGATTGTGCTGCTTTTCGTCGCCAATTGGATGAGGATGACGAGCTGGATATCCGGATCGTCCCGAATCCTAACTCTGGCGGCACACCTTCAACATCCGGTTTTGTGTCTTTGCCACCTTCACATCTTGAAGGGTATGGCGTTGACACAGTCACCAGATGTGTGGCTGATCTGGGCACCGATATTGCTGAGCCCATTCTCCCAGTGCATCCACCACCTCTAGTGGATTCGATTCTTTGTGAGGAATCGGTGCTCGACTTTTATCCGAGCACTATTCCTCTCCCTGTTGTGCATACTACACTCGTCTCTGACGACATTGTTGATGATGTGTCGCAGGAGGAGGCGGTTGATCTTAGTATTGTGCCTATTCCTATGGAGGAGGACAACCTTCTAGGTGAAGAGGAGTTTTCCTCAGCACCGGTGGAGGAAGTCCAAATCTCTAGCTTGGCCACTGTTGATCCCGCCGAATCTTGTAGCATTGATGACAATGCAAACATTATTTTACTTCCCCCACCTGATGGGAGTGAGTCCGGGATCACTCCCCCGATTGATGTTTATTTATGTTCTTCGTCTTCTTTATTTCTTGATCCCCTTTCTTCATCCGAGCCTGTGCAGGTTGAGTTTTCACAGGTATCCCAGGAGGACTTGGAGCTTTGTGCTCAAGTCAATGATGAGTGTGTCCTTTTATGCGAGGAGGTTGATCCCTCCTCCATTAAGGAAGCCTCATTTGTTGCCTTCTCCTCCTGCGGACCTGCTGTGGACGATACCTTGCTGGGCAAGGATAGTTTTGGTGAGATGAGTGAGGACCAGGCCTCCTCCTCTTCTTACTTTCTTTTCCCTCTACCTGTGAGGAGCAGGTATTTATATTCAGGTAGAGGCGTGACTGTTCTATCACCGTATCGGTACCCGCTACCGACACGGATATTAGGCCAGTTACCTGTCCACTTCTCCTTCCATAGGCCCATTAGCTAGAACTGTTTTATTTTAGAATAAGTCGTGCTGGGATGACAATAACCCCAGTAGTTATCTTTCTTTTCTGCATTTTTATTTCCTCTAATCATGTTTTGTTAGTAGTATTTTCTTTTCAGTTTTCTTTTGTCTTTTGTTTTTGCGGAGCTGACCCCTGCAGGTATCTTCTCTGGATGGCGGATGCTGCAGCTTAGTCGTGATTTAAACGCCAATCTTCTGGTGTGCTCATTTCTGAGCACTGGGTACTCTCTTTCCCTAGCTTTTTCTGATTTTCATGTCATATATTCTGTGGATTGTTTAGTTTAAGTCTGGGGGAGAGTTGTTTTGTTTACCCACTCACGTGCACTATTGCACTGCATACTAGAAGATTTCATTTAAATTGTTGTTCATTTTCAGTGCACACCACATCACCCACTTGAGTGCGTACTCATCTGTTTGCTTGCTCTGTTGTGAATTTAATTCTTCTGCTTATTTGGGAAAGTCTAGGTGATGGCTTAAGACTATGTAGTAGAGTAAAATGTTGACTCTAGTAGTGCTCCTAGTCGAGTGCTCGGTTGCATAGGAATTTGTGTAGATTAGACTTCTCTTTATACTATGGTTTTATATTTTTCTCTATTAGTGTAAATGTTGTTTACTCTACTCAAATGGTGAATCCGGTGGAATCAAACGGTAGCATAGGGATGTGTGTAAACGATCGCTAGATTCGTATTGCTTGAGTCGGGAGAAAGGAGAATCTTTCTCGGTGGCTAGAACTTGCCCCAAGCGATTCTTGAAGCATGGGTATACGGTTAGTCAATTGTGTGAATGTGATATAGGCCATCATTTTGGCCCGGTTGAGCCTTTGTGCCTATCCCTACCGCTATAGCCTCGCTAGCCCAGTTGTGCCTACCCGTTCTTTGATTCAGCCCCACTTTTATTTCACCAAAGCCCAAAAGCCAATCCTAGTCGCACGCCCAAATCTGAGCTTTAGCTGTTTATTATTTTCATGGGTTGGGGTGTTGATGTTGTGATACTTTTGTGAATATGTGGATATGCAACATTGATAAATTTGCTGAAAATGTTTTGAAAAGAAAAGAAAAGAAAAAAAATGAGAAAAAGAAAAGAAGTTAAAAAGAAAGGAAAGAGAAGGAGTGTTTAATTGAAAATCTTTATGTATAGATGTATGTTTGGGAGTAGGCGGTGCACACACCCATGTAGTAAAATCCAAGTCTGGGGGTGTGATGTACCCGCGTGTTTGTGTGGTGAATGAGGAGAGTTTCTGCATTAGCTCATTTGGGTTTAGTGTTTGAGCCATCGTCTTTATCATTGTATACCTCACCTAAACCCAAGCCCCATTTAAAACCTAAAGTCCTATTGGTTCACGCATTTGAGTCAAACCAGTGCCGTGGAGAGAATGTGACCGGGCAAGCTTATGGTCACCGACACTGATGGATTTCAGTGGAGTTTTTCCCGCATCCCGATCTTGAGCAATGCTCGTCTCAGCGCTTGGTTTACTTTCTCCATATGCATGACCGAATGATTCATCGTTGTTCACCATTTTGAGTAGTTGTAATATGCTTTTACTCATTTAGAAATATATAAACTGTTTTTATAATCAGAAATCTTTTCTACTATTTTTCTTATGCACGTGAGCATGCGACTTCGCATGGTACTCTGTAGTGTAATCATTAAGCCATCTACTGTTCTTTCCCAGTTCGCTTAGAATTTGTTTGCTCGGGACGCGCAAACAGTTAAGTCTGGGGGTGTGATGAGTCCTGATCATATACACATTTACGGACTCATCTGGGCCATTTATTCAGTCATTTCACCGCACTTTAGCCCTGTTATAGTTCATATTGATCAGTCTATGCTAAGTGCACTTCTAGGCCTATTTTGGTGTGATTTCATTTCTATCTTCGTTAGTAGTTTTCATGTGCGGTTAAGTGTCACTTTCAGTGGCTAGATTAGTGTTGTACGCTGGAACAGTAGTCGTGCAGGTGTTCCCGGTGCAATTCTGCACAGGAACACTGCGCACGATCATTGGTTCTACTGCGCACGACCACTGGTCGTGCGCCACTGATCGTGCGCACTTAATGCCTTTTTCATGAGTTCTGTTTGGAGCAGTGCGCACGACCATCGATGCTAGTGCGCACGACCACCGGTCGTGCGCCACTGCTCGTGCGCACTTATCATTAAAATTCTGAGTTCTGTTTGCTGTATTGCGCACGACCACCGACGATAGTGCGCACGACCACCGGTCGTGCGCCACTGGTCGTGCGAACATTTTATTTTATAATTTCTGTCTTTGCAGGTTCCGTCCAGGCAGAGCGCACGATCACAGGATTCTAGTGCGCACGACCACTGGTCGTGCGCCACTGACCGTGCGCACTATTTAATTCCAGCGCCTATAAATTCCCTGCTCGCGATTTAGGTCAGAACTCTCGCCCGACTCCGCCGTTTTCTGCTCCCGTCCGCCTGGTTTCGCCCCTCCATCGCCGCCCACCTTAGGGAGGATCTCCGGGCAAGCTTTCAACGCCAAATCTTCGCCGGAGTTTCCTCTCGGCCTCCTCCTTCATCTAAGAGCTCCAAAGGAAGACCTAGCCGCCATTACCGTCAAGCAAGAGGAAGTTTGCAACCTCTACCGGATCGTGACACGAAGAAGACGGGTCCATTGGAGAGTAGTGACAGCTCTCTCTACCCCGGACGTAGTTGTGGACCGAGCTTGGACGCGGATGGACAACCCGGCGATTCCAACCGTGAATCTTCAACGAGCCTTCGGATTCGGTCGATTTCTTGCCTTGTTCTCCTTTTATTGATTGTTGTAATAGCTAGATCTTGTGTATTTTGATGAAGAGCACTTAAACTTATCACTATATTTATATATTTCATTTGTGTGAAATACTTTTGTGGTTTATGTGTGTATGAGGAGCGCCACCATCCATTTTCCATCCCACCACCGTGTCCGGTGCCGCACTAGCAATTGCTAGTGGCGTGCTTATCGAAGAGGTGCTTGCGACCCTCATTCCGCTAGCCCACTCGCCCATCCGCTTACCGAAGCGTGGCATCGCGGCCCGTATTCCATTCGCCTAACGAAGCAGCGCGCTCAAGGCCTGCATAGTTCGATTCCGTTAG
Source organism: Dactylorhiza incarnata (assembly GCA_033032865.1). Taxonomy (NCBI): domain Eukaryota; kingdom Viridiplantae; phylum Streptophyta; class Magnoliopsida; order Asparagales; family Orchidaceae; genus Dactylorhiza; species Dactylorhiza incarnata. Next base: position 2,587,502 of record JAWHQI010000078.1, read on the forward strand.
CCTACTCGTCCATCCGCCCTTGCGACGCAGCGCGCTCAAGGCCTGCCTAGTATCCATTCCGCCAAGCGAAGCATTGCATAGCGGCATTGCATAGGAGTAGTTGTAGTGTTTTCTTTTATTTTCCAAAAGCCAACCCAACTCTCCCGCAATCCATTCGACCTAAAGGACTTCGATCTCAAGTCCTTCCTCGACATTTAACTCCACCTTACTGTGTTCCTCAAGAGATTCGATACTCGGGGATTACTCCTCGTTTTATATTACTTGAACGATCGGTACACTGACGTTTCGTGTCGCAGTCGAGCTACCGCCTATAGCGGTGTGTGAGATTTGCGCCATCAGAACGCGCATGGTCGCACCGATCGTGCATCAAGTAAAAGTACGACCGTGCGGTTCACACCGGAAATGATTTCTACCAAAAATGGTGATCTGCCCACCTACACAGCAAATCCAAATGATGGGAACACACCTACAGCACTAGAATAATAACAAAAAAATGGGGAGCACAATGTGCTTGCCCCCAACAACAGAGTGCGCAATTGCACACCAAAACGGGCCTAAAAATGTACTTAGTGTACCCCGGAGTATCAATGCAATATCAGCAATAATGTGCAGAAAGTGAAGTGCATGTGCGTGAAAATAAACCCAGATGAGTTTGAAAAACCCTATATAAATTGGACTCATCACACACCCAGACTTACTTGTTTTCACGTCCCGAGCAAACAAATCCTAAGTAGGCGGGAAAATGGAATAGCTAGCTTAAAATTACAAAATGGAGTACCATGTGAAGTCACATGCTCATGTGCATAGAAAAATAGTAGAGAAGATTTCTAATTATACACATAGTTTATAAATTTCTAAAAGTGTAAATAAATATTACTTCTACTCAAAATGGGAGTGACAGAAATCATTCGGTCACACATATGGAGAAAGTAAAATAATCGCTGAGACGAGCATTGCTAAAGTTAGGATTCCGAATAAACTCCACCGAAATCCATCGGTGTCGTAGACCATAAGCTCGCCCGGTCACATTCTCTCCACGACACTAGATTGGTTCATAGCGCGGGTCGGTAGGACTTTATGTTTTAAATGGGGCTTGGGTTCAGGTAAGGTAAACAACGATAAACGAGCGGGCTTTACGCACCTAACCCAAATGAGCTAATGCAATAAACTATCCTCAAGCACCACACAAACACGCGGGTACACCACACCCGCAGACTTGAACTTAATAACATGTGTGTGTGCACCGCCTACTCCCAATCATAAATTTACACAAAGATTTTTTCAATTAAGTTCATCTCCTTTTTTTTATAAAAAACTTTTCTTTTTCTTTTTCATTCTTCTTTTTCTCTCGTTTCTTTTTCACTAAATTTTCAATAAACACACCCACAAATTTCACTAAAGTGTCACAACATCAACACCCCAAATAATAGACAACTAAAGCTCAAATTTGGGTGTGCGTCTAGGATTGGCTTTGTGGCTTTGGTGAGGTATAGGTGGAGCTGAACCAAGAGAATTGGGTAGGCACAAAGGGGCTAGCGAGGGAAGATATCAGGAATGGCATAAAGGCTCAACAGGGCCAAAATGATGGCCTACGTCATTCTCGCGCAACAGAACTATCCTATGCCTATGCTTTAAGAATCGCTTGGGGCAAGTTCTTAGCCACCGAGAAAGATTATCCTTCCTCCCAGCTCGAGCAATACGCTTCTAACGATACTTTACACACATCCCTATGCTACCTTTTGATTCACACCAGATTCACCATTTAAGTAGAGTAAATAATATTTACACTAATAGAAATGTATACAACTAATAGCATATACTGAAATCTAATCTACACAAATCTCTATACTTATGTGAGTACTTGACTAGGAACACCAAAGTCAATATTTTACTCCACTACATAATTTAAATGTCAGCACAATGATTTTCCCAATCATACAAAGGGCATGCGTTATACTCGATACGCACCTACGACTAAGTACACTCTCAAGTGGGTGTTGTGATGTGCATAGAAAATGAATAATACAACTTAAGAAAAAGCTTCTAGTATGCTATGTAATAGTGCACATGAGCGGACACAGAAAAAAGCTCTCCCCAAAACTTAAACTAAACAATCCAACACAATATATGACTATGAAATTCAAAATAGAGCTAAGGGAAGAGAGTACCCAATGCTCAGCAGGTGAGCATACCAGAAGATGCGTGTAAATCCAGGGCAAAGCAGCCATACTAAGAATCACAACAACCACCTTCACAAATAGAAAATGCCTGCAGTGGGGGCGAGCTCCGCAAAAACATGAAAGAAAAATAAAAATGGAATTAAAGAGAATGCAAATATAAAAGTAATATAACTACTGAGGTTATTTTCCCCCCAACACGACTTATTCAAAAGTTAAACAGTTCTAGCTTATAGGAGTATGGAAGGAAAAGTGAATAGGTAATTGGCCTAATATCGGTGTCGGTAACGGGTACCGATACGGTTATAGAACCACTACTCGTCTACCTAAATAATAATACCTGCTCGTCACAGGTAGAGGGAAGAGAAAGAAAGAAGTGGAGGAAGAGTCCTCCTCACTACTTTCACCAAAATAAATGTCCTTGCCAAGCAAGGTGTCATCCTCAGGGAGGCAGCAGGGGGAAAAGACAATGAAAGAGGCTTCCACTATGGAGGAAGGATCAACCTCCTCACAAATGAGGATACTCTCATCTTTGACTTGAGCTGCATGCTCCAAGTCCTCCTGGCATTCCCATGAAGATTCATCTTGCACAGGCTCAGTCAAAGTAGGGGGGGGGGGGTTAGGAAATAAAAGAGAAGAATGACATAAGTAATCAGAATTCGGGGGAGCGGCCCCGGTCTCACTCCCACTAGGTTGAGGTAGTAAGATGTTACCGACATTATTGATATTGCTGCAAGGCTCAGCAGGATCAATGGTGGCCTTGCCCAAGATTTGGACTTCCTCCACCGGTATTGAGGAAAAATCCTCTTCACCTTGAAGGTTGTCCTCCTCCATAGGAACAAGCTTAACAAATAGATCACCTGCCTCATCCTGCGGCGCATCATCAATAATGTCGTCAGAGACAAATGTAGTAGTATGCACAACAGGGGGAGGAATAGTGCTTGGATAAAAGTCAAGCACCGATTCCTAACAAAGATTTGAATTCATACAAGGTGATGTATGCACAGGGGAGATTGGCTCAACGATGTCGGAACATACATCCTCCACAACTATGATAAGCGTGTCTGCATCGTTCCCTTCAAAATATGAAGGTGACACAAATAAGTAATCGGAAGTAGAAAGTGTGCTACCAGAATTAGGAGTCGGGACGATCCGGATATCCGGCTCTTCATCCTCGTCCAATTGGCGAAGAAAAGAAGCACAATCCTTCAAGGCATGATCCATGCTCCGACAAAACAAGCACTGTTTTGCATTTTTCTTCGGCTCAAATTGGGCCGGAGATGAATGCAAAAACGGCACGTGCGGAGCGGAAGAGTAACCATAGGACTTAGGTGCAATGTATGAGGTACCGTACGGTGTCGGTGCCCGATACATTGAGCCTTGGGGACTAGGGCTACTATCTCCCGATTGGCATCTATCACTAGCATGAGAAATATCTCCACACCAACGACAACAAATATTAAATGCAGCCCACATTGCGTGAAGATAACAAGATTCAAAAGAAAAACACTATTGTGCAAAATACTACACCCCACAATAAATTACTAAAGCAACCTAAATTTAAAGCAGGAAAAATTGACTATAAAAAAAGAAGAAGCAATTTACAAATGGAAGAACTTCTATCTCTCAGCTCTCCCTCTCCAGAAACTCACACGACTGTGTTCCCCGGCAATGTCGCCAAAAACTTGATGCGCAGATCTAGCACTCCGCTATAGGCGGTAGCAAGACTATGACACGAAATGGTAGTGTACCGATCGTTCAAGCAATATAAAATGTGGGAGTGAGTCCCCAAGTATCGAATCTCAAAGGAACACAGTAAGGTGGAGTTTACTTTTGAGGAAGGACTTGAGAACGAAGTTCTTTAAGTCAGATGGATTGCGAAAGGGTTGGATTGGATTGTGAAAAACAAATAAAATAAAGTAAATTAACACTACTATGCAGGACCCTATGCACTGCTTCGCTGGGCGGATGGAAACTATGCCGGCTGTTATGCACTGCTTCGCTAGGCGGGTGGACGAGTAGGCTTGCAGATGGAATGGTTTGCACCGGTGGAGTAGAGGTGGATTATACGGGTTGTTAGCACCGCTTAGCTTGGCGAGTGGAAGAGAATGCTTGCAGAAAGGGCAAGTAGTCAAGCGGAATGGAATGGAGGTTGATGGAGGATGGAAGGTGGAATGGGGGCGCACCTCATACACACATATAAACAACAGAGTAATTTCACATAGACATGAAATAAACAATACAAATCAAGGTTTAAATGTGCAACATCATCAATATAATGAAGATTACATTCATATGCATTCATATGCGATTTTACTCACGCACAGTCAGAACAGACCGTGCGTAAAAATGCATGGGCAAATCAAGAATGCATGAAAACAGGCCAACTGATGGGCTCGTGCGATTTACTCACGCACGGTCGAAACCAACCGTGCGTGAACAAAACACACGAGCAAATCCAGATTACCATTTTGGTCCACAGATGAACGCGTGCGGTCGCACCGATCGTGCGTCAAGTAAACGCATGACCATGCGGTTCACACAAGAAATGATTTCCACCAAAAATGGTGATCTGCCCACCTGCACAGCAAATCCAAATGCTGGGAACACACCTCCAGCACTAGAATAATAACAAAAAAATGGGGAGCACAATGTGCTTGCCCCAAACAATAGAGTGCACAATTGCACACCAAAACAGGCCTAAAAAGTGCACTTCGTGTACTCCGGAGTATCAATGCAATATCAGTAATAATGTGAAGAAAGTGAAGTGCATTTGCGTGAAAACAAGCCCAGATGAGTCCGAAAAACCCTATATAAATTGGACTCATCACTCACTCTCAAGCTAAGATGATTTATTTCAACCAGACCATGGGAGAGTCGAGCGACTCACAACAATTATAGATATAATGCATACACACACATGTGGCTTACCTCTAGGGGCATAGTTGAATCCAGGAAAAGAAGAAGAAACCACAACCCGTGAAATAAAGTGTGGGGACTCAGCGCAACCAACTCGACCAAAAGCTCGGACTGTTGGTGAAGGCGCTACCTATCCTTTATAGAGTCAGTCACCCGAGTAGGATCCACGCGGCAGCCAGTTAGGCCCGCAGGGGACACAACCTTCTGCTTCGACTAGTGCTGCAACATCGAAGGCATTGCTGCACCCAACAATCCCCCCAGCAATGACCCAGGGTTTCGAACCCGCGACCCCCTCTGATACTAAGAAGATCGTCGAGCTGAGAATCAATTTCGTCGAACTGATAAACGACGTTTGTCGATCTCAGGAAGGAGTTCGTCGAACACAGAAAACTTAGAATTTCCTAAGTTCTAGCTAACTCAGACAAGCTTAATCATTGACCCTAAGACTATACATAGGGTCAACTTGAGTCCTAATCACAGATAGTGATCCTAGCCCAAATTAGTAATAGGGTTGCTCCAACAATCTCCCCTTGTTTAGGTTAGGATACTATTTGACAAAATTAAATAAAACAAACAACAATAAACACAGAGCATAGATATCTGACCGAATTTAACTTTCATTTCAGCAGATAGAAAAATATAGTACTCTGAGTTTAGGAAGTTTTACACTGAAAGTAGAATTTAGCAGAACCAAATAATCATGAGCTTTACTCTGTCTTTGAAGAAGGTTTGAAAATGATTTCTCTGTTAGGATTTTCAGATTCTCTCTTACTCATATAGAGGTCATTAGCTCCCTGCAGGGTTTGAGATGAAGCATGAGGAACCACTGCAGCTGGGTGCAACCTTAGGTAGTCTTCAACATTGAAGAGATTCCTTGAGCTGTATCTTTCAAATTCCTGTCTTCTGAATTCAGACATAATTGTAAATTGAGAATAGTCTTTTCCTTCAGCTTTGGCTTTATTGATTTGATCAGTAGCAAGTGATTCTCTATATCTAGCCATGTAAGCATTCTTTTCTGAATCTGGATTAATAGGAGATGGAGGCCTTTCATCATGATCAATAGACTGATTTGAAGATTGAAGATCTTGAAAATTTCTTATCCTGTGGAGGAACCATCAGAGACATGATATTTGTAAACTGAAGATAGAGCTCTAGTAGATCCTGAGGGAGGAGCTCTATCTGATCTTGAACTATAGGAGACACTGGAACTTCTGTGGCTTTCTCCTGATCTTCTTGATAGCTGAGGGGAAGGTTTCTGAGAGGAAGAAGACAAGCCTGCTGATCCAGCTGCTGGAGGAGGAGGAGGATTAAACTTTACTGTCTTATCAGAGTAGAATCCTGTTTTCTTTATTTTCTTTCTCCTGTTATTCTCATTCCTTGAGAATCTCATCCAGGCTGGAGAATCTTTGATGAGGGTGATGTTTTTCAAAATGTAATGGGGGATGTCATTTGTAAAGGGTTGAGGTTTGGGAGCAGCCTTTGCTTTGCTTCTAGATTTCCTTTTCCTTGAAGATGAATCATCTGAATCATCATCATCATCATCAGAAGAAGGCTGTGCAGGATCATCATACAAATCATCAAGTTCTTGAAGAACATTATCAACATCTTGCTCAAAATCTTCTGGAAGAGGGAATCATCATAAACAAATGTTGGAGGTGAATTCACCAAGCCAACTTCTTCTGTAACTGTAACTGCAATTGGAACCTGAACTGGAACTGGAACTGGAATGCTTTTGATGATTTTCTTTAGCAACACTGAATCTATTGAAGCTGAATAGGGAACTATAGCCTTTGAACTAACTTGAGGCTTAGGCAGACAATTGAAAACAAAACTGAATTTTGACAATAAAGAAATAATATCAACTGAAGGATTAATAGAACTATTATTATTCATTGAATCTATAACTGGAATAAATAACTCTGAAGTTGCAACTGAATTTGTAATAACAGAATCAATAGCCATATCTGAATCTGCATCAATTGGAGCTTCTTCATTAAGCATCTCCCCCTGCCTAGGTTCAGGGAGACCTGAATCTAGGCCCCTAGAAGAAGGGACAATGGATGAGGATGAAGGACGAGAAGCAAGCTTAGAAGGGAGTTCTGAGATAGCTTTGAGAACAGGAGCTAGTTTCTCATCTAGAAGAGTTGCCGGCCTAGGAGAGATATGGTTGAAAATCTGATCAGCAATGGAGGAGAAATCAACATACACAAAGTTAGATGTATGCTAAGAAGATGAGGATGCTGGAATAGAAGATGAGGGAATAGGGGTGTGAGTATGATTGGTGCACACTGAGGAGGGTAGGAAGATGGTTGTAGCATCTGAGATGGGTGGAAGATTATCCACATGGATGGGATATTGAGGTGGAGAATGTTGAGGAGACAAGAGGTCAAATGAAGGAGGGGGAATGAAGGGGGGATGAGAATCTTCATCTGGAATAGATGAGGATGGAAAGTCTGCAGACAGATTTGTTTAGAGAGGAGGAGAAGAAAGCAATTAGGAAGGAGTGTCTATGGGAGAATTGGAGGGAAGAACTTCTTCAGTAGTAATGTTTTGAAGAGGTTGAGAAGGGAGAGGAGTTGAATATTCCGAGAGAGGAACTTCTGGTAGGGTTGAGGGAGTGACTGTATCAGTCCTTGTACTTTCAGAAGCTTGCCTGGAAGTTTCTTCCTTTGAAGTCCTTGTGGGAATCACTCTGTCCCATTTACCAATGAGAGCTGAAGTCAGCCTCTTGCTTGAATTGATAAAGACTGTTGGTGACACCAACAGCTCTGGGCATTTTGCTTGAAGAACAATGTCTAAAACCCTGCCAAAGAAAACACTCATTTTGCTTTGCTTCTTCTTTATGGATTAAAAAAGAATCAATCCCCAATTGACCTGCTTCTTTTCTACTAAGGCTGCCATCAACAGAAATTAGTGCCTTGTAATATAGTCATGAGCAGAGTTTTTTCCTAGCAAAACCTTGCCAACAATATCAGCTAAGAATTTGTATTCAATAGACAAATTCTTTTTCAGAAGATGATTAGGGTTTCCACTGGAGTGACCCATTTTATTCAATTCAATATTAAACTCATCAGAAGTAATATCCAAAACATCATCACCATTTATCAAACCAAAAACATATGTTAAAATCTCTGGAGAAAAAGAAACCTGGTTTCCTGAAATAGTTCCTAAAATGGTTGTTGCATTTAGTGACTGAATAGTATGTACCCATTCCTTAATCTTTGCAACTGGTAGCTTTATCCTTGTAGTCATAAACTTCTTTAGCTATTGTTCTTCAAAGAGTTGAAGAATGTCTTGGAAAATTTGGTCAGAATCAGCAAATGATTCCATATCTATATCAAAACTTGCATCAAACTTCATTGACGAGATCACTGCCTGAGAGATTGCCATTGGTACCTGCAAGAGAAAAAGATCAAGTGCAAGGAAACTGGAGGCAAGAGCAAGTTCTGTAGGCGCAAAGACGAAATGGAATCAAAATTTGATTATAAAGAAAGAGATCGGAGAAGGCGCAAGCTTTCGTTGAACTGGGTTCGGCTAAACCTAATAAAAATAGAAGTCGAAGAGCCTGGGGCTTCATCAGATTGCGTTCGACGAAAAATAAATTTTCATTGATCTCAGTTTGACTAAAGAGCTGGCTTCGTCGATCTCTGAATCTAATAGATTTTGTTGATCACTGTTCGACGAACGATTAATTTTTGTCGTTCTCCGTTCGACGAAAAGAGGGGATAAGTAAAAATAATTTTTTTATTTATTGAATCTCCATCTATCATTCCTAGCTGATTATAAAGAAGATGTGCTTCTTTTCATCCAAAGGTTTGGTGAATATATCAGCCCTTTGAAAGTCAGTAGGAATAAATTGTAGGCAAATTTTATTTTTATCCACATTATCTCTGATAAAGTGGTGCCTAATTTTTATGTGTTTAGTCCTACTATGCAGTACTTGATTTTGTGCTAAAGATATTGTACTAGTATTATCACAAATTATAATTGATTTATTTAAGTTGACACCATAATCTAATAGTTGATTTTGTATCCACGGAATCTGTGAGAAGCAACTGCCAGCAACAATATATTCTGCTTCAGCTGTTGATGTAGACACAGATGTCTGTTTCTTACAGAACCAAGACACAAGCTTATCACCAAGGAACTGGCAAGTTCCTGATGTGCTTTTTTTGTCTACTCTGCATCCAGCATAATCAGAATCTGAGAATCCAGTTAATTCAAATTCTGAAGCAGTTGGATACCAAAGTCCTAGATTTGGACAACCCTTTATATATCTCAAAATTCTTTTAAATAAAATAAGGTGAGATTCTTTGGGGTTAACTTGGAACCTAGCACAAATGCATGTAGCAAACATTATGTCTGGTCTACTAGCTGATAAGAAAAGTAAAGAGCCAACAATTGCTCTATACACTTTTTGATCAACAGGTTTCCCTAATTCATCATTGTCTACAACAGCATTGGAGGGCATGGCTGTTTTCATAAAAGAGGCATCAGACATACCAAATCTTTTCACTAATTCCTTAGCATACTTGGATTGTGATATGAATATCCCATTAGGAGTTTGCTTCACTTAAAGGCCAAGGAAGTAAGATAACTCACCCATACTACTCATTTCAAATTTGGATTGCATTAGGTCAGAAAACCTTTTGCATAAATTTGAATCAGTAGGTCCAAAAATAATATCATCTACATAGATTTGAACTAGTAAAGTTTGATTTTTATGTATCCTGAAAAATAAAGTTTTATCAACATTGCCTCTACAGAATTTGTTCTCTAAAAGAAAATTAGCTTGGGTCTTATACCATGCTCTGGGAGCTTGCTTGAGATCATAGAGAGCTTTATTAAGCTCAAAACATAGGAAGAGTAAGTTGGAGAGATAAAACCTGGTGGTTGTTCCACATATACTTCTTCTTTGATATCTCCATTTAGAAAAGCACTCTTCACATCCATCTAATAGACTTTTAATTTCTTGAAAGCAGCAAATGCAAGAAATATCCTAATAGCTTCAAGTCTTGCAACAGGAGCAAAGGTTTGATCATAATCAATTCCTTCTTCCTGAGAGTATCCTTGAGCTACCAACCTGGCTTTATTTCTGATTATAAAGCCTTGATCATCTAGCTTGTTCTGAAAGACCCATTTAGTGCCAATAACTGGACGGTCCTTTGGTCTTGGAACCAAATCCCAGACTTTGTTCCTTTCAAATTGATTGAGTTCCTCTTGCATTGCAAGAATCCAGTTTGGGTCTTGTTCTGCATCTTTTGTGGATTGAGGTTCAATTTGTGATAGGAAACAAGTATGCATCTGATTTTGGTTGAGTTGATGCCTTGTTTGAACACCCACTGAGATGTCTCCAATGACTTGAGATATTGGATGATCTCTAACTGTGATGTGATCAACAGTTGGAATGGGTTCAACAAGAGTATCCTCTTGAGGGATTTGTTCAGCTGTCACTTGATTAGAATTATCAGCAAGATATTCTAGATTATTTTCTTCTTCACTTTCTTCAATAGTTTTATTTGATGGGAGTAGAGTGTCTTTATTCTGTAGATCCAATCCATTAAGCTCTTCACATAGAGCTGGTACCTACAAAGTATCTTTGGTAGAGGTGGTATTCCTCTCCTCATTCAATATGTAGTTTCATCAAAAGAAACATGCATGTACTCTTCTATCTTAAGAGTTGATTTGTTATAAATTCTATATGCTTTACTAGAAAGAGAGTATCCAAGGAATATACCTTAAGCAGTCTTTGTTTCAAATTTCCTTAGATTTTTCTTATCATTGTTATGCACATAGCATTTACAACCAAAAATCTTAAAATAGTTAACCTTAGGCTTTTTATTCTTAAGCAATTCATAGGGTGTTTTACCCTTAAGTTTGTGTATCAGACTCCTGTTTAACACATAATTTGTTGTGTTCACTGCCTCTGCCCAAAAAGATATTGGCAAGTGAGCATCATCAAGCAATGTAGTTGTTGATTCATGTAATGTTCTATTTTTCCTTTCAGCTACCCCATTTTGTTGAGGAGTTCTAGGAGCAGAGAAACATTGTCTGATCCCTTCTTTTCCACAGAATTCTCTCATCAGAAGAGATTCAAACTCAGTGCCATGATCACTTCTGATCAATACAACTAGAGTAGAGTACTCAATCTTGATGGACTTGAGAAAGTCTGTCGGAACACTAAAGGTGTCAGACATATTCCTAAGAAAGAACACCCAAGTGAATCTAGAGAAGTCATCTACAATAACTAAAGTGTAATGTTTCCCTCCTAGACTCTGTATTGCAGTGGGTCCAAGGAGATCCAAATGCAGTAAGTACAGAATCCTAGGTGAATCACTCTTGGATAAAGATTTGAAACTACTCTTGGTCTGCTTTCCCAGTTGATAAGCCCTGCAGAGTCCTTCCTTCTTGTATGAACTAGAAGGCAGTCCTCTTACTAGATTGTCCTTGGAGAGCTTAGAGATAGTTCTAAGGTTAATATGTCCTAGCCTTTTATGCCATAACTCATTTGTTTTACTTATTAAATTAAATAAACAAATGTCTGAATTGGCAGAATCAAAATTGACTAAATATATATTTCCTTGTCTGATACCAGATAACACATTGATGTTCTTATTATTGGTAATAAGACATAAGGAGAGATCAAAAGTAACCTGATAACCTTCATCACATAGCTGGCTTATGTTGATGAGGTTGTGCTTGAGACCCTTGACATATGCTACCTCTTTGAATGTAACTGCTCCAAGTCTGATTTTTCCATATCCTTTAGTTTGTCTATAGTTGGAGTCTCCAAAAATTACTTTGGGTCCAAGCTTTGCCTTGTAATTGCTTAGATTGGCCTTATTTCCTGTCATGTGCTTAGAGCATCCACTATCCAAATACCAATGTTCCTTTATGTTTGGATAGCCTTGTACCTGCAAAATAGAAAATGGACTAGTTGTTCTTGACCCAAACTATCTTAGGTCCTTTTGTCTTACCACAAAATTTAGAAATGTAAGAGATCTCGGGCTGATCCTTATAGACTTGTGGATGATATCTCCTTGGAGGAATAATCCACTCAGTAAAGGGATTCTTAGTATGTTGAGAATGAGAATTCTTTAGAAATGTAGTATATTTTTCGTTCGACGAACTTGGCTGAGTTCGTCGATCGCCGTTCGACGAAATGAAGTTATTTTGTCGAGCGTTGCTTGAATGATATTTATACTGAAAATCTGTATTCAGCGTTCGTCGAATACCGTTCGATGAATTCATGTGATTTCGCCGAACGCCATTCGACAAATTCTTTTGAATTCCTTTGTTCTAAATAGCCTTGCTTGAGATGTTCTTACCTACTTCTACTGCCTCTTTACCTTTGGCAGAAATGAATTTTATTGGAGTAGATAGAGTGTCTCTCTTAAGCAGGTATGGCTCACTTGATAATGCACCCAAGCCTAGTTTGTCATTGAGTTTGGCATTTACAGTGCTTGTGATGTCCATCAGTTTGATGATTCTCCCATTGAGGGATTCTTCAAACTTTTTAGCCTCGAATAATTTGTTCTCAATGAGAACAATATGTTCTTTGGAGGTAGCCAGTTCTTTCTTAAGATTGGCATTATCTACAGTCCGTTGGTTCATTTCAACCAACTTACTTCTGGGGGAAATTATCTCCTTCTCAAATTTAATCAAATCTACACAAAGAGTCTTAAATTCACTTTTAAAATCATTTGAAATAAAATCAAAGGTAGAGATTACCTGATCACTTCCAGTGTCAGATTATGATTCATCAGAATTATTTGCTGAGACATTGATAGCCATCATGCAAAAGCTTCTTTCATCTGCATCATCTTCATCATCACTTGAGCTGGATGATGATGCATGTTCTGAATCACGGCTTGAGTCATAGATATCCATCATGCATAGATCCTTTTCATTTGTATCATCTTCATCTTCAGAGGAGCTGGGTGATGACTCTGACTCAGTCTCACTCCATGTCTCAGCCACAAAGCCCTTTCCCTTAAGTTTATGTTTGTGGGAGGATGGCCTGCTGGAGTGTTTCTTTTCTTCCTTTTCTTTTCTTCTGTCCTTCCTTTGCTTTTTTGAACACTCTGGTAGGATGTGTCCAGGCTTCCTGCAGCCAAAACAAATAATTTCTTTAGAGTGTGTTCTGTCATACCTTGGTTTCTCCTTGGATCTGAAGTTCTTCTTTCTGAGGTCCTTTCTAGCCATTTTGCAGAATCTTTTGGCTAGGAGGCTCATGAACTCCATTTCTCCTGGAGCTTTGTCTTCCTCTTCTGTTGCCTGAAAAGCAATGCTTCTTCCTTTTTGGTAGCTGGAGAGGTGGTAGACTGTTCAGCTTCTCTTGACTTGATAAGCTCCTCATAGGATTTTAGTTTGCCTAATAAGGTCTCAGTAAAGATCTCATTTAGGCTTATGGATTCCTTAATTGGATAGATCCTAGAGTCCCATGTGCTGGGGAAGCACATTAGGATCTTATCATTTACTTCAGTGATTGAGATCACTTTATCCAAAGGCTTCATCTCATTGATGATGTGACTGAGTCTGTTATACATATCTGCAACTGTTTCAGTATCTCCTTTCTTGAAGTTCTCATATTGGGAGATGAGATGAGATCTCCTGTCCTTTCTCTCATCTGCAGATCCTTCAACCATGTTGTTGAGAGAGTTCCAGATATCCCTGGCTGAGGTGCAGTCCACAACCTTCTGGAATATGTCATCAGACATGGTCTGTGCCAAGATGTTCATAGCTTTGGCATTTGCATTCCTTTGTTTCTTCTGAGCATCTGTCCACTCAGGGGGTGGAACAACATTAGTGTTGGTTGCTGTTTTAGTACTTGTTGTTGCTGATGGAGTAGGAGGTCCTGTCAAAATAGAATTAAAATATATTCATCAATAGGAGTTCATATAAAGTTTGATCCTTGCTTTCCATAATGCAAACTTGTTAAGATTGCACATAGGAGGTCTTGTGCTTGAGTAATATTTGTTCTCTGCCATGAGTTTTTAGAAAAAGAAAACTCTAGAAAAAGTTAAGATCTAATTGATCTTTGGATTCAGGTGTTAGCCTATGTAATCAATCAACCAGCCTCTGATACCAATTGAGGGGACTCGATGCAACCAACTTGACCAAAATCCCAGACTATTGGTGAAGGCGCTACCTATCCTTTATAGAGTCGGTCACCTGAGCATGATCCACGGGGCAGCCAGTTAGGCCCCCAGGGGACACACCCTTCTGCTTCGACTAGTGCCTCAACATCGGAGGCATTGCTGCACCCAACACAGAGCATCAACTTCTCCTCTAATTTGATCCGAACACCAAGGGAGTATGAGGGTTGCGGTCGGTGCTGGAGGGATCTGTCAAACACGGGAGGATGTCGATAGGAGTAGGTAGGCAGACGATGGTGGAGACGAGTAGTGGATTGTCCGATCCAGGCTGTGGACAATAGTTTGAGCACGATCTTCTTTGCTCATCTTTTGTTAGGCAGTATAAACCATTGTCAGTGATGGGGTTGAAGGTGGAGCATTAGAGGGTAGCTGAATTATTTGTACACTGGGGAGATGCACATTTAGGTGCGCCGGAGAGGGGGCAACATTGAGCCTTAGCTTGGTGCGGATTGTGGGTGGAGAATTTTGTTGGAGTGATGTTAGCGGAGGCAGGAGATCAACGTGTTGCATGCGCAGGTGCAGAGTAGTGTGTAGACGATATTCATAGGTAAACGCAAGGGTTACACTTGGTGGTTGCGAGTAATGTGGTGTATTGTCGCATGTGGAGTTATAGGAGATGTTTGTCACAAATGGTCGACTGGGATTGTGTTGTTGAAGTCCATTGGGTTGATGAGAATACATGGCGGTGACTGTCACACGTGGAGTTGGAGGCAGCTATTGTCGTGGATGCAGTGGTGTCAAAGGTCGCATTGGCAGAGGCTGAGGTTTCAGTAGAGCCACGATGGCGGCAGTAAGGATTGTTGTTGGGAATAATGCCCAACAATGTTCCTGATTTGATGAAGTGCTCATGTCAATGATAAAAGAAATATGTAATTGATGTTATATCTTATGTATGTATGCAGTGTATCGACAGTGTGCCCAGTTTTTCTCATATATCTCTAAGTCCAAAATCATTGAAAAGAATTGGACATATTGTTGAGTAAGGACTGGACATATCGTTGAAAATGTACAAACATATTGCTGAAATAGTATAGACTTATCGTGGAATAAGTACAAATATCATCGTGAAGGAGCTATGTGATCGTGAAGGCTGTTATATATCGTGGAGACAGAGAATGCAATTGAGAAGTTCCATATCGTCGAAAGGATCACGATGATATCGACGAGAAGACCTTATTTTGTCATAATTGAACAAGTCACTGAGACGGGAAGTTCTGTCGTCGAGATAGTTTTCATATCGTCGAGATTTCTATTCGAGGGGAAGATCTCAGAAGACTTGAAGAGTTGTCTAAGCTGGATCGCTGAGATGGCAAGTTGTGTCGTTGAGATGGTGTTCATATCGTCGAGACAGACTGAGATTTCTTTGAAACGCGCTGTCTGCATTTAAAGCCGCCGTCTAAGGATCCAATCAGTGGATGTTGTTTAGGAATGAGCTTCTCACATTTATGAGACCTTGGAATAGACCGTTAGACATTTCTGTCATATATACAGATAATTTGTTTGCCCTAAATAAGATAGAATACAGAAAGAGAAAGAATCAATCGAATCAAAAACAATGAA
Organism: Dactylorhiza incarnata; assembly: GCA_033032865.1. Classification (NCBI taxonomy): domain Eukaryota; kingdom Viridiplantae; phylum Streptophyta; class Magnoliopsida; order Asparagales; family Orchidaceae; genus Dactylorhiza; species Dactylorhiza incarnata. Next base: position 2,603,316 of record JAWHQI010000078.1, read on the forward strand.
ACGACTTTCAGAAGAAGAAACATTCTCGAGAACATTGCTCTCAGTTCACCAAGGTTCAGTCAGTCATCAATGACTGATAAGCTTATTCTAGATTGAAGAAGAGGATCAACGAGAACCTTTTGTGGATCAGTGAATAGATCTTCAAGGCTTTCTCTTCAGATCCAGAGGTTGTCTGCTTCAGGCCTCGGAAGACTCTTCAGGATATTTCTATTCCCTATTCTGTGAAGTGTTCTTCATTATTCTAAACATAATACTATTTTGTAGGATTCTTTGAGTCTGAGCTGTAGGGTTCTGTGAGAACCTGAGGTAGGAACTATTGCAGATCTAAATTGTAGGTCTTGGAGTGCTTGAGTTGTAGGGTTCCAAGAACCTGAGGTAGGATCCTAGAAGGATCTGAGTTATAGGGCCTATTGTGCCTGAGGTGTAAGATCTGTGGAGGAGATTTGAGTTTTTAGTTGAGTTTGCTGACTCTAGCACACTGTTAGATATGCGCAGAGGGATAATGGAGTACTCAAGACACATTATCTTGGGGAACCACTATAAATCTGGTATCTTTGTGTGTTGTGTTTTGTGGCTGTGATCTATGTTATGATTTACTTTATTTGCTTTTGTGCTTAAATTTCAAAAAATAGTCATATCACCTATTCCCCCCTCTAGGTGATAGTTCCATAAACAATAAGTGGTATCAGAGATAGGTTGCTCAAAGAGTGACTTAACAGTCAGATCTTGATCTGTTGAACTATTCCTAATGGCTGGAGGTGATCAGCACAAAGAGATGAGGTCCATGAAACTTTTAGTGTGCTCTAAAGAAAATTTTCCTATCTGGAAAGAAAGAGTCAGGTTGTTCATGGAGGTTGCATATCTCAGAGTATTTGTTGTTGTTCAGGAGGGACCTCAAATACCTATGACAGCCTCAACCATTGAACCTTCCAAGCAAGTACCAAAGAAGTACTTTGACATGAGTAAGGATGAACTCACCTTGTGTCCCTTATAAAAGGGCACAAAACATAATTGTAAGTGTTATAGATGACTCCACCCTCCAAAATATCATTCACTGCAAATCTGCCAGGGAGATGTAGGACTCCTTGATTGTTTACATGGAGGGGACAGAAGAGGTAAGGGATGACATGAAGTTCCTTCGAAACCAGAAGTATGAGACCGTCAAACAAGGCAAAAGTGAAACCATCTCAAACTTCTATGAGAGATTTTTCAAGATTGTGAATGGCCTGAGAAATTATGGAAGGGAGTTCACAAACTTTGATCTCAATGACAAATTCCTTTGATCCCTCATGAAGGAATGGGACATCAAGATATGTGCCATCAGGGAGATGGGACATCTGGGCATCATGGAGCCCAAGAATTTGTATGGAAAGTTGTTATCCCATGAGCTTCAACTTGACCCAAGAAAAGTTGAAGAGGAAAGCTCAAGTGGAGCACCAGAGAAAGGCATGTGGCTCTTAAGGCTGAGAGCTTAAGGAGAACCAAAGGCAAGACTCCTGTATTTCAGGATAAATCTGAAAGCAGTGAGGCTTCTGATGCCAGCACATCAGAATCTGACAACACGGATAAAGAACTGGCTCTCTTTTCCAAGCAATTTAAAAAGCGGATGTCAAGAAGGAGAAGAGACAGCCATAGGTCATCCTCATCTAGTTCAAGGAGATCTGGTCATCATGACAGATCTAAATCATCAAGGGATGACAAGTATAAATCTAAACCCAATAAATTTGATTTAACTAATACAGTGTGTTATTGCTGTAAGAAAATAGGTCACATGATTGTTGACCGCCCCTCTAAAAAGTGGGAATCAAAGAAACATGAAGATGAAAGAAATGCAAAGGACATGAAGAAAACAGAAAAAGGATTCAGTGCAAAGAAGATCAGAACCTTAAGTGATTCTGATTCAAGATCTTCAGAATCTGAGGAGGAAGCTCTCAATGGCCTCATGGACATAAATGAAGACATCAAGTATGAGAACACCTCTCCTGGGAAGGTACATATCAGAGCCCCTTTGTCTGCCTCTGATTCTTAATCAGTGGCAGATTCTATGCATGTTGATGAATCTGAGTCTGCTCACAATAGCACATCCTCAAGATCCCCATCTGAGGATGAGTCTATACTAATGCAGCACTATGAAGCTTTGTGGAAAGATTTCAAGAAAAGAAATAAGCTCCTTAGAGTACAATCTAAGGAGTTAGCATCCTTGAAAATTACCCATTCTGAGTTCAAGGAGACAACTGAAAAGCTGGCTGCTATGAGAAAAGAAGTGGATAAATTCGAGGAAGCCACAAAACTTAAAAATGCTGAATTAACACAGAAGAACAAGGTCATTAAGGACCTTGAGGAAATACTATTGGCTTGATAAGGTACTTTTGCAGGATGGTGTTGCGCACTTAGAACTCTCCCCAAATCTGCGACGCGACCACCATGGAATCTGTGAAAGATCGAATATCCTGGATGGCTAGCTCCTTGGCAAGGCGTATGCCCACCACTATAGCCTTATACTCCGCTTGATTGTTTGTGACTGGGAAGAGGATCTCGACTGCTTGCTCGATCCTAGTTCCCTGTGGGCTGACAAGCACGAAGCCTACTCCCACAGAGATTTTTCCCGAAGCTCCGTCCACGAACATCTTCCAGGAAATTAGATTAGAAGGTGCCTCACTTGGATCTGCTTCTCCCGAGAAGTCAGCTAAGAAGTCTGTCACCGCCTGTGCTTTGATCGACACCTGGGACGAGAAAAAAAGGTTGAACTCACTGAGTTCTACCGACCATTTTGCAAACCTTCCAGAATGCTTCACTCCTTCCAGGATACGTCGGAGGGGATGATCGGTGATGACCCGGATGGAGTGAGCTTGGAAATAGGGATGGAGCTTCCGCGCCGACACCACCAAGGTGAAGGCAAGATTCTCCAGGATCGGATATCACAACTCCGCCTTCTTTAGCACCCAGCTAACGTAATAGATGGGTAGCTGCTTTATTCTTTCTTCTCTGACGAGCACCGAGCTTACTTATTCTACCCCAACTCCTAGGTAAACGAGAGGTCTTTACCTTCTTTTAGGCTTTGGAGGAGAGGTGTCTGGGTTAGGTGCTGCTTTAACCGCCCGAATGCATTTTCGCACTCTTCGGATCACTCGAAGTCGACGTTCTTTCTGAGTGTCTTGAAGAACGGAGAGCACTTCTCCCCCGCCTTTGACAGGAAGCAGCTAAGGCCAGCTAGCCTTCCAGTCAACCTCTAGAATTCTTGATTACTCTTTGGTGAGGTCATCTCCAGGATAGCCTTAACCTTATCAGGGTTAGGCTCTACCCCTTCCGGGATGAGATGTCCCAAGAACTATCCTCTCCCCGCCCCGAACACGCACTTTGTAGGATTGAGCCTCATTTTGAACTTTCTAAGAGTCGTTAAGGTCTCCACCAGCTCGGCAACATGCTCCTGGATGCTCTTGCTTTTGATGAAGAGGCTGTCCACGTACACTTCCAGGTTCCTCCCCTTTTGCTCTTTGAAAACATGATCCATCATCAGCTGATAGGTAGCCCCTACATTTTTCAACCTGAAGGGCATCATCTTGTAGTTGTAGCAGCCATCACTAGTGATGAAGAAAACATCGCGGCAATCAAGGGGGTGCATCTTGATCTGGTGGTATCCTGAAAATGCATCAAGAAAGCTCATCACAGAAAAACCGATGGCGGAATCAACCAGCGCGTCGATTCGAGGCAAGGGATAACAATCCTTCGGGCATGCTTTATTTAGAAGGGAAAAGTAGATACACATGCACCATTTACCCTCACCCTTCTTTACCATTACAACATTGGAGACCCAGCCTGGATACTGGATCTCTGACACAAAGCCTGCCTCAAGCAGCTTCCCTACTTCCTCCCTGATAGGTCGGGCCAGCAAGATGACACTTGACCTCTTCTTCTGCCGGATGAGCTTGATCGCGGGGTCTAGATTGAGGCGATGGCAAGCTACCCCCGCGTCAATCCTGAGCATTTTGGCGGTGCTCCAGGCGAAGATGTCAACATTCTTTTGCAGACATGCCGCCATCTCGATCTTTTCTGTGGTCTTCAGAGACCCTCCTATCTTCAGCAGCCCAGGTACTCCAGGCTCAGAATGTACCTCGATCTACTCCACCTAATATGCGGCTTCTAGTCTAGCCATCCCTTCCAGCACTTTCTCCATCTCCTCATCGTCCGCCATCCAGCTGATGGTGCTAACTGCACCAAGGTAGCACTCGCGAGCGGATCTTGGATCGCTCCTGATCCTCACCTGAACCTCCCTTTGGCAGTACTTCAAGCACTGATGGTAAGAGGATGGGACGACCTTGAAGAAATTGATGAGCGGCCTCTCACAGATCGCCTTATAGCAACTTGGGGCGTCGATGATGATGAAGCGACACTTGATGGAGGTGCCGCCGAGTGTTACTAGGAGATCCACTCCTCCCTCCACCTCTTTCCTCTCTCCTGAGAAGCCAAAGAGGGGACCATCTAAAGTCGTGACCCATCCTGGCTCAACTCCCAACCCATCGAACGTCTTTTTGAAGATAACGTTTACAGAGATTTTGTTATCTACTAAGATCTGATCGACGGTGAAGTGCTCCATGGATGATTGAATTACGAGGGCAACATGGAAGGGATTCTCATTCCCTAACATGTCCTCCTCTGAAAAAGTGATCTCGTCATATGGGGGCGGTACCTGCGAGGTCGAGGCGACACTCCGACGATAGATTTGATGGAGGTTTCCCTTGCAGGAAGCTCCGAGCCCTGCTCCCCCATGAATCACTCTCACTACAACTCATCCTACTCCACCTCATGTTCCCTGGATGGGTTGTCCTCTACCTCTCTAGTCAATTCGGTCTTCATTCCTCCTTCGAGCGACAACTTGCATTGCCTGCAGCTCGACATGGGCTTCCAACCACCTAGGCTCTGCTCCCACTTCTCCAGCGGCTAGTCTCCTCCTGGCCTCCCAAAAATCTGGGCAGGCCATCGTCACGTGCCCCTCTACCCGATGGAGCTCACAATAGAGGGGAAACTCCTCTGCCTGCAACCTTCTCCGTTAATTCCTTCGGGGTGGCTTGTTACTGTTGGAGCATGCGTTTTGCACTCTTCCGGTTTGATAATAACAAAGTCCCATTTGTATTTGATTCTATTTTTATTAATGGTGTGCAGGTAACAGGTATGAGATGTTCACAATTCTGAATGGAGCTCAATTTGACTGAATGAAGAATTTTGATATCGGAATTTTTCCGACAGCCGATGTCGCCCAGGCGACAGCAGAGAAGTTACAACAACTGTCCGCACGTCAGCACGATGAACAGCAGTTTTGCGCTGTCGAAATTCCGACAGCGATGTCGCCCAGGCGACAGCACGGAAGTTACAGCAACTGCCCGCACGACAGCACTACGAGCGGCAGTTTAGCGCTGTCGGAATTCCGACAGTGATGTCGCCCAGGCGACAGTGAAAATCTATATATTGGCTCGTTTTGTTCGTGCATTCCAAGCATTGAGAATTTCAAGTCCCTTCCTGAGTGCATAGGAACCAGAGAGCTCCAGAACCTCATCAACTCCCTTTTGTGCTTAGAAGGTTTGAGATTGAAGACAAGATCGGACGCGCTTCTACATCAACGATCATCTCGAGGCTTCAACCTTCCTTTCAGAGATCTGAATTTCTAGGGAGTTGTTTTTTTTCATTTTGTATTTTCATTTATATACATTTCACTTTGTATTGGTAGGGAAATCGTCTCCTTGTGCGTGACGTCTAAGTCCTTGCGTGGCTTAGGGGAAAAATCGCTTCCTTGTGTGGAGCATCCAAGTCCTTGCGTGGCTTGGTGGGAAATCGTGGCCTTGTGTGCTACGTCTAGATCTTGGGAAGATCTAGAGGATAGGTTTGGGCTTCCTTTTAAACACAAATTGTAAAAGGTTTATTATCATATTTGTGCCTTGATCTTAAGCATTGTTAAGATCATATTATTTGTATGTGAATTTCATGATTATAAAATTATGACTTTTTCTTTAATTGCAAAGATGGTTGCTTAATCTTTAACTTAGAAATTTATGTTTGAATTAATTTAAAAATTACATTGGTTTGAAATTTTTATAAGTAATTTTTAGAAAAGTAAAATTTGTTTTAAAATTCCTAAGTAAAAAAATCGTATCTTTTAAAAGGCCCTTATTCACCCCCCTCTAAGGGCACCACAAGATCCAACACGTGGTATCAGAGCGAGGTTACTCCAAAACGGTTTTACCATCGGGAGTAATGGCGCACAACGATCACGTGTTCGTTGAGGGGCAAGGAATTAGTAGGCCACCACTTTTTACCGGTACAGACTATAACTATTGGAAAACCCGAATGCGGTGTTTTCTAATAGCTCTCGACATGGAAGTTTGGAATATGGTCGAGACGAGTTATACTTCCCCAACATATGATGTAGGAAATGTAACAATGGACAAACCCAAAGACAAGTGGGATGACAATGATGAATTAAAATGTAAAAACAATGCAAAAGCCAAGAATGCTTTATTTTGCACACTAGATCGCACTGAATTTAATAGAGTTTGTGCTTGTGATACTGCATATGAAATTTGGAATTTCTTAGAAATCACTCATGAAGGTACTTCGCAGGTAAATGATTCAAAGCTATTTCAACTGGATTCGGAATTCGAAAGATTCAAAATGGAGGTGGATGAAGAAATTGATACAATGTACACACGATTCACTAAAATCGTGAGTGATTCAAAGGTGCTGGGTAAGGTTTTCTCCAATGGAGATTTAGTAAGGAAAATCTTAAGATCACTTCCCCCGAAATTCAATCCTAAAGTGACTGCAATCTCTGAGTCACATGATCTTAAGACCTTACAATTGGAGAGCCTCATTGGAAATCTGAAAACTCATGAGGTGGAGTTGAAAATCCAAAGCCAAGAGTACAATTTGGAGCCCCAAAAGAAGAGCTTGGCGTTGAAATCAAGAAGGGAAGTTGAGACTGAATCTGAAGAAAGTGAGGAAGATGAGGAAGGACTATTTGTGAGGAGCTTTAAAAAGTTTATGAGAAATCCGGAGAGGAGAAATTCATTTAAAAGATTTTTCAAAAAGAACGATTTTGTCTACCAAAAAGGCAAAGGAAAAATGGAGAATGAAGAGGAGCGTCCGCTACCAGAGTGCTACCATTGCAAGAAGATTGGTCATATCAGAAGCAAGTGCCCAAAGTATTTGAAAGAGCAAAAAGCAAAGAGGCACGATAAAAGTTACAAGAAGAAAGTGTTAAAGGCAGAGACTTGGGATGATTCTTCGTCTGGTGAAGAAAGTGATTCCTCAACACAGGAGGAAGAGGAGGCAAATGTCTGCTTGATGGGGAAAGAAAATGCGTCATCTGACGATGATTGCAGTGTCCAAAGCGACACTGAGGTAACTCCTCCATCTTATGATGATTTATATTCTGAATTTATGAAAACATGCAAATTTTTGGATAAAAGCCTAAAGGAAATTGATTTTTTAAAGTCTGACAATAAAGGTCTTTTAAAAGTGAACAAAAAATTATCAAATGAGTTAAAAACTATTGAGAAAGAGAAGGTAACTTGTCAAGAGTGTGATCACTCTTCGACAAAGATAAAAGAACTTGAAAATACTATTTCTAAGTCCGATCAAAAAATTGATCTACTTGTAAAAGAGAAAAAAGACTTAGAAAAAGTTGTTAAAACCTCTCATTCTCAATTAGAGAATTATAAGAAAAATGTTGCAAATAGATGTGGCATGATAGTTAAAGAAAATTCAATTTTAAAGTCCAAAGTAAATGAGTTGAACATGGCAATTGGAAAATTTGGTGTTGGAAAAAAATCTCTGGATATGATTTTAGCAACCAATGCCATGGGACAGCAAAATTTGGGCTAGGATACTTTTCTGGAAGCTCTGGAAGCTGTCGGAAATTTCCGACAGCTGATGTCGGAACCAGCGACAGCTCCAGGTTTAGAAAACCTATTTTTCAAAATGAAAATTTTTCTAAGTCCACACATAAAGATGTTTTCACCAGCAAGAGTCCAGAGAAACCATTGAAAAATGGTTCCTCACCATTCATTGTATGTGCAAAATGTCATCGATTTGGTCACATCTCGGGCTCATGTTGGAAGAAAGGAAAAGTTAATGTTAAACAAATCTGGGTACCTAAGGCGTCCACCTATACAATGGGATCGACCACTTGGGTAACCAGATCTTTACTCTCATCATCGTTTTAGGTGTGCGTGCAGGCTAGGAACAAGGAAGACGTGTGGTATTTGGACTCTGGATGTTCAAAACACATGACGGGCGATAAATCAAAGTTCCTTAGCCTGGAAATGAAGAAAGGTGGAACAGTGACATTTGGAGATAATGGCAAGGGTAAAGTCAAAGGCATTGGAGTAGTAGGTAACGAAGAATTTAAAATTTCAAATGTTTTATATGTTAAAGGTTTGAAACATAATTTAATTTCTATTAGTCAACTATGTAATAAAAATCTAAATATTTTATTTGACTCTAGCTCAAACCTTTGCAAAATTATTGATTCTAAAACAAACGAAATCGTACTTACTGCACCAAGAATAAACAATGTCTATACAATCACTTTTCATGATTTATCTCATTCTACACTTAAATGTTTTATTTCAAAGAATGATGAACTTGAATTATGGCATAGGAGACTAGGACATTCTAGTGCTAAACGCATAGTAAAGCTTTCTAAAAATAAAATAATAAAAGGTTTACCAAATTTGAATGGAAAGCTTTCTTCATTATGTTCACCATGCCAAAAAGGAAAGTTTACAAAATCATCTTTTAAATGCAAAAATGTTATTTCTACTACTACACCTTTATATTTATTACATATGGACTTGTTTGGTCCAATTACTACACAAAGTCTAGGAGGTAGAAAATATACGTTTGTTATTATTGATGATTATTCTAGATTTTGTTGGACATTGTTTTTAAATTCAAAATCTGATGCTTTTGATGAATTTGTAAAACTAATTTCACGTATTCAAAATGAACTTGATTTAAAAGTAAAATGCATTAGATCAGATCATGGAGGAGAGTTTGATAATGAAAAATTTATTTCATATTGTAATGAATTTGGGATAAAACACGAATTTTCCTCTCCTTGCACACCACAACAAAATGGTGTAGTGGAGAGGAAAAATAGAACACTTCAAGAATTAGGACGTACTATGCTTTGTGAATTTAAATTGCCAAAATATTTTTGGGCCGAAGCGGTTAGTACTGCATGCTATATTATTAGTCGTGTCATGATTCGTCCTACATTATAATTAACTTCTTATGCAATTTATTTAAATTTTTTGGTTGTAAATGCTTTATTTTGAATACAAAAGATAACTTAGGCAAATTTGATGAAAAATGTGATGAAAGAATTTTCATTAGTTATTCTTCAACTAGCAAGGCCTATAGAATTTATAATAAAAGTACTAAAGTGGTTGAAGAATCTATTCATGTAAAATTTGATGAAAACATTTCTTGTGTAGAAAATACTAAAGTTGCAGGCAATGAGAAAAATGAAGAAGATGTGGAACAAAATCTGAGGAAAAATGATGATGATAATGATGATGAAGAAAAAGTAGAGAAATAAGACGAAAAAGATGGTGAAGAAGAAGAAGAACAAGGATATGTACCTCCAACCGAGCTAAGGTTCTCAAAAGATCATCCGCAAGAATTTGTTATTGGAGAACCATTAAGTGGGGTACGTACACGTTCTAGTTTACATGAAAGTTTTTCAAATTTATGTTTTGTCTCAAATATAGAACCAAAAGATGTTGCCACCGCTTTAAATGATGAATCTTGGTTTCTAGCTATGAATGAAGAACTTAACCAATTTGAAAGAAATAAAGTTTGGATTCTTGTTGATAGACCTAGTGATCATCCAGTGGTAGGAGTCAAATGGATTTTCAAAAACAAATTAGATAGTGACTCTAGGGTCACTAGAAACAAAGCTAGGCTTGTAGCGAAAGGACATAATCAAATTGAAGGGGTAGATTTTGATGAAACATTTGCACCCGTAGCACGATTGGAAGCAGTTAGAATTTTTGTTGCATTTGCTAGTCATAAAAGATTTAAATTATTGCTAATGGATATTAAAACTGCATTTTTAAATGGGTTGATTAAAGAAGAAGTTTATGTTGAACAACCTCCAGGATTTATAAATGAAAAATTTCCTAATCGCGTATATAGATTGCTAAAAGCTTTGTATGGTTTAAAAAAAGCACCACGAGCATGGTATGATAGATTGACTATATATTTATTACAAAATGGTTTTAAAATGGGTGGTGTTGATTGTACACTCTTCATTAAGCAAGTAGATGATGATTTAATTGTTTTACAAATTTATGTTGATGATATTATTTTTGGAGCCACTAATGAAGAGTTGTGTAATTATGTTGTAAAAATGATGGAAAGTGAATTTGAGATGAGTATGGTAGGAGAATTAAAATATTTCTTAGGATTTCAAATTGTTCAAAAACATGATGGAGTTTTTATTAACCAATCAAAATATATTCATTATGTTTTAAAACGATTTGGATTTGAAAATCTAAAACAAGCAAATACTCCTATGAGTGTATCTTTAAAATTAGGAAAAGATGAAAATGGAATATCAATAGATCAAACTTTATATAGAGGCATGATAGGTTCACTTTTATATTTAACTGCTTCTAGACCGGATGTTATGTTTTCAGTTTGTTTATGTGCTAGATTTCAAGCAGATCCCAAAGAATCACATTTAAAAGCGGTAAAACGAATTTTTAGATATTTAATTGGCACATCTAAACTTGGTTTGTGGTATCCTCATAGCGATGATTTTACTCTTTTTGGCTATTCTGATTCTGATTATGCCGGTTGTTCACTAGATAGGAAAAGCACTAGTGGCACTTGTCACTTTTTAGGCCCTTCACTCATTTCATGGTCGAGTAGGAAACAGAATTCTGTTGCCCTCTCAACCATCGAGGCCGAATACATCGCACTTGGTAGTTGTTGTGCACAAGCTCTTTGGATGAAACAAACTTTAGAAGACTTTAACATTAAACAACAAACAATAGAGCTATGGTGCGATAACAAAAGTGCAATTGATTTAACTTACAACCCAGTTCATCACTCTAGGTCTAAACATATTGACGTTAGGCATCATTTTATAAGAGACCACATTAAAAATAATCGGATTAAAATTTCATTTATAGGCACGGATAATCAACTAGCGGATGTATTCACTAAATCGTTACCGGATTCCCGTTTTTCTATGCTTAGGCTAGAATTGAGAATCCTAGACATTTCACAATGATTATATCACTACTTATGACCTATAAAATTAAAAATATCACAAAACCTATACATTTTAAAAAGAAAAACTAAATTTTAAATTAAACCATAGAATTTGAATGACTTAACAAAAATTCTCACATCATTAATATTACATACAAATTGTTCCATAAAAACAGTAGAAATCAACATAAGATTAAGTTCATTAACAGAAAATGAAATCTGGGCAAGTTCACTGTCGCCCAGGCGACAGTGAATGTCGGAAAATTCCGACATTAGTCAGAAGCAGCAACCTGCTGGAAACTACTCAGAATCATCATATCCAGCCCTGCTACTTTCTGGACAGTCTTCTGAAGTTCCACGTCTTACGGCCTTTCCACATCGAGTCCGCCTAATCGATTGGCATGTCGGTTCTTCATCTGGGACTTCCCATTCGGCCGCTTCTTCAGGAGTAGGTTTTAACTTCAGTCCCTTCACCAGAAATTTCATAAACTTCTGCATTCTACTACGATCCTTCTTCACTTCTTTCTTGTGTTCCTCAAATAAATCACGAAGATCATCTATAAACTCTCGTAGTGATCCTCCCCTAGGAATTGTAGGCTCTCTAATCTCTATTCCAGGATGAGGCTTTTTATGAGATTTCTTCACTTTCATGGTACCTGTATAGTATATTTCAGGAACACAATCATCTAAGTATGCATCTTGACCTATCCATTCATACTTATTATATAGAATACGTTGAATTATTGCCCCCATTGGCAAAGTATGAATCTTCACCCATTTTGGATGTTTTTATCTAAAAGCATAACGAATCTGGGCAAGGATGAGATCCGCTAGATCAAAGGGTTCCTCCTCCATAATAAAATATGTAATCAGCGTCAACTGCGCTGTAATACTCCTTGTATCTCCACTTTTCAGCGTGACTGAGTTTCTCAATATGTCTTGGACTAAATAGGCATCAGGAGTGAGTGAAGAAACTTCCGTGATTAGGGTCTTCTTTTGACTTCCATGTAAACTCATATTTACAAGAGTCCAATCTCTATCCTTTCTATAGCTCTCTACTATATCTGGCATATGATCACTCATAAGAAGACCAAATACATCTCTAAGATCAACATGTGTTATTTCCACTTGTTGACCTTGGATTCTCGATCTCACTCCCCCATCCAATTCAGTGTAACTCGGGTCTTCCAAATGATTATAAAATTCTCGGATCAAGAAAGATGAGAACATATCTACTAAGATTATTGATATTATACCTGCATTAGCAAGACTAGTATAGATATGATCGTGCTTAGGAGAGTCAAATTCTACATATTTTGAAACTCCAATTATTGCTTTCTCAATCCCCGGATATACTTGATAAGAACTATGCGCATCTTCACACATACTCTTACGTGCCTTAGAACTGGAAGCCATTCTGCAAACATAACAAAACAAAAGTAAGTTAAACAAGTTCTGTGCACTGGGAAGATGTCGCCCAGGCGATATTGACTGTCGGAAAATTCCGACAGTACTCCAGTGAAATTTTTTTTTTATAAAATTTTTCAACTAGACTTCCAGATCTACTTAAAATCAAGCTATATTTCTGTTAAAATTTTTTTTTCTAGAACAAAACTACATCTTCTCACATATCCTTTACTATTCATCTTCTTCAACCTTCTTCAAAAGAAAAATCTTTAGTTTTTGAAATTAAACCATGTAAAAAATACAAAACTTAAACCCCAAAAATCACAAAATCCAAACATATTTCACCAAGATCCAACAAATCCACTTGATTTACACTAGATCTACACCTTTAATACACAAAACTTCAAAGATCTACACCATTCATCAAAAGTAAAATGAAAATCACATTTTTCTTCTCTACTTTCAAAAATCACAAATCTCTAAAAAAAATTTAGAGTCAAAAACTTAAAAATCAAACAAAAATACCTTAGATCTAGGGTTGTCGCCGAACTCCGACAGTTTCCTCTCACCTTTCAGTCCAGAAAATGATGTACAATAGGGTTTGACTCGGTTTTAAGCCGTATTTATATTTTTAGCTGTCGCCCAGGCGACAGTGACTGTCGGAAAATTTCCGACAGCTCCCGATTTGCTTAATCTTTAGTTTTGGTCCCTATGATGTTTTACAATAGTTATATGTCATTATTAATGCTACAACTCATGAATTGATTCCAAACCATGTGCTTTTTATTTTTTTTAAAAATGGCTATTTACATGATTCTATGATTTCATTTCCACTCTATCATCGTATTGACACTCCTACTAAGTTGTTTAGACTATTGGAAATTGTTTTCGCATGCCTCTAAGTATGAGAAATTGTTTATATATAATAATGAACTATCACGTTCACTTCTTTTGATCCATAGATATGTATTTTATTTAATATATACATGAATCATATTTGCTTTAACATAATACAATAGCACTTCATAAATACTACTTTCACCCTTGATTTGTTAGCACAACCAAATATACACCATCTTTTGCGATTCAAGTGAATTCGGAGATCCTTGGTCAATTAAAAATAAAAATTATAAATATCTCAAAATTAAATATCACAAAATATGTGATCAACAAAAAGTTTAAATTGAGGACAAGGATACTCCACCAAGCACTACTTACCCTCCAGATAAGTCTTAATAAGCATTGTGAGGTTGAGCACCTTGGAAAGAATTGTAAAGTGTCTTGTGCAAAAGAAAAAATAGTATTCAATTCTTATTGTGCTATATCTTCAAGGTCAAAGTTGTCTTTATATGCTTATATTATGTTTTCTATTCCAATGATCATGTAAATTAAAAAATTTCATATGTTTGATCAAAGCATCACTTGTACACATCATTATGTTATATAAACATTCATCTCATGAGAATTGGACCGAAAAGATTCCAAATTTCTATACAAAATTGTGTCTTTCTATGATACTTTAAAATGACATTAATCATGTTTCAGTTATTTTGTTTTATTCTACTACTTCATATGGCTATACCATCTCTTCATGAGTTTATTCAATACTATGGCATATTACTATTTTTCAAGACATTCAATCATTTTCAACACAAGTGCTTCCGCTTACTCTTATTTTCTACATCCTCTCTCTTCCCTTAAGAACTACTCATTAATTTCATATTACCTTTTGCTAATACCAAAAGGGGGTGAATTATAAGTATATTCAAGAAATCAAAGAACTATTACACCTAAATATTCCACCTAAACAATACATCATTTCAATTTACTATAACATTTAGGGGGAGCATTTATTTAGAGGGAGCATTCATCTAGGGGGGAGATTACATTTAAGAGGAATATATCATGTTATTTTTGTGCACACACCATATGTTAAAATCAACAACCTAAATAGACATGATTTCTTTTAATACGGATTTGTTATTATCAAAAGGGGGAGATTGTTGGAGCATGCGTTTCGCACTCTTCCGGTTTGATAATAATAAAGTCCCATTTGTATTTGATTCTATTTTTATTAATGGTGTGCAGGTAACAGGTATGAGATGTTCACAATTCTGAATGGAGCTCAATTTGACTGAATGAAGAATTTTGATGTCGGAATTTTTCCGACAGCCGATGTCGCCCAGGCGACAGCAGAGAAGTTACAACAACTGTCCGCACGTCAGCACGATGAACAACAGTTTTGCGCTGTCGGAATTCCGACAGCGATGTCGCCCAGGCGACAACATGGAAGTTACAGCAACTGCCCGCACGACATCACTACGAGCGGCAGTTTAGCACTGTCGGAATTCCGACAGTGATGTCGCCCAGTCGATAGTGAAAATCTATATATTGGCTCATTTTGTTCGTGCATTCCAAGCATTGAGAATTTCAAGTCCCTTCCTGAGTGCATACGAACTAGAGAGCTCCAGAACCTCATCAACTCCCTTTTGTGCATAGAAGGTTTGAGATTGAAGACAAGATCGGACGCGCTTCTACATCAATGATCATCTCGAGGCTTCAACCTTCCTTTCAGAGATCTGAATTTCTAGGGAGTTGTTCTTTTCATTTTGTATTTTCATTTATATACATTTCACTTTGTATTGGTAGGGAAATCGTCTCCTTGTGCGTGACGTCTAAGTCCTTGCGTGGCTTAGGGGAAAATCGCTTCCTTGTGTGGAGCGTCCAAGTCCTTGCGTGGCTTGGTGGGAAATCGTGGCCTTGTGTGCTACGTATAGATCTTGGGAAGATCTAGAGGATAGGCTTGGGCTTGGTCTAGGGAGAGACAAGTGATAGCCTTCCGATCCTTGGGAGAAGGATTGGTAAACACAAATTGTAAAAGGTTTATTATCATATTTGTGCCTTGATCTTAAGCATTGTTAAGATCATATTATTTGTATGTGAATTTCATGATTATAAAATTATGACTTTTTCTTTAATTGCAAATATGGTTGCTTAATCTTTAACTTAGAAATTTATGTTTGAATTAATTTAAAAATTACATTGGTTTGAAATTTTTATAAGTAATTTTTAGAAAAGTAAAATTTGTTTTAAAATTCCTAAGTAAAAAAATCATGTCTTTTAAAAGGCCCTTATTCACCCCCCTCTAAGGGCACCACAAGATCCAACAAATACCCTGTCAGGCAATAGTCATTGCTTCCTCACGTACTCTCTCCTAACGCCTCTCCTGCTGGTTGAAGTTCCTTCTCTCCGGAGAGACTCTTCTTCCCAGACCTTGACGCTAGGGCAGACCCATTGGCCTGTTGGATCTTACGGCGCCCTTAGAGGGGGGGTGAATAAGGGAATAAAATTCTTTCTATAATTTTCAAGATAATTATTAAATTGTTTTATAATGAAGGAGATTGAAATAAACAATTTAGATTTAGAATTGAAAACTTAGAACACAATAAAATAGAGATTACGCCAAATGATACAAATCAAGTAAACACAAAAGAGACATGATTATATATATGAAAAAGTGTTTACATAAATTTGATTTCTATATCGCTAGAAATCGGAGGCGTACAAATGTAAATTTCTTTTTGTTTACCAATCCTTCTCCCAAGGATCGGAAGGCTACCACTTGTCTCTCCCTAGACCAAGCCCAAGCCTATCCTCTAGATCTTCCCAAGATCTAGACGTAGCACACAAGGCCACGATTTCCCACCAAGCCACGCAAGGACTTGGACGCTCCGCACAAGGAAGCGATTTTCCCCTAAGCCACGCAAGGACTTAGACGCTCCGCACAAGGAAGCGATTTTCCCTACCAATACAAAGTAAAATGTATATAAATGAAAATACAAGATAAAATAAGAACTCCCTAGAAATTCAGATCTCTGAAAGGAAGGTTGAAGCCTCGAGATGATCCTTGATGTAGAAGCGCGTCCGATCTCGTCTTCAATTTCAAACCTTCTCAGCATAAAAGGGAGTTCATGAGGTTCTGGAGCTCTCTGGATGGAATGCACTCAGGAAGGGACTTAGAATCTTTAGTTGGTTGTAATGCACGAACACAATGTGTCAATTTATAGAAAATCGCTGTCGGAAATTCCGATAGTGACTGTCGAAATTTTCCGACAGCGCAAAACTGCCGGTCGTGGTGTTGTCGTGGGCAGTTGTTGTAACCTCCGAGCTGTCGCCTGGGCGACATCGATGTCGGATTTCCGACATCTCAAAACTGCTTTTCGTCGTGCTGCCGTGGGGGAAAGTAGTTGTAACTTCTCTGCTGTCGCCTGGGCGACATTGACTGTCGCATGGGCGACATTGACTGTCGCCTGGGCGACATCTCCTCTTCATTTTTGCCATCCGAAACTTCTCCAAACTGTAGATTGAGTCGTTCTCATCTCCGAAATGGGGTGGTACATTCCGTAACTCTTCCTGGATTGAAAGTTATGGCCATTTTAAGATCAGCACACAAAACTCATCCAAACTGAGACTTGGCGTTCTCAGATCATGCCCATGAACGAGGACTTGTCTCCTCATTGAACCTATACAACCTGGCCACTATAAACACACAAAAGACTAGATCAAATACAACACGGTATTTTTTATTCTCAAACCAAGAGATGCGGAAAGCAAGCTCCAACAATCTCCCCCTTTTGATAATAACAAATACCCATATGAGAAATTAGTGAGTTTATAGATAAGTGCGATAAAAGATATGCATGAATAAAAGGTTTACTGCGTGACAGATTTTACTCCCCCTAAATATATATGTCACTAGATTTCTCATTTTATTCTCCCCCTTTTGTTATTACCAAAAGTGGGTTGTCATGATCGAGCAATAGACGCTTTCCATAAAAACTTTTTAATATACTCCCCCTAAATTGTATTCTCCCCCTAAATGTATGCTCCCCCTAAATGTTATAATTAATTGCAATGGTGCATTATTTAATTATTCTCCCCTTAATCTTCTAGATTTCTTGAATTAATCTCCCCCTTTTGGTATTATCAAAAGAAGGTGGGGTGAGGGTAGTAAGGAGGCATTTAAATAACAAAGCATGATCGAGCTTTTAAATATATGAAATGATAAAGAGTTGAAGCATAGTATATAAAAGAGATTTCAAATAAAAAGATAAGAGTTGTAAGCAAGCGGAAGATTATAAGAAACATCCTTTTTGTAAGCATGAAAAGCATAAGTAAAAATATGAGTTTTAGTTCAAAATTGAAAGATGTTTTAACCTTTTTGAAATCTCAAAGTTTTTCATAAAGATACCAAGCATGAAATGAACATATTAAAGAGAGATTATACTACAATGTTACTTAATTTTAAGTTCAAGAGATACCAAAACATTGTAGAGATCATGATAGGTTATCTAGTGCATTTTTATATAAAGAGTAGTATAGATAAAGCATTAGAATCCAATACTTATGAGAAGAAGTGTTATGAAAGATAATGATGTGCACATAAGTGTATTTTGGGCAATGTTAACAATTGATTTAAATCATCAAAATACAAGACATATGTAAAGTAAAGTGCACAATAAAACATAAGTAAATTACTTTCACACACTTTTAATGCACATAATTTAATTTTTTTTAACAAAGTGGTGTAATAACTAAGGTTTGCACAAGCCACTTTACTATTCTTTCCAAGGTGCTCAACCTCACAATGCTTATGAAGACTTATCAGGAGGTTCAAGTAGTGCTTGGTGGAGTTATATTTGTCTACATATATATATTTTTTTGTTCACATTTGTGAGACAACATTCTCCGAATACACTTGTTTTGCAAACCCAAATTTTTTTAACTTTTAACCACTTTTCTAAATTTCATAAGTGCAATTCAAATGTAGTGTAGGTAAAAAACTTATGCAAGTTTTAATTCATTGTACAAATACAATACACAAGCAAGCATTTTAGATTTAGACACACATGTTGATTACCAAAATAAGTGAGTGAAATATATCATTATCAATCATAAAACATTTACTCATACTTAGAGGCGTGCTAAGCTTGGTTCTACACATTTTTCAATACAATTGATGCACTTAAATAGATATATCAAAGCATGATAATAAAAACAATGTTCATAGAAATTTCAAGAAATAAATTTTAACATTGTAAATAATTCTAAATAATAGAATTCATACATGCTTGATATTGGCAATAAAGATCATACAGTTTTTTTTTTAAGTTTAATCATTTTTTTTAAATCAAATAAAAACAGAAAATCACAAAAACATATTTTTGTAATTTTTGAATTTTGAATTTTTGTAGTAGATTTTTCATAATAAAAAAAAAATAAATAAATAACAAAAACATATTTTTGTATATTTTTTTAATTTTGAACTTTTGTAGTTGATTTTTCATAATATGATTAAAAACACAAATAGCAAAAAAAAATTTTGTATTTTTGAATTTTGATCTTTTGTAGTTGTTTTTTCATAATATAAATAATACAAAAATAACAAAAGTCAGAAACACAACAAATAAGTAGAAAATATGAACCAACATATTTTTATGGATTTTCAGAAATTTTAAAAATCAGAAAATTCCAACACCCACGCTAGCGCTGGAAACAGTACTCGATTTTTTGAGAATTTTAAAAATCTTATTTTTTATTTTGATTAAGTGTCCTTAGAGTAGTTCCATGCTGAAATTTCAGAATTTTCAGAGATGTCTTGATTGCTCAAATTTGCATAAAACTTTAGCTTTTTCAAATACATGTGTTTTACAAAAACATTTAAGCTCAAAAAGATAAATTATGCAAACACATGAGGACATTTTTATTAAACAACCCAAAATATGCATGATTTAAGTGATAAGTAAATAAAATGTTCATACAGTATGTAATATAGGTATGTCCTAAGATTAGAAACTACCACGACTAAATGTCTACACCCTAGCCCCGTACTAAGTGACGGATGGGCATGAGGAGATGCACACATGCCGTAGGTTGGGGTGTTAGTCTCATATGCACACACTAGAGAACACTCAACCTAGCACTCTTTCCCCCCAGTGCCTCGCAAGGCCCCACTGGAACCCTCCCTGGTTAAGGACAAGACATGACTTAGAGGTTAGGTCTCTAATGCATACAACCCTACGCCCCCGCTATTGTGAGATATAAAGTCATAGGTGAAATAATCTTTTGGACAACCTATGCTTTTAAATCTAAGGGTTGATATAAAAACTATGGGTTTTGTTTAATGTGATGAGTTATATAAATCCGCATTGCTTTTCTACTTTTTATGAGATGACGAAATGAGATAACTAGCACAATTACTAATATTCAATAAGTGACAATGCTAGTATGATGAGTTTTGGGTTTCATGTCATGTTATAAGATTAATATTAATATTGCATGTATTTCAAAATAGAATTTCAAATTATAGATCTAGAATGGAGTGATGATTTAGTTTGATTTATACTTTCATTACAAAGTTGATTCTAGAGTCTACAAATATGAGAGATACATGCAATCACTAGCAAAGCAAATCAATACATCAAATCATGTAAAGAAAACATTATTCATAATTTTTATCATAAGATTCATAATTCCTATTATCGATTTGAGATATGTCTTGATAGAACATGAATTATGATTTATGATTATAGACAAATTGGCATAGAATATATCTCAGATCATCATGATGTATGTAAATTCTAATTCTTCTAGACTTATGATATAGTGATCTTCTTTGAATAAGCATGTTTGATTTTTAAGCCTAGAAATGATGATCATGTAAACATATTAAAGACAAAGATCACATATAGAATGTTTTGAAATTTATAATAAAATTTGCATTCAATAATTGAATCTATTGATCTTTGGTTTTGCATGATAATATATGATTTATGATATAATATTCATATATATATATTCTAATGATTAATCCATAAACTATGTGTTTGTTGGAATTTTAATATTCTATATAATTTCAAATCACATAGTTATCATGAAAGTTGAATAACATTGTAAGTGTTCTACCCAGCATAAATATATAAGCATAGACCAAGAAGCAATGCTAGGATGATGAGTTTGAATGCAATGTTATTACATAGGATTAATGGATATTATGTTGCATGTAATATGAGAAGTTTTCAAATTAATTTTCTTTAGACCTAGAATGAAATGATTAAACTTTTGATTTGATCTTAATGATACAAGATGATTCTAAGGTCTAAGTTACATGCAAACAATGGTGACACACATCACACACATAATATCTAAATTAATATATGAAACAATTATACTTAGGATAGCATGTGATGAAAATAAAATCCATAGGCGCAGAAATTTCTGAATCAAGCAAACTAAAATAGCTATTTAAAACGGAGTTAAAATTGGGCAAATTGACAGCACCAAACAAACTCAAATAGGCAAGCCTAGTTCGCCGTTGGATGGAGATTTTGTGCTCTTTCTGAAAATATATTAAACGCGAAAATCAGGCGAGCGGATCAAAAGATATGGCTTTTGAAGTTTTGATTTAAAACTCGCATTTTTGAAAGATTGAAACATGCGTTTAGATGAATGTTTGTTTTCGATTTAATTTGATAATATTTTTCATTATAAGGGCTATCAAATGCAACAAATAGAAAGGAATAAAAAACGTTGCGCATTTTAATTTTTAGTTTAAGCCCTTAAATAAACCATTTAAATCCAATCTTTAAAATAGTTTCACTAGTCTTGATAATAATTTCAATATTCAATTTCTAATGATAATTCAAGACAATTAAGGGTAAAGGATTAAAAAGGATATATATAACAATTAAAAAAAAGATAGGTAGGTCTCTTTTAAAATCATATGACTTTATGTTCAATTTTAATTCAATTTGATTTGATAAAGATTAGGCTTAATATGTGAAAGTCATATTTCATAAAATATAGAGGGACCATAAGCATTTTGGATCAATAAATACAAAAACAAACAAAAGAAAAAGAAATAAAGCACATCATGAAGTAGAGTATTGATATTTCATTTTTAATTATTTCTACTTCATGCAAATGAAAGATACTAAATGATAAGAGATTTAGGTATCCAAAGTTGACCATGTGTAATGGTTCCTTTGGGCACCCAAATATGGCGTGATGGCTTTTGAGAAGATAATGATGAATGAGCCTTTTTAATTAATGTTGATATGTCATTTTTCTTTATGGGTCTCCATTCATACATTGATTGTTTATTACTTAAATCCATAAAATGATTATGTGAATTGTTTGAAAAATAATTCATTGGAGGTTTATGTTTATTTAAATTATTTTTCAAAATAGCTTAATGTTGATAATCATAATGATTTTGATTATATGGATTGCTTAAAATTTTATAAGAGTGATTGTCTTTCTTTAGAAGTGATTGTTGAAAGATTGGATTACAATATGTTTTAGAAGATTGATCATTATTTTGATGATTTTCATTTCCACTCTTTCTTATAGACATACTCTTATAATATAAAGGATTATATTTTATAGTTTGATTTTCATGAAAAGGAGTTTTTAAATTTGAGTCATGATTGAAAATATATTGAGACTTATAATAATGACTCTTAAGAATTTTGTGAGGATCATAATTCTTTTTGAAACTAAACTCCTTTTGATTTAAAGTATGAAAATGATCCTTTTTAGAAATGATTTTGTAAGTTAATTTATCCTTATTATTCAAAATCTTATGATGAAATTCCTTACATGACATTTGAAATTTTTCAACAAAAGATTTTAATTGTATTAACTTGCAAGATAAAACATCATTTTCAATTATCAATTTTTCATTATGCCTTTTAGAAATTAAGAGCCCTTTTTCAATTTCCTTGAATTTTTCTTTTAATAAATTGCAATTAAGACAAGGAATAGGAATTTTAACTAAAGAGCGCGAAAGAGAATTTAACACATCAATATTTGATTCTACGTTATCGTTTGCTTTTAAAGATTTATTTTCTAAACGTAATTTTGAATTAGCAATTTTTAACTTTAAAACTTTGCGTTTAGCAATTTTAAGCATACGAGATGTAGAAATAGAATTTTTTACAAAAAGAGAAGATTTAGATTTTCTTACCTTGCAATAGTTTCCGTCTTCTCTTTTGCTTGATGTGTTGCCATCAACTGAGTCCAATATTGTGACGTTGTCTTCTTCATCTTCCTCTTCCAAACAAGAGTGTCCATCATCCTTTCCGCTTGATGAACATTCTATGGATCCATCATTTGTGTAGCTTTCTTGAATATTTGCATAGGCTTGCATATTTTCCGGTTCTTGTGAATGTTTCGTACCTGTAGAAGGAGAATCATAAGTTCTTTCAAGAAAACTCCAAATTTCATATGTGGTAGGTAAAGTATAAATAAGTTTGAAAATATTTTGGTCTAACGCACAAAATATACTATTCCTAGATTTTGCATTTAAAATAATTTCGTTTCTAGTTAGTACGCTAGATGGCTTTTTAATAGTAATATTCCAACTTTTTCATCTAAGGCCTTAAGAAAAATTTTCATTAATATTTTCCACCCATTATAATTTTCACCCATAAATAATGGTGGTGATAATACTTTTTCATTTATATTAAAATTTTCCCCACTAGTAGAAGCGAGATCATGATCAAGAGGCGCCATTATTCCCGGTTGTTAAGCCGATTTGGAATAACCTTCCTCTGATACCAATTGTTGTATCTTACGGCGCCCTTAGAGGGGGGGTGAATAAGGGAATAAAATTCTTTCTATAATTTTCAAGATAATTACTAAATTGTTTTATAATGAAGGAGATTGAAATAAACAATTTAGATTTAGAATTGAAAACTTAGAACACAATATAATAGAGATTACGCCAAATGATACAAATCAAGTAAACACAAAAGAGACATGATTATATATATGAAAAAGTGTTTACATAAATTTGATTTCTATATCGCTAGAAATCGGAGGCGTACAAATGTAAATTTCTTTTTGTTTACCAATCCTTCTCCCAAGGATCAGAAGGCTATCACTTGTCTCTCACTAGACCAAACCCAAGCCTATCCTCTAGATCTTCCCAAGATCTAGACGTAGCACACAAGGCCACGATTTCCCACCAAGCCACACAAGGACTTGGACGCTCCGCACAAGGAAGCGATTTTCCCCTAAGCCACGCAAGGACTTAGACGCTCCGCACAAGGAAGCGATTTTCCCTACCAATACAAAGTAAAATGTATATAAATGAAAATACAAGATAAAATAAGAACTCCCTAGAAATTCAGATCTCTGAAAGGAAGGTTGAAGCCTCGAGATAATCCTTGATGTAGAAGCGCGTCCGAGCTCGTCTTCAATTTCAAACCTTCTCAGCATAAATGGGAGTTCATGAGGTTCTGGAGCTCTCTGGATGGAATGCACTCAGGAAGGGACTTAGAATCTTTAGTTGGTTGTAATGCACGAACACAATGTGTCAATTTATAGAAAATTGCTATTGGTTTTCACTTAAAAACAAATATCTGTGTAAATTCCGTTGCGCCGAACATTAGAATTTAATTTTTAATTGTCAATGCCAATTCCAGAAAACCAATTTCGTTCAAACGAACAGACCATAAGAATTAGAATTTGATAGTGAAATTCGATATTGGGATTCGATATTCAGAATTGAAATTAGTCTAATTCCAATTCCAACGTTCGCCTAATAAACAATATTGATGAATATAGTGGAATTTATCAATTATTTTGTTCATTTGTTAAATAAAATTCAATCTAAGAAATGAAAAATATTATGAATAAACTACTATTTTTTTACATATATAATAAAAAATGCATGTGTTGACAAAAAAGGCGAGCCCGGGCACAAAAAACGTGCCCGGACAAAAAACATGCGCTCGGGTGCAAAAAGCACGCTCGGGCAAAAAACTCGCGCCCAAGTGCGAAGCACGCACCCCGACAACAATACGTGCTTCCGTACGTCCGGGCGAAAAATGCGCGCACGGGCGAAAAATGCTCGCCCGGGCGAACTACGAGCGCCCGAGGGACAATACGTGCCCCCGGGCAACAATACACGTGTTTGGGCAGAAAACGTGGGCCCCGACAACGACACGCGCCCGGGCGACAAAACGCGCATCGGGGAGAAAAATGCGCGCCCGGGCGATAAACTGAGCGCTCGGGTGATAAATTGAGCGCCTGAGCGGAAAATTGCACGCCCGGGCGGAAATGCGCGTCCGAGTGAAAAATGCGCCCCGGGCGAAAAAAGGTCAAAATGAATTACACGGAATTCATTAAAATTTCAATTCCAATGCCAAGCGCGTAAACGTACGAAAAAAATAGAATTAGGCCTGCAATTCTAATTCCATGAGCTCAATTCCGTCCAAACGAATGAAAGACATTGGTTTTCACGAATTAATTTTCAATCCAAAGCCAGTACATTCAGGAATTGAAATTGAGTTTAATTCCAATTTTGTTGTTCGACGCATGATGTTTTTTGATCAAAAGAATTGAATCATTTTTTTTTGTTCGGATTGAAGACATTTACTTTAAAAATTGAAATGAAACGAAATCATTAGAACACAAAAAAAAACAATGAGTCAATGTGGATAGAAAGGCAAGACTCGGGGCAAAACACGTGTCCGGGCAAAAAACGTGCGTCCGGGATGAAAAATGCGCCTGGGAGAAAAAAGCGCCCGAGGGGTGAATTTGCGTGTCCGGGCGACAAAAGGTCACGCAGAGCGAAAAATGGCCCCGGGCAAAAATAGGACGATCGGGCAGAAAAATGTGCGTCGGGGCGAAAAAATGGGCGTCTGGGCGGAAATTGAGCGCACGGGCGGAAAATGCCAGCGCAGGTGAAAAATGCGCGGTCGGGCAAAAAATGAACGGTTGGGCGAAAATGCACGTCCGACCGAAAAATAAGCGCCCGGAATGCGCACCCGGGCGAAAAAATGCACCCCCGGTAATAAATTGTGTGCTCAGGAAAAAAAATTCACGCCTTGTCAAAAAAAGGCGCGCCGAGCAAAAAATGCGTGCTCGGGTGGAAAATATGCGCCCACGTAGAAAAATGCTTGCGCGCGCTAAAAGTGCGCTCCTTGGAGGAAAAATGAGCACCCGGGCGAAAAAATGAGCGTCCTGGCCGAAAGTGTGTGCCCGAGCCAAAATTGGGCACCCCAGCTAAAAATGTGCGCCCGGGCAGAAAATGCGCTCTTTTGCCGAAAAGTGCGCCTGAGCCGAAAATACATGCTCGGGCAGAAAATGCGCTCTTGAGCCGAAAAAGTGCGCCCAAGCCGAAAATACGTGCTCAAGCAAAAAATATGCGCCCGAGCAGAAAATGCGTGTCAGGGAGAAATATGTACGACTGGGAGAAAAATGCACGCCCGGACAGAAAATTCATGTCCAGGCAAAAAATGCGCACCCGGGCGAAAAATGCGCGCCCGGGCAAAAAAAGCCCGACGAGGCGAAAAGCGCGCGCTAAGGTGAAAAAAGCACAACCGGGCGTATATTACGCGCGCCTGGGCGGAAAAAACGTATGACCAGATGAAAAATGCGTGCGCATGCAAAAAATTGCCCGACCGGCCGAAAAACGCGCTCCTGAGAGAAAAATGCGTCCTTGGGCAAAAAATGGGCGAAAAACGCGCGCCCTGGAGGAAAAACATTCGACCGACCAAAAAATGTTCGCCCTGGTGAAAATACGTGCGCCTTGATAAAAAATGCGCACCCTGGTCAAACAACGCGCTCCCGTTTGAAAAACACGCTCTAGGGCGAAAAATGCACGCCCGGGCGAAAATTATGTGATAGTTTATATTGGTGTAGTCAATAATACCTAGAGGGGGGGGGGGGGTGAATAGGTTCTACTTATTTTCTTTGTTTGAACCTAATGTTTCTAGCTGCAGAAAACACAAGCACAGAAAACACAAGCACAGAAAACACACAAGGATGTATAGAGGTTCCTCAAGACAGGGTGTCTTGAGTAGTCCTCTTTCCCCCTTCATCTTTCTAACAATGAGTTAGACAAGGCCACAAACTCCAATCTCAGCTCCTTGAGCTGACACCACAAGTTCCTCAGAACTTCTCAGATCAAGAGTGATCCTACCTCAGGCACAGCAGCCCTACACTCAGGCTCAGCAGCCCAACACCTCAGGCTCAACAGCCCTACACCTCAGGCTCAACAGCCCTACACCTCAGGCTCAACAGCCCTACACCTCAGGCTCAACAGCCCTACACCTCAGAGTTATGAACTCCTACCACTCAGAAATCCCACAGATTTTCTACCTCAGACCTATCAAGAAGTCCTACCACTCAAGCTGTCAACACAGCTTTACACAGGCTCAAAAGCCTTTTACTCAGGAAAAAATGCCTTACAAAGATGTAATAGAGTTTGAGTTAGATACAAAAGACACAGAGATTTACTCTTAGGTCTTCTGGATCCTTTCTTCAGATCTGAAAACGATACCTTTAGATTTGTATCCCCCTGATCTTCTCATTCAGCAAAGCAGAAGATCAACTTGCCCTTCTTGAGTTTGTACAGGAAGAGCAAACTAATATTCCTTAGAAGATTAACTTCAGCTGCAGAGAATGGCTTCAACTGGCTGAATCGCGAATGCTCGATTGCGGCGTGTAGCAAAAGCTTCTTAATGGAACAGTACTCCTTGATGTGCCCTAACATCTTCTTTTATACCCGCAGGAGGCTCCAACGGCGATATCAATCCTCCTGACACAGTATGGGGCTGATTGGACTTGCTTTTCCCTCTCAAATGTCATTTGCGCCAAAAGTAGATCCCGTCAAAACATTTGGATCTGTCTCAGCGGTTGGGCTGAGACAGCTTCTAGTCTCAGCGGTAGATTCAATTCCCTTCTTAGCGGTTGCTCCAGTCTTCTTCTCAGTGGATCCGCTGAGTCGGGTCCTTGTCTCAGCGGTTCTGGCCCATCGTCTCAGCGGTTATGCTGAGACAGATCTTCATCTCCTTGTGGATGATTTCTTCTTATCTAGGGACATGTGTGGCCCTTCCTTTTGAGTCACCTGTGCCTGTATATCCTTCACAAGTATAGCTTTGTTAAATACAATATGTCCTTAGCATTAAGAATGATGCCTCTTCAAATCAAGGTTATATTGAGGACAATATACCCAATAATCTCCCCATATTTGAAGAAGGCAGAACATCCCCAATGTTAAGGTCCATTAACAATAGAAATCTTATCACAGAAAAAAAAAAGATCTTTTAGAGAAGTAATCTGTGAAGCATAGGACCTAACACCCTAGGCATTTGCACTGGCCCTTTCTCCAGCATTGGTACTGGACCTATCTCCCCCTTTCTGGCTTTTCAACCTTAACTTACTATCTCCCCCCTTAACTTGCTATGTATAGTGAGATAACATCTATAGATCCTTTTGGATCAACCTATAGGCTAACCTATATAGTCTGAGCATTTGCTAACTTCCCTTCAACCTGAGCAGGGAATTTACTCCCCCTCAATTGGAGAGCTATATTCTATAATAGCTTATACATTTCAATCTGAACATCCCATTTAAGGTAGTGAATACTAAAGATAATAAATACATAGTACATATATCAATAGTAACAAACACAATTTTATGACCAGAATATGAAATTTCATTGCATTGTAAATGTTCAGTACAGATATGAAAGAAAATTCAACTTATAGTTGTACATTTAATTCAAAAGAAATGTCAAGGCTTGTTTTCCTAAGATTGACCCTAGGAAGAACTTTCTCCGTTTGTAGACTTTCTTTTCCTAGCTTCAGCAGCAACTTTGATCTTCTCCTTTACTTTGAAGTACAGAAGTGGCTTGGGAAGATATCTTAGGGGAATCCTTAAAGGAGTTTCCCTTCTTTACATATTTTCTTTGACAATCCTTTCCCTTAAAGATTCCCTTTCAAGATGTTTGATCCACTCAGCAGCTGAATAGACATGGTCAATGTCTTTCATTGGATTTCCATGGCTCACCCAGGCATTGACAACAATTGTGTCCAACTCCAGATTGTCATCTTCATGGAGTGGATCCTCTAATCTTTCCATTCTCTTTTGTGCCATGTATTCTTCAGCAGTTTGAATACCCTCTACCCTTCTCCTCTTTGCTACTCTTTCATTAGCAATCAGATTTGATTGACTTTGGAAGTCAAAGTCTTTATTTCTGCTAGGGTTCAAAATTGGCAGATTCAAGGCAATTCTTGTTCCTTGCAACACCTTTAAGCTTGACTCCCATTGATTATCAGTTACCTTTCTGGCCATGGTAAGGATATTTTATTGAATAGCACTGGAAGCATTGTTGACCACTTCCACCATTTGCTTGCTGGCTTCTTCTTGATTGGAGAGTATCAGTTTGTGAGAGGACTCTATGTTGCTATACAGCTGTATGTGAGCTCCTTTCAGCTTAGCATGTAGATTGAGTATCTTCTCCTCTCCTTCTTTGCTATGTTCCACTATCTTCTTCTCAATTTTAGAATGTTGATCCAATATGGATTGAGATAGAGTTTGTAAGGAGCTGTCCACATCATCCAAAATATATTCGTTTGCCTTGTCAATGTGGGACTTGACTTGGCTGCTTGATGTGTTGACCACTTGTGCCATTCTGGCAGCAGCTTTTTCCCAGACATTCTCATTTTTGTAAAGATGATTCTTTACATGCATATGTGATGTCCTTTGTGGAATCCCCTTGATGGTCTGCAATATCCTTCAGAACTGTGTGCTGGGCAGCAACAGTATTTTTGGCCATTTCAAACCATCTTGTCATCTGCAGAAGGATATGATCTGATGCAGTTTTGACATCATTAACCTGGGCATTCAGTTCAGTTCTTACTTCAGCCACTCTTGACTCCATTCTTTGCTCACTGGCCTGAATCTCCTGAGTCAATGCAGCTCTTGTAGAGTGCAGTTCAGTCCTTATCTGGGTAGATACATCCTGGATCTTCTCAGCTACAATCTCTTTCATAGACAACATCTGACCCTCAATCATTGTTTGTATTGAGTTTATCAGGTCAGATGTGTCCAGAGCTACTACTGTCCTTTCCTGGGGTAGTTCCTTTTCAACCATCTCTTTAGCTCCACTGTGAGCATCAGCCCTCTCATTATCAGGGATCTGCTCCCCCTCAGATGGGGCATTAGGTGACACCAATTCCTGTTGATGTTCTCCCTCACTAGCATACCCAACTCCTCCTTCATAGGTTGGGCTATGCTCCCCCTCACTTGGGGCATCCTTAGGAGGAGAATTTTGTCTAAGGTCACCTGAAAAATGATTGATGAATTAGACACCTAGACTATACTATTGATAGAGAAAAGATACCTAGCTGAAATCCTAATTTACCATGGATAGGTGAGTTGGGAATTTCATCTTCAGCTTGAGGAACAGCTGGATCAGCATTCATCTAGGTTGGCTCAGGATTGAGCACAACATTTCCTTGGGGCTCCTCATTTGTCCTGGGGACCTCTTCATTGTCAATGTTCATTAGGTTGCTGGCAGATCTATGATCAGACCCATGACTATCTTCATTGTCAGATCCAGCTGACTTTGAGGATGAATTTGATTTCTGCTGGGATACTTTTTTCTTCTTTTCCTTTACCATAGTTGGCTGGCTCATAGGGAGCACTCTGGAGAATCTATCCAGAGTCTTAATGTCCATTCTTTTGAGGTAATGGAGATTTGACCCCTTGGAGTTTGCAAAGGTCTCTGAATAACTATTCTGTAGGTACAGAGATAGTATTCTTCCCTTATTGGGGGCTTGGAGAGATTCCGTTATCCTTTGAAAGATGACTTCTCCCCATGAGGTTCTCTTGGACAGAATTATCCATATCATTAATTCAAACATGAACTGTGAGACAGTGTCATGTGAACCAATCTTGCATAGGATAGCTTTGCCCACAATATCAGACAACAGCTTCCCCTATTGATTGAAGAACTTCCTTCTTAGACAACTGGTCTTACTTTCACTGTATCCTATCCAATTTAGGGCAGTCTGCTTGTCCTTTTTAGATATCCCTTCCTCTTCAGTTTTACTGCAGGGAGATAATTTTAGCCCCTTCTCCAGCCTTTTAGCAGTAATCTTTATCTTCTCACCTCCTATCTTGGACATTAGGATGGTTTTGGATGGAGACAGTTTGACATGGTTGAACCATTCCAGAACTTCAGCTTTGAGAATGCAGCATGGTTCAGACAGCATATGCTCCAGACCTTGAGCTTCCATTAGATGAATCACTTGTCGAATTTCTTCAGAGGCATGAGAGAATCCATTTCTTACTATTTCATACCCCTCCAGGAGATCTTTCGAGCTTTTTGGCGCCATGGAAGCAGAGAATCGATGCGCTGAGATGGAAGAGAAGATGAATCGTCTCGACGGCTAAGGGTTTGGCTTTGTGTTTTGTTTTAGGTTACAGTGGATCTATTTATAGATTTTTAGTTTCAATTTTATTAAACCCTAGGCTTCTAGACTTAATTGT
The DNA here is from genome assembly GCA_033032865.1 of Dactylorhiza incarnata. NCBI lineage: Eukaryota > Viridiplantae > Streptophyta > Magnoliopsida > Asparagales > Orchidaceae > Dactylorhiza > Dactylorhiza incarnata. The sequence goes on from JAWHQI010000078.1 coordinate 2,634,351, forward strand.
TTCAAGGAGTTTTTGGATTAATTAACCGATTTTATATAGAACATACCCTGTCTCAGCGGTTCAGCTAAGACGGAGACCTAGGCCGCTGTGATAGTAAAGTGTCAACCGCTGGGACAGTTTGCTCGTCTCAGCGGTTCAGCTGGCACAATGAACTGTCAACCGCTGGGACAGTTTCCTCATCTCAGCGGTTCAACTGGGATTTTTCTCAGCTGATTCAGCTGAACATACTCCTTCATTTTAGCTGATCATAGGGTTTAGAACTAATGTAGATATTTTGGCTTAAGATGGGTCCTAGTCATGTAACTAAGTTGTAGTGTACAGTAATGTAAAGTTTGATAATTCATCATTCATAATCAATGGAGAATACTTGTTCAGTACTGGGGGCATGATACTATAAAGAATATATCAGCACAAAATTCATTCAACCGTGAGTGTCAAGGAGGATATCTGATGATTTTGGTTGGACTTCTTCTTTTGTTTTATAAATAAAAGATAACCTTTATATTAAGAGTTTAGAATTGGCGGATGTTTTTGAAGAGTCTCACAAGTACTCCTACTTTGAGAAATTAACCGTTATCCTATTGAAGGATAGAAGTAACGGTCTTTTTCTTCTTTCGGAATATTGACAATTACGCCTCGGCTACAATGCCGATTTCTATCGAATTGAAAAGTAGAAAAGGAGAGTTTTGCACTAAATGAGTTTGGAAAGCTGTATTCGAATTCTTAGTCCAAATTAATCATTTGATAAAGGCAAGTATACCTTATCGCAAGTAATACAGGATATTTTTTTTTTTGAAAATATCGGGATCGTATATTTCCGCGGGTCGTGTTGATTATGCTACTTCGAGGAACGAACTATTATTTTATCGGAATAATATTTTTAGTTGGTTTAACAAAAATTCTAAGTGATAAAATGCGAAAGACGATAATAAGCGATTAACTAGAGTTCTAAGCGATGAGAAAGATAGCGCGCGACGTCGAATTACCTTGAGACGAAAATAGATTTTTTTCGTAGAATTAAAAGTGATGACTTTTCAAAATATTAAGATGACTTGACCGTGGAGGTTCCATAATTATGAACGCTCCTCTCTCGAGGGTACGCCCACCTGAGATTATGAATATTCGACCGAACTCTCGTTCTACAATCGAATGTTCTTAATACTCGCTTTATGTTGTGAACCCGGCTATTGGGTTTTTATTTCCAATTCGGGAGAATTACCTCGTCCTCTCTCGAGGGTAGAGCGCACTTCTCTTTACCCGTGAGCGATCAATCCGTACGCACGAGCCTCTCGGCTAACTAGGTACGAAAACAGAAATGAAAACCACACATCGATTATGTGGCTCCACTCAACGTGATTCTCGGGTAAACCTTAAGCGTTAATTATTTTAGAAAGAGATGTTTTAATTTTATAGAAAAACTATTTTTGTGTCCCAATGCTCTTCGACGTCGTGTGCTAAAGGAAATTAGCCACTCATCGGAATGGAGACGGCATTATCGGTTGAAAAATACATGTTTAATGATTAAAGCAGATATAAGCGGATAAAAAGGAAATGAAAAGACTTATATAAAAAACAGTAATAGTATCCGTCCCAACCACCTTAAACAAGCGCTAAAAAGTTCTTAGCCTCTTATTCAAGAAGGGGGTGGTATAGAAATGAAAAGACTTATAAAGGTGCAGAAATAATATCCGTCCCAACCAACTTAAACAAGCGCTAAAAAGTTCTTAGCCTCTTATTCAAGAAGGGGGTGGTATAGAAATGAAAAGACTTATAAAGGTGCAGAAATAATATCCGTCCCAACCGACTTAAATAAATGCTAAAGTTAATTAGCCTCTTATTCAAGATGGGGGTGGTATATAGCAGTTATATGAAGGCTGAAATAAAACTAAGTTACAAAAAAAGAAAAATATAATCTCATACACGCACACACTCTAAAAAAACTAAAAAGAAAGCGTTTAAAATGAAAGCGATAAAATAAAGCGAAAAAGAAAACGATAAAACTATTTTATGAAAGCTTGTAAATCTAAGCTATGAAAACAGTAAACCTAGATTATGAAAGCAATAAACCTAACTATAAAAGCAATAAAACTAAATTATGAAAGCAATAAAGCTAAACTCATACACGCACACACGCTAACATTAATAAAAAGGAAGATGATCCAAATGAGAAAAACAACATTTTATTTCTAAAAGGCGAAAATTACAAACGAACATAACTTAATTGCATAAAGAAAACTCGCATTCACTCAAAGAACTCAGAAAAACATTACAAAGCACTCAAAATTTGGATGAAAAATACTTCAGCCGAGCCCCTCTATTTATAGGGAAAATTTGAGTTTTACACGCCCTAGGTCACGGGCGTGACTTGCATGTCACGGCCGTGACTTAGGGCGTGATATTTGCTCGGCTGTATTCGCCGTCTTCTGGAAGGTCCGACCGTCAAACATGGCTGCACACGGGCGTGACTTGGTATGTCACGGGCGTGACTTTGTGAGTCACGGGCGTGACTATGGGTGGCTGATGTCGGCAACATGGGCGCGGCTTCGAGATGTGACGCGCTGGCGGCTCACAGGCGTGACTCTGCTGGAACACGGGCGTGACTTGTAGGGTCACGGGCGTGACTTGTAGAGTCACGGGCGTGACTTGGTCAACTCTTCGAGATTTCTCCTGAAAACGGCTGCCAGCTGGAAATTTGGCTTTTAAAATTACACGCCCTTGGTCACGGGCGTGACCTCGGGCGTGACTTGAGCGATTTGTCGGGATTTGATCTGCATTGAGCCGTCCCATTGATATTTGATCTTTAAAATTACACGCCCTTGGTCACGGGCGTGTCTGAGGGCGTGACCTGGGAAAATTTTGCAAAAAAATGCAAAAACAAAAATAAAACTAAGTTAGAAACCAGAAATAATAAAGAAGCAATTTATTCATTAATTTACATAGAAAATTCACAATATTAATCAAAACTATACTAATAATTATACTAAAAATACATATATTTTATTACTTATCAAATACCCCCATACTTAAGTTTTTGCTATTCCAAAGCAAAAGTAAGAGAGATCTATACGGGATTAACATAAGTTCTAATTTTTGGCTATCGTTTTATTTTAATCATAAGAGACTGAAAAATAAAAATTCGGAGTAATAAGAGTTAAGTCCTAAATTATGCAAATGATTTAAGTAGAAAGAAATGTCCTGGCCAAAAGACTTCTTAATTAACCAAATAGCAAACAAAATTGCAATCATTAGTAAACGAGATTAGATCGAAATTATAATAACCTTTGTTTAAAGAAACATGAAGGAAAAAATATAAGTTACTAATTATGCTCTCAAATGATTTTTTGAATTAAAACTAGAAACAATAATTTGGTTAAGGGAAAAGGGGGGTAAAAAGCCTTGGCAAATAGAAGAGTACTTAAATTAGGGGTGATGAATTGTATCATCTCACCCCTCTTATATAGTTTCCTTTGACTCCCATCGTTGGTGTACGAGGGAAAATTGACCTTTTAATTAACCCAATGCCTGTGTTTACGGAATTTGCAATTCCCATTGACATAGGATCTCTTTTAACAAATATTGGGTGCCTATGTTTACGGAATTTTTGTATTCCCATTGACATAAGATCTTTTTTTTTCTTCCTTTGTTTGTTTTTGCCATGCTAAATTGGTGTATACAAGGGGTTTTCAAGAGAAATTCTAGAATAATAAAAAAATTGTTGAGAGCAACCTTAGTAAGTTGAATATTCCTAGATTCCTGAAGACATAAAGTAGGGATAATTGCAGTCTAAAGTTGTTTTGCCAACATAATACACATGTCTCTATTTTAGCTAGTAGAAGTAGTGCTTGATAACAAAGCCTCTATTTAAATTAAAAACACAAGATATTCTTTAAAACTTAACCCCGAACGTTTAAATCTATCGATCTTAGATAAACAAACAAATAGTAAAACTAGCGATTATGAAAATCCACAAACATATACTCTCGAAACTAAATGCTTTAAGAATAAAAGTAAAGTAGGGTTTTTATTTTTGGATATTATTTTTGTTTTTTCAACTATATATAGTTATATATATTTTTTTGTATTTTGTAAGTTGTAAATTTTTTTTTTGTTTTTTATTTTGACAAAGAAAAAAAACAAAAGTTTTTGTAGAGCTTTTGTTTTTGTTTTTTGTTGATTTTTTTTAGAAAATAAATAAATTTTTTTTTCTTGTTGTGACAAAGTAAAAAAAGTACCTAATTTTTTTTATTTTTTATTTTTTTATTTTTTGTGAAAACGGTAAAACACCCCCATACTTAAAACCCAACATTGTCCCCAATATTGTAATGTAAGTATGAAGAAGAGAAAAAAAACATTGCAATATATACAAAAGGAAAGAGGAAGCAAAAAGGCTTCCCTGAATGAAAGCTGGCGGGGTCGTAAGAAACCTTGCAAAAAGAGATTAAAAAAAAAGCATAATACAAGGATTAGATAAATATGGGGTGCCTCCCACAAGCGCTTTGTTTACCGTCACGTAGCTTGACGCATTTGGCATGGTGAGATTATAAATTGGGGAGGGTTAAAGATTCCGTGTGTCCGTCTACCGGATCACCCGCAAGATATAGTTTTAAATGGTGGCCATTGACTTTAAAGTCGCCTTTTTCGGGGTGAGAGATAAGAACGGTCCCATACGGCCAAACCTCTTTGACTTCAAAGGGGCCAGTCCAGCGGGATTTGAGCTTACCCGGAAAAAGACGAAGACGTGAATTATAAAGAAGGACAAGATCGCCCGGCGCGAAAGTTTTTGGAAATTTAATTTTTCGATCGTGGTAGAACTTAGAACGCTCCTTATAAAATTTATTACTCTCATAAGCGTTCGCACGCCATTCATCGAGTTCATTTAGCTGGAATTTCCTATTCTCGGAGGCTAAGTTCGAATCGAGATTTAAAAATTTTAAGGCCCAAAAAGCGCGGTGTTCTAACTCCACCGGTAAATGACACGCTTTGCCGTAGACTAATCGATAGGGCGTACAACCGATAGCGGTCTTGTATGCCGTACGATACGCCCACAACGCGTCATCGAGTTTTGAGGACCAATCCTTCCTATTTAAAGAGACGGTTTTTTCCAGAATGCGTTTTATCTCGCGATTTACTACCTCTACTTGGCCGCTCGTTTGGGGGTGATAGGCGGTGGCGAGCTTATGCGTGACGCCGTACTTAGATAAATTTTTTGAAAACTGGGCGTTGCAGAAGTGCGTGCCCCTATCACTAACTATTGCACGGGGCGTGCCGAAGCGAGAAAATAATTTTTTTAGAAAATGGACGACGACTCGCGCATCATTGGTGGGCAGAGCTTGCGCTTCCGCCCACCTAGATACGTAGTCGACCGCCACTAAAATATAGCGATTATTAAAAGAAGGAGGTAGGGGGCCTACAAAGTCTATGCCCCACAAATCGAAGATTTCGCATTCTAAATAAAAGTTTTGGGGCATCTCGTCACGACGAGAGATGTTACCCGACCGCTGGCAGCTATCGCATATACTCACAAAAGTGTGAGCATCCTTAAAGAGAGTGGGCCAATAAAAGCCTGACTCTAACGCTTTCCGCGCGGTCCGGTTGGCTTGATAATGCCCTCCAGCCTGCCCCTCATGGCAGTGTCGCAATATTTGCGCACCCTCCTCGCTTGAAACACATCTTCGTATCACTTGGTCTGCGCAGATGTGAAAGAGAAAGGGGTCCTCCCAAAAGTAGTTTTTCAAGTCAGAGAAGAATTTCTTCTTCTGCTGAGTCGAAAAATCTTTTGGAAGGACCCGCGCGACTAAATAGTTCGCGTAATCTGCGAACCAAGGGGTAGAAGAAGTTTTTGTATTATTTATGATTAAAAGGCGCTCCTCAGGAAATCGATCGTCTATTTCTGGTTCGACGAGCGCTTCTGCGACGGGGTGTTCTAAACGTGAGAGGTGGTCGGCTGCTAAATTTCCAGCCCCCTTCTTATCCCGGATCTCTAAGTCAAATTCCTGTAAAAGGAGGATCCATCGAAGTAAGCGAGGCTTGGCATCAACTTTGGCCAAAAGATATTTAGGGTGGAGTGATCGGTGAAAATGATCACGTGTGAAAGTGTTACGTAAGGCCTGAATTTATTAAAAGCAAAGATGACGGAAAGAAGTTCCTTTTCCGTCGTTGTATAGTTAGCCTGTGCGGCATTGAGTGTGCGAGAAGCGTAATATATTGGATGAAAATATTTATTTACGCGTTGGCCTAAGACAGCTCCTACCGCGATATCGCTCGCGTCGCACATAATTTCGAACGGAAGGGACCAATCTGGCGCCACCAGAATTGGAGAATTGATAAGTTGCTTTTTTATAAAATCAAATGCCTCTACGCAGGCCGTGTCAAAAATGAATGGGGAATCCTTTTCCAGGAGGTGAGTTAGCGGTTTGGTTATTCTTGAAAAATCTTGAATAAGCCGCCGATAAAAACCTGCGTGGCCAAGAAAACTTCTAATTGATTTGACGTTCGAAGGAACAGGAAGTTGTTCAATTATAGCGACTTTGGCCCTATCGACCTCCATCCCCTTGGAAGAAATTTTATGGCCGAGGACTAAGCCCTCTCGGACCATGAAGTTGCATTTCTCCCAGTTCAAGACTAAGTTCGTCTCCTCGCACCGTTGGAGGACTCTATCTAAATTTTTTAGACAATTTTTAAAAGAGTCTCCAAAGACGGAGAAGTCATCCATGAAGACTTCCATTATGTCTTCTACTAGCTCGCCAAATATTGCCAGCATACATCTTTGGAATGTAGCTGGCGCGTTACAGAGGCCAAACGGCATTCGTCGATATGCAAAGGTGCCGAAAGGGCAAGTAAAAGTCATTTTTTCTTGGTCCTCGGGTGAAATAGGGATTTGGAAAAATCCCGAGGGACCATCAAGGAAGCAATAAAAAGGATGACCGGAGAGACGCTCTAAGATTTGATCAATTAACGGTAACGGAAAGTGGTCTTTTCTGGTGGCATCATTTAGTTTTCTGTAGTCGATGCACACCCTCCAACCCATAACAGTGCGAGTTGGGATTAATTCATTATTCGTGTTTGCCACGACCGTTATACCGCCCTTTTTTGGGACGACTTGTACGGGGCTTACCCACGTGCTGTCGGAAATAGGATAGATAATCCCCGCGTCAAGGAGTTTAATAATTTCAGTCTTAACGACTTCCCGCATGTTCGGGTTAAGTCGCCGTTGAGGCTGAATTGTTTTGCGGGGGTTTTCTTCGAGAAAAATTTTGTGGGAGCAGAATGAGGGGTTAATTCCCCTGATATCAGAAATTTGCCATGCAATTGCACGGCGATGTTTAGATAAAACTTCAACCAATTCGGATGTTTCCGAATCGGTTAAAGTAGACGATATTATAACCGAAAGTTTTAAGTTTGCGGCTAGAAAAGCATATTTTAAATGGTCGGGGAGTTGCTTAAGCTCCAAGACCGGAGGTTCTTCATAGGAAGTGGAGATTTTTAAAGCTTTCGAATCAAAAGGCTCGAAAGGCGAATTTGGTGGTAATTCGTCTAAAGGAGGTTGATTCGCCAGATCCGAATCGTCTATCATTAAAGATAGCAATTCCGAAAGAGAAGAACACTCGTCCACAAACGCGGATTCCAAATTGAAACAGGAATCATCATTCGATAGTGAGTTCTGCATGGAGGGTTGATATGTAAAGTAATTTCGTCATCTCCAACTCGAAGGAGGAGGCGACCGTTACTGACATCGATTAACGCGCAGGAGGTTGCGAGAAAGGGGCGACCGAGGATGATGGGTACCTCGACGTCCTCCTCTATGTCCAGGATGACAAAGTCGAGCGGGAAGATAAACTTGTCGACCTTGACCAGAACATCCTCCGCTACACCTATTGGGTACTTTACCGAGCGATCCGCGAGTTGGATACTCATTTTTGTTGGACTTGGGACGCCTAAATCGAGTTTTTTGAAAAGAGAAAAAGGCATCAAATTGATGCTGGCGCCTAAGTCCGCAAGAGCGTACTTTATTAACATATTGCCAAAGAGACACGAGATGGAGAATCGTCCCGGGTCGTTCAGTTTTGGCGGCAATTTGTTAAGGAGAACAGCCGAACATTCCGCATTAAGGGAAACACGCGAAACATCCTCGAGTCGCTTTTTATTAGAAAGCAACTCCTTAAGATATTTCGCGTATTTCGGTATTTGGGAGAGTGCCTCGCAGAAGGGGACGTTTATTTGAATTTGTTTTAAAATACGCAAAAATTTTTGATAATTTTCGTCCTCCTTCTCTTTATTAATTTTAGATGGGTAAGGAATTCGAGGACTCGAAACATTCGGCGCAACCGGAGAATCCGGAGCAATTAGAATTGAGGAAGAGGGTGGAGGGGTCGGAGGCAAAATGCATACCTTAGGCTCAACCCGCAATGGGGAGACGACCTCCTTGCCGCTTCGAAGGGTTATAGCGTTGGCATTTTCCCTGGGGTTCGGCTCCGTATTCCCTGGTAGAGCTCCATATGGCCGCTCGGAGATCATCTTTGCAAGTTGTCCAACCTGGTTTTCCAAGTTTTTAATCGATCCGGTAAGATTCCGGATATTTGAATCGTTGGACGCGATGTATTTAGACAAAACATCTTCGAGCGGCGAAGGTTTTGGAGGAGGAGGCTGGAATCCCTGCGGAAATCCTTGCGGAAATCCTTGAGGATTCATATTTGGGGGCCTCTGAGCATTGTTAGGATTGCTCCATGAGAAATTAGGGTGGGTCCTCCAACCCGGATTATAATTATTACTATACGGGTTGTTATTAGGGTTGAAGGGGGGGCCTAACCGGATTACCGAGGTAATCCACCGATTCTTCGATTACGTTATTATTATTATTATTATTCCATGCGGGAGTGGAGGAGGAAACAGTCATCTCCGCCACCTGCTTACTTAGCCGCTCTACCTGTGAGGCTAAGAAGGTAGTGGCGTCCACTTCAAAAAGACCAGCCGGTTTATTAGGACGCGACCTTGGCACGTTCCATTGGTACGCGTTCATGGCCATTTCGTCGATCAGAGCTTGAGCGGTCTCCGGGGTTTTGTTGTTTAACGTTCCCCCGGAGGACGCATCAATCATCTGCCGCGTAGAAAAATTTAAACCATTATAAAACGTCTGGACCTGTAGCCAAGTTGGTAGCGCGTGATGAGGACACCTACGCAAATATTCTTTAAAACGCTCCCAAGTCTCATAAAGAGACTCGGAATCGAATTGCACAAAGGATGTGATATCCGTGCGTAGTTTTGCGGTTTTTGACGGAGGAAAATACTTAGTTAAGAAAAATTCCGTCAATTGGGCCCACGTGGTTATGGACCCTCTCGGAAGAGAAGTCAACCACGATTTGGCCTTTGACCGTAGCGAAAATGGAAATAAACGTAAACTAATGGCGTCATCAGTGACGCCATTAATTTTAAAGGTGTCGCATATTTCTAAAAAGTTTGAAAGGTGCTGATTTGGGTCCTCATCTGGCAAACCGTCGAATTGAATCGACTGTTGTACCATTTGAATTATGATGGATTTTATTTCGAAATTATTATTATTAACTGTTGGGCGAGTAATACTTGATCCTGTATCGTCCAAATTCGGACGGGCGTAATATGCCATGGTCCGGGCCGGGGCCGCATTTGGAATTGGATCGCCCATATTTGCAGTATCTCCGATTGACTCTTCGGGGGTTTCGAGTAAGTTTTGATCACGAGATCGGATGCGCTCACGAAGAGTGCGCTCGATTTCGGGGTCAAAAGGAATAGTCGAATCGTCCGACGAGTTTCCTCGGGTCATATACTAAAAACAATATTTTTGGATTTTCTGTTTTATTGTTAATTTTTAGAAATATAAGTTTTTATATATATATATATATTTTATTATATATATATATATATATTTTTTTTTCTAAAATATATAGATAAGGAATAAAATTAATAGCAGTTCCTACTTTCAAATAACAACACAAAGGTCCCCGGCAATGGCGCCAAAAACTTGATGATTTCGGTTGGACTTCTTCTTTTGTTTTATAAATAAAAGATAACCTTTATATTAAGAGTTTAGAATTGGCGGATGTTTTCGAAGAGTCTCGCAAGTACTCCTACTTTGAGAAATTAACCGTTATCCTATTGAAGGATAGAAGTAACGGTCTTTTTCTTCTTTCGGAATATTGACAATTACGCCTCGGCTACAATGCCGATTTCTATCGAATTGAAAAGTAGAAAAGGAGAGTTTTGCACTAAATGAGTTTGGAAAGCTGTATTCGAATTCTTAGTCCAAATTAATCATTTGATAAAGGCAAGTATACCTTATCGCAAGTAATACAGGATATTTTTTTTTTAAAATATCGGGATCGTATATTTCCGCGGGTCGTGTTGATTATGCTACTTCGAGGAACGAACTATTATTTTATCGGAATAATATTTTTAGTTGGTTTAACAAAAATTCTAAGTGATAAAATGCGAAAGACGATAATAAGCGATTAACTAGAGTTCTAAGCGATGAGAAAGATAGCGCGCGACGTCGAATTACCTTGAGACGAAAATAGATTTTTTTCGTAGAATTAAAAGTGATGACTTTTCAAAATATTAAGATGACTTGACCATGGAGGTTCCATAATTATGAACGCTCCTCTCTCGAGGGTACGCCCACCTGAGATTATGAATATTCGACCGAACTCTCGTTCTACAATCGAATGTTCTTAATACTCGCTTTATGTTGTGAACCCCGCTATTGGGTTTTTATTTCCAATTCGGGAGAATTACCTCGTCCTCTCTCGAGGGTAGAGCGCACTTCTCTTTACCCGTGAGCGATCAATCCGTACGCACGAGCCTCTCGGCTAACTAGGTACGAAAACGGAAATGAAAACCACACATCGATTATGTGGCTCCACTCAACGTGATTCTCGGGTAAACCTTAAGCGTTAATTATTTTAGAAAGAGATGTTTTAATTTTATAGAAAAACTATTTTTGTGTCCCAATGCTTTTCGACGTCGTGTGCTAAAGGAAATTAGCCACTCATCGGAATGGAGACGGCATTATCGGTTGAAAAATACATGTTTAATGATTAAAGCAGATATAAGCGGATAAAAAGGAAATGAAAAGACTTATATAAAAAACAGTAATAGTATCCGTCCCAACCACCTTAAACAAGCGCTAAAAAGTTCTTAGCCTCTTATTCAAGAAGGGGGTGGTATAGAAATGAAAAGACTTATAAAGGTGCAGAAATAATATCCGTCCCAACCAACTTAAACAAGCGCTAAAAAGTTCTTAGCCTCTTATTCAAGAAGGGGGTGGTATAGAAATGAAAAGACTTATAAAGGTGCAGAAATAATATCCGTCCCAACCGACTTAAATAAATGCTAAAGTTAATTAGCCTCTTATTCAAGATGGGGGTGGTATATAGCAGTTATATGAAGGCTGAAATAAAACTAAGTTACAAAAAAAGAAAAATATAATCTCATACACGCACACACTCTAAAAAAAACTGAAAAGAAAGCGTTTAAAATGAAAGCGCTAAAATAAAGCGAAAAAGAAAACGATAAAACTATTTTATGAAAGCTTGTAAATCTAAGCTATGAAAACAGTAAACCTAGATTATGAAAGCAATAAACCTAACTATAAAAGCAATAAAACTAAATTATGAAAGCAATAAAGCTAAACTCATACACGCACACACGCTAACATTAATAAAAAGGAAGATGATCCAAATGAGAAAAACAACATTTTATTTCTAAAAGGCGAAAATTACAAACGAACATAACTTAATTGCATAAAGAAAACTCGCATTCACTCAAAGAACTCAGAAAAACATTACAAAGCACTCAAAATTTGGATGAAAAATACTTCAGCCGAGCCCCTCTATTTATAGGGAAAATTTGAGTTTTACACGCCCTAGGTCACGGGCGTGACTTGCATGTCACGGCCGGGACTTAGGGCGTGACATTTGCTCGGCTGTATTCGCCGTCTTCTGGAAGGTCCGGCCGTCAAACATGGTTGCACACGGGCGTGACTTGGTATGTCACGGGCGTGACTTTGTGAGTCACGGGCGTGACTATGGGTGGCTGATATCGGCAGCATGGGCGCGGCTTCGAGACGTGATGCGCTGGCGGCTCACGGGCGTGACTCTGCTGGAACACGGGCGTGACTTGTAGGGTCACGGGCGTGACTTGTAGAGTCACGGGCGTGACTTGGTCAACTCTTCGAGATTTCTCCTGAAAACGGCTGCCAGCTGGAAATTTGGCTTTTAAAATTACACGCCCTTGGTCACGGGCGTGACCTCGGGCGTGACTTGAGCGATTTGTCGGGATTTGATCTGCATTGAGCCGTCCCGTTGATATTTGATCTTTAAAATTACACGCCCTTGGTCACGGGCGTGTCTGAGGGCGTGACCTGGGAAAATTTTGCAAAAAAATGCAAAAACAAAAATAAAACTAAGTTAGAAACCAGAAATAATAAAGAAGCAATTTATTCATTAATTTACATAGAAAATTCACAATATTAATCAAAACTATACTAATAATTATACTAAAAATACATATATTTTATTACTTATCAATATCATAAGATGGGAAGATCGTCATTTCGCTCCATTCGACAAAAGGTAATTAATTAACTAAAAGTATTTATAATTATGCATTTGCTTGAGATTAATGTAATATAATGTATTATTTTTTTAGATGGAGGTAGAGGGAGTTGAAATGGATAGACTTAATGTTTTTAAAAGAACACGAACTGACAAACATGGCAAGATTGAGCTTGAAGTTAAAGAGCTTATTGTAAGATCCATTTTTTATTATAGGCTTTCCTTCCAAGAAAAAATGAATTAATAGAAATTATTTTGTATCTTCATAATGCAGGATGATGTGACTAGTTTGTATGAAAAGTTGCCCGAGGAGGAGCGCACTCCAAAATATAAAGATGCTTGCTTTGTTAAGGTCATGGGAGAGGATGGCCATGGTCGTGTGCGTACATGTGGTTCCGGTATAGGCAATCCACAATTAAACGAGGAAGCATCAAATTCAATTCGTTCACAAATTCGAGAGGAGGTGCAATCTCAAGTTGATTCTCAAATTACTCAAATGAAAGCACAAATGGATGAAATGACACGTGTTCAACAAAATATGCAAGTGCTTTTAGAGCATGCTGGCATTCCATTAACACTAACAATGAATAGAACTGACGATCCTTCCATTCCATCTAGCACTGGACAGGTTTGTATTTAATGTTACTTTTCAATTGCTAATTTTTTTTTAAAACTTGTAATATTTGAAATTTTATAGCTTGGAGATGAACATGATGATTTAGAAGACGGAGAGTTGGAGGGCATGGTGCATCAATCAAAAAATTAATTAATATGCAGTAGTTTTTTGATTGGTTTTATTTTGTGGTTTGGGAATGATTACATTTGGAGTTTAAGAATGATTTGATTTTGGTTTGTGCTATAAACTATTGAAGACAATTTATATGAATTAATATTGTACTTTTTATGCATATATCATGTGTGTGTGTGTATATATTAAGATAAAAATTGTCTCCTTTTAATATTCATTATTTTGCTACCAAATGTTTCTCCAAAAAGTTGTGTTGATGGTCTAGCTAGATAGGAGCTCATAGTTTTTGGGAGTACATGAAAAGTTCATCGTGGAGAAAATGTGTGTTAGTTTGATTAATTTATTAGTAATTTGATGATCATTGGTAATTGTATTTGATTAATTATAATTTTTTTAAAATTGTGTATAATTAATGAAACATGAAAGGAATTTTAGCCACGGGGTGGAATCGTGGTAAATACTATAAACTTATTTTTTTAGCCACGGAATAAATTCGTGGCAAATAGTTAATCATATTATAAAATTGCGACAAATAATTATGAAAGGAAACTATTAGCCACGGAACTTTGTCGTGGCTAATAGTTATCATATGCAAAAGCTTAAGCCACGGCACGAAGCCGTGGTAAATGAGGATGATACTGGAGTTTTAGCCACGGTGGAGATTTCGCGGCTAATATACGATAAAACTGGGACCTTTAGCCACGGTTAAATTCGTGGCTAAAGGTCGTGGTTAAAGGTTATTAGCCGCGGAGCGGGCGTGGCGAATACTATTTGCCACGCGCGCATTGCCCACGCCCATTTACCGTGGTCGGGCCATGGCTAAAAGCCTTTTGCCACGGTTTAGGGCTTTTAGCCACGGCAATTTGCCCTGGCTAAAATTCCCTTTTCTGGTAGTGAATACCTTTCCTGGTAGTGAATAGTGACAGCTATTGCTCATACATTTACAACTATTCTACACTAAGCATGCCAAGATCAATTTTGAAAGATCTATTTTGGATTCATCCAGTGGCTTTGTAAAGATATCAGCTACTTGTTTGTCAGTGGGGACAAATTCAAGACAGATGTCTTTACACTCTACATGTTCTATAATAAAATGATATCTAATCTCTATGCGCTTAGTCCTGCTATGAGAGACAGGATTTTTAGCAATAGATATTGCACTGGATGAATCACAATACAAAGGAGATTCCCTTACCTTGAGGTTGTAATCCTCCAACTGATGCTGTGTCCAAAGGAGTTGTGCACAACAGCTACCTGCAGCAATGTATTTAGACTCAGCTGTGGATATTGCCGCACTGGTTTGTTTCTTGCTGCTCCAAGATATCAATCTTCTCCCTAGGAACTGACAAGTACCACTTGTACTCTTCCTGTCTTCTTTGCACCCTGCAAAATCTGCATCTGAAAATCCTGTTAGTTCAAAATCATTGTTCTTAGGGTATCACAGGCCAAGATGCAAGCTGCCCTTAAGGTATCTCAGAATCATCTTCACAGAGGTGTAGTGAGATTCCTTAGGACATGCTTGATACCTAGCACAAACACATGTAGCATACATAATGTCTGGCCTACTTGCAGTCAAGTACAATAGAGATCCAATGATGCATCTGTACATGGATTCATCAAAGGCCTTTCCCTTTTCATCCTTGTCTAATGATACATTAGACCACATGGGTGTTTTCTTGGTGGAGGCTGATTCCATCCCAAATTTCTTGATGAGCTCCTTAGTGTACTTGGTCTGGGAGATGAAAATTCCATCATCAGACTGTTTCACTTGGAGCCCAAGGAAATATTTGAGCTCACCCATACTGCTCATTTCAAACTCCCCCTGCATTAGATTGGCAAATCTCTTGCAGAGGTTGTCATCAGTAGACCCAAAGATTATGTCATCAACATAAATTTGGACTAAGAGACACTTGCCCCTTGTTTCCCTAAGAAACAATGTGCTATCAATTTTTCCCCTCATGAACTCGTTCTTGAGGAGAAAATTGGACAAAGTCTCATACCAAGCTCTTGAAGCTTGCTTGAGACCATATAGTGCTTTCCTAAGAAGATAAACATGAGAAGTTAGGGTTGGATGCACAAAACCTGAAGGTTGTTCAACATATACCTCTTCCATCAAGTCTCCATTGAGAAATGCTGATTTGACATCCATCTGGTAGACTTTGAACCCCTTGTGGGCAACATAGGCAAGGAATAGCCTAATTGCTTCCAACCTTGCAACTGGTGCAAAGGTTTGACCAAAGTCTATACCTTCCTCTTGCCTGTATCCTTTGGCTACTAATCTGGCATTGTTCTTGATGATTGTACCATTCTAATCAAGCTTGTTCCTGTATACCCATTTAGTGCCAATCGCATTGTGTCCCTGAGGTCTTGGCACCAACTTCCATATTTTGAATCTCTTGAATTGTAGGAGCTCTTCTTGCATTGCTTCAATCCAGAATGTGTCTTGATTGGCCTCTTCAAACTTCTTGGGATCCATTTGAGAGAGGAAGCTCAAGAATAGTGCTTCATTATGAGTTCTGCTTCTTGTCAGTATGCCTTGGGTATGATCCCCAATTATTAGCTCTCTTGGATGATCTCTCAGGTGCCTTGCAGCAGCAGGAAGAGGGTCCTCTGGTGGTTGTGTTTGTTCCTCTAGTTCAGCTGTGACTTCATCTTGTACCTCTTCTTCTTCAGGAAATGCAGCAGCTGTCTGTGTGTTGCTGCTTCTGGGCTTGTCTTGGACAGTCAGCTCATGCATCCCTTCTTCATTTCCTGTCACAATAGAAGAACTAGACCATTCTTTGTAGAGAAGGCTGGTCTCATCAAATACAACATGCATAGATTCTTCTACAACATGGGTTTTCTTGATATACATTCTATAAGCTCTACTATGTGAGCTATATCCAACAAGAACCCCACATTGCATTTCTCTGCAAACTTTGTTAGTTGAGATTTTCCATTATTTAGAATGTAGCATTTGCAACCAAAGATTCTAAAGTAGGAAATTGTAGGTTGTTTGCCTTTCAGAATCTCATAAGGGGTTTTTCCAAGGACCTTATTGATGGAGGCTCTATTAAGAACATAACAGGCTGTATTGACTGCCTCAGCCCAGAAGTATTCTGGGAGTGAGGAGTCACTAAGCAATGTTCTCCCAGCTTCTATCAAGGTCCTATTCCTCCTCTCAGCCACACCATTTTGCTGTGGAGTCCTTGGGGAGGAGAACTCTTGGGTGATACCAAATTCTTGACAAAATTTTGTCATGGCTTCAGATTGAAATTCTGTGCCATGGTCAGTTCTTGTCCTGACCACAGTACATTGTAGATCATTCTGAATAGCCTTGACATAATTTATAAAGACATGTAAGGTATCTGACTTCTTCTTAAGGAAGAATACCCATGTATACTTTGAATGATCATCCACAATTACCAAAGTATACAACTTCCCACCTAGGCTCTGAATTGGCAAGGGACCAAACAGGTCCATGTGCAATAGGTATAAACACCTTTCAGTATCCTTGGAGCCAATACTTTTAAAGGTGGTCCTAGTTTGCTTACCCATTTGGAAAGCATGACAGGGACCACTTTTAACACATTTTAGATTAGGACTATTTCTAACAAGGTTTTTAGAAAATAATCTATACATTGTCTTGTAGTTAATGTGGGCAAGTCTCTTGTGCCATTGGACACAGAGAGACTCACTTTCATTAGCTACAAGACACACAGAGGAGATAGAATAATTGCAAATGAAGTCTAAGCAATAAACATTCCCACTCCTAGTGCCTGAGAGAATGGTCTCCAAGTCTTTAGACTTTTTGATCAAGCACTTGGCATTGTGGAATTCAATGACATAGCCTAAGTCACATAGTTGGCTTATGCTTACAAGGTTGTGTTGCAACCCTTCAACAAAATCTACCCTTGTAATTGAGACTATGCCATTTGAAATCATACCATATCCTTTGGTGACTCCTTTTTCAGATCCACCAAAGATAACTTTGGGTCCATTCTTCACTGGATGGTAATCCTTTAGAAGATTCTTAGTTCCTGTCATGTGCCTTGAGCACCCACTGTCCAAGTACCATATTTGGTTGAGACTGGTACTTGAACTAACCTGCAACAAAAAATTTAATGTACCTTAGGACCCCAACTGACTTTGGTTCTAGGTTCATGTTAACACCATAGGGAATATTCCTAGAGAGGGCTGGTTTGGCTTGGGGTTCAGTCCTTGCCTTTGGCACATTGGGGTTGTGCCAACAATCAATTGCAAAGTGTCCCACCTTGCCACAACACCAACAATCATGAATATTGTATCTCCTTTTCTGAACAGTTTTTTGAATTGGTACAGCATTTTGTACATGTTCAGCAGAAGAGATATCAGCATTCTTCCTATTTCCTTCAGCAATAATCTGACTGAAGGATAATCTGTGGACAGTCTTGCTGCTCTTTGTCCTGATGGCCTTAGTTTGCATTGACTTGGCAGTCATACAAGATCTGATGTAATCAGACACTATGCAGCAGGTCTTGTCAACAGATTTGACAGCAGTCTTGCTTTTTGCTGAAGCAGATTTGGAAGAGCTTGCTTCCATGTTCTTGACTGAATGTGCTGAGACACCAAACACAAATGGTCCAAGTTGGACCATTTGTATTTCCTCATGTGGAGCTTTCATTGCACTCAATCCCATGCCCTTTCTATTTCCATAACTGTGAGCATTCTTGCTCAAGTTATAGGAACTTCCATTTAGTAAGTGACCATGAATACTTTCTTGGTCATACTTGTTTGAGGGCATCAAGACCTTCACAAAGGAGGTCTTAGATTCTTTTGAGTCCTTGACCTTTCCCTTAGTGTTGCTAGTAGCTGCCTCTTTGTTGAAACCAACACCTCTCATGTCATGGGAGTTGAAGGTGTCAATAATAGGCAGCACTGTCTTGGGCTTGGAGAACTTAGCCACCAGCATCCTCTCCTTGAGAAGCTTTTCTTCAAGATCCTTAATGATCTTGTTCTTGTGGCTTATGGTGCCCACATGGATGATTGACATTCCCCTTAGCTTGCCAATCTCCTTGCCCATTAGAGCTAGCTGGGTAGCATGCTCAATGCACTCAGATTTTGATTGCTTTAGGGAAGCAATTTCTTGGGCTTGCCTCTTGGCTAGCTTTTTGCTCTTTTTCAGAGCTTCCAGGAGTGCACCATATTTATCAATCAATTGATTGACATCCTCCTCAGAATCTGATATACTGCCAACTTTAGATGGAGGGGATTCAGATTCTGGACCTGTTTCATAATCAGAAGAAGAAGAATTGCAGTGTATCAATACCTGCTCATGTTCTGAATTGCTGTGGCTGTCCACATCTTCAGTTATAGCCATCAGCCCATGGTCATCAAGAGTGACCTCATCCTCCTCTTCATCACTATCTGAATGTGATAGTGGGGCCCTGATTCCTATCCTGGTAGCAGGATAGTCTTCTTCCTCCTGATCAGCAAACAGCCCCAAGTAGGCTTCCTCCTCACCATCTGAATCTGAAGATGAAGATTCAGATTCACTCCAGCTCTTGCCTTTCTTAGCTAGGAAGGATTTTTCTACCTTCCTCTCCTTCTGGTGATGAGGCTTCTTGTCACCTCTTTCCTTTCTCTTGACTGGGCAGTCAGCAATGACATGTCCAGGCTTACTACAGCAATAGCAAATTATGTTAGTTGAAACATGTTTACTAGTTTTAGAGTCATACCTGTCCCCTTTGGGATGTTGCCTCTCAGATCTGTAATGATCTTTCTTGGGATGAGAAGAGGAGGAAGGTTTGTTCTTCCATTGTTTCCTCTTGATCATCTTCTTGAACTGCCTTGTGAAGGCAGCAAACTCCTCATCAGAAGAGGAGCTGTCTGATTTGCTGCTTTCAGATTTTTCAGATTCAGCAGCCTTTCTTGGAGGTGACTGCACTCTAACCTTATTCCTCTTAGAGCTGTCAGCTTTGAGAGCAACAGATCTCTCCCTTGTGTGAGCCCTGGAGGAAGAGTCCTCCTCCTTTCTTGCAGAAAGCTGCATCTCATATGAGTCAGTTTCCTAAACAGTGTATGGCTGGGGGTTTCTCCAAGTCTTGCCCCTTCCCTGATTGCACAGATTTTAGTGTCCCATTCTCTAGTTAGAGATCTAAGGAACTTGTCATTAAGTTCATAATCTGTGAACACCCTTCCATAGGTTCTTAGCTCATTTACAATCCTAAAGAACCTTTCATAGCACATGGAGATATTCTCCTGGCCCAGCTGTCTGAAGGCTTCATACTCCTGATTGAGGAGTGACTTTCTATCATCCCTTACTTCAGCTGTTCCCTCCATATAGACAACCAATGTGTCCCACATTTCCTTGGCAGTTTGGCAGTGTACCAAGTTCTGAAATGTAGTGTCATCAATGGCATTTACTATTATGTTTTGGGCTCTCTTGTCCATAGTGTACAGTGCTATCTCATCATTGGTCAGTTAAGAAAATACCTTAAGTACTTTCCCAGTAGGGTCAATAGTGGAGACTTTCTCAAAGGTATAAGGACCATTTTTGACAGTCAAAAAGATCCTTGGGTCTGATGCTTCCATGAATAGCCTTACCCTTTGCTTCCATATGCCAAAGTTTTCTTTGGAGCATATAGGCAACTTCATTGACCCCAACTCCTTCATTCCACTGTTGGCCATTTGATTTCAGATTTGACTACTCCTGTATAGGATCTGATCAGACTGTTAAGTACTTTTGATCAACCTAGCTCTGATACCACTTGATAGTTTATATAGGTGTGGTCAATAATACCTAGAGGGGGGGGGGGGTGAATAGGTTCTACTTATTTTCTTTGTTTGAACGTAATGTTTCTAGCTGCAGAAAAGACAAGCACAGAAAACACACAAGGATGTATAGAGGTTCCTAAAGACAGGGTGTCTTGAGTAGTCCTCTTTCCCCCTTCACCTTTCTAACAATGAGTTAGACAAGGCCACAAACTCCAATCTCAGCTCCTTGAGCTTACACCACAAGTTCCTCAGAACTTCTCAGATCAAGAGTGATCCTACCTCAGGCACAACAGCCCTACACTCAGGCTCAGCAGCCCTACACCTCAGGCTCAACAGCCCTACACCTCAGGCTAAACAGCCCTACACCTCAGGCTCAACATCCATACACCTCAGGCTCAACAGCCCTACACCTCAGAGTTATGAACTCCTACCACTCAGAAATCCAACAGATTTCCTACCTCAGACCTATCAAGAAGTCCTACCACTCAAGCTGTCAACACAGCTTTACACACAGGCTCAACAGCCTTTTACTCAGGCAACAATGCCTTACAAAGATGTAATAGAGTTTGAGTTAGATACAAAAGACACAAGGATTTACTCTTAGGTCTTCTGGATCCTTTCTTTAGATCTGAAAATGATTGCTTCATATTTGTATCCCTCTGATCTTCTCCTTCAGCAAAGCAGAAGATCAACTTGCCCTTCTTGAGTTTGTACAGGAAGAGCAAACTAATCTTCCTTAGAAGATTAACTTCAGCTGCAGAGAATGACTTCAACTGGCTGAATCGCGAATGCTCGATTGCGGCGTGTAGCAAAAGCTTCTTAATGGAACAGTACTCCTTGATGTGCCCTAACATCTTCTTTTATACCCACAGGAGGCTCCAACGGCTATATCAATCCTCCGGACACAGTATGGGGCTGATTGGACTTGCTTTTCCCTCTCAAATGTCATTTGCGCCAAAATCAGATCCCGTCAAAACATTTGGATCTGTCTCAGCAGTTGGGTTGAGACAGCTTCTAGTCTCAGCGGCAGATTCTGTTCCCTTCTCAGCGGTTGCTCCAGTCTTCTTCTCAGTGGATCCTCTGAGACGGCTCCTTGTCTCAGCGGTTTTGGCCCATCGTCTCAGCGGTTATGCTAAGACAGATCTTCATCTCCTTGTGGATGATTTCTTCTTATCTAGGGTCAGTGTGGCCCTTCCTTTTGAGTCACATGTGCCTGTATATCCTTCACAAGTATAGCTTTGTTAAATACAATATGTCCTTAGCATTAAGAATGATGCCTCTTCAAATCAAGGTTATATTGAGAACAATATACCCAACATTGTGAGTCCGGCCGAAAAATTCCCGACCGGCAAAAAATGTGCGCTCGGTCGAAAAATATGTACACAGGTGAAAAGCGCGCGCCCAAGTGAAAAATCACACTCTTGGACGAAAAATGCCCGCTTGGGAGAAAACAGATGCCCGACAGAAATATGCGCGTCTGGCCAAAAATACGCGTCTGACCAAAAAATACGCGTCTGACCAAAAAACACACGCCCTACAGGAAAATGCACGCCCGTGCGAAAAATGCGCGCCCAGGTCGAAAAACTTTGGCGAAGACACTCGATTATGCAGAAAAATCATTTGCGGAGGTAAAGAGTTGGCGATTTGATTTTTTTAGTTAAAAGTCAAAGCCATGGGTTTTCACATGAAAACCAAAATCCGCGTAAATTTCGTTGCGCCGAACATTAGAATTGGATTTTTAATTGTCAATGCCAATTCCAGAAAACCAATTTTGTCCAAACGAACGAACCATAAGAATTGAAATTTGATATTAGAATTCGATATTGGGATTCGATATTCAGAATTGAAACTAGTCTAATTCCAATTCCAACGTTCGCCTAATAAACAATATTGATGAATACTGTGGAATTTATCAATTATTTTGTTCGTTTGTTAAATAAAATTCAATCTAAGAATTGGAAAATATTAGAATAAACTAATAACCCCTGTGCACAAAAAAAATCACCCCCGTGCACAAAAAACGTGTTCAGACAAAAAACACGCGCTCGGGCGTAAAAAGTACGCTCCTGCAAAAAAATCACGCCCGAGCGCGAAACACTCACCCCGACAACAATACGCGCGTCCGGGCGTCAGAGCGAAAAATGCGCGTTCGCCTGGGTGACAATGTGCGCGCCCGGACAATAATACGCGCGTTTGGGTGGAAAATGAGGGCCCTGAACAACTACATATGCCCGGGCGATAAACTGTGCTCGGGCGATAAACTGAGCGCCCGAGCAAAAAACTGTGCGGCCGGCAGAAAACTGCACGCCCGGGCAGAAAATGTGTGTCCGCTTAAAAAATGCGCCCCCGGGCGGAAAACTGCGTGCCCGGGGAAACTGCGCGTCCAGGCGCAAGAAGCGTGTGCGAAAAAAGCGCGTTCAGGCAAAATATTCACGCCCGGGTGAAAAACAGCGCCCACAGGCAGAAACCTGCGCGCCCGGGTGAAAAAATAGCGCTCGGGCGAAATACAGGCGCTCGGGCGAAAAATGAGCGCCCGGGCGAAAAAACGTTCGCGCGGGAAAAAAACGCGCTCTCGGGCGAAAAACTTCGTGCCCTCACAAAAAACTACGCGCCCGGGCAAAAAAAATGCGCCCGGCGTTAGCTCCTTTGGCCCAATTGTCATTCTGGTTTTTCTACAAAAACTGATATTTTTCTCATGCATATTTTATGATTATTTTCTCTAACTTGGAATTTATTTTATTTCCTTAATTTATTTATATTCCAAAAAATTCAAAAAAATAAAAAATTCAAATAATCCAAAATGATGAAAAATGTGTTTTGTTCGCTTATATATTTACAAAATATGGTTTGATTATAAATACTTCATATGAGCAAAACATCTTAGTACTTTCATTACAAATGGTCAAAATTGATATGGTATGCACTTAAAGATTTTTCTTCAATGTCTACTTTTTATTTCAAGTTTCTTAAACATTGTTTAATCTTGTCATGTCTTGACCTTAATCTTATTATGTGCAATGAAATGGTCTATAGAAAATTGTGTAAGATTACCTAGCATGCCTCTAAGTATGAGTAATACTTTATGTTAATCAATGATTCATTCACTCATTATTTTGGTAATCTACATGTGCAATCTTAGTCTTACATGATTGTGTAGTGTAATAGTTTTAACAAATTAAGTTGTATGTCTAAAATTACCTACACTATCTTTCAAACAGAATATTTCTTGCACATATAGAAGTGTTATTTCAATATTGTTAGTGTTTGCAAAAACAAGTGAATTTGGAGACCTTTGTCCCAAAATTAAAAAAATGAAATAAAATGACAAAGATAACTCCACCAAACACTACCCACCCTCCTGATAAGTCTTAATGAGCATTGTGAGGTTGAGCACCTTGGAAAGAATTGTAAAGTGTCTTGTGTAAACACATTTTCTTTATCACTTCTATTTTGTACACTGGATCACTCAAAATAAAAATTAATTAAAAATTACTTATGCGATCCCCCAAGCAATACTTAGTTCCATGATAAGTCATAATGAGCATTATGTGGGCGAATCACCTTGGTTGTTGTACTATTTTATTGTGCTTTGAAATTTTATTCTAGAATTGATGTGTGAAAGTAATTATAAGACTACAATCTTAATATTCTTTTACTATTTCATTACATATGTCATGTGTTTTGATTATTTCACTTGTATACTCTTATCAAAACACTTTTATGCACACAACATTGATTTTCATAAAGCTTCTACTCATGAGAATTGGATCCTAATGCAGATTTACATGATTCTCAAAAAACTTAAGTAAAAGCATTATATTGCAATGCATGATTTCTACAATGTTTTCTTCACTTGAAATACGAATTAGTTACATTGTAGATCTTATCTTTTTGAATATGTCAAATCATGTTTGCCTATTAGTTATGAAAAAATTTCAAAGTTAAAGCTCAAATGTGAAGAGTCTAGATATAAGAGTCAAACCAAAAATATTCTTTACAAATATATTAGTCCTAATAACTTTGTTTTTTGTTTTACCGCATTATTTGATCATGTACTTTTATCATGCTTTATCATGCTTATTTTTATGATATATTCTTCACTTGCATCTTTCAAACTCTTTTGTTCATCATTTCATTAACAAGTGGAAGAATGACTTGTTTTAGTACATGGGATATTATTACTCACATATTCTTTTTCCGTAGTGCTACTCTCTCTTAGGTCGATCATGACCTACTTTATACAAAAACAAACCTCTTATCCTATCTTAGTTAGTCAGGACATATTGTTGGAAGAGTCAAACCACAAAACAAATTTCTTTTCAAAAATATTAATCTTAGTAACTTTATTTTGCTTTTTCGCATTATTGATTTGATCATGTACTTTTATCATGCTTCATCATGCTTATTTTTAAGGTCTCTCTTTCAAGTGTATCTTTCAAACTCTTATGTTCATTATTTTCTAACAAGTGGAAGAATAACTTGGTAAAGTATATGGGATGTTATTACTCACGCTTATCATATCACTTTTTTATTCGTTGTGATACTCTCTCTTAGCTCAATAATGAACTATTTATGCTTAAAACAAAACTCTTATCCTCTCTTAGTTTGTCCCAACTTTTGTCTTCTTTATTCTAGTTTTGTTGTTACTCCACCCGCTTTTGCTAATAACAAAAGGGGGAGAATAAAATGATAAATCTTAATGATTAAAGGAGTAGGATTCACTAGTTTAAGGAGGAGCATGAATCTAGTTTATGGGAGCATACACTAAGGGGGAGCACTTAAGTAGGGAGAGCACAATTTAACAAACTAAAATTATAACTCTTATCTCTATGTTGCTTAGTGTCATCTATCTTTCTAAGAACACATCTCTTATTTATGATTCTGATTTATCACTATTGGATTTGTTATTATCAAAAGGAGGAGATTGTTGGAACACGGTTTTTCGCATCCCTTTGATTTGAGAATAAGAAATCCTACTTGTATTTGATCTTGTTTGCCATTGTGTTTTTAGCATGCAGGTTTGAACAATATTGACACTAGGATGCTACATTGTTGGTCTGGACTTGCCCACAAGCTAAATTGATGAAATTGGTCTAACGCCAGGCGTTAGGACTTAACGTCGGCGTTGACATTCGACGAATATGGCATGGAGGGAAGCTGCTATGATGCAGGAGCATTTTAGGAATGATTTGACTTAACATCAGCGTTAGCCTCAACGCTAACGTTAAGGTTGCCGAAAATGAATGTTTCCAAAGATGCAGTATCTCCTTCCTGTTTTGAAGATCAGGGCCATCAAGTTCTTTCTATACTGGTCAACGCATGTCGTTAGCCTTAACACCGGCGTTAGCTTCCAGACCTATAAATAGGTGGCATTCGTTCTCTTCAACCATTGATTCTAGATAGCCATATTCCAGCACTTCAGAAACTCCGTGAGGGCCGTATTTCCAGACCACCATCTCCCACACAAAATCAAGAGAAGAATTCGAAAGAGGATCAGATCAATGCTCACCCAACGCGAAGAACGCACGCTTCGACTTCGAAGATATTCAGCGAGTCTTTGTCATCTCCAGAATTCTTCATATGGAGTTTTACTTGTGTTTTATATTTTGTTGTAACTCTTTCATTATAATTGTTTAGTGAATTCGCCGCTGTTGTTGACGACTAGGTTCGTGCGCGGCTTAGGGGGAATTCGCCGTGGTTGTGGCGACTAGGTCTAGGGAGTAGATCTATGGGGTGCTCGAGGCATTTCTGGGGATAGAAAGGCTAGAGAGGCTTGAGGTCGTATCTAGGGAAAGATCGGTTAAAGCCAACTGGTTCTTAGTGAGAAGAGTCGGTATAGAAAATAAAAAGAGTATTTCATGTTCGCCTTGATTTCTAGCATCATAGAAAAAAAATTGCAATCAAATTTTATAAATGATAATCATGTCTTTTCATGTTAAATAAAATTGATTTCATTTCTTATTAGGAGCTCTTTACTTTTGTTTCAATTTTCTTATTGGAAAATCACAAAATTTTTATTAAAATCGTAAAATTTTCTAAAACCCTTATTCACCCCCCCCCCCACTCTAAGGGCGCCTCAAGATCCAACAGGTCGGAATGCGGGCGAGCATGGGCTCGGTGGGCAGGCTGGCGAGGATCAAAGATCAGCTGCGCCAAGGCGAGGATGCGATGTCGCTTGCCATTGATCATTTCAAGTGTGCGCGCAGCATGGGCTGGACCAGGCGACATCCTCAACCTCTTAACCCTCAGGCGACTACCCAAGGGCCTTAGTAGATTTTTCTTTTTCTTTGTTGAGTGATCGCCTTTGGAGACTATAGGATCAGATTCTTTTATTTTATTTGTAATATTGTTTGGCGAGCATTTAATCTCGCTTTTGATTTGTTGTTTGTTTTCTTTCTTCTTTATTTTTGTGAGTATTTGTTGTTGGAATGTCGCATGTATTTGGCAAGTTGCTCTGTATTCTAGTGCAGGTCCTTGCGTGCTGAAGGTCGGCGGCTTTGACATGCATCGTGGTCATGGCGACTTTTCGTGTTACTCGATATCCCCTTATTCCTACTCGCGGCGGGGTAGCCAATCTCTCATACCCTGCCTTTGCCTATAAATAGGGGGTGGGTAAGTATTTATTACGATATCAGTGACATTACCATCCTTCGCGCGAGTATTCATTCCTTCTCGCCTTTAATACTCATTAACCTTCTCTTCTTTCCTTCCACCGAGATGGTTGCTAAGGCCACTGTTCGGCGCGCCAGTCATGCGAGGAATTTCGTGGCGACTACGTTCAAGAAATCCATCTCGCACCAAAAGGACTCAGATGAATTCTCGTAGAAGTACCTGTCTCCGGGGTACTCGGCCAGGCTTCCTAGCCAGAGCGAGCGGTTGAATAATTTTGTGGATGGCGAGCTCGTCTGCCCTATTTGCCACTTTGAGGTGGGCTTGCGACTACCGTTGTGGACAGGATTATGCCAAATTCTGCGCTACTTTGGGATAGTCACTGCCTAGATCAATTCCAATGGCATGGCGATGATCATAGGGTTCCTCTGCTTCTTGCGAGAAGAGAAGATCTCTTTGATCTCTCCGTCTTCCAGAGGATCTTCCATTTGATGGTGACCAGTGAGGGCGTCATTTTCTTCTGCAGCCATGTCTACACCTTGGTCGGCACAACAAATAAGAATCATCGCTGGGGCGAGCAGCTGGTGGTCATCAGCGCTGACTTCCAGGATATTCCTCGCACCTCCTTTCAGCCACCTGAGCACGTCTTTGCGACCCCCTACTTGGTGGGACCTCGGGAGAAATTCCTCGACTCCTTCTGAGGTTGCCGCTTTGACGTGGTCTTTTAGAGGAGGCGAGTAGACGTACTGGTCGAGGTCTTCCCGGATGAAGGTAGATTACTGAGTGACTATCTGTTATACTCGCATCTTTGTCATCGAATGGCGACTAACCTTTCTCTTTTGTCTTCTACAGCTAATCGCGTTCTACCGCGCGAGCCTCTCCTCGTGGCGAAGGAGGCGGTCCCTTCTCAAGGGGGTGCGGGGATCTCGTGGCGTGAGGATATGGGGTTGCCGACATACCCTATTGACTTGTTGTAGGTCCCGGATGACCCAGTGGTCGACGGCGAGAAGGTTGAGTCCTCGAAGAAGAGGAAGAGTAAGGGTAAGGCCCAGGAGCCTTCTAGGAAGAAGAAGTAGGTCGCCAGCAGAGACCTTGGCGCGAAGGCGGACCCTTCGGAGGTTGGCGAGCCTTCCAGTCATCTGAACTTCAATGAAGGCCTCCAAAGTGAGGATGCTTATGGTCGCCCGCTGGTGACCTGGGCAGAGAGCGCCTATGAGGTGACTCTGAGCACCAACCTCCATGCTTGGTTGGAGGATTGGGATGATAAAGGGTACGTGTTCGATGTCATGTTTGCCCTTTATGGTCGCGCTGTTGTTGAGTCACTGCAGGAGGTCTCGACCGAGTATCTGGCTCACCAAACCTCGCGCTCGCTCCTGCGGTCGGCGGAGCTAAGCCATCAGACTGCGAGAAGCTTACTCATCGATGAAGAGCGACTAAAGGCGGTGGGCAAAACTACCATCTCGCTCAGCCTCCAACTTGAGAAGTGCAAGGTATTCACGCTTTGGCTTGAAATATTCATGCTTTATCGCTACTCACCTATTGCCGACTATCCTGCTAACGGCTATCTGTTTTGCTTGCAGGAGGACGAGATAGTGACGGCCAAGAAGATGTCGCAGCTTGAGAAGGAGTTGGAGGACACTCGGGCAGCCTTGGAGGCCGCCCATGTAAGGATAGACAGGCTGGAAACTCGCCCTGTCGAGCAACAGCCTTCCACGGTGGGTCCTTCCCGGGTGGGCAAGAAGATAAGGATCCACGGCGACGAGATACCACAGATTCGTAGGGAGATCGCTCGAGCAACTAGGAAGGTCGTCCTGAGCAGGTTACAAGCCGAAGGCTATCTGGTGCCGGAGGCGATGAACTTTACAGTGATTGACGTCATCCCGACGCTACTCGTCGAGGAGTCTACCTCTCTAATGTGAGCTCCCTCCCCGAGGCCCAGTGATGCCGAGGATGAAGAAGATGAGGATGAAGATGATGAGGAGGACGTCGACATTGACTGCGAGGATGAAGATAACAATGGAGGTGAGGATAAGGCCTAGTCCCCTGGGCTCTTTTTTTATCGCTCGCTAGGCTCATAGGCTCGAAGCGAGATTGAGTGATCGTCGTTATGATTGGTGCCACCTTGGGAGGAGATTGAAGCTATCGACGATCATACCTTACTCGCCTATGGTATACTCGCACCTGCATGATCGCACTATAGATACTCGCCTATAGGCATTCTCATCTACGTCAGAGTTTTTGATGATGCTTGAGCTGTGAAGGACACTCAAGGGGTCCCGCAGGATGCACAATCTCAAGGATTCTACTTTCACTTGATAAGAGTTTTTTAAGTTGTCGTAATAGTAGTAACAGGAATAAGAAGGATAAGTGGGAAATAATAGTCGCGGAGGTCCTAGGGGACACACCGTCCTGAGGCCTCCATCCTACTTGGATGATGTATGCTGACGAGTAGGGAATGACAGTCGGGGAGGTCCAACGGGACACACCATCCTGAGGCATCCATCCTATTGCGTTGCTGAATGTTGATGAGGATCTTTAACCCGATACTCATCAATCAGAGGGGGTTAATCACACCAACTCATATGATGGGAATAAATACAAAGAGATTATGCTTTGTTGCGAGCTTCCAACCCACTAAGGATAAACAACATCTTTATTCAAGGGTTTCTTGGCCGGTCAAATAGGTCATTGATGATTTAAAAATTTAAAAGCTTTGCAAAACCTTTCTGTGATGTGATTAGAATTAAGCGGGCATTTTCGAGGAGTTTCGCGAGTACTCATACTTCGAGAAACTAACGGTTATCCTACTTTGATGAATAGAAGTAACGGTCTTTCCTTCTTTCAGAATATCGACGATTACGCCCCGGCTACGGCGCCGAATTCTCTAAATATGTAAATAGAAAAGGAGAGAGTTTTGCAAGTTTTTATAATTGTTTATCCAAACTAATCTTTCGACGAAGGCAAGCGCACCTTATCGCGTATAGTATAGGATAGTTTATAGAAAATATCAAGGTCGTATTTTTCTGGATCATGTTGATTATTTTTACTTTTTAAGAACGCACTATTATTTTATCGATGAAACGAGTGATTAATTTTGCGAGAATTGAAATGACAAAAATTAAAGAAAGCATAAAATAACAGAAGTTAAAGAAAGCAGAAAATTCTATCTCTTACACGCACGCACTCTACGGAAATTTAAATGACTTAATTGAAATAAAGCACAAAAGCTATCTCATATACGCACGCACTTTACGGAAATTAAAGAAAGCAATAAAGCTAAGTTATGAAACCTTTAAAATCTAATTATGAAAGCATTAAAATCTAAGTTATGAAAGCATTAAAATTAAAGCATTAAATATATATTATGAAAGCAATAAAATTAATCTCATATACACACACACACTTTCATACAAAAAACTAAAATAAAAACAAAAACAATAAAATTTACCCTCATACACTCACACACTCAACATAAGCAAAGGAAGAATAAGAAGAACAAGAAGAGCAAGAACAAAACAATATATTTATTATATATTACAACTTCTTAAAGAAAGTCTAAACTTGGAAAGCTCAAACAAGAGCAAGGAAATACATAAAAAGAAACTCCCATACACTCATAAGAACACTAAAATAAAGCTCACAAGAACACTCAAAAAGACTCACAAGAACACTTACTTAGGGTTCTAAAATATATGAACCTCTACTTAGGGTTCTAAATATATGACCTCACATACACTCATAAGAACACTACTTAGGGTTCTAAAATATATGAACCTCTAAAACAAGGGAGGAGCCCCCTTATTTATAGAAAAGAAGGGGGCTGCCAATAGCAAAAAGGATGGAGTTTGGAAGGTGCTAGAAGAGCAGCTGGAGGTTTGACTTGAGAGGTTGGCAAGTTTGACTTGAGAGCTGACGGGCTGGAGTGAGCTGGCAGGTCTGGAGTGGGATTCGTCGAACGCCTGGACAGAGAGTTCATCGAATGCCTGGACAGAGAGAATTCGTCGAACGTCTGGATGCAGAGAGGGATTCGTCGAACGCCTGGACGCGGAGAGGGATTCGTCGAATGCATGGACGCGGAGAGTTCGTCAAACGTTTGGACAGAGAGAGTTCGTCGAACGTCTGGATGCAGAGAGGGATTCGTCGAACGCCTGGACGCGGAGAGTTCATCGAACGCCTGGACGCGCAGAGTTCGTCGAACGCCTGGACGTGGAGAGTTCGTCGAACGCTTGGACGGAGAGAGTTCATCGAACGCCTGGACGCGGAGAGTTCGTCGAACGTCTGGACGCGGAGAGGGATTCGTCGAACGCCTGGACAGAGAGAGTTCATCGAACGCCTGGACGCGGAGAGTTCGTCGAACGCCTGGACGCGGAGAGGGATTCGTCGAACGCCTGCATATATATATATAGTTATATATATATAGTTATTTATATGTTTAATTTTTAATATATATATATATTTATACTATTATTATTTACATTTTATATATTGTACATATATACTTATACATATACATATATTATACATATATATTTTATTATATTTATAATATATTTATTATACATTATTATTACTATTTTTTTCATTTATATTTACATATAAAAATATGATTATTTATTATACTTATTATTTACACATATATATATATCATTACTTATAATATTACATATTATTTTTATTTATTATATTTACATATATACTATTTTTACTTATATTTGCATCTTTATTTATTAATTATGGTTTTGGTTATTTAGTTATTTATATGTACATAAAAATAAATAATTTCAAAATTTTATTCTTAGATAAATATATTTACAAAGAATATTTTTACATATTTTTCTATATTACTTCATACTTAAATAGCTTCTTTTTCATATTGATATATATTTATAAACATTAGATAAAACAAGTGACTACTTCGATATTTTACATGAAATATGTACAATATTACCCAAACTTATGCTAAAAACTTTTCTAAAAATATGTATAATTTACTGTTCATCAATGTTTGTCCGGAAAGCCCGCGACCTCCTCTTGCTGGTCAAATTTTTCGGTCTCAGCGGTCTCAGTTTTGGTGACCGCCCAGATCGCCAGCTACCTCATCGACTAGAATTTTCTAAGTGCCAAGCGGTCAGGGCAGTGTGAGATCGCCAGCTTAAGCGGTCTGATCATTTTCCTTATTTTTGTTATTTGTAACCCATTTCCCTGCCCCGGCTCGCCTGTACCCCGGGCAGCCCGTAGTTTTCAGTTTTGCCCGTTTGGGCAGCCCCCTCGTCTATAAATAGAAGGGTAGGGGTACCTGAAAATGGACTTTTGCTCCGAGGCTCCAGCTTACAACCTGTGTAAGCAGTCTCATTTCTTCGTGATCGCCATTTCGTGATCGATTTCCTTTTGTTCCAGCATCTTCTGTCTTAGTAACCTGCACTTCGCAGTTTTCTCCCATCCCCTTTAGTGTGAATTTTGGAGGTACCATTTTTGGCACCAACAGAACGAACACGCGACCTTCAGATTCGAAGTGTCAGGTGAAATTCGTAGACTTTCAAGATGGCTGATCGCCGTAGAGGTCGTCCCCTGCGATCTCCTAGCGTTCCCCCTTCCGATCACAAACCGTTAGAAGCACTTGAGCGTCGCTTCGAGCTTCGTGTTGAACAAGCTCTCCGCGAGGCCGCCCGAGCTAGGCAGGACGCCGCCTCTGTTCAGCAGGAGATCGCGCGGTCTCAGCAAGAGGCCGCCCGAGATCGGCAAGAAGTCATCCGGACTCAGCAGGAGTCCGCGAAGCAGATTAAGGCTATGAACCAGGTTCTAGCCGCGATTTCCCAGAAGATCCTTCCTCAATCCTCTCAGGTCGCCACTCCTGACCGCATGGCAAGCGGTCACCCGAGCGATCACCCCGTCTTCCAGCTCGCAGTTCCTCAGCGATCTCAGCATAAGGAGTTCGCCGCCCGTCGTAATTCTTTCCGAGCCGCAGCCCAGGGGCCCCCGGCTCAGACCTTGAATTTTGAAGAAGAGTTTGCTTACCCTCAAGCTCCTCCTGCTTCCTTCCTTCCTCCTCCGGGACCTTTTCAGTTTGGGAGCCTTCCCCCTTTACTGATGAGATTCGTCGGGATCTGATTCCTGATGGATTCAGAGAGCCCCGCCTTCCTGTGTATACAGGAGAGACAGACCCTATGTGTCATCTTCAAGCCTTCGAGTCTGTTGTTGCCCTCAGGACCATTTCAGATGGAGTGAGGTGCAAACTGATGGTCACCTCCTTTGATGGGTCGGCCATGGAATGGTTCTCTAAGCTTCCTTGTCAATCTATCTCGAGCTTTGCTGCCCTGAGGCAAGAGCTCCTTCTAAGGTTTGCCACCGCGAAGAAAAGGAAGAGTGGTCCCGCGACCCTCTTCAATATTAAGCAAGGCGACAACGAGACTGCAGCACATTTCGTTGACCGTTTTCAAAAAGAGATCTTGGGAGTCAGAGACATGGATCCCGAGCTCTACATGGTAGCTTTGATCAGTGGCGTGCAGGAGGGTCCTCTGAAGTTCAAAGTCACAACCAAGGAGCCTGGCTCCTATCAGGAGCTGATCAGCATTGCCAATCGCTACATAGAAGGGGAGATCAACAACCCCACCTATGTGAGCAATTTGACCAACAGGGCCACTCAGAAAGGCTCTGCGGGATTTTATCCGGCTCCATCTTCCTCGAAGCCTCGACAAGAGCTCCCACCTCCGGCTCCGAGAGGTAAGAATTATCGCAACAACCGTTTCAATCGAGGTAATCAATTTTTCCCGCCACAGGGTTCATTTCTTCAAACCCCTGCTACCCCTGCTACCCCTGCTCCGCAAGTCACCCCTGTTGAAACCGATTTCTCGGTCTCCCATAGAGCTCGGGGCCCTCACCGAGATGAGAGGCGGCTAGCCCTTACTGATCCCTCGAGGAGGGTAGACGGAAGATTAGGGAATTGACTAAGACCTTAGTCACAGCGAGGAGGTCCCTCCACTAACCCGGAAGATCGTTGAGCGCTTCCCCTCCCAAGCCAAAGCTGAGACTCGGGCACCTTGGAGAGCTCGGGAAATGCTAACCAAAGAAAGCCTAAGGTGAGGGAAGCTGAAGTGAGATCCTCTCCAAAGGTGCCCTTAAGGTCCTATTTATAGGTTTTCTGATCTGGTCTGCAAATAACAGGATTCCGCCTTTAGATTTTACTATCTGCACCCCAAATGGGTCTGCTAACAGCCAAGCTCCGTTGTTTGGAGAGGCTAAGGGCAGACCACCAAGGGTAAAATGGTAAGTTGACCCTAATGATTTATGGATAAGGGGTTGCGATGACCTTACTGTCGGAGCTCTCGCAGGCCTTCTCGCGGATCCTGTCTGCGATATCTCTTCCGGGAGATTGCCTTGCGAGAACCTTGCTGAAGGAGTTCTCGCGGGTCCTCTCGCGAATACTGCCCGCGGCGTCTCTTTTAGAGGGTCGCCTCGCGAGGACCTCACTGCCTATTTTGGTGGTCTGCCGAGGTCTCATCGGCTGGGGGCCGATCTTGGCGAGGTCTGGATCTCGCCACTCCCGTCTCGCTCGATTTCCTTACCTGGCGAATATCGGGGTTGTACACAATCCCCGCTCTTCGGGAGGACTAATGTCCTCGCGAAGAATCGTACAACCCTTGATATTCGACCGCTCCCGGATGACCTGTCAGGAATCTTTGGTGGGACCCGCCCCGTAGGCTATAAATATTGTCCCAAACCCCTATTGGCGCGCGCCGTTTCTTTTCTTCCCTTTCTTATTTTAGCTGCCTGGAAATGCCGATCTCTGAAGAAGCAGAGGCTCGCCTGAGGGCGATGAGAGCTGGCGGGCTACCTTCCACGACCAAGGTCCCCGCCTGGATGAACCGGCCGCCCCCCGCTCAATCGCCGAAAGTCAAGAAGGCGAAGTGATTCGTCGCTCCGGCGACGACTCTGTGATGCTGGACTCCTCCCCGGATGACCGCCGCCCTGAGGAGGTATGAGCTACTCGACTTCACGTCAATAAATCGCTCCTCACTAATTTCTACTCGCAGGATGCTTTGCCGAGCGAGAACATTGGAGAACCCGCTGAGAGGTCTCGCACGAGTCCACAGGCGGATCTGAACCTTGCTGGGAAAGATGTCACCGGTATGATCTTAATCTCGCATACTGTAATACTTCTGTCAACCATATATGACCTCCGTTACTCTATTCTTACAGTCTCGCCCCTGAAGTCCCCGGCCCGCCCGTCGTCGCGGCCGCCGTCTCTGCCTCCTCCAGGTAAAATCATAGATAAGCCCGGGTTCCAGCTCCTGACGAGCGAGGAGACCGGTGGCTCCGCACCGCCAAAGATTCCCCCGACGAACAGCACAGCTTATCCCGCCGGCATGGGCAAATCCCTCTACCCCCATTATGGCAATGTGTTCCAGGGCCGTCCTTCGGCTTCTCGCCCCCTCTCGGTAAGCGTTATGGCCTCGCCGAAACCCTGCGTGATCTCGCGCTCGTCATCTAACCTTGTAAAATCTTGCAGACAATGCCAAAAATCTGCATACCGATTCCGAACAGGGCGATGACGAGATGTCTCCCCTTCCTGACCAGGTGGAGGAATTCTTAGGGGATCCGCGAGATCCGGAGATGATGAAGCAGCGAGCCGCGGAGCTCTTGAGGAAGCATGGGCGAATGCTGATGGATCTCAACATGCAGGCGAGACGGGATAGGGAAGCCACGGAGGATAGGCACGCGGTCCTGATGGAGGAGTGCGCGAGGCTCCGGCAAGCGAGACAGCGCGATCAGGACGAGATCACCACAACGCCGGAGGTGCACATAGAGAGAATGAGAGACTACGCTTACCTCATGGACAGGGAGGGTTGTTTGGCGGAGGACTATTATAATTCTAGGGTACCGCCAAGGTCCGGATCGCGGGGTGGGGGCCGGTGGAAATGGCTACCCCATGATTCTCGCTAACTGCTATGTTGTGGAACTACTTGTAATAGGTGTCGCTGTTTTTGAACTATCTCGATATGTTTCGTGGCTCGCGTAATTGCCATTGATGCTGCCTTCTGACGATTACCCTTATTTTTATGGTTTCTCGCTCGCTGTCTATGGATCTATTTTAACTGTTATATTGTGCTCGCAAAGACCCTCTATTCTCGCTAGACGTATCCCGCAAAAATGTTTATACTAACCTTGCAGGTCCACCTCGCCCATGGCCATGATGTGATGTTTTTGTTGATACTCGTGCTCGCCGACGTTTGGACTTCCTCCCGCCCTTTTGCTTTGGCTATAAATAGGTGGTCTTGACAGGGCCAACCACCGCATTTATTCTCGATCTTCTTCTTCTTCTGCTGCAGAGCTCTCGCTCTTTCTCGTTCTCGCGTTCCTTCCTTCTTCGCAGGTTTTCTAGATGGGAGGCGACGCGGAGTCGGAGGGTCGGCGAAGGGTCGCGAAGGCCTTTGCCGAGCATAGTTTTTTTTCCTGCAACCTGACTGATGAGGAGTACTTCAGCGCGGTCGCTGATTACGTCACCCCCCCCCCCCCCCCGTTCGAGGCACGCCGCCCTAGCGAGGACGACATGATCAACGACCCGTTGGTTGACGAGCTGGCCATTCCTACCGCCCATTTCAAGATCGGTTTGCGCCTTCCCTTATGGCCAGAAGTTCGCCAGGTAATAATCGTTCTCGCTTACTTCCTATTTTTTGCCACTCGAGTCTCGCTCGCCACGCGGATTAATCCTGTTCTCGCTGTCTGTTAGGTGCTCAAGCATTATGGCGTGGTTCCCAGCCAGCTCACACCCAATGCCATGGCGGTGGTCACCGCTTTTGCCTGCTACCTCCGCGAGGAGCGAATCGAGTTCAGCCTCCCGGTCTTCCGGAAGCTGTTCTCATTTCGGGACTACAAAGATGGGACAGCCTACTTCGTGGGCATGGGCCCGAAGGTGGTTGAGACCGTCAACAAGGCCCACTTCTGGGCCCAGAAGTTCGTCGTCGTCAAGGGGAACTTCGGCAACATTCCCCTCTCGCCGGTTCAACACAGCAAGACCACCTACCGGCCCACCGCCCTCGGCGGCCATGATGCCCTCCTCCATCAGTTCTTCTGCAAGAAGAACTTCGAAGTCGTCTACCTCCGCCGCAACCTAGACTCGCTGCCTCCGGTTCTCGCCGGAGAAGGTAAAAATCTCGCCTAATATCTTTGTCTCAATTCGCTAGCATATTGTACTTATCCATATTATTGTTTGTTTTTAGGCGAGCGAGATCTTCCCCTTCATCCCCCCTACGCGAGCAATCGGAAAACCGACGCTATTATGGCTCTCGCTACCATGGGGGCGGAAGCTTGCCGAGGCGTCGTCGCTCCGGCCGAGCCCTCTTCTCGCAAGAGATCGGGGGCTTCCGGTAGTCATGTTGCCCCTTCGAAATCTCCGCCCAAGAAGAAGAGCAAGAAAAGTGCGGCCTCGCTCACTCCGTCGAAAGGCAAGGAACCTCGCGAGGCCGCCTTCGACGAGTTTGACCTCACCGGCCTCTCGGTGGGCGAGGACGAAGAGCCCTGCCAGGAGGCGGTCAGGACCTCCGCCCTCCCCATCCCGGTGAACCACTACAACTTCGGGCTCGGCCAGAGGCGTCGGGATGAGACTGGTGAGCCCCTCGTCACCTGGAAGCCGGAGACCAACAAGGTGGACATTTCTTCTATCCTCCCCTCCTGGGTGGAGAAGGAGACGGTCAGTGGTCATGCTTTTGACCTCGCGTTCGCCCTGTATGGTCGCGAGGATGCGGGGTCTTATAAGGATGAGACCGCGAGGACCCTTGCTTAGGAGAGCGCGAGGTCCCAGCTGCGCTCTGCCGAGCTCGCCCACATGAAGGGGAGGCGTTGCTTACAGCTGGAGCTTCAGAATGTGGAGCTTGCGAGGGCCTACCAGGGGGTTCTTGCCGAGAACACGCAGCTGAAGGAGAAACTGCTCGCCGCGGAGGGCCGTGTGGCGAGTCATCTACACCTCTCTCATCCTCCTTTCCCTTGGCCGTTTCACCTCTAACTAAACTTATTTGCAAGATGTCGTGGCCGCCGGGAGAGCCAACGCTCGCATCGAGGATTTGAAGGGCGAGGTGGCCGGGCTGAAGGCCCTAAACTGCGACCTTACTCGCGTCGTTGTTCCCCCCTCGCCTCGCCGTTTAAAAGAAGACCGGCGAACGCGAGATGAAGAGATCCGCGTGAGATCTATAGAGTCATCTCGCTACATTTTTTCGGTGGCGAAGGCTATCGGCCTCTTGGCTGATAATGCGGCCGACATGACTCTGGAAGACATCGTCCCGGAGCTCTTCCTCCCTCTTCCGCCTGTGAAGGATAATGATGACGAAGAAGGATCGGAGGGTGGTTCCTGAAGCTCGCCGCTATTCCTTTCTTTTGCGCTGTAATTACGATCGGCGAGATCGCCGAAGATTGTAACCAAACTATGAACTATGGAATGTAAATTTTGTTTTGTTCATTGTGTCTTCTCTTTCCTGTCTTGTTATTTTCACGCGTTGAATGTCTCGCTCTCGCTTATCTCGATATCCGCCTTCGCGGAGGCTATTCTCGCATTGGTTGTTCTCGCGTCACGCGTTGTTGAATAGATAGGCATAGGATACTTTGGTTGCTCGGCCCTTTCGTCGTTTCTTAGGATTACTACCCTTCGGGTTATGCGTATTTCTTCCTAGGTTTTGCAAGGCGTTTTTCTTCTTGGCGAGGGCTCGCCTCTTACCCGGTGTCGGCAACCTTTTTGCCGAGGACCAGTTCTCTGGGATTGTGTAAGATTGATTCTCGCCACTCGCCTGTCGTCGTGCGAAATTTCTCTTTGCCGAACGGACAGGTCCGCCGAGCGAGATGGAGTATTCTAGCATAAAGACCTTATCCTTGCCAGCCTCTCCAGAGATCAACCTGAACCCCTCGTCTAGTGAGAGCCCGGGAGCGGAATCGATCCGGGGCTTTCCAGCACCACCCCCTGTTACCTTGCCAGCCTCTCCAGAGATCAACCTGAACCCCCCGTCTAGTGAGAGCCCGGGAGCGGAATCGATCTGGGGCATTCCAGCACCACCCCCTGTTACCTTGCCAGCCTCTCCAGAGATCAACCTGAACCCCCCGTCTAGTGAGAGCCCGGGAGCGGAATCGATCTGGGGCATTCCAGCACCAACACTTGTTACCTTGCCAGCCTCTCCAGAGATCAACCTGAACCCCCCGTCTAGTGAGAGCCCGGGAGCGGAATCGATCTGGGGCATTCCAGCACCAACACTTGTTACCTTGCCAGCCTCTCCAGAGATCAACCTGAACCCCCCGTCTAGTGAGAGCCCGGGAGCGGAATCGATCTAGGGCATTCCAGCACCAACACTTGTCACCTTGCCAGCCTCTCCAGAGATCAACATGAACCCCCCGTCTAGTGAGAGCCCGGGAGCAGAATCGATCTGGGGCATTCCAGCACCAACACTTGTCACCTTGCCAGCCTCTCTAGAGATCAACCTGAACCCCCCGTCTAGTGAGAGCCCGGGAGCGGAATCGATCTGGGGCATTCCAGCACCAACATATCCAACCTCGCCAGCCTCTCCAGAGATCAACCTGAACCCCCCGTCTAGGTGAGAGCCCGGGAGCGGAATCGATCTGGGGCATTCCAGCGCCAACATATCCAACCTTTGTTACGCCAGCACGGCAGTAGTTATAAGCATCATAGGAAAGGAGTAAGACGTTAATTAAACAACATAATAAAGCTCTCAAGGGTAAAACCTTTCAAATCATCCCCACTTCGGGCTCGGTCGAGGGGTACCCCTTCCACATCCTGGAGGTGATACCCTCCCGACTTGAGCACCCCGCTTACAATATATGGACCCTCCCAGTTGGGGTTAAGCTTACCCACCGTGGCCCCTCTGCCGGATGCATCGACCTTCTTCAGGACTAGATCTCCTTTCTGAAAGTGTTTTATCCGGATATGTTTGTCAAAATATCGAGCCATCCGCCGCTTGACCTCTTCCTGCCTGATGGTGGCCAAGTCCCGGAGTTCTTCCACCAGGTCCAAGGACAGCCTCTGCTCTGCATTGTTACGTTCTAGCCACTCTTCATCCCCCTCGCTCGCAGCGATCACCCGGGGGGTCTTTACCTCAAACTCTATGGGGAGAACGACCTCGGACCCGTGAGAGAGCTTGAATGGAGTCTCCCCGGTGGCGGTATTCGGAGTAGTCCTCATGGACCAGAGGACAGAGGGTAGCTGTTCCACCCAGTTTCCCCGAAGGTTCTCCACTTTCTTTTTTAATAGGTTAACGATTATTTTGTTCGCCGCCTCCACCTGCCCATTGCTCCTCGGGTGGTGGACCGATGCGAACCTGAGGTCAATGCTGAGCTGAGCGCAGAAGCCAACAAACTCTTCACTAGCAAACTGCGGCCCATTGTCCGTCACTATAGCTAGAGGGAGTCCGTGCCTGCAAATTATCTCCCACCACACAAAATTCCTTACAACCTGAGAGGTTACCTTAGCGAGTGCTTTCACTTCTACCCACTTGGAGAAGTAGTCGATCATGACCAGCAGGAACTTCCTCTGGCCGCTGGCTTGGGGAAAGGGACCGACCAGGTCCAGCCCCCATATGGCGAAGGGCCAGGGGGCCGTGATGGTCCGGAGCCTTTGAGCGGGGAGGAGTTGGAGCGGAGCATAGAGCTGGCACTTCGGACACTTTCTTGCGAACTCTGCCGCATCCTTGCTAAGAGTGGGCCAAAAGTAGCCTTGCCTCAACACCCTCCCTTCCAGGGTCTGACTCCCGGAGTGACTGCCGCACTCCCCGGAGTGGATTTCTTCCAGCACTCTCGGAACCTCCTCCTCGGAGACACAATGGGCCAGGAGTCCCGAGAGGGTCTTTCTATATAGCCCTCCTGCATGCAAGGAGTAATAGGCGGACTTATACCTGAAGCGTCTCTTGTCCACGTCCTCTCCAGGGAACTGCCCAGAGGATAGGAAGGTGAAGAACGGATCCATCCACGAGGCTTGTTGATCCACCTCCATCAATTCTCCTTCCTCGATGGAGGGCCGGAAGAGTTCCGAAGTCGCCCCTCCCGCTCGGGGACCGAACTTGGCTAAGAGGTCCACCTGGGTGCTCTCTTCCCTCGGCACGTGCTTGATGGAGAAGGTGCGGAACTGCCCGATGACCCCCTTAACCTTCTCCAGGTATAGTAGGAGGGTTGGGTCCTTTGCTTCAAATTCTCCCTTGATCTGGCATGCTACCACCATGGAGTCCGTGGAGACCTCCACATCCTGCACACCCAGTTCCCGGGCCAGCCGAAGGCCCGCTATCACTGCTTCGTACTCAGCCTGGTTGTTGGTAATTGGGAAATGGATGTTTAAGGCTTGCTCAATCCGAGTCCCCTGAGGACTTACCAGGACCATTCCCCCTCCATAGGAGTATTTTCCCGACGCTCCGTCCACCAACATCTTCCATGCCTCTGGGGCAGGTGGCTCGTGCTCCCCCACTTTGACTGCATAGTCGACCATGAAGTCTGCCACCGCCTGAGCCCTGATGGACGTCCTGGGCACGAACGTGATATTGAATTCACTTAGCTCCACAGACCACTTTGCCAACCTTCCTGAGCGCTCCACTCCTTCCATGATTTTACGGAGCGGGTGGTCCGTCACCACCTTGATTGAATGGGCTTGAAAGTAAGGCCGGAGCCTCCGGGCTGACACCACCAATGCGAAGGCCAACTTTTCCAAGATCGAGTACCGGAGCTCTGCCTTCTTCAGCACTCGGCTGACGTAGTAGATAGGAAACTGTTTCTTCCCCTCCTCCCGGATCAACACGGAACTTACTGCTTCAGACCCTACCCCCAGGTACAGAGATAGGTCTTCTCCTGGCCTCGGTCCCTGGAGCAGAGGGGTTTGGGTGAGCTGTTCTTTCAGATCCTGGAAGGCTTCCTCGCACTCCCGGGTCCATTCAAACTTCTTGTTGCCCCGCAGCACCTTGAAAAAAGGTGCACACTTTTCTCCCGCCTTGGAGAGGAACCTGCTGAGCCCAGCCAACTTCCCTGTAAGGCTCTGAACCTCCTTTGGATTCTTTGGTGACCCCAACTCCATTACCGCCTTAACCTTGTCCGGGTTGGGCTCCACCCCCGCGGGGGTGAGTAAGTGGCCTAGGAACTTTCCTCGGCTTGCCCCGAAGACATACTTCAAGGGATTGAGTTTCATCTTGTACCGCCGCAGGGTCCCGAACGTCTCCTCAAGGTCTTGGAGGTGAGACCCAAGGTCTCGGATCTTCACCATGAGGTCGTCAACATAGACTTCTAAATTTCTTCCTTTCTGCTCGCGGAAGACCCTATCCATCATCCTTTGGTACGTAGCACCTGCGTTCTTGAGCCCGAAGGGCATCATCTTATAGCAATAACATCCATCCCCCGTGATGAAGGAAACATCCTTGATGTCCGGGGGGGGGGGGGGGGGGTGCATGCGGATTTGATGGTAACCTGAAAAAGCATCTAAGAAAGACATTACAGAAAAACCAACGGCTGAGTCAACCAGCGCGTCGATTCTGGGCAAAAGGTAGCAATCTTTCGGGCATGATTTATTAAGAAGCGAAAAGTCGATTCTGGGCAGGGAGTAAGTGGCCTAGGAACTTTCCCCCAGTCCACCAGATCCAGTACGCCCAACCTCCTCTTCTGCCCATTCATTCACTCTACAATGAATCCCAAGAGTCTTTTACAGACTTTGGTGTTTCCATGAGTGAAGTGCTCCAAATCCTTCAGAAGCAGCCCTTTTTCAAGAGGCCAGTCCGCTAAACTCGGATCGAAAGACCAGAAATCCTACTCTCTACTGTGAGTACCATAGAGATAGGGGACATTTGACAGAGGATTGCAGAGCTCTCCGCCTATTCTTAGAGAAGCTTCTGAAGGAAGGTAAGCTCCGAGATCTCATTCAGAAGAATGATTCTGCCAAAGCCTCAACCTCCAAGGCTAAGGAAGTAGCGGAAGTCCATTGGGCATGCGAAGAAGGGGACGATAATGGCCATCTCGGCAATATCGGCTTTCCCAATGAATGCGTGGATGCTGATGACGAAGGCGCCTTGGGCAATCTTTTCTGCAGCCACGGAGGTGCAGGTCCGGAATCTTCAAGGAAGGCAAGTCTGAAGAGGGTTTATCAATCAGAGGTTGCTGCCACCTCTTCAGCACCGGTCCGGGGAACGGTCACTTTTGGTGAAGAAGACCTTCCTCAGACCGCGAATCCCTTTGACGACGCGGTCGTCATTAAAGCTGTAATTGAAAATTACACAGTGGAGAAGATTCTGATAGACACGGGGAGCTCAGTCAACG
The DNA here is from genome assembly GCA_033032865.1 of Dactylorhiza incarnata. Lineage (NCBI taxonomy): Eukaryota > Viridiplantae > Streptophyta > Magnoliopsida > Asparagales > Orchidaceae > Dactylorhiza > Dactylorhiza incarnata. The sequence goes on from JAWHQI010000078.1 coordinate 2,677,302, forward strand.
TGCTCTTCAAACCTGCCTTCGAGGCGTTGATGACAGGTAAACCCCTCCTTTCAACTGAAGGCCCCCTTTATGGTTTTTCAGGAGAGAAGAAAGAAGTAGAAGGGCTCGTCACTCTTTCTATAATCCTGGGAGAGATAGTGAAGCTGGTCAAATTTATAGTCGTTGATGCTCCCAGTAGCTACAATGCAATCTTTGTAAGACCCTTCTTGAATGGATATCAAGCCATTGTCTGCACCTATCATCAAGCGGTGAAGTTTGCCTTGAACGTCAAACAACACCGAATCAGGAGCGACCCAAGGAAAGCTAGGGAATGCTACGTAAAGATGGTCAACATGATTGTGTCCTCTCCTCCCCAAGAAGTCATGATGGCTGAATCAATTGAAGCTCCTGAGCAAGTCCAATCTTCGGAAGAAATTGAGGAGGATGCAAGAGATGGACTTCGCTTGGAACCTGCCCAAGCAACTCAAGATGTTCAGATCAGCGAGGAAGATGAGAGCATAAGCCTCTCCATCAACGCTGAATTATCTGAAGCTGACAAGGGTCAGCTCATCTCTTGCCTTCTGCAAAATCTAGATATCTTCGCTTGGTCGGCAGATGACATGCCTGGAGTGGACCCGGATGTTGCTTGCCACCATCTCAATCTTGACCCAAACTTCATCCCGATCCAGCAGAAGAAGAGGTCTGTTGCAACTACTCTAGCACAGCCAATCCGTGAAGAGGTAGAGAAGCTCCTGAAGGCAAAGTTCGTCCAACCAATCCAATACCCAGAATGGGTGTCAAACGTTGTAATGGTAAAGAAGTCGGGTGGAAAGTGGAGGATGTGTGTCGACTTTACCAAACTCAATAAAGCTTGCCCCAAAGATTGCTAACCCTTGCCTCGGATAGATATTTTAGTAGATTCTGCGGTAGGTTATTCTTTTATGAGCTTTTTAGATGCTTTTTCAGGTTACCATCAAATCAGAATGCATAAACCAGATATACCTCATACTTCATTCATCACAAATGACGGTTGCTTCTGTTATCTCGTAATGCCTTTTGGGCTAAAAAATGCTGGAGCAACCTATCAGAAAATGATGGATACAGTTTTCAGGAGTCAAAAGGGAAGAAACCTTGAGGTATATGTTGATGACCTCTTGGTGAAAAGCAAATTATTCTCTTCTCATCTTAGGGACCTCTCGGAAACTTTCGCAACCCTTCGAACTTTTAATTTGAGGTTGAATCCGTTGAAGTGTGTTTTCGAGGCGGAATATGAGGCTTTGCTAGCCGGTCTTAAGTTTGCCAGAGAGTTGGGGATTGATGATGTCAAAGTTCTCACAGATTCTTTGGTGATGGCTTCTCAAGTAAATGGAACTTTCGAAACTAGGGATAGTATTTTAAAGCGGTATCTAACTCTGGTACAAATCGAGGTAGGGAAGTTCAAAAGCTTTACCATCGACCATATTCCAAGGGGTGAGAAAGTGGAAGCAGATGAGTTGGCAAAATTTGGACTTCTCTCAGGAGGAACAACTTCGGAATTGTTTCGCCCAGCAATTGAAGAAGGAGAGGTCATGGAGATTGATCAGCATCCGTCTTGGATGGATCCATTTGTTCTATATCTTTCAACTGGAGAGCTCCATTCATCAGTAAAGGATAGGAAAAGGTTTAAACGAAAAGCGGCTAACTATTATCTTATTGCAGGAGTGCTTTATCAAAGAACTTTCCTTTCACCATTAGCACGATGTGTTTCGGAGGAGGAGATTCCAACGGTCATTCGGGAGGTCCATTCTGGAGAATGTGGAAGTCACTCTGGGGCTAGAACTTTGGAGAAAAGAATTCTGAGGCAAGGCTATTTTTTGGCCTCAAATGAGGAAAGATGCGGAAAAATTTGCTAAGAAATGTGTAAAGTGCCAGAAGTTTGCTCCTCTCCAAAATCAGCCGGCTCAACAACTCAAGTAGATAACAACTCCATGGCCGTTTGCAGTTTGGGGAATGGATTTGATTGGGCCTTTCCCTATGGCAAGTGGGCAGCGTCGATATATTATAGTCATGATTGACTATTTCAGCAAATGGATAGAGGCAAAAGCATTGGCCAAAATTATGACTCAAGTCATGAAAAATTTTATTTGGGGAGAGATAGTATGTCGGCACGGAATTCCAATGGCAATCATCACGGATAACGGTTCTCAGTTCAACAATTCAACTCTTGTTAATTTTTGTAAGCAAATTGGCATTGAGCTACATTTCGCTTTTGTGCATCATCCTAGAAGCAATGGGCAGGTAGAGGCCGCCAACAAACTCATCATAAATCTCTTGAAAAAGAAGGTAGAGAATGTCAGGGGCAACTGGGCAGAACAACTACCTTCCGTCTTATGGGCCTTGAGGACAACTCCAGGTTCTGCTACTGGAGAGACTCCATTCAAATTATCACACGGTTCCGAAGCCCTTATTCCGGTGGAATTTGAAGTAAAAAGCCCAAGAGTATTATTGGCACAACAGAATCAAATTGATTGGATGGAAGGAAATGATGAGGAGCTAAAATGCAGCCTTGATTTAATTGAGGAGTTGAGAGATACGGCAATCATCAGGCAAGAAGAGGTGAAAAGAAGAATGGCGAGGCTATTCAATAAAAATGTAAGAACCAAAGAATTCGTTGTTGGGGATCTAGTGCTGAAGAAAATAGATACAGCAGCAAGAGCTGGTTCAGTTGGAAAGCTTAACCCAAACTGGGCGGGGCCATTCGTGGTGAAGAGTGTGCTTAAAAATGGTGCTTACCATCTCCAAATTTATGAAGGAAAAGAATTGCCTCATTCATGGAGCGGAGATGATCTCAAACTCTTCTTTTCTTAAATGTTCGTATCCGATTCACTCATTCTTTTTCTCACTTTTCTTCTCTCAAACATCACGCAGGTATTATCAAAGCATTCGCAATACAAGTTATGGATGACAAGTCTTAAGAATAAGTTATTTTTTGAAAAGCCAAAAGCCTGTCAAGTGAGACATCGACGGATCCTACTATCTTCCCCCTCGACTTGTTAGCTCGACGTGTAATTCTGCCAGGACCACAGATGTCGGGGAGATTTCGAATCTGTGTAGCAGTAGCTCGCCAAGCTCGAGCGGTGGAAGTTTAGGATACCGGGTCCTTGCTGACATCTGGCACACCTCAGCATTTCAAGGAGGTCTAGGTGGCTGGCTCAGCTCTGTCATGCATTGGGAGGGACATTGTTACGATCTTAATGATCTTTCAGGGAAAGCAATGTCGGTGTAGCCTCCGCGGCATGACCACACCTTCCCTACCGATCATTTTGGTCTGTAACTCTCGAATACTCGTTGAAGCGTGGTTAGGTAAGGGGCGGTCAGAAACATCCATGATCGTCGCCTGAACCTTAGATTGGCATGTTTGCAGCAAACTCGGTAATCCTTTAAGAAAAGCAATGTCGGTATAGCCTCCGCGGCATGACCACACCATCCCTTTGGATCATTTTTGAGATCCCTTTTTCCCATCTTCTTCTTACTATAAAAAATCCTATTCATCCCTTTGTACTGGGATCGGGCGGTCAGCAATTTATGAGACCGGATGTTTTTCTTTCCTACTCTCTCCAAAGAGCGATTTGAGTCATTTACGATCGCCGGATATAACTTTTTTAGGATAATTGAGGTCGCTGTTCAGAAATCTCTTATGCCAGCTTGACAGAGGTCGGCCCGGTCTCGGTAAATTTGAGATTCCGATATTACCTGTTATTCAAAGCAACATGGAATGATCATGATTTTCTCTTCCTCACCAAGTGAAAGTTGGGTTTTTCTTCAAAATGGCGGTCTGAATATAATGTGATCACTGAACTGGAGTTCATGAGGAATTATTTTCCTTTTCAAGTAATGATCTTGGCTATCAAGGGATCATCAAACGGGCTTCCTAAAAATCATTTGGGAGCCGATCATCCAGAGTATGATGAGTTCGAATCGTCTTCAAGTTATAGTTTCCTTATATTGCGACCTGTGTAATATGAGACCGCATAACTATTATGAATAAGTTGGTTACTTTCTGATCACAGTTGAGTTGCTGATTTTCTTTTAGCGATCTGATTATCTCGAGATCGCAGAGTAGTCTTGTTTATGTAAAGTTTCGGTTTTTCTTTCCTTCAGTCTTTAGTGTCTTTTCCAAGAGATCGCCATCTGAAGTTCTTTAATGTTGAAAGAAAATTGTGATAAACCTAAGGCATTGAGATCGAATGCCGATTTTAACGCAGAAGAACAAATAAGTATATGCATCAAAAACAAGTTCACTCACTCAGATAAAATCTAACAGAAATCCCATTTTTATATATATTCTGAAATATCCACTACAACGAGACCGCTCGGTCTCCAAAAAGGAAAAAGGGAAAAATTATTACAATTCATTCTCTCTTTGATCTCTTAGAAGACCGCTCGCTCGAAGAGGAAGTATCAGTTTCTGCAGAAGATTCTTCTAGACTATTCCCTGGAATTCTAGATCCAGAGCTTGAGCTTGAACTGGAATTCAGACCCATGGTATAGCGGCTTCCACTTTCTTTGTCTTCGATCACAACATCTTCATCTTGACCTGCGGTCTCATCAGCAACATCCGCGGTCTCTTCAGCAGTCGCAGATTGCTCTTCAATCCTCTATGCCGCGTCAGGAAAGAGATCGGCAAACATGATGTCCTTATACTCTTCAGTAAATCCACCTCGGCCTCGAACTTCGTTCAGCACCTGGTCGGCGGTCTCTTTTATGTGATGCATCATAGCCCTCTAAAAAGCTGGATTCTCAGGGTCATAGGCTGCTTTTTCAGATTGCTGCCAAAGAGATATATGTTAGACTGCGCGATCGTAAGTAACGCGTTCATAAAATGTAATTAAAATTCTCACTTTTCTTTCTTCTTGCAAGGCAGTTATTTCGTCTAGAGCGCTGCGAAGAGACCGCCCCATATTGTGGTTTAAGATTGTGCTTCTAGCGGTCACTTGGGCACAGAGGTCGGGGAGCGCATCGGTCTCAATATTCAATATTTCATTTGTATTCTTTTGCCCATACAAAGCCGAGGTGACCGCGTATGCGTGACGGGTCACTTTCCCGCTCCATAGGGGAAGATCAGTGGACACCTTCACAGATCTTCCTTTGGCCGCCCATTTGAGGAGGGGTTTTCCTTTGATATCCTTCATTCTTCTTTTAAAACCGATCAAGGGAAAATCTCGCTCGACGGTCTCAGAGGTAGTGCCGAACACGTCGGTCTCACGCTTCAGCCTCCTCTCCCTCTGAGTAAGAACTTCTGCTGCTGGGGAGATAGGATCTTTTGCGGGGACCGCAAAGGTCGCTAAAAGTTGGGAAAAAGTTAGGAAAAACATACAAAAAACATGAAAGGAAATTATTCGAGACCGCAAGAAAAACATACTTTCAGCTGGGATGATCTCGGCGATCTCGGGCCAGATCGCTAGATAATGAACGAGATCGATCCTCTTGCCCGCCAAGAAAGCCAAAATTTTCAGCTCTTCATCTGAGACCGCTTTTATCTTCTTAAAGATGCTGTCAGGTGGCGGAGAGGGTGAGCTCCTGAGACCGCCAAGTTCACCTTCGAAGACAAGAAATCTCTCTGTCTAGAAAGAGATTTTATTAGGAAGATTCAGGATTTTTATTCCATCTGCTGAAAAGTACATCAATCCTTTAAACTCTTCCTTCTTTCTGCCTTCCTTCAAAATCTTCACGGTAAAGGTTGCACGGAACAAATTCATTGTGAACTTCACCTTTTCTGATCTCAAGTAATTAATGAAGACATTGACCAGACCGATGGAGTTCGGAGCCAACTGGGCGAGCACGAAGTCGTAGTATTCCAAGATCTTTAGCCATTCCCAAGGGAGGGGAATTCTCAACCCGTTATCGAAGTGATCGATGGGGATGATAAAAATTTTCTGCTCTCCAAAGTTCAACCTTTCATGATCGGCTGGCGGTCTCACAACTATCTGAGTCTGAATCATATACTTTTTTATGAAATCAATATATTCATCCTTTGATAAGCGACCTTGTTTGTGATCGGCGTTCAGGAAAATGTTAGCAGAAGAGGCACGAGCGGACACCATTTTGAGCGATCGCTGAGATCGATGCTTTGGGCGCATTCAAAAGAGCATGAAATAAAGGTTATGAAGGTAGCTATTTATAGAAGTTGAAAGGTCATTTCGTAATCATTACTTTTTGCTGATCGCCCAGCAAAAATTCGCAGACCGCTCGACCTGTGCAAGGTCATATGAAAGCATTCTATGTTGACGGTCTCAATAAATAAAACACAACAGCAATAATAGGCAATCCAGGCATAAAGAGATCGAAATTATAGAAATCAGGACCGCACAAAACATAGAATTAAAAAAGACCACAAGAAATAGATGGAACATTAATAACAATATTACAAAACAAATTGTTCAAAATCCAGAGACCGCTCGGTCTCAAATTGAATGTTCATTTCCTAGAAGGCATGTTTCTCCCTACATGAGCCGCAACATCCTGCATATCGTTCACTGCAGCCATAACCGACACCAAACTATGATTGGCCAGCATCGCAGATCGGTGAATCTTGGACATTTCCTTGTCCACCTGCTCCATTGGGATCAGCACAATTTCAGGCTGCGGTCTCGCCGCTGGTTGATCGCTGGAGGTACCCGGTCCCATCAGCATCTTCGCGTGACCGCCCCTCAACCTTTCATTCTCCGCAGACAGCGCCGCAGCCTTCCCCTTGTAGTATTCAGTATCCTTTTCGGCCTTCTTAAGAGCTCGCGCGATCTCTGCAACCCTCAGATCGCATTCTTCTCTGATCCTCTTCTCGTTAGTACGTAATTTCTCCTCAAGATCGCGGATCTGATCATTCTGAGTTCGCTCCCTCATCAGCATAGAGCGAACATCCTCGAACATTGGGTTAAGAATGTTGGTTAGCTGAGGGGGGATCGCGATGTGCTAAGGAAGTTCCCCCTCTTCGATCTCAGCATTATCATCACCTGCGGTCACAAGAAATGAATTTTTTTCAATCATTCACAAGCGATCAAATAAAATTTTTGATGAGCAGAAAGAGTACTTGGAAAGAAGTTGAGACCGCAGTCACGTAAAGCTCTTTTGACATATTTAGTGACCACGAGATCTGCGGTCAGTGAAAGGCGATCTGATCCCCTTAAACGCTCCAGATCCATTCTTTCCAAATCTCTTTTCTGCGACTTTTCTCCCTCTTTTCTTCTTCTTTTTAATTCTTCATTACTCAAGAGGATATCATCGGTCTCAATAAAGACAATCTCACGTTTTCTTTCTGGAGAAACAGGTCGAACCGTAGGTAAAGGAAGGAACTCAACTGATTGAAGAATCTTTTTGCCCTTACCAGCTCGCAAAGCTGAGACCATCGCCGCGCGATCTGTTGCGGCTTTGCTCAAACGACCTTCCTGAAGAGAATCACTTGGGAGACCGCTAGAAAGCGCAGCTTTCTCCTTAGCGATCTGTAGCCTCTCCGCGATCTCCTCCTCAGTCCTTTTATTCTCCGCGGTCTTCAAGATCGCATCCTTTTTCCTCTCTTCAGCGATCAGGGCCGCCTTTTCCTCAGCGATCCTGACCGCATCCTTTTTCCTCTCTTCAGCGATCAGGGCCGCCTTTTCCTCAGCGATCCTGGCCGCTTCTTTCCTCCTCTCCTCCTCAGCGATTAGAGCCGCCTTTGCCTCGGCGGCCCTGACCGCCTCTTTCTTCCTTTCCTCCTCGGCGATCAGAGCCGCTTTCTCCTCAGCAACTCTGACCGCCTCCTTCTTTTCCTCCTCGGCGATCAGAGCCGCTTTCTCCTCAGCAACTCTGACTGCCTCCTTCTTCTCCTCCTCGATGGTCTTAGCCACTTCTTTCTTCTTTTCTTCCTCCTCTTTCTCCTTTTTCTCTCTTTTCTCCCTCTCCTCCTTGTCCTTCTTCTTCTCATCATCTTTTTTCTTCTTCTTCTTCTCTTCTTTCTCTTTCTTTTCTTTCTCCTCTTTTCCCCTCTTCTCTTCTGCCTCCTTTTCCTTCTTCTTCCTCGCCATCTCTCCCATCTCTTTTCTCTTTTCCTCCTTTGCTTTGATCATTTTATCAGCGGTCTCCTTCTCCCTATCCGCGATCTCTTTATCAACGACGGCATTTCTGAGAGCTGAAGCATCTAGAGGATCCAACACCTGCAACGATGAAAAAGATGAATTATTAGAAGAAACCTCATCAAGGTAGGCGATTAATCCAGAATCATCCTCTCTTGGTAAGGTTGAGACCGCGGGAAGGAAGGGGAGATCGCCCTTAGCATTCACCTTCTGAAACTCCGCGGAGTCTTCCAGGTCGACAGATTCAGGAAATATGGTCGCCCCCATGGCGGTCACGTCTTTTTCTTCCTCATTTTTTCTACTTCTCTTATAAGTCAAGCTAGATGGACTTGAATTTTTTCTTTTCCTGCCCTTCGCAGCGAACTCCTGTTCAGCTATCTTCTGCCTCAAGGCTTCGGCCTCGGCCTTCTTCTGACGCAGCCCAGCCAGAATGACCTCGGTAGAGGCGGTCTCAGGAAGTTTGGAAGTTGTTTGGTCCAGCGCCTCCAGGGATTTCTGACAATTAAAAGATATGGAAAAGTCAGGCAATTTCCATACAAGGTCTGAAGAAGTGTTTGATGGTTCAGAAGCAACAGAGGCCGGCACAATTGAACCCTCAGGAAGCTCAGTTTCCTTTAACGGAGATCGGGCGGTCTCCTTTGAAGCGCTCGCTTTCGTTAAAATCTTTGGCGCCTTCTTTCCTTTCTTTGAGCTGACACTTTCCTTTTTCCCAGGAGAGGTCGCTTTCGATGGAAGAGCTTTTAAGAGATCGAGCATAGTCATCTTTGCAAGAAGATCGCACCTGCCTAATTATCAGAGACCGCTCAAGGATTGGAATTTTTCAATGTCTTGCAGAATGAAGATTTCAGCTGGTATTTATAGACCAAGACACATTTATGACGGTCGCGGTCTCAGCGGTCAAAGCTTACATTTTCAAAGTTCCAGGTGCAACTTAAAAATGTGCGGGGATTATGTTTGTCCGGAAAGCCCGCGACCTCCTCTTGCTGGTCAATTTTTTCGGTCTCAGCGGTCTCAGTTTTGGTGACCGCCCAGATCGCCAGCTGCCTCCTCAACTGGAATTTTCTAAGTGCCAAGCGGTCAGGGCAGTGTGAGATCGCCAGCTTAAGCGGTCTGATCATTTTCCTTATTTTTGTTATTTGTACCCCATTTCCCTGCCCCGGCTCTCCTGTACCCCGGGCAGCCCGTAGTTTTCAGTTCTGCCCGTTTGGGCAGCCCCCTCGTCTATAAATAGAGGGGTAGGGGTACCTGAAAATGGACTTTTGCTCCGAGGCTCCAGCTTACAACCTGTGTAAGCGGTCTCATTTCTTCGTGATCGCCATTTCGTGATCGATTTCCTTTTGTTCCAGCATCTTCTGTCTTAGTAACCTGCACTTCGCAGTTTTCTCCCATCCCCTTTAGTGTGAATTTTGGAGGTACCATTTTTGGCACCAACAATCAAATACCCTCATACTTAAGCTTTTGCTATTTCAGAGCAAAAGTAAGAGATACTTATAAGACACTAATAGAATTTTTAATTTACCAAAATTTTATTTAATCGAAAAGTAAGCTTGAAATAAATTTAGGAGATTAAAAAGAGGTAAGTCCTACATCGTGATAAAGATTTAAAAGAGCAAAAAAGATTTAGCCAACAAGACTTCTGAAGTTAGCTAAGTAGCGACCTAAATAATTGAAATCATTTAGCACCATGATTAGAATATAATTATAAAAACTTTAACTTTTTAAAGAAATTTTTTGGAATAATTAAAACTTACTAATTATGCTCTCTCAATTTTTTTTAATTTATATCTAGTTTTCAATTTTATTGGCTAAGGGGTAGGGGAAGCTTGGTAAGAGAAGAGATTTTTGATTTTGGGGTGATGAATTTTATCCTCTCACCCCACTCAATTTTTTTTTGTTTGGATAGAGAGGGGAACGAAATCTTATTCCCCTATATATTTTTTCTTTTTTTCTCTTCAAAAATACCCAATGCCTATATTTACGGAACGAAATCTTGTTCCCATTGACATAAGATGTTTTCCTTTAATTAATTAGGTGCCTATGTTTATGGAATGAAATCGTATTCTCATTGACATAAGATCTTTTAAACGAAATTACCAAGGAAATGTAATAATAGGTAAGGGGTTTAGAAATTTCTAGATTTTATAAATTAAGAAAATTTTTTAGAGCAAGTTTTAATAAATTTAGAATATTCCTAAGGTTTTACAAGTTTGGAGTAGTAATAAGTAAAGTCTAAAGACGGTTTGCCAAAATAATACAACAAGAAGCTATTTAGGGTAAACTTGAAGTAGTGCTAAAAAGTTTAATCTCTAATTAAATTAAAATTACAACGTGTTCTTTACAAATAAAATTCCATGAATCTAAATCTTACAAACTATGATACAAATAAGGGTTTTTGGCAAATCAAAAATAATGAAAATGCTTATAAATAAACTCAAACTAGTCTTAGAAATAACAAAAAGCTAAGTAGGGGTTTTATTCTATTTTTGGGATAAGTTTTTCATCAATTTTTTTTTAATTTTAATTATGATGATTTTTTTGGATTTTTTGTTGTTGTAACAAAATACAAGTAAATAGTTAATAAAAAGAAAAAGAAAGAAAGGAAAAAAAATTTGTGTTATGACAATTTTGTGAATTTTTGTTATAACAAATTTTTTTAAACATTTTTTAATAATAATAAATAAAACTTTTTTTCAAATTTTTATCTTATACATAAAAAAGGAAAAGAAGGAAAGGAAAGAAAGAAAAAAAACATCAATTTTTTTTTTGATAATGATATTTTCTTTTATTTTTTTTTCCAGATGTGCATAAATATAATACATATTAAAACTAAAAAGAAAGAAAGAAAAACATCTAAAATGATATATTTTTTTTGGTTTTAAAAAAAAAATAAAATCATCGTTTATATTTTTTTGGGTTTTTTTTAATACGGGAGGGACCAAAATAATTACAAAAAGAGGAAAACACCCACATACCTAAAAGTCAACATTGTCCCTAATGTTGAAATTAAGTATGAGGATTTTTTTTTTTAGTTTTTTCAATTATTTTGGTTTTTTTTTAGAAAATATATGTACGAGAGAAAAAGGGGGAGGAAGAAGTAAAAGATAAAATTAATAGCGATTATTTTTTCAAAATAACAACAAGTCCCCGGCAACGCCGCAAAAAACATGATGATTTAAAAATTTAAAAGCTTTGCAAAACCTTTTTGTGATGTGATTAGAATTAAGCGAGCATTTTTGAGGAGTTTCGCGAGTACTCCAACTTCGAGAAACTAACCGTTTTCCTACTTCGATGAATAGAAGTAACGGTCTTTCCTTCTTTTGGAATATCGACGATTACGCACCGGCTACGTCGCCGAATTCTCTAAATATGTAAATAGAAAAGGAGAGAGTTTTGCAAGTTTTTGTAATTATTTATCCAAACTAATCTTTCGACGAAGGCAAGGGCACCTTATCGCGTATAGTATAAGATTGTTTATAGAAAATATCAAGGTCGTATTTTTTCGGATCCTGTTAATTATTTTTACTTTTTAAGAACGCGCTATTATTTTATAGATGAAACGAGTGATTAATTTTGCGAGAATTGAAATGACAAAAATTAAAGAAAGTAGAAAATAACAGAAATTAAAGAAAGCAGAAAATTATATCACTTACACGCACGCACTCTACGGAAATTTAAATGACTTAATTGAAATAAAGCAGAAAAGTTATCTCATATACGCACACACTCTACGGAAATTAAAGAAAGCAATAAAGCTAAGTTATGAAAGCTTTAAAATCTAATTATGAAAGCATTAAAATCTAGGTTATGAAAGCATTAAAATTAAAGCATTAAAATAAAATTATGAAGGCAATAAAATTAATCTCATATACACACACACACACTTTCATAAATAAAAAAAAGTAAAATAAAAACAAAAACAATAAAATTTATCCTCATACACTCACACACTCAACATAAGCAAAAGAAGAACAAGAAGAACAAGAAGAGCAAGAACAAAACAATATATTTATTATATATTACAACTTTTTAAAGAAAGTCTAAACTTGGAAAGCTCAAACAAGAGCAAGGGAATACATAAAAAGAAACTCACATACATTCATAAGAACACTAAAATAAAGCTCACAAGAACACTCAAAAAGACTCACAAGAACACTTACTTAGGGTTCTAAAATATATGAACCTCTACTTAGGGTTCTAAAATATATGAACCTCTACTTAGGGTTCTAAAATATATGAACCTCACATACACTCATAAGAACACTGCTTAGGGTTCTAAAATATATGAACCTCTAAAACAAGGGAGGAGCCCCCTTATTTATAGACAAGAAGGGGCTGCCAATAACAAAGAAAGATGGAGTTTGGAAGGTGCTAGAAGAGCAGCTGGAGGTTTGACTTGAGAGGTTGGCAAGTTTGACTTGAGAGCTGGCGGGCTGGAGTGAGCTGGCAGGTTTGGAGTGGGATTCGTCGAATGCCTAGACAGAGAGTTAATCGAACGCCTGGACGCGGAGAGTTCGTCGAACGTTTGGACGCGGAGAAGGATTCATCGAATGCCTGGACAGAGAGAGCTCGTCGAACGCCTGGACGCGGAGAGTTCGTCGAACGCCTGGACGCGGAGAGGAATTCGTCGAACGCCTACACATATATATATATAGTTATTTATATATTTAATTTTTAATATATATATACTATTATTATTTACATTTTATATATTATACATATATACTTATACATATACATATATTATACATATATATTTTATTATATTTATAATATATTTATTATACATTATTATTACTATTTTTTCATTTATATTTACATATAAAAATATGATTATTTATTATACTTATTATTTACATATATATATATATCACTACTTATAATATTACATATTATTTTTTATTTATTATATTTACATATATACTATTTTTACTTATATTTGCATCTTTATTTATTAATTATGGTTTTGGTTATTTAGTTATTTATATGTATATAAAAATAAATAATTTCAAAATTTTATTCTTAGATAAATATATTTACAAAGAATATTTTTACATATTTTTCTATATTACTTCGTACTTAAATAGCTCCTTTTTCATATTGATATATATTTATAAACATTAGATAAAACAAGTGACTATTTTGATATTTTACATGAAATATGCACAATATTACCCAAAATTATGCTAAAAACTATACTAAAAATATGTATAATTTACTATTCATCAGTCATCTCTTCATCGAGTTGGGGGTTGGTGTCCAGACTTTCCTCTGATAACTTCTCCAGTCGGATGAGAAGTGCAATAGGGCGCGGGGGGGGGGGGGGGGGGGGGGGGGGTAACTCAGCCAACATGCAAGAGGGGAGCTGATCTCAATCGTCAATGCAGATGCTTGGTCTTAGGAGAACTCACTCTCGATGCGCTGTCCCACCACCCGACTTAGATTTTTACGAGAGTTGAGTCGGAAGCCTTTTCCCCAAATCGGTGGTGGAGATCGATTTTACCTACTTCGAAAAGAACTTCTAGAAGAGAAAAAGAACTCTCGCAGCCCATGTTTCACGGGGTGAGGAATTTATTGAAGCGAAATAACTTTACAGAAGGGGGACATACAAATTCCCGCTAGGGGTAGAACCTTTTCAGGTCATCACCGCTCTAGGTGTTCCCAAGTAGCTCCCCTTCATGATTCTGCAAATGATATCTGTCAGTCGCTAATGACTCCTAGATGATGAAGGGTTCTTACCAACTTGGATTAAGCTTCCCGATGGCAGTTGATCTTCCTGTCGCGTTCCCCTTCTTTAAGACGAGGTCACCTGCTTGGAAGTGCTTGAGGCGGACGTGCTTGTCGAAATATTTCTCCATTCGTCTCTTCATCTCTTCCTGTAGAGCTGAGGCTAAGTCTCGGAGTTCTTCGATGTAGTCGAGGGATAGCCTCTGAGCCTTTTCGTTCTCCAACCAACATTCTTCATCTCCCTCCCCTACTGCAACTACTCATGGACTTCTGACTTCGAACTCCACGGCTATTCTGCCCAATTCCCTCTTAGGTTCTCGACCTTCTTCTTCAGGAGGTTGATGATCAGTTTGTTGGTGGACTCCACTTGCCCGTTGCTCCGAGGATGGTGCACTGGGGCAAATCGACGATCTGTCCCTAGATACTTACAGAAATCTTTCATCTCCAAGCTGGCAAATTGGGGACCGTTGTCGGTGACGATGGCAAGAGGGATCCCGAACCTGCAAGCTATTTCTCCCTAGATGAAGTTCTTCACGACTTGAGAGGAGGTCTTGGCCAGAGCTTTGGACTCGATCCACTGGAGAAGTCGTCGATCATGATGAGAACGAACTTCATTTGGCTGCTAGCCTGGGGAAAGGGGCCTATCAGATCCATTCTCCCAGATAGAGAATGGCCACAGGGCTGTAATGGAACGAAGCTGACGAGATGGTTGCAGCTGGAGATGAGTGAAGAGCTGACACTTCTAGCACTTCTTGGAGAAGGCTTCGACATCTTTACGGATGGTCGGCCAGAAGTAGTCGTGCCTCAGGATTCTTTGCTCTAAAGTGCGAGACCCTGAATGACTTCCACACTCTCCCGAGTGGATCTCCTCCAGAACTCGATGTACTTTAGCTTCCGAAACACATTTGCCCACGGGGCCTGAGATGGCCTTGCGATACAGCTCCCCACCGTGCAAAAGATAGTACGCCGCCTTGTACCGAGACTTTCCTTAATCTCCATCATCTGCCGGGTGTTGACCGGTAGTCAGGAACGCAATGAATGGTTCTATCTAGGAAGGGCATTGCTCGATCTCCATCATTTCCCCTTCTTCGATGGATGGTCGAAACAACTCGGTTATCATTTCTCCGGCCCTCAGACCACACTTGGCCAAACGGTCCGCCGCCGAGTTCTCCTCTCTCGGTACGTGCTCAACGAAGAAGGATTGGAAGCCTCCAATCAACCATTTCACCTTGACAAGGTACTTTTGCAGGATGGCATCGTGCACTTAGAACTCTCCCCGAATCTGCGATGCGACCACCATAGAATCTGTGAAAGATCGAATATCCTGGATGCCTAGCTCCTTTGCGAGGTGCAAGCCCGCCACTATGGCCGCATACTCCGCTTGATTGTTTGTGACGGGGAAGAGGATCTCGACTGCTTGCTCGATCCTAGTTCCATGTGGGCTGACAAGCACGAAGCCTACTCCCACAGAGCTTTTGCATGAAGCTCCATCCACGAACATCTTCCAGGAAATCATATTAGAAGCTGCCTCACTTGGATCTACTTCTCTCGATAAGTCAGCTAAGAAGTCTATCACCGCCTGTGCTTTGATCGCCACCTGGGGCGAGAAGAAAATGTCAAATTCACTGAGTTCTACCGACCATTTCGCAAACCTTCCTGAATGCTCCACTCCTTCCAGGATACTTCGGAGGGGATGATCGGTGATGACCCGGATGGCGTGAGCTTGGAAATGGGGCTGGAGCTTCCGCGCCGACACCACCAAGGCGAAGGCAAGCTTCTCCAGGATCGATCGGATATCGCAACTCCGCCTTCTTTAGCACCCGACTAACATAATAGATGGGTATCTGCTTTCATCCTTCTTATCTGACTTGCACCGAGCTTACTTCTTCCGCACCTACTCCTAGGTAAAAGAGTAGGTCTTCACCTTCTTTTAGGATTTGGAGGAGAGGTGTCTGGGTTAGCTGCTGCTTTAACCGCCCGAATGCCTTTTCACACTCTTCGGACCACTCGAAGTCGACGGTCTTTCTGAGCATCTTAAAGAATGGAGAGCACTTCTCTCCATCCTTTGACATGAAGCGGTTAAGGCCAGCCAGCCTTCCTGTCAACCTCTGGACTTCTTGAGTACTCTTTGGCGAGGTCATCTCCAGGATAACCTTAACCTTATCAGGGTTAGGCTCTACCCCTTCCGGGGTGAGGGGATGTCCCAAGAACTTTCCTCTCCCCGCACTGAACACACGCTTTGTAGGATTGAGCCTCATTTTGAACTTTCTAAGCGTCGGGAAGGTCTCCACTAGGTCGGCAACATGCTCCTGGACGCTCTTGATTTTGATCAAGAGGTTGTCCACGTACACTTCCAGGTTCCTGCCCTTTTGCTCTTTGAAAACATAATCCATCGTCAGCTGATAGGTAGCCCCTGCATTTTTCAACCCGAAGGGCATCATCTTGTAGTTGTAGGAGCCATCACCAATGATGAAGGAAACATCGCGGCAATCAGGTGGGTGCATCCACATATGGTGGTATCCTGAAAACACATCAAGAAAGCTCATCACAGAAAAACCAATGGACGAATCAACTAGCGCGTCGATTCAAGGAAAGGGATAACAATCCTTTGGGCAAGCTTTATTTAGAAGGGAAAAGTCGAAACACATGCGTCATTTACCCTCACCCTTCTTTACCATTACAACATTGGAGACCCGGCCTGGATACTGGATCTTTGACATAAAGCCAGCCACAAGCAGCTTCCCTACTTCCTCCCTGAGAGGTCTGGCAAGCAAGATGACACCTGACCTCTTCTTCTGTCGGATGGGCTTGACCGCGGGGTCTAGATTGAGACGATGGCAAGCTACCCCCGCGCCAATCCCGACTATTTTGGCGGCGCTCCAGGCGAAGATGTCGACATTCTTTTGTAGACACGCCGCCATCTCGATCTTTTCTTCAGTCTTCAGAGACCCTCCTATCTTCAGAAACCCAGGTAATCCAACCTCAGAATGTACCTCTATCTACTCCACCTCCTATGCGGCTTCCAATCTAGCCAGCCCTTCCAGCACTTTCTCCATCTCCTCAGCGTCCGCCATCCAGCTGATGGTGCTAACTGCGCTGAGGTAGCACTCGCGAGCGGCTCTTGGATCGCTCCTAATCCTCACCTAAAACTGCCCTTTGCAGTACTTCAGGCACTGGTGGTAGGAGGATGGGATGACCTTGAAGAAATTGATGAGCGGCCTCCCAAAGATCGCCTTATAGCAACATGGGGCTTCGACGATGACGAATCGACACTTTGATGGAGGTGTCGACGAGTGTTACTAGAAGATCCACTCCTCCCTCCACATCTTTCCTCTCTCCTGAGAAGCCAAAGAGGGGAACATCTGAAGTCGTGACCCATCCTAGCTCAACTCCCAACCCATCGAACGTCTTTTTGAAGATAACGTTTATAGAGCTTCCGTTATCTACTAAGATCCGATCGACTGTGAAGTCCTCCATGACAGATTGAATTACGAGGGCATCATGGAAGGGATTCTCATTCCCTAACATGTCCTCCTCTGAAAAAGTGATATCCTCCAATGGGGGGTGATGCCTGCGAGGTCGAGGCGACACTCCGACGATAGATCTGATGGAGGTTTCCCTTGCGGGAGGCTCCGAGCCCTGCTCTCCCGTGAATCACTCTCAGTACGACTCCTCCTACTCCACCCCATGTTCCCTGGATGGCTTTTCCTCGATCTCCCTAGTCAATTCGGTCTTCATTCCTCCTTCGAGCGATAGTTTGTGTTGCCTGCGGCTCAACATGGGCTTCTCAACATGGGCTTCGAGATGCTCAACTCGACCACTTCTCCAGCTGCTAGCCTCCTCCTGGCCTCCCAAAAATCTGGGCAGGCCATCGTCCCGTGCCCCTCTACCTGATGGAGCTCATGATGAGTCCCATTTATACACACTTTAATGGACTCATCCGAGCTAGTTTTCACTCTCATGTGCGTCATTCTTGAGTTATTATTGCATCTATCTCTCTTATTTTCATTCATGCGCACTTGCATGCTTCGTGCTCCATTAAAGCCCATTTTGGTGTGCATTTGCGCTCCATGTTATTGGGGGTAAGCACATGGTGCTCCTCAATCCTTTTTCTCTATTGATTGGTGCTGGAGGTGTATTCCCTGTTGAAAATGTTGAAGTGGGAGGTTTTTGGAAGTTGGCGGTCTGGGGGGGGGGGGGGAGACCGCGCGGTTTGATCTAACCGCACAGTCCTGCGGTCTCCTCTGGCGGTTTGACCTCTTTGGTCTAGCCGCGGGATACTCGGTGTGATCGCCAGTCTTCTATCCAAGGGTGCCGAGGTGAGGCCGCGCAGTCTGGTTGTCTGACCGCGTGGCAGAGCAGGTTTCTTCCTGGTAAAGGCGGCGCGCGGTCTGGTGCTGGTGACCGCGTGGTGCGGGCAGCCGGTCTGGAGGCTGTCCGGGTTCTTTGTGGTGCGCGCGGACTAAGTTCGTCTTAGTCGCGCGGTCTCCTAGTTGTGTTCGCATGGCTGGTCCTTCGGCGATCAGCTGGCATATGCGGTCACACGTGTTTGGTCGACTTGGCGGGTTGTGCATAGTCGGTCTGGTTTGTTCGCAGTCTCGAGGAGGTCGGGTTCCGAACACAGGTGGTGAGCGACATGACCGGGCGAGTTGTCATGGTCGCGCGTCTTATGTTGAAGTCGGCGAGCTCACTAAGCAGGAGGTTCTTTTGCTGGTCGCGCGGGTTAACCGGTCTAGTCGCGCGATCAAGGGGTGGTGATCCTATCTCATAGGGTGGTGAATGGATCAGGTCGCCTGCCTATAAATAGGAGCCACTATAGCAGCAAATATAGAGCAACAAGTGTAAGCTGAGCTCGCGACCTGTTCTTGCGGTTTGTGTTTTGTAACCGGCCGGTTAGCTGATCGAACTTGTCTTGTGCAGCTTCTGCGGATTGTGCAGGCAATAGCGGTCACCTCCTCTTTTGAAGGTGTTCGGGCGGTCTCACGGCTTGCAGTGCGGGTTGCTGGAGTTCAGGAGGATCAGTGGAGTTTGGGAGTTCGCGTGGTTCTCAGTTGGTGTGGCTCAAGTCGCAGGTCGGTTGTTTGGGCGATCTGATTTCTAGCCGGGCGGACTGTCAAGTCGGGCGGTTAGGCGGTCTCAAGTTGGCAGACCACTGGTTTTCCTTGTAGCTACTTTTCTCTTCTGTTTTTTGTGTACTAGCGAAATCATGTCTCATCATGTATACCTTGCCCTATAATGAAGAATTTTGCTTATCAATTAAGATCGTGTTTGCTTCATGTGCTTCTGGTTGTTTGGCTTAAACTCTAAGTTGTACAATTCCAACTCACTCCATAAAGATTCAAAAAATTTCACATGGTATCAGAGCCAGGTTGGAGTGGATAGAGCAGAGAACAACTTAGAGTAGCCATCGCCTTTGTGAAGAAGGAACCAGTGGTAAAGCCATGGAAGCGAGGGGTCTTGGAATTGAGATGCTCAACTCGACCAACTTCAAGAAGTGGAGGTCTTGTATGCAGAGTTATCTTCTAGGTGAGGACCTCTGGAGGTAGTTGGAGGAGAGAGAACGGAGGAAGTCTTTCTGGTTGGAGATAACCATCATGAGGTGAGGAACTGGAGGCGGCTCAATGCCAAAGTAGAGTTCGCTCTGAAGAGAGCAATATCACCTGATTTGTTTGATCACATCTTGGGGTGTGCATCAGCTGTCACAACCCGCATTTTCCCACGAATTTAAAAAAAATTATCAGAGCAAGGGGAAAATACATGGTATGATGCCACGTCAAGCAGGGGACAACTACCGACACTCAGGCAAACACTCCCTACGATTATTTTATAAAAGACATATAAGTACTTGGATTAAAAAGAGAATTTTACATTTTTGCTTAAGACCGTGTCTCTCGGTCCGGTGGATCATCTAGTCCACCAGTGGAAAACTATACCTACGCAGCAGAAATGATATGCATATATCTATGTTTAGTATAGTAGGAAAAGATTTTTCTACGATCTTCAAAGTATGAGGCATTTATTTAAAATCATGATATGCAAGAATGACATTTTAATACTAATAAAGTAACTAATGCATCCTAGCATAAAGCTTCCCAGAGAGCAAGTAGGTAAACAACCTGAAAGTAACAGCAAATCAACTAGCAAGTAAACTAGCACAAGAAATATAGAGCTATGGGCGTCACCAACTGACACGGACCCATAGAAAAGAAGGAAAAGAAACAACTAAAGATCTGCCCCTTACCTAAAAGAGAGGAAGGGCCTCGACAGGAAAGCTTAACGACGCCGCTCAAAATCCTGCAGCAGCTAAAGACCTGAACCTGAGACATTCATAAGAAAAGAATGCCTCAGCCCAAAAGGGTGCAAGAAAACCAAGATTAATAGCATCAGAAGTAAAAGAGTGCAGAAAGGAAACTAAGAAGATAAACATCAATAATCTTACAACAACCCGAGCCAGCTCAAACGAGTGCACTCGGTAAGAAGAAAAGCCTGCACCAGAAGGTAATAGTCAACACAATCAAAGCCCACCACGTGACCGCCATTGCGGCTCAGAGGTGATGGTCATACATATAATATCATAATACACATATATAAGCATATATGTTTATAAGAACTTGAGACTGATCAGCTCGAGGGAAAAATCATCCCCCAAAAGAAGGCACTGCGACGGTGGTATCTTCCACTAACGCCCGCAGCCCAAAACCGGGTGGTGGTCCTTTATCCACTGTCACCCAAAATTACCCACCGTGCAAGGCTTAAGACAAAGGTTCTAAATAATTGAATTAAGTTTCAATTAAGACACGGGACGTAACCCGAGATATCAGCACCATAATACCCTAATAATAGGGTCACAAAGAGATAAACACTACTCAACGATTCATTTGAAAACATTTGGTGAGTCCAAACTTGACTCCCAACGAACTTCCCGTAACAGTACGGTGAATAAGGCACGACAAGACACAATAATGAACACTAACCAAAAATAGGGCAACTCACAGAATAGAGCATAACTTTATCAAAAGTCTCAGCCAAAGGGACTTTAAAAGGTTTGATAACATCGCTTAAGATACCCTGGAACACTCGGCAAAAGAACATATAAATATATGAGGAAACAATTCAGAATAAGCGATGAAGTCGACAGAAAAACTTATCAAAAGTTGACGGGAAAAGACTGATATCAAAGCTGACTAAAAGGACTTATATCAAAGTTGACTAGAAGACTTCATGTCAAAGTCGAAGGGAAACTTCAAAAAAGAAGATATAATTGCATGATCTTAGGGCGAGCAAACTTTTCTAAACCTAGGGAAGTCTTATCAGACTGCTTGGTAGCATAACTAAATAGGTAAGGAAGCTATCCAGATTCCAAGGGGATGACAACAGGAATCAAGAACCCAGAACACCAATCAAGACCCAAAAAGGGAAACACAACAGCCACTAACCTAAAATCAACAGGTTAGGCAGGCAAGGAAGAAGAAAGGACTGAAATGAAGGACTTCCAATCACCCAGCAAAATCAAGCCAAGGGGACTACTACTACTTGAATGACACAACCAACAAGAGAGCCTAGTATAACTAAGCTTCAAGAAACAAAGTCATCAAGGAGAAGGACCGCTATTTGCAGCCCACAACCACTAAAAGAAATCTTTACATTCAACAAGATTGCTAAGACAGTGAGGAGGAAGCATTAACCTTCACTGAGAAAGTTAACACAAAAATTTACATGGAAGACTGGGTCTGAAAAGGTTTAAAATACTCAGAAGTAAAAGACAGATTACACAGAAAATCAGGGAGTTCTGGACAGAAAATTCTTGACAAAAGGCTAGAAAATTCTGGAATTACACAGAGAGAACATCTAAACAAGTCTATGGTATAAAGAGGAATCAAAATGCACAAGAAGAAACTTGATTTCCGAGAATACACAGAAACGACTTTTCTGAGAGAATCTATCAGAGCAACCAGGAAGACCACAAACATAACTTCACTTGCAGAAAAGGGGGGAAACAATCATTAAAGGGGAAGAGAAGCAAACCAGGAAAAAAGGATTGAAAGAAAAGGGAAACGACAAATAGATGACCTCAACAGCTAGGCTACATGCGTGGGACCTAGAGGGGTTGGTAGTTTAGCCAATGCTTAAATATATATGTTTCATCCACCCCGATTTTTCTTATAAATAAAATGCAAAATTACTTCAACTGGTTAGGATTAGGGACTACCCCAAGGTACCCAGCATGTACGCCCAACAATGACCAGAAATCTCTTGCATAAAAACTATGGAGTCTTCCATATGAAATCTAAGTAAAAATTGAGTACCAGGAAAACTTGCAAACCTCATAATCATAGCCATAATCCAGATAAGTAGAAGAAAATAAGTGCAGGGAAGGAGGAGGAAAAGGGTTTCTTGCCTCTAGGTCAACCGGAGAACCACCGGATCGCAATAAGCTCGAAGAAACCCTAGCCCTGACGACGAAGATAAGCCCCGACAACCAAGATCATTCCTCCTCCGACAACTCCGGCCCCGCTCGACGCCAATCCGACGCAAACCCCACCCCTCGACTTCTCGCCGGCTCCACGCTGCAGGGAAGGAACGAAAAGGAATTGGCCTTTTTTTTATAACCGCTGGGAGGAAGGATATTATATAACCTCTTTTCTTTTCTTTTTTATAACTTATATATAAGCTTTTATATATACATAACCTCATAATACATACATATATATATATAATTGCATATATAATACCCTACACAAAACCTCCCTATAAAAAATCATGCAAGCATACAAATGTATTCGTAAACTTTTATAATTATATATATATATAAATTTATACATGTTTATATATATATACACACACATATACATACCTATATTTGCATATACAACCCCAACTAGAATTTACTCGTCGGACGATGACGACGAAGAAACGGTAACGCCCTCGCACATTTACACTACGCAACGATAATTTCATATTTAAGACATTATAAATTTCGTATCCCCACTTAGAAGACAACAAGGAAATTATGGGGCGTTACAACCACCCTTCCTAACAAAAAGTTTCGCCCCAAAACTTTGCAACAACAATACCAAACATTTTACCACTAAATCCCTCAGGTACCCGCTTAGATTAATTATAAGAGAAAACCTGGGGCGTTACAGTCACCCCACTAAGAAGGAAGTTTCGTCCCGAAACTTAGAACCGAAACTTAGAAAACAACGAATGAAAAGAGCAAAGGCAGAGGTAAGCCCACACTCGCTAGATAGAAACGCTAACCGAAGAGGGCTAGGAAAACAGATGCGGGTAAGATTACCCAAAAGGGAAAGGATATTATCAAGAACTCGAAATGTCCAAGCCGAGAACAGAAAGCAAATCGCGGAACATCTGACTCGCGGATCCCCAACTAAAGGAAGCTTAAACGAAGATCAGTCTTCAAAAACACCGAACTACCACGCAACTGATCAAGCAAAACATCAATCGACACCCAATCTCACTGAACTAACTTTATTCTTTACGAACAAGACGAGAGCACTCCAGGGCAAGGAACTAGGCCAGGAAAAAGCCACACTGCAACCACTCATCTAACTGAGTGCGCAACTCTCGCAACACACGCGGGGCCAAAGGGTACGGTGCCTTAGCAATAGGACAAGTACCCGGCCCAAGGTCAGAAACAAACTCCTCAACTCTCACAGGTAGAAAACCAGGGAGACCAACGGCGAAGACATCAGCGAACTCTCGCACCACAGGAAAAATCTTCGATACACGACAAACTGATAACGGTATCTAGCATAGAAACTAGGCAAGCAAACCCACCAGGATCTAAAAGGTTACGAGCACACACCACGGAAAGAATCAAAGGAAAAACCTAGCGCGAAAAGCCAACGCACTCAAGGAAAGACCGATGTCCAGCTTAAAGTCCAAACGCTTTTCCTTGCGTTGGATAATAACATCAAACCTGGACAACCAGCCCAAACCCAAAGTCACGACAAAAACTCCAGGTCTAGCTGTAACACCCCAAAAATCGTAGTTCAGCGAGGTAGGTGGAGTGGTAGTGCTGCCCTCGGGATAGGCTAAAAAAATTCCATAGCAGTTCTCTGCGCACGACCATTTCTCCTCTTCGCGCACGACCAGTGATCATGCGCCAATGATCGTGCGTTAATTCGCAAGGAATCGGAGTTCAGTCTCGGGTAGTGCGCACGACCATTTCTCCTCTTCGCGCACGACCAGTGATCGTGCACCCTGTTTATTCTGCTCCGCGATTTTGAGCGGAGAAGGAGATCGGTCCATCCAAATCTTTTGGAATCCGATCCAATGGCTAGGATTAGATGCTGGAGGTCTTTAGGGCTGATGAGAGGAGGTTAATCCTCATAATTTCTAAACCTTTCTCTCTCCAAACCTAGAGAAAGAAGGAGGCAAGGAAGAAGAAGGAGAGATCCTGCCATTGACGGAGCTCCGGAGCTCCATTTCGCGAGCCATTTCTAGATCTGGAGAGTGCAGCCCGGTGCGGTCGTTTCCCTGCGTCTAGAATCTCGGATCCATGGAGAAGAAGAACGCTCCTAGGGTAACGATTCTTCCTCCCGATATTTGGACTTGTCATTTATCCTCTCCTTCATTTCTCTATGCTTGCATGAGGAATCCCTTTCACCAAATGGGTGAAGTGTAGGATTTCCTCAAGTTCTTTGGAACTCCGGGTAGATTGTGTCCGTCCCCGGCATATTGCATGTAGAAAATCCGGTAGTCGTGCAGATTTAGGCATTGTGTGTGAAGCCTATTCGTGGCCATGAGCCCGAATCGGTGATGCTTGATTTGCGACGTTGCATTTAGGTTAGGCCTAGAATGCGTGTCGGAGAATGACTCCGTGAAATCATCTTAGTATTGCGGGAATTAAGTGTAGGCGTCTTGTGAAGATCCTAACGAAAGCCCCATGCTTTGAGATTGGATGAAGGCAAACCTTCACCACGAAATTGATGCGGAGCGTATTGTACCTCCCTTGTTGAGTATTTGTGAAGCCTAGATCCTTGCGAAGGGGTTTGGTGCGTAGCTTATAAATTGTGTAGTACTTGAAAGTGCTAAACCCTTACAGGCCGAGGTGAAGCCATACCCGCGTCGTGCGTTAGATCGCGAAGATTAGAGCAAGGGCAAAGCTAAACCGAACCCGTTTCCATGCAGATCGGTAAGAGGTCCCTACCTCATGGAAGCCGTGTGATCATGGGAGAGGTCGTGGAAGGTGATTTACCTAGACCGACCAAAAGATCTTTTTCCCACCTAAGGCGATGGCCCTTACGGTGGAGTGTTTTATGGAATTGATGTTGTTAGCCTCATGCGGTTGTTTAGGCGGTTGCGGGGAACCTTCGGGTGAACCCAACCAACATCATGTGCATACCTAGGTTCCCTCCTTTTTGATGCTCAACCTAGAAGATTGATTGTGCTTGAAACCTCACCTTGTGTAGTTGCACTTTCTTTATATTAGTACTTGTGCTAGTATGGCTTGCTTGCAGGGTAGAAGCTCCGCCACCCCGGGAAAGGGGTGGGTCGTTATAATTTGGTCAGCTGTGCTGACCGTTACTTTGTTTGCCACCGCTTGGTGGAATGTTCTTATACAGGTGCAGGTGAGCCTAGTGGGAAATAGTGGGCGGTGGCCCTTTTGCTGAGTTGGCCCTTGAAGGCCAGCCTCCCTTTTCTGCTTTCTCATGTATTGCCGGCCTGCGTGCCGAAGTATGTTCTGAGTTTTGTACATTGGTGAATGTAAGGCCTTAAGGCCGTAACTCTATTTTATGGTTTCATTCCTATGATAGTGGACAGTTCTAAATGAAATGTTAAATCATTATGCTTCCGCTAGTGTTTAGTATACTCTATTGTAGTTCTTTCTGTTTATCACCTTTTAACTCCTAGCTAGTGTGGTTTATATGGCGTGGGGTCCCGGCCGGACCTACTGTTATACTATTCGTACTGGCAGGGTGTTACAATTTGGTATCAGAGGGAGGTTGATTTCTATATCGAGTTGGTGCCAGGTGCCAAACCTGTGGCCCGCTCACCGTACCGGATAGCGCCAAAGGAATTGGCAGAGCTGAAGGTTCAATTGCAAGAGCTGCTAGAGCAAGGCTACGTACGTCCAAGTTCATCGCCTTGGAGTGCACCGGTCCTCTTTGTGAAAAAGAAGGACGGGAGCTTGCGTCTGTGTATTGATTATCGAGAGCTAAACAAGTTGACCAAGAAGAACCGATATCCGATTCCAAGAATCGATGATTTATTCGATCAACTGGTTGGGTCGACGGTATACTCCAAACTGGACCTAAGGTCCGACTATTACCAACTGCGGATAAGGGAATGTGACATTCCAAAGACAGCGTTCAGTACCCGCTTTGGGCACTATGAGTTCACGGTGATGTCGTTCGGTCTGTCTAATGCACCGTCGGTATTCATGGACTTAATGAACAGAACGTTCCGGGAGTATTTGGATCAATTTGTTATTGTCTTCATCGAAGACATTTTGGTACACTCTCAGTCGAAAGAGGAGCATGTAGGGCATCTGCACGCAGTTCTGAGCACCTTGAGGAGGAGTCAACTATATGCCAAGTTCTCCAAGTGTGAGTTTTGGCTACCGTCAGTAGCATTCCTTGGTCACGTCGTTAGTGGAGATGGAATTGCGGTTGATCCGTCGAAGATAGAAGCGATCCGAGCCTGGCCTTTGTTGAAAAACGTAGCGGAAGTCCGAAGTTTCTTAGGACTTGCCGGCTATTATAGGCGCTTTGTGGAAAACTTCTCGAGGATTGTACTTCCTCTCACTAAACTGACTAGGAAAGATCATAAGTTCGTTTGGTCGCCCGAGTGCGCACGAGCTTTTGAAGAGCTGAAGAGCCGTCTGACCACGGCGCCCATTCTATGCTCGCCATGTGGTACGGAAGGCTATGAAATTTATAGCGACGCCTCGGGGAGTGGCTTGGGTTGTGTCCTAGTGCAGTTCGGAAAGGTAATTGCCTACGGCTCCCGGCAACTGAAGGTTCATGAGAGGAATTACCCGGTCCATGATTTGGAGCTAGCGGCCGTGGTATTTGCTCTTAAGCTTTGGAGGCATTATTTGTATGGCGTGAAGATCGACATCCTTACCGACCACAAGAGCCTCAAGTACCTGCTGGATCAAAGGGAGTTGAATATTGCGTCAGAGGAGGTGGATGGAGTTCCTGGGGGACTACACCTTCGACATCAAATATACTCCTGGAAAGGGAAATGTAGTTGCGGACGCGTTGAGTCGTCGGGCTCCCGCTCAAGCAAATTGGATTTTGATGCACGATGAGCGTCTAATCCGCGAACTGGAAGAAATGGAGATCATTTGCGTTGATAGGAGAGCGTCTACTTCAGCATGCTTGAACTGGACGGAGGTTCAATACGACCTTGCCGACCGAGTTCGACAGGCATTGGAGCTGGATGAGAGCATGAAACGCTATAAAGCGGAAACCGTTGATGGGTTAAACGCTGATTTCTCCTTCGAAGATGGCCTTATGCCGAAAGAGGGCAGATTATGCGTCCCAAACATTGGCACTCTACGGGCGGAGTTGATGTACGAGGCGCATCATACCAAGTACTCGATCCACCCGGGGAGCACTAAAATGTATATGGACATGAAGAAACTTTTCTGGTGGCCGGGTATGAAGAAAGACATTGCCCTCTACGTGGCCAAGTGTAATACTTGCGCGTTGGTGAAGGCGGAATGTCAACGTCCCGGTGGATTTTTGCAGTCCTTGCTGATTCCGGAGTGGAAGTTTGATGATATCTCGATGGATTTCGTGCACGGATTGCCGAGATCACAACAGGGAAACGACGCCATTTGGGTGATCGTGGACTGATTGACGAAGGTATCGCATTTTATTTCGAACCGGAAGGATGATTCTGTAGAAAAGCTAGCGAAGCTCTATGTTGATAGTATTGTGAGACTGCACGGAGTCCCTCGTAGCATCGTCAGCGATCGTGACAGGCGTTTCACATCGAAAGATTGGAGGCTTATCCATGAACTGTTGGGCACAAAATTGAAGTTCAGCACGGCCTTCCACCCGCAAACGGATGGACAGACCGAGAGAACCAACAGGACTATGGAGGATATCCTCCGAATGTGCGCTCTAGATTTTGGAAAGAAGTGGGAAGATCATCTCTCTATGATCGAGTTCGCCTACAATAATAGCTACCAAGCCAGTATACAGATGGCTCCTTTCGAGGCCCTCTATGGTAAGAAGTGTCGCACGCCGTTGTCTTGGGCGAAAACGGGCGATACTAAGCTATTAAAGCGAAAGGATGTTGAGGAAGCAACTTCGACGATCCGAACTGTATGTGAAAGGCTATTGATTGCCCAGGATAGGCAAGCAAAATATTTCAACGCCAAGCATAGGAACCTAGAGTTCGCCGTCGGTGACAGGGTTTACTTGAAGATCAAACCGTTCAAAGGGGTATCAAGGATCCGACGCTTGAAAAAGCTCAGTCCAAGGTACTTAGGACCATTTGAGATCGTGGAGCGTGTTGGTGATGCGGCTTATCGGCTTGCACTATCTGCAGAGCTGAGCGGTCTGCACGACGTGTTTCACATTTTAGTTTTGAGGAAGGCAGTGCAAGAGCCTACTCATATCGTCGCGGTCGGCAAACTGCCGGTTGATAGTGGGGTGTCGACAAAAGTCAAGCCTTTACGCATCGAAGATACCGAAGTAAAGCAGTTGCGGAACAAGTCCATTCGGATGGTGAAAGTCCGGTGGGACAATTGCGGCCGAGAGGAGCTCTCTTGGGAGAGAGAGCAAGCGATGCTTGCGGAGTGCCCCGAGCTATTTCTCTCAGGTAATTTATAACTGTAATTCCTGCTATTACTGTTTTCGAAATTTCGGGACGAAATTCTTTTAAGGGGGGTGTAGTTGTAACACCCCAAAAATCGTAGTTCAGCGAGGTAGGCGGAGTGGTAGTGCTGCGCTCGGGATAGGCTAAAAAAATTCCATAGCAGTTCTCTGTGCACGACCATTTCTCCTCTTCGCGCATGACCAGTGATCGTGCGCCAATGATCGTGCGTTAATTCGCAAGGAATCGGAGTTCTGTCTCGGGTAGTGCGCA
The DNA here is from genome assembly GCA_033032865.1 of Dactylorhiza incarnata. NCBI lineage: Eukaryota > Viridiplantae > Streptophyta > Magnoliopsida > Asparagales > Orchidaceae > Dactylorhiza > Dactylorhiza incarnata. Next base: position 2,706,158 of record JAWHQI010000078.1, read on the forward strand.
CGACCATTTCTCCTCTTCGCGCACGACCAGTGATCGTGCGCCTGTGATCGTGCGCCCTGTTTATTCTACTCCGCGATTTTGAGCGGAGAAGGAGATCGGTCCGTCCAAATCTTTTGGAATCCGATCCAATGGCTAGGATTAGATGCTGGAGGTCTTTAGGGCTGATGAGAGGAGGTTAATCCTCATAATTTCTAAACCTTTCTCTCTCCAAACCTAGAGAAAGAATAAGGAGGCAAGGAAGAAGAAGGAGAGATCCTGCCATTGACGGAGCTCCAGAGCTCCGTTTCGCGAGCCATTTCCAGATCTGGAGAGTGCAGCCCGGTGCGGTCGTTTCCCTCCGTCTAGAATCTCGGATCCATGGCAAAGAAGAACGCTCCTAGGGTAACGATTCTTCCTCCCGATATTTGGACTTGTCATTTGTCCTCTCCTTCATTTCTCTATGCTTGGATGAGGAATCCCTTTCACCAAATGGGTGAAGTGTAGGATTTCCTCAAGTTCTTCAGAACTCCGGGTAGATTGTGTCCGTCCCCGGCATATTGCATATAGAAAATCTGGTAGTCGTGCGGATTTAGGCATTGTGTGTGAAGCCTATTCATGGCCGTGAGCCCGAATCGGTGATGCTTGATTTGCGACGTTGCATTTAGGTTAGGCCTAGAATGCGTGCCGGAGAATGACTCCGTGAAATCATCTTAGTATTGCGGGAATTAAGTGTAGGCGTCTTGTGAAGATCCTAACGAAAGCCCCATGCTTTGAGATTGGATGAAGGCAAACCTTCACCACGAAATTGATGTGGAGCATATTGTACCTCCCTTGTTGAGTATTTGTGAAGCCTAGATCATTGCGAAGGGGTTAGGTGCGTATCTTATAAATTGTGTAGCACTTGAAAGTGCTAAACCCTTATGGGCCGAGGTGAAGCCGTAGCCACGTCGTGCGTTAGATCGCGATGATTAGAGCACGGGCAAAGCTAAACCGAACCCGTTTCCATGCAGATCGGTAAGAGATCCCTACCTCATGGAAGCCGTGTGATCATGGGAGAGGTCGTGGAAGGTGATTTACCTAGACCGACCAAAAGCTCTTTTTCCCACCTAAGGCGATGGCCCTTACGGTGGAGTGTTTTGTGGAATTGATGTTGTTAGCCTCATGCGGTTGTTTAGGCGGTTGTGGGGAACCTTCGGGTGAACCCAACCAACATCATGTGCATACCTTGGTTCCCTCCTTTTTGATGCTCAACCTAGAAGATTGATTGTGCTTGAAACCTCACCTTGTGTAGTTGCACTTTCTTTATATTAGTACTTGTGCTAGTATGGCTTACTTGCATGGTAGAAGCTCCGCCACCCCGGGAAAGGGGTGGGGTCGTTATAATTTGGTCAGCTGTGCTGACCGTTACTTTGTTTGCCACCGCTTGGTGGAATGTTCTTATGCAGGTGCAGGTGAGCCTAGTGGGAAATAGCGGGCGGTGGCCCTTTTGCTGAGTTGGCCCTTGAAGGCCAGCCTCCCTTTTCTGCTTTCTCATGTATTGCCGGCCTGCGTGCCGAAGTATGTTCTGAGTTTTGTACATTGGTGAATGTAAGGCCTTAAGTCCGTAACTCTATTTTATGGTTTCATTCCTATGATAGTGGACAGTTCTAAATGAAATGTTAAATCATTATGCTTCCGCTAGTGTTTAGTATACTTTGTTGTAGTTCTTTCTGTTTATCACCTTTTAACTCCTAGATAGTGTGGTTTGTATGGCGTGGGGTCCCGGCCGGACCTACTGTTATACTATTCGTACTGGCAGGGTGTTACACTAGCACCTTTAGATTAGCAAAGCTAAGAAACCACCTAAGAGGACAGGACAACTCTGAAGGCCCTGATTCGACACCACAGAAACAACAGAAGGGAAACTTAACACTAAGGGGGATCACCAACCCGATCGAGGGTCAAACCACGACGCTCTACTAAAGTCCTAGCCACGAATGAGTGGGTAGCACCAGCATCGAGAAGGACGCGCGCCTAACGGTTCTTTACCTTAACTCGCATATAATTGAGATAACAAAAATCTAAATCCACATCCGCAAGCCAACGAATACACTAGGTCAAAACCTTAACCTGAAAACACCTGGGCAGAAAAACTGCGCTTGTATCGCAACCATTTGCCTTAACAACGCCTCGATACTATGACGCAACTCCGTAGTCACCGCCTCACTAAGCGCACATAAGGGTTCACCCTCTAACCGGAGAGCCGACTCTGACGCACCATTCTCTGGAGTCACCGACACCAATTACGAACAAATACCTCACCACACCTAGCTTAAGACACAACAGCTAGGAACTAGAATTTCCTAACTCGATACAGATCAGAAAAGTGTAGATACTTGGTCTTGCTGTTACCTTGCTCTGGGAATTCATGAAATAATGTTATGCTTAACTTAGGATGATATACCATCATCCTATCAACTTATGTGCATATAATATAAATGCATGAATGCCAAATTTTATTTCAAATCATGTGTGTACGAGCGTCATCATGTATGTCTTTAGCTTGGCACGTGTGCAAATGCTATGTTATGATGTATATGCATTGTTATGCAATCTAAAAAGGCCTTAATGCATGCTATGAGCGGCGTACACATGCGATCTTATGCATCCCATACTACATATTATCGCATGTAACGAAAAAGAAAAACGAGCTAATGGACACGCATGCGACCTATGTTATGCATCCCATACTACATAACAGTCGTATGTTGTCACCTATGAGGATCCATATACAAACACATATTATGCATACCATACTACATAATATGTCCCGTATACTTCTTATCATGCTATGAGTGTAGTCTTCATGCTTCAGCCAAGACATACTGATGACCCTTTGGTGTGTGTATGCAAGGAATAACGATTCTCACCAGGCGGTTAACCGGGCCAACCAGACTATCCCAGCAACCCGGCTAACCTAGCTCTGATACCAACTATCACAACCCGCATTTTCCCATGAATTTAATAAATATTATCAGAGCAAGGGGAAAATATGCGCTATGATGCCACGTCAAGCAGGGGACAACTACCGACGCTCAGGCAAACACTCCTTACGATTATTTTATAAAAAACATATAAGTACTTGGATTAAAAAGAGAATTTTACATTTTTGCTTAAGACCGTGTCCCTCGGTCTGGTGGATCATCTAGTCCACCAGTGGAAAACTATACCTACGCAGTGGAAAATAGGTTCATTTTAACCTACATGAGCATGAAGGTCAACATCCCAGTAATGATATGCATATATTTATGTTTAGTATAGTAGGAAACGATTTTTCTACGATCTTCAAAGTATGTGGCATTTATTTAAAATCATGATATGCAAGAATGACATTTTTATACTAATAAAGTAACTAATGCATCCTAGCATAAAGCTTCCCAGAGAGCAAGTAGGTAAACAACCTAAAAGTAATAGCAAATCAACTAGCAAGTAAACTAGCACAAGAAATCTAGAGCTATGGGCGTCAACAACTGACACGAACCCATACAAAAGAAGGAAAAGAAACAATTAAAGATCTGCCCCTTACCTAAAAGAGAGGCAGGGCCTCGACAGGAAAGCTGAACGATGCCACTCAAACTCCCGTGGAAGCTAAAGACCTGAACCTGAGACATTCATAAGAAAAGAATGCCTCAGCCCAAAAGGGTGCAAGAAAACCATGATTAGCAGCATGAGAAGTAAAAGAGTGCAGAAAGGAAACTAAGCAGATAAACATCAATAATCTTACAACAACCCGAGCCAGCTCAATTGAGTGCACTCGGTAAGAAGAAAAGCCTGCACCAGAAGGTAATAGTCAACACAATCAAAGCCCACCACGTGACCGCCATTGCGGCTCAGAGGTGATGGTCATACATATAATATCATAATACACATATATAAGCATATATGTTTATAAGAACTTGAGACTGATCAGCTCGAGGGAAAAATTGTCCCCCAAAAGAAGCACTGAGACGGTGGTATCTTCCACTAACGCCCGCAGCCAAAAACTGGGTGGTGGTCCTTTATCCACTGTCACCCAAAATTACCCACCGTGCAAGGCTTAAGACAAAGGTTCTAACTAATTGAATTAAGTTTCAATTAAGACATGGGACATAACCTGAGATATCAACACCATAACACCCTGAGAATAGGGTCACAAAGAGATAAACACTACTCAACGATTCATTTGAAAATATTTGGTGAGTCCAAACTTGACTCCCAACGAACTTCCCGTAACAATACGGTGAATAAGGCACGACAAGACACCACAATGAACACTAACCAAAAACAGGGCAACTCACAGAATGGAGCATAGCTTTATCAAAAGTCTCAGCCAAAGGGACTTTAAAAGGTTTGATAACATCGCTTAAGATACCCTGGAACACTGGTGATTAAAATTCCGCTTGTACGAAATAAAATCCGAACTAGCAATCCGAGAAGGCAAGTATACCTATCGAACTGTAGTATAGGAACACAAGTGTCGTATTAAAATCCGAGAACCGTTGATTACTTATACTCAAATGAATTACTATTATTTTATCTTAATAATTTTTTGGATGGTTTTGTCTGCTAAGTTGAAATAAAAGCTGGATAGAAGTACGGCTAAACGATGATTAAGAAATAGCACTCGATCTTGACTTACTTCGGCCTACGTTGATCAAAATTCAAAAGCAAACTTAAAACTTAATAAAGTAAGGGCAGCTTGACCGTGGGGGTTCCTATAGTTTGAACATGCTTCTCTCGAAGATATGCCCAACTGAGTTTAGGAAAATTCGACCGAACTCTCGTCCCGTATTCGAATACCTAAAACTCGCTTTAAGTGGTGAACCCCGCTATTGGGTTTGACTCCAATCCAGGAGATTTACGTCATTCTCTCTCGAGAAATGTGTGTAACTCTCTTTACTCTTAAGTGCTCACTTCAGACTATCGGCCTCTCGGCTAGCCAAGAATGAAAGCAAAGGTGGGGATTATATATCGATAATATAGCTCCACTAAATTCTAATTAAGAGTAAATCTAAGGCCCAACACTTTAGAAAGTGAAAGAAGACTAAAGGATCATAACTTGATCAACTCATCCTCAGATCATCAAGATCGAGTACTATGAGGATTTAGTTACTCATGGTGGAGGGGTAGGAGAGAGAAATGATGAAGATTTTAAGAGAACAAAAACATACCATTTTTATTAAACAAAAGTTCAACTGAGATTACAATTGCATGGAAAGCCTACTAAGCATTAGTAATACACTATAAAAGGAAATTACAAAGGCATTACAACATTCATATGAAAACTAGAAAAGGAAATGCATTGAAATAAGAGAGAGAGAGAGAGAAAGAGAATAAAATGACATGAAAAATACTGAAAATAGAGTAGTAGCACTAGTTCTCTCTCCAAAAACTGAATAGGGAAAGCTTGGAGGTCATTTCAATTTATAGAAATTTTTCTGCCTCGGTCACGCCCTCAGTCACGCCCGTGACTAGGGGCGTGACATTGTTTAATCAATTCTGCGGCTTGGATCAGGTTCGGCGCACAATTCTGATGTGATTTGATGGGTCACGCCCTAGGTCACGCCCGTGACTGAGGGCGTGACCATTTCGGTGGTTAGTCGGGTCATGAGCGCTGGCGGCAATCATGGGCGCTGGCGGATGGCTGACGTGGCAGTCACGGGCGTGACTGGAAGCACGCCCGTGTAACAGTGGCGTGACCAATTCGGTGGTCAGCTGGTCGAATCTGAGCTGTTCACGGGCTGGTCACGGGCGTGGCTTGCGTGTCACAGGAGTGACTTGTGTGTCACGGCCGTGTACTTTGGGCGTGTCTGACCAGATCTTCTGAATTATGTTGGCAGCAGCTTAACTGGAAACAGCAACTTACACGCCCTAGGTCACGGGCGTGGCATGCGTGTCACGGGCGTGACTTGTGTGTCACGGCCGTGTACTTTGGGCGTGTCTGACCAGATCTTCTGAATTATGTTGGCAGCAGCTTAACTGGAAACAGCAACTTACACGCCCTAGGTCACGGGCGTGACCTAGGGCGTGACTTAGGAAATTTTGCATTTTTGACCTGAAAATTCAGAAAACTTAAGTTAGCACTAAAAATAGGAAAATGAACCAAAATTGCATTTAGGTAAACAACAATAAGCAAAAAGTAAGAGTAAATATCCTAAAAATAACCTAATTAAACTAACTAGATTTAGCATTATCAAATTCCCCCAAGCTTACACTTTGCTTGTCCCCAAGCAAAGAAATATGCTTTAGCTAATAAAATAAAATGACTAATCAAAAAGATTTAATTATGCTAAACACGAGTACCTTGCGAAATTCCAAGTAGGGAGAATAGTGAAAAGGAAACCTAAAATAAGTACTTTATTTAAGCTTAATTTTTATACCCTTTTACTAACAAAAATTAATCATCCAAAATTTTAACTAAAAAGTTTTTAAAATAAAATTGAGCAAAGTAACAAGTGAGATAGTGCATTGAATTGTTACTAAACCCTAAGAGACAAATTATAATTATATCATTCTAAGAACAAGGATCTAAATTCATACCCAAGACTTAACTATTCTACTTTTCTTCTTTACTTAGCTAAAGCAAATTTAGGAGCATGAATCAAGAGGACTTTATTAGGACCGAAATGTTTGGTTTAGGCATATGATTTGGAATGGGAATCGAAGATAAAAGTGATTGCTATAATCACACTAAACCATAAACATGAGTTTTATAAAATTTCCGATATGAATGATAAGAAGCAATCCTTCATTATAAGCATATAGCATATTTTCTTTCTTTCTCTTTCATAGCCATTTTTTTTCTTTTGAAATTTTGGCAAAGATAATTAATACAAATATGCTTAAAATATCTCCTTTTTGAGCAAATTCTTTTCTTTGAAGCTCTCCATGCAATAAACCAATCACACTCTTTTAGAAATTTAAATAAAACTCAAAGTGTTAGTGTGATTCAAATAGGTTTGGAAATTTTGGCTTTGGTGAAAAATTTGATAAGTGGAGGTGACAATAAAACATGGGAAAAGGCTCAAAAGAGGCTAACAAAGGGTTTCTTTTTAAGGGTTGGCATGAAGGCTCAAACTTAAAACAAAAATGGCCTAAATCATTTTCATTGCTCTCTAAATTTAGTTAAAGCATGAGTTTTGAAGGATTTCAAAAAGTAAGCCCTAGATATTAAATAAAGACTAATGAACTTATCCTGAAAATAAGAATAATAAGCGTCTAGGATTATTCACATTTACTACACAAATCAAAAGTTAACTTTGCAAAATATATCTAAAAATGAAGAGAAAAATAGTGGATGAAGAATTTTTACGAAAGTAAAGAAGATAAAAGAGAAAATGATAAGGAAAGTACAAGATTTTAGAAAAAACTTTTCAGATTAACATGCTACCTAGAATTAGAACACTACATGAGTCAACAATTTACTTGTGAAACATAATTAAAAGTAGGATTAGAAATTTTGAAATTAACTAAGGCTATATAAAATATTTTGGGAAAAACAAAACATAAAGCAAGGGGTACTATTGATTTTACCAAAATCTAATTTAGACTACTAAAAGAAAAGAAGACATTCTCCCCCAAGCTTACGATAGACATTGTCCTCAATGGAAAAGGAGAGTGAAGGAAGGGGTAATTAAGAAAAGAAATTAAAACTGAAAAACTGAAACAGGCACTTCCCTGGATTTATGGGCTTGAAAGGATGTGTGATGCCGCTCCCCCTTGCTGGCGCTTTGAATCTTCATGAAATATCATCTTGAATTTTTCTTGAAACCAGCAATGTTGAAGCAGGCGATCGCCGAAGTTGAGAGTATCAGAGCCATCCAGGGCCAAAGAAAAATTAAAACAACAAATTTTAAAACCTTGGGTTGCCTCCCAAGAGCGCCCTCTGTTTAATGTCGTTTGAGCTCGACTAAAAGAATATAGTTCAAAAGTTAATCCAAATTATTACAGTCCAGACAAAAGAAGTTTTTCACTGTCCATGTCAACATTGTCACCAGAAAAATAAAGTTTTAGACGATGCCCATTAACCTTGAAATCACCCTTATCTGGGTGTGATATCAAAACAGTTCCATACGGATAAGCTTCCTTTACATTAAAAGGACCTGACCATCTAGATTTTAATTTTCCAGGAAATAAACGTAGACGAGAATTATAAAGTAATACTTGGTCGCCTGGTTTAAATGTTTTCGGGTGCCTTAAATTTTTATCGTGAAAGCATTTCGTTCGTTCCTTATATAATTTATTATTTTCATACGCATTGGAGCGCCACTCATCGAGTTCGTTGAGTTGGAATTTTCGAAGATCGGCGGTGGAGTGGGGATCAAAATTTAAAAATTTAAGGGCCCAGAAAGCACGATGTTCTAATTCGACCGGTAAATGGCACGATTTCCCATATACTAACCGATACGGTGTACAACCGATGGCGGTCTTGTACGCTGTTCGGTAAGCCCTTAGAGCATCGTCTAATTTATGTGACCAGTCCTTACGTGAGGTGGAAATAGTTTTTTCTAAAATACGTTTGATTTCTCTGTTCACTACCTCGACCTGGCCGTTAGTTTGGGGGTGGTAAGCAGTTGAAAGCTTATGTGTAACGCCATATTTTAAAAGTGTTTTTGCAAATTGTGCGTTACAAAAGTGTGAACCCCTGTCGCTAACGATGGCCCTAGGAGTACCGAATCGAGAAAATAATTTTTTTAAGAAAATAATAACAACTCGGGAGTCATTAGTAGGAAGAGCTTGGGCCTCTGCCCATCGAGACACGTAGTCTACCGCAACTAAAATGTATTTATTACCATGGCTAGAAGGAAGAGGACCTACAAAATCAATTCCCCAAAGGTCGAAAACTTCGCACTCGAGGAAATAATTTTGCAACATTTCATTTTTATTTGAGATATTTCCGGTTCGTTGGCAGCTATCGCACCGTCTCACAAACGATTGGGCATCTTTAAAAAGGCTAGGCCAATAAAAGCCTGCACTAAGTACTTTGTGAGCAGTCCGATTGGCTTGATAGTGCCCACCAGTCGGGCCTTCGTGTAAGTGTTTGAAAATATTTTGTCCTTCTTCGAAAGAAACACATCTCCTTATTACTTGGTCTGCACAAACTCGAAACAGATACGGGTCCTCCCAAAAATAATTCTTCAGGTCAGAGAAGAATTTCTTCTTTTGCTGATAGGAAAATTCTTTTGGGAGGACTCGAGCTACTAAGTAGTTGGCGAAGTTTGCAAACCAAGGAGAAGGAGTAGTGTTGATTGATAATAACTTCTCGTCGGGAAAATAATCATTAAAAGTTTGTTCATTTAAATCTTTAATAAATGGGTTATCTAATCGTGAAAGATGGTCCGCGGCCAAATTCTCAGCCCCCTTTTTATCTCGGATTTCCAAGTGGAACTCCTGGAGGAGTAAGACCCAGCGAAGTAAGCGTGGTTTGGCATCCAGTTTAGAAAGTAAATATTTGAGGGCCGAGTGGTCCGTAAAAACAATAATTTTTGAAAGCGTAATATAAGGTCGAAATTTGTCGAATGCAAAAATAACTGCTAATAATTCTTTCTCCGTTGTGGTATAGTTCGCTTGCGCGGATGTAAGTGTTTTACTTGCGTAGAAAATAGGGTGGAAGTTTTTAGATATACGTTGTCCTAAAACGGCTCCCACCGCAAAGCTACTTGCATCGCACATGATTTCGAATGGAAGGTCCCAGATTGGAGCTATCATAATTGGCGCATTTATTAACTTATTTTTGATTAATTGAAAAGCAGATAAGCATGTATCATCAAAAATAAATGGAGTGTCTTTTTCTAAAAGATGAGTGAGTGGTTTGGTAATTTTTGAAAAATCTTTTATAAACCGCCGGTAAAAACCGGCATGTCCTAGAAAGCTTCTTATGGCCTTAACGTTGGTTGGCGGTGGCAGTTTTTCGATCACTTCTATTTTTGCTTCATCGACCTCAATTCCTCTTGCTGATATCTTATGACCTAAAACCAATCCCTCCCGTACCATGAAATGACATTTTTCCCAGTTCAGGGCGAGATTGGTCTCCTCACACCGTTCTAACACTTTTTCTAAATTTTCTAAACAAAAATCGAAGGAATCACCAAACACGGAAAAGTCATCCATAAATACCTCCATAATACTTTCTACGTACTTGTCGAAAATGGCCAACATACACCGTTGAAATGTTGCCGGCGCATTACATAAGCCAAACGGCATTCTTCGATAGGCGAAGGTGCCGAAAGGACAAGTAAACGTCGTTTTCTCCTGGTCCTCGGGCGAGATGGGAATTTGGAAGTAGCCCGAGAGACCATCGAGAAAACAATAAAAGCTATGGCCGGATAATCATTCTAAGATTTGATCGATGAATGGCAAGGGGAAATGGTCCTTGCGGGTGGCTTCGTTCAATTTGCGATAATCAATACACATACGCCACCCAGTCACCGTCCGTGTTGGGATTAAGTCATTATTATCATTTAACACTACCGTGATACCTCCCTTTTTAGGAACTACTTGAACGGGGCTTAACCATTTGCTATCTGAAATTGGATAGATAATTCCTGCGTCTAATAATTTCACGACCTCACCCTTTACTACTTCTTTCATGTTTGGGTTTAATCGGCGTTGAGGTTGAATAGAATTTTGTGAATTATCTTCCATTAGAATTTTGTGCATGCAGAAAGATGGACTTATGCCCTTAATATCAGAAATCTGCCAAGCAATTGCTTGGCGGTGTTTTTGTAAAACTTTTAGCAATTTGGCATTTTCAGATCCACTTAAATGGGCCGACACTATTACTGGTAACTTAGAGTCTTTTTCTAAAAATTCATATTTTAAATGATTGGGTAGTTCTTTAAGTTCTAAAGTGGGAGGTTCCTCGTATGAAGATTTGAAAGACTTTTCTTTTTCAAAAGTAATTTCTTCAAAAATTTTTGATTTAATTTGAAAATTTGAGGGGGCGGGAGCAATGGCCATTTTCATTTCTTGTAATATTTCAGTGGAGGTGTTTGAAGATGAACAAAAAGAAGAAGAACCATTTTCAGAAATACAAAAAGAAGGGTCTTCACTTAACACATCTAAGAAAAAACATGAATCGTCATTTTCTAGGGTATTTTTCATAGAGGGTGTTATGGAGAAGGTTACTTCATCATCTCCAACTCGGAGGAATAGCTTACCATTACTCACATCATTGATAGCACGGGAGGTGGCAAGGAAGGGGCGGCCAAGGATTAGGGGAACCTCGACATCCTCTTCAATGTCCAAAATGACAAAATCCACCGGGAAGATGAATTTGTCTACTTTTACGAGCACGTCCTCCACAATTCCCAGCGGATATTTTATCGTCCTATCTGCTAGTTGTATACTCATACGTGTGGGGCTAAGGGTGCCCACTCCTAACTTTTTAAACAAGGAGAATGGCTTTAAGTTAATGCTTGCTCCTAAGTCGGCCAACGCGTTCTTTACAAATAGATCACCAAAGAGGCACGGGATAGAAAAACTACCTGGATCGTTAGCCTTTTTCGGTAATTTATTTGTTAGGACGGCGGAACACTCAGCATTTAAAGTTACGTGCGATAGATTTTCTAGCTTTTTCTTATTATTTAGAAGATCCTTCAGGTACTTAGCATACTTGGGCATTTGTGATATCGCTTCATGGAAGGGCAAATTGATGTGTATTTGCTAAAACATTTCCAGGAAGCGATGATATTGATCATCTAATTTTTCCTTGTTGAGTTGAGATGGATAAGGCGGGGCGAGGTTGTTTTTGAAAATATGAGGTGGAGTGATAAAATCTGTTTGAGTGAGTGGTGTTTTTAAAATAGGGGCGGATCTTGCCTCGGGCTCTTCGCTAACCGGACCGGATACTTGCTTTCCACTCCGAAGAGTTACAGCTTTCGCTTGCTCTTTCGGGTTGGGCTCGGTGTTAGCGGGAAGAGTCTCGGGCGGTCGCTCGGATATTATTTTGGCGAGCTGCCCGATTTGGTTTTCTAGATTTTTAACGGATCCGGCTAAGTTCCGGACGGTTGCTTCGTTCGTACTTATATATTTTGAAAACATCTCCTCCAAAGATGGAGGTTTTTGAAAGTTAACAGGGGGTGGAGGTGGTGTAAATTCATTTTGTAGAGGCGGGCGAGTTGTGTTTGCAGGATTACTCCAAGAAAAGTTCGGGTGATTACGCAGCGCAGGATTATAATTATTCGGTAACTGAAAACCAGGTGCATGAAAATTAGAAGCAGAATAATTATTATAAGCATTTCTATTGCCTACGAAATCAGCTTGTTCGGAGGTGGCTTTTGCGAATTCCCAAACCTGAGGTGCGGAAGGAGCATTCATTTCAGATATCTTTTTGCTAAGCATTTCCACTTGTAGTGCCAGCTGGGAGACGTTATCCACTTCGTACATACCTGCAGGTTTGTTTGGGCGGGATCTTGGCACATTCCACTGATAGGTGTTCATGGCCATATCCTCAAATAGTTCAAGAGCGGCTTCCGGGGTTTTGTTATTTAAGGTACCACCGGAAGCGGCGTCTATCATTTGCTTAGTATGTTGATTTAGCCCGTTATAAAACATCTGCACTTGTAACCATACAGGCAGAGCGTGATGAGGGCAACGTCTTAAGAATTCTTTATACCTTTCCCAGGTATCATATAGCGTTTCAGAATCTATTTGGCAAAAAGAAGAAATATCATTTCTAAGCTTAGCAGTTTTCGCAGGTGGAAAATACTTAGTTAGAAATTTTTCAGTTAACTGGGCCCAAGTGGTGATAGAACCTCTAGGTAGAGTTGACAACCACTGCTTAGCCTTTGTTCTTAAAGAAAATGGTAAGAGTCTTAGCCTAATTGCATCATCCGTAACACCATTTATTTTGAAGGTGTCACAGATTTCAAGGAAGCTAGCAATATGTGCATTCGGATCTTCATCTTGTAATCCGTCGAACTGCACGTATTGCTGCACCATGTGAATTATGCTTGGCTTTAGTTCGAAATTATTATTATTTATGGCAGGGCGGACTATACTAGTTTCCGTCCCTTCCAGGTTAGGCCTTGCATAATGGGACATAGTCCATTCAGGGGCCGCAACCATGTTGGGGACTTCATTTTGGTTAGGTTCGCCCATATTAACAACCGACTCCGAATCCTCAGCCAGTTCTTGGAATGTAGGATCTTGAACTTGCGATTTTCTCTGAAGAGTACGCTCAAGTTCTTGGTCCAAGTCTACAAGTTCTGACGGATTCGCTCGGGTCAAAAACTAGAAAGAGAGAAGGGAAAATAAGATTGAGAAATTCGAAAAAGGTCTCTTTTTTTTTTTGAATTAATTTTGTTTTTCAAGAAAGAGGAGAGAAAAAAAAGAGGTGATAAAAGTAATAGATTTGTTCTTTCAAAATATCAACAAAATGCGAGTCCCCGACAACGGCGCCAAAAACTTGGTGATTAAAATTCCGCTTGCACGAAATAAAATCCGAACTAGCAATCCGAGAAGGCAAGTATACCTATCGAACTGTAGTATAGGAACACAAGTGTCGTATTAAAATCCGAGAACCGTTGATTACTTATACTCAAACGAATTACTATTATTTTATCTTAATAATTTTTTGGATGGTTTTGTCTGCTAAGTTGAAATAAAAGCTGGATAAAAGTACGGCTAAACGATGATTAAGAAATAGCACTCGATCTTGACTTACTTCGGCCTACGTTGATCAAAATTCAAAAGCAAACTTAAAACTTAATAAAGTAAGGGCAGCTTGACCGTGGGGGTTCCTATAGTTTGAACATGCTTCTCTCGAAGATATGCCCAACTGAGTTTAGGAAAATCCGACCGAACTCTCGTCCCGTATTCGAATACCTAAAACTCGCTTTAAGTGGTGAACCCCGCTATTGGGTTTGACTCCAATCCAGGAGATTTACGTCATTCTCTCTCGAGAAATGTGTGTAACTCTCTTTACTCTTAAGTGCTCACTTCAGACTATCGGCCTCTCGGCTAGCCAAGAATGAAAGCAAAGGTGGGGATTATATATCGATAATATAGCTCCACTAAATTTTAATTAAGAGTAAATCTAAGGCCCAACACTTTAGAAAGTGAAAGAAGACTAAAGGATCATAACTTGATCAACTCATCCTCAGATCATCAAGATCGAGTACTATGAGGATTTAGTTACTCATGGTGGAGGGGTAGGAGAGAGAAATGATGAAGATTTTAAGAGAACAAAAACATACCATTTTTATTAAACAAAAGTTCAACTGAGATTACAATTGCATGGAAAGCCTACTAAGCATTAGTAATACACTTTAAAAGGAAATTACAAAGGCATTACAACATTCATATGAAAACTAGAAAAGGAAATGCATTGAAATAAGAGAGAGAGAGAGAGAAAGAGAATAAAATGACATGAAAAATACTGAAAATAGAGTAGTAGCACTAGTTCTCTCTCCAAAAACTGAATAGGGAAAGCTTGGAGGTCATTTCAATTTATAGAAATTTTTCTGCCTCGGTCACGCCCTCAGTCACGCCCGTGACTAGGGGCGTGACATTGTTTAATCAATTCTGCGGCTTGGATCAGGTTCGGCGCACGATTCTGACGCGATTTGATGGGTCACGCCCTAGGTCACGCCCGTGACTGAGGGCGTGCCCATTTCGGTGGTTAGTCGGGTCATGGGTGCTGGCGGCGATCATGGGCGCTGGCGGCTGGCTGACGTGGCAATCACCGGCGTGACTGGAAGCACGCCCGTGTAACAGTGGCGTGACCAATTCGGTGGTCAGCTGGTCGAATCTGAGCTATTCACGGGCTGGTCACGGGCGTGGCTTGCGTGTCACGGGCGTGACTTGTGTGTCACGGCCGTGTACTTTGGGCGTGTTTGACCAGATCTTCTGAATTATGTTGGCAGCAGCTTAACTGGAAAGAGCAACTTACACGCCCTAGGTCACGGGCGTGGCTTGCGTGTCACGGGCGTGACTTGTGTGTCACGGTCGTGTACTTTGGGCGTGTCTGACCAGATCTTCTGAATTATGTTGGCAGCAGCTTAACTGGAAATAGCAACTTACACGCCCTAGGTCACGGGCGTGACCTAGGGCGTGACTTAGGAAATTTTGCATTTTTGACCTGAAAATTCAGAAAACTTAAGTTAACACTAAAAATAGGAAAATGAACCAAAATTGCATTTAGGTAAACAACAATAAGCAAAAATTAAGAGTAAATATCCTAAAAATAACCTAATTAAACTAACTAGATTTAGCATTATCAAACACCCGACAAAAGAACATTTAAATATACGAGGAAACAATTCAGAATAAGCGATGAAGTCGACAGAAAAACTTATCAAAAGTTGACGGGAAAAGACTTATATCAATGTTGACTAGAAGGACTTATATCAAAGTTGACTAGAAGACTTCATGTCAAAGTCGAAGGGAAACTTCATAAAAGAAGGTATAATTGCATGATCTTAGGGCGAGCAAACTTTTCTACACCTAGGGAAGTCTTATCAGACTACTTGGTAGCATAACTAAATAGGTAAGGAAGCTATCCAGATTCCAAGGGGATGACAACAGGAATCAAGAACCCAGAACACCAATCAAGACCCAAAAAGGGAAACACAACAGCCACTAACCTAAAATCAACAGGTTAGGCAGGCAAGGAAGAAGAAAGGACTGAAATGAAGGACTTCCAATCACCCAGCAAAATCAAGCCAAGGGGACTACTACTACTTGAATGACACAACCAACAAGAGAGCCTAGTATAACTAAGCTTCAAGAAACAAAGTCATCAAGGAGAAGGACCGTTATTTGCAGCCCACAACCACTATAAGAAATCTTTACATTCAACCAGATTGCTAAGACAGTGAAGAGGAAGCATTACCCTTCACTGAGAAAGTTAACACAAAAATTTACATGGAAGACTGAGTCTGAAAAGGTTTAAAATACTCAGAAATAAAAGACAGATTACACAGAAAACCAGGGAGTTCTGGACAGAAATTCTGGACAAAAGGCTAGAAAATTCTAGAATTACACAGAGAGAACATCTAAACAAGTCTATGGTATAAAGAGGAATCAAAATGCACAAGAAGAAACTTGATTTCCGAGAATACACAGAAACGGCTTTTCTGAGAGAATCTATCAGAACAACCAGGAAGACCACAAACAGAACATCACTTGCAGAAAAGGGGGGAACAATCATTAAAGGGGAAGAGAAGCAAACCAGGAAAAAAGGATTGAAAGAGAAGGGAAACGACAAATAGATGACCTCAACAGCTAGGCTATATGTGTGGGACCTAGAGGGGTTGGTAGTGTAGCCAACGCTTAAATATAATTGTCGAACATGACATCCATATTCTCTTATAATCAAGGCCATATTACTGAAGCAATTGATTGTCATATACCAAGAATAAGCTTGAACTATGAGTCGATTACGCAACTTGAATTATCGAGAATAGAATTAAATATGGCAACCCCCATGTAGTTTTAAAAATAGAACTATATATAGCTAATAGAAACTGCACATAGCTGCCCCCAAAGTAATATAAACCCAAGCGTAGATGGTGCAAAGCGGCCCTCTAACTGGGATTACACAACCAGCCCCAAAGAGAAAAGAATCCCAGCATAGATGTGTATATATTATCCATCCAGGATTTCCAATAGAACAAGAATGTATAACCAAAAGAAAAGGGTCCAGAAATTTTTCAGCATAATAGCCAAGAAAAATCCAGCAGGTATAATATCGGGAATCCAGGAAAAAATTCACCATAAAACTCGGTAATACCTAGCAACAAGGAGGAGAAATTTTAAGCATAAAACTAGGTAATACCGAGCAACAGGGAGGAGGAAATTCCCAGCATAAATCTGGGGAAAAGCACAGAGTAAGCACAGATATGTATAAATATGTTTCATCCACCCCGATTTTTCTTATAACTGAAATGCAAAATTACTTCAACTGGTTAGGATTAGGGACTACCCCAAGGTACCCAGCAGGTACAACCAACAATGACCAGAAATCTCTTGCATAAAAACTATGGAGTCTTCCATATGAAATCTAAGTAAAAATCGAGTACCAGGAAAAATTGCAAACCCCATAATCACAGCCATAATCCAGATAAGTAGAAGAAAATAAGTGCAGGGAAGGAGGAGGAAAAGGGTTTCTTGCCTCTAGGTCAACCGGAGAACCACCGGATCGCAATAAGCTCGAAGAAACCCTATCCCCGACGACGAAGATAAGCCCCGACAACCAAGATCCTTCCTCCTCCGACAACTCCGGCGCCGCTCGATGCCTGATAAGTAATAAAATATATGTATTTTTAGTATAATTATTAGTATAGTTTTGATTAATATTGTGAATTTTCTATGTAAATTAATGAATAAATTGCTTCTTTATTATTTCTGGTTTCTAACTTAGTTTTAATTTTGTTTTTGCATTTTTTTGCAAAATTTTCCCAGGTCACGCCCTCAGACACGCCCGTGACCAAGGGCGTGTAATTTTAAAAGACCAATTTCCAGCTGGCAGCCGTTTTCAGGTGAAATCTCGAAGAGTTGACCAAGTCACGCCCGTGACTCTTGATGAGTCCTGATCATGTACACTTTTATGGACTCATCTAGGCCTTTATTCAGTCTTTTCACCGCACTTTAGCATTGTTATAGTTTATATTTGATATTCCATGCTAGGTGCACTTCTAGGCCCATTTTGGTGTGATTTCATGCTTTTCTTCATTAGTAGTTTTCATGCTCCGTTAGGTGCCACTTTCAGTGGCTAGATTCGTGGTTGTGCTGGAATAGGAGTCGTGCAGGTGTTCCCGGTGCAATTCTGCACAGGAACACTGCGCACGATCACCGGTTCTATTGCGCACGACCACTGGTCGTGCGCCACTGATCGTGTGCACTTAACCCTTTTTTCATGAGTTCTGTTTGGTGCAGTGCGCACGAGCATCTACGCTAGTGCGCACGACCACCGGTCGTGCGCCGCTGTGCGTGCGCACTTAGCATTAATTTTCTGAGTTCTGTTTCGACCAGTGCGCACGACCACCGACGATAGTGCGCACGACCCGCGGTCGTGCGCCACCGGTCGTGCGAACATTATATTTTATAAATTTCATATCTTGCAGGTTCTGCCCAGGCAGTGCGCACGATCGCAGAATTCCAGTGCGCACGACCACTGGTCGTGCGCCAATGACCGTGCGCACTGTTTAAATCAGCGCCTATATAAATGCCTGTTCCGATTTTAGGTCAGGATCCAGCCTCCGGGAGCGGATTTTCTGATCCGTACGCCGCCGACCACCATCTTGGGATGCCTCCACTTCATCTCCTACGCAAGGGGAACTCTTCTCCATCCATTTCAAGCCTTCCTCCATTGTCCGGGAGCGTTCTCCACCATCTGCAAGCCTCCAAGCAGCTATTTTCCCACTCCGGCCCGGTGAGAAGAAGAGGAAATCTGAAGTCGAAGACGACGGAGCTACGTAGAGAAATCGTGACAGCTCTCTGTGCCGGAAGCATAGTCCGCCCGAGTCCGGAGGTAGCCCGACAACCTACCATTCCGGCCGTGAACGGCCGCTAGTCTTCACCCATCGGTTATCTCTTTCTTCTTTCCTTCATTGTACTCGTTGAATCGTGTAAACTTGAATATTGTGATGTTTGGTTTGATTGAAATGAATGTTTCTTTGCCCTTCTTCATAGCTTGTTTGTGAATCACTCCGTTTCCACTCACTCACTCACGCACTCAAGGTGTTTGATCCGCGTTGGCAAGAGCTAACGGCGGTTGTGAGGAGGTGTTTGCGACCCTCACCTTCTCGCACTAGAGCACACTCCATCCGCCTCACGAAGCATGGCATCGCAGCCGTTGCATCCATCTCGCCTCGCGAAGCGGTGCTTTCGACCCGTATTTCTTTTATTGTTGTTAAGATTAGGAACAACCAACCAAAAACCCCCTTTTTATGTGTGTTGTGCTTGTGTAACAAGAGTCACACAACGCGTTTCGTTCACCCAATCTGCATTCCTCAAGAGACCGACACTCGGTGATTCCACTCTCCACATTTATTACTTGACAGCGACCGGTGCACTTGTCGACTCGCATCAAGTTTTTGGCGCCGTTGTCGGGGAATGCAGACGTGATGAATTCGTCTGCGTGAAGAATTGTTGCACGAGGATTTTCTTTTTCTTTTCTTTTACCTCTTTTGTTCACCTCTGGTATCTCTGTTTCTTTTCGATACACACATCTGATTACTTTCGTCTTTTCCACCGTACGCTAATCGTTTGGGTTGCAAGTATTCGCAGCATGACCTCCATTCAGGAATGCATCTATCTAGGAAGCTTAAATGATTTAAGGGACCAAGCAGAAAGGAACAATCATGACTTCGGGATCTCCTCCGACGTCATTGAGTACATGGCTGGGAACTGCAAGTTCAGCGGGGACGAGCATGAAGACGCGGTGCAACACATGCAGGACTTTTTAGAAATCTATTACACATGTGTTTTCAGTGGAGTTGAAAATGACCTGCAAAAGATTCTGGCATTTTCATTCTCCTTGCATAAAAAAGCCAAAAGTTGGTATTGGGATATCCGGAGAAGAGAGGTGATCACATGGAAACAACTCGAAGGGAGATTTCTACAAGAGTTTCAACATCGTACCCAAGCTTTGGACAAGTACAGGGAACTCGTAACCTTTGGACAGGGGAAGGAGGAGACGTTAGTTGATGCTTGGGAGCGTTTTCAATCCCTGCATAGGGGATGCTACCGTGAAGATCTTTCAGAAGTTTTTTTAATTCAGATTTTTTATTTCGGCGTGCTGGACAAATTCCATCTATTATTTGATATGGCAGCTGGAGGGGCCCTATTTAATAAACCGGGGAAGGACGCGTGGGAAGTGGTCGTGAATATTGTTCACACCAGTCAGCACTGGAGTCATGTCATTCGCCCCCCAAGTACTGCTGCAGTTAATGCCGTGACATTAAAAGGAGCAGCGGATTTTATGCCGTCAGAGCAACCGGAACAGTTAGCAACTTTGGTGGTCGGGGTATTGAATAAAATGAATGACCAATCAGCCGCAATCCAACAGCTTCGCTCTGCTATAGGGACTCTGTCCGATGTTGTTTCTGGGCTTGCAAGTCAGCATCCTGAGTCAGTGAATACCATGCGATTGAGAAGTGGGAGAAGTGTTGACAACCCTCCTCGACAGGGACCACTTGCATGTTCCACTGACAAGCATAATGAAGACACGGCTGAGAAGCTGACTCAGATTCATATTGAGTCGCATCCCGTGAGCGAGGCACAGAGCTCGAAAATTGATGTTCACCCCCATTACCCCACAGGTTGCGAAACGAGAAATCCGAGAGGCAATTCCTCAGATTCTTGGAAATAATGAAAGGAGTGCAAGTGAGCATACCACTGATTGAAGCTATTTCTCAAATGTCGGGCTACTCCAAGTTTTTGAAAGATGTGATTTCGAAGCGGAAGCACTTGGAGGGTCTCAAAACTATCGACCTCACCGAGGAGTGCTCCGCCATCATTTCCAATTTGCCCACAAAGTGCAAAGATCCGGGCAGCTTTACAATTCCGTGCAGGATCGGCCATCACCGTTTCAGCCAGGCACTCTGTGATTTGGGGGCATCAATCAACTTGATGCCGCTCTCTATCTTTCGTGAACTTGGTGCTGGGATCTTGAAGCCAACGCAGGTAATGCTACAGCTAGCTGATCGGTCGATCAAGAAGCCGTCAGGAATCGTCGAAGACCTCACAATAGTTGTAAACGGTCTCGCTTTTCCAGCCGATTTTATCATTCTAGACATGAAGGTTGATACAAGAGTACCCATTATCTTGGGGCGGCCCTTTCTCGCCACTGCTCGTGCTATTATTAATGTGGAACAGGGGGAGCTCACACTCAGACTGGGGGAGGATGCTATATCTTTCAACGTCTACAACCCGTCGCAACTCTTTGAAATTACGGAGTGCGAACCGGCAGAGGCGCTTGAAGAAGTCGATGGTCAGATCGAAGTGGATTTGGATGATAGCGAGGTGTGTTGGCGGCGCGAAGACATGGGAGAAGGCGGTGCACACTCGAACCAGCCCAATTTGTCACATTCAATCGGAGAGCCTTCCAACGATTCTACTAATCCAAACCCTTGTCCGGCTCTCAAACAACTACCGGATTCTCTAAAGTACGTTTTCCTTGGAGAAAATACCACGCATCCTGTGATTATTTCTGCAGCCCTGTCCGCCGCCAACGAAACTGCCTTAGTGGGCGTGCTGAGAAGGTACCACAAGGTCTTCAGACGTTCTCTTGCAGACATTAAGGGAATCAGCCCCACGGTCTGCATGCACAAGATCCTCTTTGAAGATCAGTACAAACCGACAGCACAGCCCCAAAGGCGGCTGAACCCGAAAATGCAAGAGGTAGTGAAGGCTGAAGTGATAAAGCTTTTAGACGCTGGCATCATTTACCCAATCAGCGATAGCAAATGGGTCAGTCCAGTCCAGGTGGTACCAAAAAAAGGAGGGATCACTGTCGTTGCCAATGAAAAGAACGAGCTGATACCGACCCGAATGATCACCGGGTGGAGAGTCTGCATCGACTACCGCAAGCTGAACGATGCAACGCGCAAGGACCATTTTCCGCTCCCCTTCATTGATCAGATGCTAGAAAAGTTAGCGGGGCAGGATTACTACTGTTTCTTGGATGGGTACTCAGGGTACAATCAAATTTTGATAGACCCATCTGATCAAGACAAGACAACATTCACATGTCCCTCCGATACCTTCGCGTTCAAAAGAATGCCATTCGGACTGTGTAATGCCCCCGCAACCTTCCAACGTTGTATGCTCGCCATTTTTGCTGACATGGTGGGGGACTTCCTCGAAGTTTTCATGGATGATTTTACTCTATTTGGCAGCAGCTTTGACATTTGCCTCTCGAATTTGGCCAAGACCTTGAAGCGGTGTGAAGACACCAATCTTGTCTTGAACTGGGAGAAATGCCACTTTATGGTGCGCGAAGGAATTGTGTTGGGGCATAAAGTTTCCTGCAAAGGGCTCGAGGTGGATCAAGCGAAGGTAAGTGTTATCAGAAACCTCCCTCCACCCATGTCAGTGAAAGGCATCCGAAGTTTTCTTGGTCATGTGGGCTTCTATCGAAGGTTCATCAAGGACTTTTCCTCCATTTCAAAGCCTTTATCTCGCCTGCTTGTCAAGGACGTCCCCTTCCACTTCGACGAAGCATGCATGCAGGCCTTCGAAACTTTACGTGGACAACTCATCTCGGCTCCAATTTTGGTGGCACCTGACTGGACTTTACCTTTTATTATCATGTGCGACGCAAGTGATGTGGCCGTAGGTGCTGTACTCGGTCAGAAGAAAGACAAGACTTTTCACACTATTGCCTATGCCAGTCGAACTCTCAACAGCGCGCAAGCAAACTATACCACCACGGAGAAGGAAATGCTAGCCGTGGTATTCGCTTTTGAAAAATTTCACTCGTACTTGGTACTTTCCGAAGTAATCGTATACAAGGACCACGCCGCTCTCAGGTATCTTTTCAGTAAAAAAGAATCCAAATCGCGTCTGATTCGTTGGATTTTACTTTTGCAGGAATACAATCTGGAAATCAAAGACAAGAAAGGGGTGGAGAACGTGATTGCTGATCATCTCTCGCGTTTGGAGTACGACACTCCCAACAGCTTTGTGGAGGAAACGGACGACTATTTCCCGGATGAAAAATTATTCGCAATTACTACGTTCCCCCCAACAGCACCATGGTACGCAGATATCGCTAACTACTTGGCTTGTAAAACCTTCTCCCCGAATTTGTCCCCTCAGCAAAGACGGAAGCTTGCCTCTGACTCAAAATACTATTTTTGGGAAGATCCGCTCTTATTTCACACATGCAGCGACGGGATTATCAGGCGTTGCATTCCGGAAGCCGAGTTTCAGTCTATATTGCAGCACTACCATGACAGAGAAGCTGGCGGGCACTTCGGGGCCGTTCGAATAGCACGAAAAATCCTGCAATGCGGATTGTTTTGGCCGACCCTCTTCCGGGATGCCCATGCCTATGTCACCAAGTGCGACGAATGCCAAAGGACCGAAAATATCTCCCGGAGTGATGAGATGCCCCTCAATAACATGCTGGTCTGCGAACCATTTGATGTCTGGGGGATAGATTTCATGGGTCCTTTCCCAATGTCTCATGGTAAGCATTATATCATTGTGGCAGTTGATTATGTTTCAAAATGGGTGGAAGCTGAGGCGGTTGCCACGAATGATGCCAACACAGTGCTACACTTTATCCACAAGAATATCTTCTCCATGTTTGGGACACCGAGAACTATCATCAGCGATGGCGGTAGTCATTTTTGCAATAAGCAGTTTGTGCAGCTCATGAAAAAGTTTGGGGTCCATCATAAGATTTCTTTGGCATACCACCCCCAAACATGCGGGCAAGTCGAAGTTTCCAACCGCGAGCTCAAGCGAATAATCGAGAAATCAATACATTCAAATAGGAAGGAGTGGGCTAAAAAGGTCGACGACGCATTATGGGCTTACCGGACTGCGTTCAAAACACCTATCGGCATGACTCTGTTTCAATTAGTCTATGGCAAGGCATGCCACCTCCCTGTGGAGCTGGAGCATAAAGCATTATGGGCAACCAAACTGTTGAACATGGACATTGGAGCCACGGCCGAGGTGCGTCGTTCCCAACTCAACGAGTTAGAGGAGCTCCGTCATTTCGCTTATGAAAATGCTCGCATCTACAAGGAGAAAACAAAGAAATGGCACGATCGGCACATCATTCCTAAGGAGTTCAAAATTGGGGACCAAGTGCTGCTCTACAACTCCCGTCTCCGCCTCTTCCCAGGGAAGTTAAAATCGAGGTGGAGTGGTCCTTTCTCAGTGACCGATGTCTCCCCCTTCGGTGCCATAGAAATATCTGGAGATAAGGGGGACAAATTTAAGGTCAATGGGCATCGGCTGAAGTTATACGATGGTGCCACTATAAACAAGGAGTGTCAGTTGTTGACATTGGGAGACGGACACCATTCAAGCACCGGCAGCTGATTTTTCCTTCTTTTCTCTTATTTTTGTGAAACTCTTTTTTTTTCAAGAACTTCTCTTTTAATTCCTGCATCTTATAAACAATGTTAATACAGGTATTTGGTCCAGCTTAAGGACGTTAAATAAAAGCGCTACTGGGAGACAACCCAGATTTCCTGATTTTGTAGTTTCTATCTAACTTTTTTTTAGTTCAGCTTTTACATATGCTTTTGCTGTTTTTAGTTTTGTGCTTGCAGGTCTTGTTCTTTGGTGCGGATGTTGCGGGCTGCTCTTGATCGTAAACGCCAATCGTCTGGTATGCTCAATTCTGAGCATTGGGTAATGATGCGATGATTCGGCAAGTGCACCGGTCGCGCAAGTAATAATAATGGGGAAAATCCCCGAGTGTCGGTCTCTTGAGGAACACAGTAAGGTGGAGTTAGGTTTCGAGGAAGGACTTGAGATTGAAGTCCTTAAATCGGATGGAATGCGGGGTAGTTGGGTTGGCTTTTGGAAAATAAAATAAAAGCTATCAACTACTCCTATGCAATGCCGCTATGCAATGCTTCGCTTGGGGGGATGGAGACTAGGCAGGCCTTGAGCGCGCTGCGTCGAAAGGGCGGATGGACGAGTAGGCAAGCGGAATCGAACTGTGCAGGCCTTGAGCGCACTGCTTCGTTAGGCGGGATGGAATACGGGCCGCGATGCCACGCTTCGGTAGGCGGATGGACGAGTAGGCTAGCGGAGTGAGGGTCGCAAGCACCTCTTCGACAAGCACGCCACTAGCAATTGCTAGTGCGGCACACGAACGTGACGGCGGAATGGAAATGGACGGCGGCGCACCTCAAGCAACTCAAATAGATAAATTACACAATCACATAGACATGAAATATATATGTAAATATAACTAATTCAAGTGCCACTTCATCATCATGATTAGATCTAGCTACAAATACATCAAAAAGAGAAGAATAAGGCAAGAAATCGACTGAATCCGAAGTCTCGTTGTAGATTCACGGTTGGAATCGCCGGGTTGTCAATCCGCGTCCAAGCTCGGTCCGCAACTACATCCGGGGTAGAGAGAGCTGTCACGACTCTCCAATGGACCCGTCTTCTTCGTGTCACGATCCGGTAGAGGTTGCAAACTTCCTCTTGCTCGATGGAGATGGCGGCTAGATCTCTCTTTGAAGCTCTTGGATGAAGGAGGAGGCCGAGAGGAAACTCCGGCTCAAGATTGGCGTGAAGAACAAGCCCGGAGCACCTCCAGATGGTGGGCGACGATGGAGGGGCGAAACTGGCGCGGAACGGCGGAGCTGGGCGTGAAAACAGCGGTCGATCCGACCTAAATCGCGAGCAGCGGAATTTATAGGCGCTGGAATTAACAGTGCGCACGGTCATTGGCGCACGACCAGTGGTCGTGCGCACTAGAATCCTGTGATCGTGCGCTCTGCCTGGATGGAGCCTGCAAAGACAGAAATTATAAAATAACATGTTCGCCCGACCAGTGGCGCACGACCGGTGGTCGTGCGCACTATCGTAGGTGGTCGTGCGTACTGGTTGAAACAGAACTCATGAAATTGATGATAAGTGTGCACGAATAGTGGCACACGACCGGTGGTCGTGCGCACTATCATAGATGGTCGTGCGCACTGCACCAAACAGAACTCATAAAAAAGGGTTAAGTGCACACGATCAGTGGCGCACGACCAGTGGTCGTGCGCAATAGAACCGGTGATCGTGCGCAATGTTCCTGTGCAGAATTGCACCGGAAACACCTGCACTACACCTGTTCCAGCGTACGACACCAGTCTAGCCATTGAAAGTGGGACTTAACATTGCAAGAAAACTACTAATGAAGATAAGCATGAAATCACACCAAAATGGGCCAAGAGGTGCACCTAGCATAGACTGATCAATATGAACTATAACAGGGCTAAAGTGCGGTGAAATGATAGGAAAAAAGGCCCGGATGAGTCCAAATATGTGTATATGATGAGGACTCATCACACCCCCAGACTTACCTGTTTGCGCGTCCCGAGCAAACGAATCCGGTGGAGTGTGAAAAAGGTAGTTAGCAAAGAAAATTACGCAAGGGAGTACAATGCGAAGTAACAAAAGCATGCAAATAGAGATTTCGTAAAAAGAGATTCTGATTATGCTAACTAATTTATGAAAATACTAGAGCGTAAATAAAGACTTATCAATACTCAGTTGGTGAATTGTGAAGAATTTGATGATCATGCCCGGTGTGAAAGTAATAAGCCACTAAGGAGGGTGTTGCAAAAGATCGGGATTCGGGAATAACTCCGCTGAAATCCATCAACGTCGGGAACCATATGCTTGCCCGGTCACACTCTCTCCACAGCGCTAGCAAACTCGCAAGATAAGTCAATAGGACTTTTAGGATTATCTTGGGGCTTAGGTTGCGGTATGATAATCAAAGGTAAAAACGAAGGCTACGCAACCAACATGAGTCAACGGGACGCTGCACCAAGCAAAACCAAAAACAAAGCTCGTGTGACACACCCCCAGACTTATTATGAAAACTAGGTGTGCACACGGCCTACCCCACAAATACCAACAGATTTTCTAAAACGCTCGGGAGGATAGCTTTTCAATACACTTTTTCAGATTTTTATTTCAATACCATATTTTTTTTCTTTTTTTTTCTATCCTCCGGTTGATTCAAAATCAGCAAATAGAGTTTATTTCTCCTTCACAACACTACAATTCCAAACATCACACCAAATCTAAAACATGAGTGCAGAAAACATATACTTGGTTGCGACAGTGGGATAAGCTTTAGGTCTTGGTGTATGGAGGAGGAGCTGAACAAAGGGAGTGGTAGGCACAAATGTTGGGTAGCAAAGGTGAGCGAATAGGATATGGAAAGCAAAGGCTCAAACTAGCCAAAAGGTGGCCTATATCACAGTTATCTCAACGAATAGCCCGCACCCATGCTTCAAGAGTCGCTTGGGGCAAGTTCTTAGCCCACGAGAAAGGTAAACCTTCCTCCCGACCCGAGCAACACACAACTAGCGCTCGTATACACACAACACCGGGCTATCACAATTTCATTCACATTCACCACTTGAGTAGAATAAATCTAAAACTACGCATAAATACTAATCATAAATTAAGAGCATAGAAATAATCTAATTTTACTCAAATTCTATTGTAGCACGCGGATGCGACTAGAACACTGCTCGAGTCAACATTGCGCTCCCAATAGTAATTCCTAAGCTATCATCCCAATTCGCATTCCTAACCAAGATAGTTTGTTCAGAACAAAACAAATAGATAAGCACGCGATCATGTGGGTGCTGTGGTGTGCAATGAAATTAAACAGAACATTTTAAATGAAATCCTCTAGTATGCAGTGCAA
Source organism: Dactylorhiza incarnata (assembly GCA_033032865.1). NCBI lineage: Eukaryota > Viridiplantae > Streptophyta > Magnoliopsida > Asparagales > Orchidaceae > Dactylorhiza > Dactylorhiza incarnata. Next base: position 2,733,522 of record JAWHQI010000078.1, read on the forward strand.
TAGTGCACGTGAGCGGGTAAACAAAACTACTCTCCCCCAGACTTAAACTAAACAATCTGCATAATATATGATAGGAAAATCAAAATAGGGCTAGGGAAAGAGAGTACCCAATGCTCAGCAAGTGAGCATACCAGAAGATTGGCGTGTAAGCTAAAATGAGCTGCAGCATCCGCCATCCAGAGAAGATACCTGCAGGGGTCAGCTCCGCAAAACAAAAGAAAAAAACAAACTAAAATAAACTACAGCTAACTAAACATGATTAGAAGAAATAAAAATGCAGGAAAAGTAAGATAACTACTGGGGTTATTGTCCTCCCAGCACGACTTATTTAGCATTTGTACAGTTCTAGCTAATTGGCCTATGAAAAGAAAAGTGGACAGGTAACTGTTCTAATATGCGTGTAGGTAGCGGGTACCTATACGGAGAAAGAACAGTCACGCCTCTACCCGAATATAGATAAAACCTGCCCATCACAGGTAGAGGGAAAAGAAAGTAAGAAGAGGAGGAGGCCTGGTCCTCACTCATCTTACCAAAATTATCCTTGCCCAGCAAGGTATCGTCCGCAGCAGGTCCGCAGGAGGAGAAGGCAATGAGTGGAGCTTCCTCTACGGAGGGGGAATAAACCTCCTCACATGAGAGGATGCTCGCATCATTGACCTGAGCAAAAAGCTCCAAGTCCTCCTGAGGTACCTGTAAGGACTCAACCTGCACAGGCTCAGATGAAGAAGGGGGGTCAGGAAATAAAAGAGAAGAATGACATAAATAATCAACAATTGGGGGAGTGGTCCCGGTCTCACTCCCATCAGGTTGGGAAAGTAAAATAATGTTTGCATTGTCATCAATGCTACAAGGTTCGGCGGGATCAACGGTGGCCAGGCTTAGGATTTGGGCTTCCTCCACCGGTGCTGAGGAAAACTCCTCTTCACCTAGAAGGTTGTCCTCCTCCATAAGAATAGGCACAACAGTGAGATCAACAGCCTCCTCCTGTGACACATCATCAACAATGTCGTCAGAGACGAATGTAGCATGCACAACAGGGGAAAGAATCGAATCCACTAGAGGTGATGGATGCACTGGAAGAATAGACTCAGCAATGTCGGTGCCCAGATCAGCCACACATCTGGTGACTGTGTCAACGCCATACCCTTCAAGATGTGAAGGTGGCAATGACACAAAACCGGATGTTGAAGGTGTGCCGCCAGAGTTAGGATTCGGGACGATCCGGATATCCGGCTCATAATCTTCATCCAATTGGCGACGAAAAACAGCACAATCCTTCAGGGCATGATCTGTGCTCCGACAAAACTGGCACTGCCTAGCGGGCTTCTTTGGCACAGCGGGGGCTGGAGCCGAAAAGAAGTATGACGGTAAAGGCTCAGCAGAGTAGCCATAAGACTTACGCGCACCATATGAAGTACCAGATGAAGTCGGTGCTCCATATGCTGGGCTGCAGGAACTATGCCTACTATTCTCCGTAGGGCATTCATCACTAGAGTGAGAAGTATCTCTACACCAACGGCAACGAATATTGAGATGTGCCCACATAGTGTAAAAATAATACGATTCAAAATAAGAATGCTATTATGCAGACACTATACCAAACAGAAATTACTAAAGCAACCTAATATTAAATAAGAAAGCGGAATAAAAAGAACAGAAATAAAATTTAAAGGATGCAATTTACAAATGAAAGGGCTTCTCTCTCAGATTCTCCCTCTCCAGAAAACTCACACGACTGTGTTCCCCGGCAATGGCGCCAAAAACTTGATGCGATGATTCGGCAAGTGCACCGGTCGCGCAAGTAATAATAATGGGGAAAATCCCCGAGTGTCGGTCTCTTGAGGAACACAGTAAGGTGGAGTTAGGTTTCGAGGAAGGACTTGAGATTGAAGTCCTTAAATCGGATGGAATGCGGGGTAGTTGGGTTGGCTTTTGGAAAATAAAATAAAAGCTATCAACTACTCCTATGCAATGCCGCTATGCAATGCTTCGCTTGAGGGGATGGAGACTAGGCAGGCCTTGAGCGCGCTGCGTCGAAAGGGCGGATGGACGAGTAGGCAAGCGGAATCGAACTGTGCAGGCCTTGAGCGCACTGCTTCGTTAGGCGGGATGGAATACGGGCCGCAATGCCACGCTTCGGTAGGCGGATGGACGAGTAGGCTAGCGGAGTGAGGGTCGCAAGCACCTCTTCGACAAGCACGCCACTAGCAATTGCTAGTGCGGCATACGAACGTGACAGCGGAATGGAAATGGACGGCGTCGCACCTCAAGCAACTCAAATAGATAAATTACACAATCACATAGACATGAAATATATATGTAAATATAACTAATTCAAGTGCCACTTAATCATCATGATTAGATCTAGCTACAAATACATCAAAAAGAGAAGAATAAGGCAAGAAATCGACCGAATCCGAAGTCTCGTTGTAGATTCACGGTTGGAATCGCCGGGTTGTCAATCCGCGTCCAAGCTCGGTCCACAACTACGTCCGGGGTAGAGAGAGCTGTCACGACTCTCCAATGGACCCGTCTTCTTCGTGTCACGATCCGGTAGAGGTTGCAAACTTCCTCTTGCTCGATGGAGATGGCGGCTAGATCTCTCTTTGAAGCTCTTGGATGAAGGAGGAGGCCGAGAGGAAACTCCGGCTCAAGATTGGCGTGAAGAACAAGCCCGGAGCACCTCCAGATGGTGGGCGACGATGGAGGGGCGAAACTGGCGCGGAACGGCGGAGCTGGGCGTGAAAACAGCGGTCGATCCGACCTAAATTGCGAGCAGCGGAATTTATAGGCGCTGGAATTAACAGTGCGCACGGTCATTGGCGCACGACCAGTGGTCGTGCGCACTAGAATCCTGTGATCGTGCGCTCTGCCTGGACGGAGCCTGCAAAGACAGAAATTATAAAATAACATGTTCGCCCGACCAGTGGCGCACGACCGGTGGTTGTGCGCACTATCGTAGGTGGTCGTGCGCACTGGTTGAAACAGAACTCATGAAATTGATGATAAGTGCGCACGAACAGTGGCGCACGACCGGTGGTCGTGCGCACTATCGTAGATGGTCGTGCGCACAGCACCAAACAGAACTCATAAAAAAGGGTTAAGTGCACACGATCAGTGGCGCACGACCAGTGGTCGTGCGCAATAGAACCGGTGATCGTGCGCAATATTCCTGTGCAGAATTGCACCGGAAACACCTGCACGACACCTGTTCCAGCGTACGACACCAGTCTAGCCATTGAAAGTGGGACTTAACATTGCAAGAAAACTACTAATGAAGATAAGCATGAAATCACACCAAAATGGGCCAAGAGGTGCACCTAGCATAGACTGATCAATATGAACTATAACAGGGCTAAAGTGCGGTGAAATGATAGGAAAAAAGGCCCGGATGAGTCCAAATATGTGTATATGATGAGGACTCATCAGGTAACACTTCCTCCCCTCTTTTAGCTTCTAATTTCTAGATGTATTGTTTAGACTAAGTCTGGGGGAGAGTATGTTGTCATTCACTGTGCACGAGTTGCACTGCATACCAGAAGTTTGTTTCCTTTGTATCCTTGTCATTATCATTGTTTTCATGCTTCACACACCACTTCACCCACTTGAGTGCGCGCTTATCTTTTTGTTGTTGTTCCGGTTAAACTATTTTGGTTGGAATGTGAAATAGGTTGTTAACTTAGGAATTATTATTTGGAGTGCGATGTTGACTCGTGTAGTGTTCTAGTCACTTCGCATGATATGGTAGAACTTGAGTAGAACTAGATTGTCTCTATGCATCTAATTTATGTTTAGTATTTTTGCGTAAATTTAGATTTATTATACTCAAGTGGTGAATTTGAATGAAATTGACGATAACCCGGTGTTTTGTGTGTACGAGTGCTAGTCGTGTGTTGCTCGAGTCGGGAGGAAGGTTTACCTTTCTCGTGGGCTAAGAACTTGCCCCAAGCGACTCTTGAAGCATGGTTGAGAGCGACTCGTCGAGTTAAACATGATGTAGGCCATCCTTTGGCTAGTTTGAGCTTTGTTATTCCATGTCCTTTTCGCTGACCTTTGCAAGCCAAATTTGTGCCTACCATTCCTTTGTTCAGCTCCTCTTCATCCACCAAAGCCCGAAGCTTATCCAACACCCGCAACCAAATTGTTTTTTTAACTGCGCTCATAATTCTCAATTTGTGTGATGTTTGGAATCGTTGTGTTATGAAGGGGAAATAAAGTCTATTTGCTGATTTTGAACCAACCGGAGGATACATAATAGAAGCAAAGTATGTTAAAAGAGAAAAAAAATCTAGAAAAAAAGAGAGTATATTGAAAAGAAATCCTTCCGAGCTAAATAGAAAATCTGTTGGTATTTGTGAAGTAGGCTGTGTGCACACCTGGTTTTCATGATAAGTCTGGGGGTGTGTCACACGAGCATAGTTTGTTGGTCTTTTGTGGTGCAGCGTTCCGTTAGCTCACTTGGGTTGCGTAGCCATCATGTTTAAATTTGAATACCATACCGTAACCTAAGCCCCAACTTAATCCTATAAGTCCTATTGATTTGACTTGCGATTTTGCTAGCGCCGTGGAGAGAGTGTGACCGGGCGAGTGTATGGTTCACGACGTTGATGGATTTCAGCGGAGTTATTCCTAAGACCCGATCTTGTGCAACGCCCGCCTCAGTGTCTCGTCACTTTCATACCGGGCATGATCGTTCAAATTCTTCATAATTCACCAACTGAGTATAACTAAATCTTTACTTACGCTTTAATACTTATGTAAATTAGTTAGCATAGTTAGAATCTCATTCTACTAGAATCTCTACCCGCATGCGTATGTTACTTCGCACCGTACTCCTTTGTGTAATTCTCTATGTTAACTCTCGTTTTCACACTCCGCCGGATTCGTTTGCTCGGGACGCGCAAACAGTTAAGTCTGGGGGTGTGATGAGTCCTGATCATATACACTTTTATGGACTCATCTAGGCCTTTATTCAGTCTTTTCACCGCACTTTAGCATTGTTATAGTTTATATTTGATATTCCATGCTAGGTGCACTTCTAGGCCCATTTTGTTGTGATTTCATGCTTTTCTTCATTAGTAGTTTTCATGCTCTGTTAGGTGCCACTTTCAGTGGCTAGATTCGTGGTTGTGCTAGAATAGGAGTCGTGCAGGTGTTCCCGGTGCAATTCTGCACAGGAACACTGCGCACGATCACCGGTTCTATTGCGCACGACCACTGGTCGTGCGCCACTGATCGTGTGCACTTAACCCTTTTTTCATGAGTTCTGTTTGGTGCAGTGCGCACGAGCATCTACGCTAGTGCGCACGACCACCGGTCGTGCGCCGCTGTGCGTGCGCACTTAGCATTAATTTTCTGAGTTCTGTTTCGACCAGTGCGCACGACCACCGACGATAGTGCACACGACCAGCGGTCGTGCGCCACCGGTCGTGCGAACATTATATTTTATAAATTTCGTATCTTGCAGGTTCTACCCAGGCAGTGTGCACGATCGCAGAATTCCAGTGCGCACAACCACTGGTCGTGCGCCAATGACCGTGCGCACTGTTTAAATCAGCGCCTATATAAATGCCTGTTCCGATTTTAGGTCAGGATCCAGCCTCCGGGAGCGGATTTTCTGATCCGTACGCCGCCGACCACCATCTTGGGACGCCTCCACTTCATCTCCTACGCAAGGGGAACTCTTCTCCATCCATTTCAAGCCTTCATCCATTGTCCGGGAGCATTCTCCACCATCCGCAAGCCTCCAATCAGCTATTTTCCCACTCCGGCCCGGTGAGAAGAAGAGGAAATCTGAAGTCGAAGACGACGGAGCTACGTAGAGAAATCGTGACAGCTCTCTGCGCCGGAAGCATAGTCCGCCCAAGTCCGGAGGTAGCCCTACAACCTACCATTCCGGCCGTGAACGGCCGCTAGTCTTCACCCATCGGTTATCTCTTTCTTCTTTCCTTCATTGTACTCGTTGAATCGTGTAAACTTGAATATTGTGATGTTTGGTTTGATTGAAATGAATGTTTCTTTGCCCTTCTTCATAGCTTGTTTGTGAATCACTCCGTTTCCACTCACTCACTCACGCACTCAAGGTCTTTGATCCGCGCTGGCAAGAGCTAACGGCGGTTGTGAGGAGGTGTTTGCGACCCTCACCTTCTCGCACTAGAGCACACTCCATCCGCCTCACGAAGCACGGCATCGCGGCCGTTGCATCCATCTCGCCTCGCAAAGCGGTGCTTTCGACCCGCATTTCTTTTATTGTTGTTAAGATTAGGAACAACCAACCAAAACCCCCCTTTTTTATGTGTGTTGTGCTTGTGTAACAAGAGTCACACAACGTGTTTCGTTCACCCAATCTGCATTCCTCAAGAGACCGACACTCAGGGATTCCACTCTCCACATTTATTACTTGACAGCGACCGGTGCACTTGCCGACACGCATCAACTCTACAAGTCACGCCCGTGTTCCAGCAGAGTCACGCCCGTGAGCCGCCAGCGCGTCACGTCTCGAAGCCGCGCCCATGCTGCCGACATCAGCAACCCATAGTCACGCCCGTGACTCACAAAGTCACGCCCGTGACATACCAAGTCACGCCCGTGTGCAGCCATGTTTGACGGCCGGACCTTCCAGAAGATGGCGAATACAGCCGAGCAAATTTCACGCCCTAAGTCACGGCCGTGACATTCAAGTCACGCCCGTGACCTAGGGCGTGTAAAACTCAAATTTTCCCTATAAATAGAGGGGCTCGCCTGAAGTATTTTTCATCCAAATTTTGAGTAGTTCTTGTTGTATTGTGAGTTCTTTTGAGTGATTGTGAGCTTCTCTTATGCAATTCAGTTTAAGTTCGTTTTAAGTTTTTTTCATCTTCCTAGTCTAGTTGTAATGCTGATTTCAGAAATAAAATGATGTTTTTCTCATTTGGATCATCTTCCTTTTTATTAATGTTAACGTGTGTGCGTGTATGAGTTTAGCTTTATGATGAGTCCTGATCATATACACTTTTATGGACTCATCTGGGCCATTTTTCAGTCATTTCACCGCACTTTAGCACTGTTATTGTTTATATTTGATATTCCATGCTAGGTGCACTTCTAGGCCCATTTTGGTGTGATTTCATTGCTTTTCTTCATTAGTAGTTTTCATGCGTTGTTAGGTGCCACTTTCAGTGGCTGGATTCGTGGTTGTGCTGGAATTGGAGTCGTGCAGGTGTTCCCGGTGCAATTCTGCACAGGAACACTGCGCACGATCACCGGTTCTATTGCGCACGACCACTGGTCGTGCGCCACTGATCGTGTGCACTTAACCCTTTTTCATGAGTTCTGTTTGGTGCAGTGCGCACGACCATCTACGATAGTGCGCACGACCACCGGTCATGCGCCACTGTTCGCGCGCATTTATCATCAATTTTATGAGTTCTGTTTCGGCTAGTGCGCACGACCACCTACGATAGTGCGCACGACCACCGGTCGTGCGCCACTGGTCGTGCGAACATGTTATTTTATAATTTCTGTCTTTGCAGGTTCCGTCCAGGCAGAGCGCACGATCACCGGATTCTAGTGCGCACGACCACTGGTCGTGCGCCAATGACCGTGCGCCAATGACCGTGTGCACTGTTTATTCCAGCGCCTATAAAATGACCTGCTCGCGATTTTAGGTCAAGCCCCCGATTTTCTTCCGCCATTTTCCGCCCGGTTCCGTCCAGATTCGCCCCTCCACCGTCGCCCACCATATGGAGGTGCTCCGGGCTTGCTCTTCACGCCAATCTTGAGCCGGAGTTTCCTCTCGGCCTCCTCCTTCATCCAAGAGCTTCAAAGAGAGATATAGCCGCCATCTCCATCGAGCAAGAGGAAGTTTGCAACCTCTACTGGATCGTGACACGAAGAAGACGGGTCCATTGGAGAGTCGTGACAGCTCTCTCTACCCCGGACGTAGTTGCGGACCGAGCTTGGACGCGGATTGACAACCCGGCGATTCCAACTGTGAATCTACAACGAGACTTCGGATTCGGTCGATTTCTTGCCTTATTCTTCTCTTATTGATGTGTATGTAGCTAGAACCAACATTTTGATGAAGTATATTTTTACTTGTTAACATTAGTATGAAATCATGTCTATGTGATTGATTAATCTTGTTATATTTTCATTTGAGGTGTTCCCCGTGGTGTGGATTGTTCGTTGTGTTGTGCCGCCCTAACAATTGTGCTTTGCGAAGAGGTGCTTACGACCCTCATTCCGTTAGCCTACTCGCCCATCCGCCTACCGAAGCGTGGCATCGCGGCCCGTACTCCATCCCACCTAACGAAGCAGCGCGCTCAAGACCTGCATAGTTCGATCCGCTTGCCTGCTCGTCCATCCGCCCTTACGAAGTAGCGCGTTCAAGGCCTACATAGTCTTCCATCCCGCCGAGCGAAGCTTTGCATAGCGGCATTGCATAGGAGTAGTTGTAGCTTTTTCTCTTTATTTTCCACAAATCAAATCAACCCCCGTGTCCGCAATTCATCCGACCCAAAGGACTTCGATCTCAAGTCCTTCCTCGAACGTTAACCCCACCTTACTGTGTTCCTTGAGAGATTCGATACTTGGGGATTTACTTCCTCATATTATTACTTGACAACGACCGGTTCACTGCCGTTCGGATCGCAGTCTCGCTACCGCCTATAGCGGTGTGCAGGATTTGCGCATCAAGTTTTTGGCGCCGTTGCCGGGGAACACAGTCGTGTGAGTTTTCTGGAGAGGGAGAATTTGAGAGGAAAGCCCTTCCATTTGTAAATTGCATCTTTTATTTTATCTCTGTTCTTATTATTCCTTCTTCTTGTTTGATATTAGGTTGCTTTAGTAATTTTTGTTTGGTATAGTATTTGCACAATAGCATTTTTTATTGAGAATCGTTTTATTTTTACACTATGTGGGCACATCTTAATATCCGTTGCCGTTGGTGTAGAGATACCTCTCACTCTAGTGATGAATGCCCTACGGAGAATAGTAGGCATAATTCTTATAGCCCAGCATATGGAGCACCGACTTCGTCTAATACTCCATATGGTGCGCGTAAGTCTTATGGCTACTCTGCTGAGCCTTTACCGTCATACTTCTTTTCGGCTTCAGCACCCGCTGTGCCAAAGAAGCCTGCTAGGCAGTGCCAGTTTTGTCGGAGCACAGATCATGCCCTGAAGGATTGTGTTGCTTATCTTCGCCAATTGGATGAGGATGACGAGCCGGATATCCGGCTCGTCCCGAACCCTAACTCTGGCGGCACACCTTCAACATCCGGTTATGTGTCTTTGTCACCTTCACATCTTGAAGGGTATGGCATGGACACGGTCACTGGATGTGTGGCTGATCTGGGCACCGACATTGCTGAGCCTATTCTCCCGGTGCATCCACCACCTCTAGTGGATTCGATTCTTTGTGAGGAATCGGTGCTCGACTTTTATCCGAGCACTACTCCTCTCCCTGTTGTGCACACTACACTCGTCTCTGACGACATTGTTGATGATGTGTCACAGGAGGAGGCGGTTGATCTGAGTGTTGTGCCTATTCCTATGGAGGAGGACAACCTTCTAGGTGAAGAGGAATTTTCCTCAGCACTGGTGGAGGAAGTCCAAATCCTAAGCCTGGCCACCGTTGATCCCGCCGAATCTTGTAGCATTGATGACAATGCAAACATTATCTTACTTCCCCAACCTGATGGGAGTGAGATCGGGACCACTCCCCCGGTTTTCGATGATTTATGTTCTTCGCCTTATTTATTTCTTGATCCCCTTCCTTCATCTGTGTCCGTGCATGTTGAATCTTCACAGGTACTTCAAGAGGACTTGGAGCTTTGTGCTCAAGTCAATTATGAGTGTGTCCTTTTATGCGAGGAGGTTGATCCCTCCTCCATTAAGGAAGCCTCATTCGTTGCCTTCTCCTCCTGCGGACCTGCTGTGGACGATACCTTGCTGGGCAAGGATAGTTTTGGCGAGATGAGTGAGGACCAGGCCTCCTCCTCTTCTTACTTTCTTTTCCCTCTACCTGTGAGGAGCAGGTATTTATATTCGGGTAGAGGCGTGACTGTTCTTTCTCCGTATCGGTACCCGCTACCGATGCGTATATTAGAACAGTTACCTGTGCATCTTCTTTTTCATAGGCCTATAAGCTAGAACTGTATAAAATCCGAATAAGTCGTGCTGGGATGACAATAACCCCAGTAGTTATCTTACTTTTCATGCATTTTATTTTATTCCATCCTGTTTAATTAGCTGTAGTATTGTAGTTTATCTTTTTCTGTTTCTTTTGTTTTTGCGGAGCTGACCCCTGCAGGTATCTTCTCTGGATGGCGGATGCTGCAGCTTAGTCTTGGTTTAAACGCCAATCTTCTGGTATGCTCACTTGCTGAGCATTGGGTACTCTCTTCCCCTAGCCTTTTCTGATTTTCATGTCATATATAATGCGGATTGTTTAGTTTAAGTCTGGGGAGAGTAGTTTTGTTTACCCGCTCACGTGCACTATTGCACTGCATACTAGAAGATTTCATTTAAAATGTTTTGTTTATTTTCATTGCACACCACAGCACCCACTTGAGCGCGTACTCATCTGTATGCAAGCTCTGTAGTGAATTTAATTCTTCTGCTTATGTGGGAAAATCTAGGTGATGGCTTAGGACTATGTAGCAGAGTAAAATGTTGACTCTAGTAGTGCTCCTAGTCGAGTGCTCGGTTGCATAGAAATTTGTGTAGAGTAGACTTCTCTTTATATTTATGGTTTTATCTTTTTCTATTAGTGTAAATGTTGTTTACTCTACTCAAATGGTGAATCTGGTGGAATCAAATGGTAGCGTAGGGATGTGTGTACACGATCGCTAGACTCGTATTGGTTGAGTCGGGAGAAAGGAGAATCTTTCTCGGTGGCTAGAACTTGCCCCAAGCAATTCTTGAAGCATTGGCGTAGGATTGTTCTAGTGCGTGAGAATGACGTAGGCCATTATTTTGGCCCGGTTGAACTTTTTATTTCATGCCTATCGTCTACCCTTGCTAGCCCCTTTGTGCCTACCCTTTTCTTGATTCAGCTCCACATTTATCTCACCAAAGCCTAAAAGCCTAGCCTAGTCGCACACCCAAATCTGAGCTTTAGTTGTAGTTTCATTTACATTTTGGGGGGGTGTTGATTATGGTGTCTATTTGGTGAATCTGTGGATGTGCTCATTTGAAATTTTGCTGAAAGAAAAAAAAAAGACAAGAAAAAGAAAGATAGAAAGAAAAATGAAAGGAAAAGAAAAAAAAAGAAAAAAAAATTGAGTTTTATTGAAAAATCATGTAGAAATATTATGTATTGGGAGTAGGCGGTGCACACACCTGTGTTGCAAAAGTCCAAGTCTGGGGGTGTGGTGCACTTGCATTCGATTTTGGTGCGCGGGTAGTTATTTTTTAAAGCTCATTTGGGTTCTGTGTTTAAGCTATTTTGTTTATCATCGTTTACCTCACCGTAACCCAAGCCCCATCTCTAACCTAAAGTCCTACCGACTCACGCTATGAACCAATCTAGTGTCGTGGAGAGAATGTGACCGGGCAAGCCTATGGTCACCGACACCGATGGATTTCGGTGGAGTTTATCCGGCACCCCAATCTCGAGCAATGCTCATCTCAGCGTTTAGTTTACTTTCTCCGTATGCGTGACCGAATGATTCACCGTAGTTCACCATTTTGAGTAGTTGTAATATGCTTTTACTCTTTTAGAAATATATAGACTGTTTATATAATCAGAAATCTTCTCTACTATTCTTCTTATGCACGTGAGCATGCGACTTCGCATGGTACTCTGTATTGTAGTTTTAAGCCATCTACTTTTCTTTCCCCGTTCGCTTAGAATTTGTTTGCTCGGGACGCGCAAATAGGTAAGTCTGGGGGTGTGATAAGTCCTGATCATATACAGTTTTATGGACTCATCTGGGCCATTTTTCAGTCATTTCACCGCACTTTAGCCCTGTTATTGTTTATATTTGATATTCCATGCTAGGTGCACTTCTAGGCCCATTTTGGTGTGATTTCATTGCTTTTCTTCATTAGTAGTTTTCATGCGTTGTTAGGTGCCACTTTCAGTGGCTGGATTCGTGGTTGTGCTGGAATTGGAGTCGTGCAGGTGTTCCCGGTGCAATTCTGCACAGGAACACTGCGCACGATCACCGGTTCTATTGCGCACGACCACTGGTCGTGCGCCACTGATCGTGTGCACTTAACCCTTTTTCATGAGTTCTGTTTGGTGCAGTGCGTACGACCATCTACGATAGTGCGCACGACCACCGGTCGTGCGCCAGTGTTCGTGCGCATTTATCATCAATTTTATGAGTTCTGTTTCGGCTAGTGCGCACGACCACCTACGATAGTGCGCACGACCACCGGTCGTGCGCCACTGGTCGTGCGAACATGTTATTTTATAATTTCTGTCTTTGCAGGTTCCGTCCAGGCAGAGCGCACGATCACCGGATTCTAGTGCGCATGACCACTGGTCGTGCGCCAATGACCGTGCGCCAATGACCGTGCGCACTGTTTATTCCAGCGCCTATAAAATGACCTGCTCGCGATTTTAGGTCAAGCCCCCGATTTTCTTCCGCCGTTTTCCGCCCGGTTCCGTCCAGATTCGCCCCTCCACCGTCGCCCACCATATGGAGGTGCTCCGGGCTTGCTCTTCACGCCAATCTTGAGCCGGAGTTTCCTCTCGGCCTCCTCCTTCATCCAAGAGCTTCAAAGAGAGATCTAGCTGCCATCTCCATCGAGCAAGAGGAAGTTTGCAACCTCTACCGGATCGTGACACGAAGAAGACGGGTCCATTGGAGAGTCGTGACATCTCTCTCTACCCCGGACGTAGTTGCGGACCGAGCTTGGACGCGGATTGACAACCCGGCGATTCCAACCGTGAATCTACAACGAGACTTCGGATTCGGTCGATTTCTTGCCTTATTCTTCTCTTATTGATGTGTATGTAGCTAGAACCAACATTTTGATGAAGTATATTTTTACTTGTTAACATTAGTATGAAATCATGTCTATGTGATTGATTAATCTTGTTATATTTTCATTTGAGGTGTTCCCCGTGGTGTGGATTGTTCGTTGTGTTGTGCCGCCCTAACAATTGTTAGTGGTGTGCTTTGCGAAGAGGTGCTTACGACCCTCATTCCGTTAGCCTACTCGCCCATCCGCCTACCGAAGCGTGGCATCGCGGCCCGTACCCCATCCCGCCTAACGAAGCAGCGCGCTCAAGGCCTGCATAGTTCGATCCGCTTGCCTGCTCGTCCATCCGCCCTTACGAAGTAGCGCGTTCAAGGCCTACCTAGTCTTCCATCCCGCCGAGCGAAGCTTTGCATAGCGGCATTGCATAGGAGTAGTTGTAGCTTTTTCTCTTTATTTTCCACAAATCAAATCAACCCCCGTGTCCGCAATTCATCCGACCCAAAGGACTTCGATCTCAAGTCCTTCCTCGAACGTTAACCCCACCTTACTGTGTTCCTTGAGAGATTCGATACTTGGGGATTTACTTCCTCATATTATTACTTGACAACGACCGGTTCACTGCCGTTCGGATCGCAGTCTCGCTACCGCCTATAGCGGTGTGCAGGATTTGCGCATCACTTTATTGCTTTCATAATTTAGTTTTATTGCTTTTATAGTTAGGTTTATTGCTTTCATAATCTAGGTTTACTGTTTTCATAGCTTAGATTTATAAGCTTTCATAAAATAGTTTTATCGTTTTCTTTTTCGCTTTGTTTTATCGCTTTCATTTTAAACGCCTTCTTTTCAGTTTTTTTTTAGAGTGTGTGCGTGTATGAGATTATATTTTTCTTTTTTTTTTGTAACTTAGTTTTATTTCAGTCTTCATATAACTGCTATATACCACCCCCATCTTGAATAAGAGGCTAATTAACTTTAGCATTTATTTAAGTCGGTTGGGACGGATATTATTTCTGCACCTTTATAAGTCTTTTCATTTCTAGACCACCCCCATCTTGAATAAGAGGCTAATTAACTTTAGCATTTATTTAAGTCGGTTGGGACGGATATTATTTCTGCACCTTTATAAGTCTTTTCATTTCTATACCACCCCCTTCTTGAATAAGAGGCTAAGAACTTTTTAGCGCTTGTTTAAGGTGGTTGGGACAGATACTATTACTGTTTTTTTTATATAAGTCTTTTTATTTCCTTTTTATCCGCTTATATCTGCTTTAATCATTAAACATGTATTTTTCAACCGATAATGCCGTCTACATTCCGATGAGTGGCTAATTTCCTTTAGCACACGACGTCGAAGAGCATTGGGACACAAAAATAGTTTTTCTATAAAATTAAAACATCTCTTTCTAAAATAATTAACGCTTAAGGTTTACCCGAGAATCACGTTGAGTGGAGCCACATAATTGATGTGTGGTTTTCATTTCCGTTTTCGTACCTAGTTAGCCAAGAGGCTCGTGCGTACGGATTGATCGCTCACGGGTAAAGAGAAGTGCGCTCTACCCTCGAGAGAGGATGAGGCAATTCTCCCGAATTGGAAATAAAAACCCAATAGCGGGGTTCACAACATAAAGCGAGTATTAAGAACATTCGATTGTAGAACGAGAGTTCGGTCGAATATTCATAATCTCAGGTGGGCGTACCCTCGAGAGAGGAGCGTTCATAATTATGGAACCTCCACGGTCAAGTCATCTTAATATTTTGAAAAGTCATCACTTTTAATTCTACGAAAAAATCTATTTTCGTCTCAAGGTAATTCGACGTCGCGCGCTATCTTTCTCATCGCTTAGAACTCTAGTTAATCGCTTATTACCGTCTTTCGCATTTTATCACTTAGAACTCTAGTTAAACCAACTAAAAATATTATTCGGATAAAATAATAGTTCGTTCCTCGAAGTAGCATAATCAACACGACCCGCGGAAATATACGATCCCGATATTTTCAAAAAAAATATCCTGTATTACTTGCGATAAGGTATACTTGCCTTTATCAAATGATTAATTTGGACTAAAAATTCAAACACAGCTTTCCAAACTCATTTAGTGCAAAACTCTCCTTTTCTACTTTTCAATTCAATAGAATTCGGCGTTGTAGCCGAGGCGTAATTGTCAATATTCCGAAAGAAGAAAAAGACCGTTACTTCTATCCTTCAATAGGATAACGGTTAATTTCTCAAAGTAGGAGTACTTGCGAGACTCTTCGAAAACATCCGCCAATTCTAAACTCTTAATATAAAGGTTATCTTTTATTTATAAAACAAAAGAAGAAGTCCAACAAAAATCATCAAGTTTTTGGCGCCGTTGCCGGGGAACTTTGTGTTGTTATTTGAAAGTAGGAACTGCTATTAATTTTATTCCTTATCTATATATTTTTACTAAAAAAAAACAACAAAATACAAAAAAGTAATATAAAAAACTTATATTTAAAAATTAATAATAAGAAAACAAAAAAAAAAAATTTTTAGTATATGACCTGAGGAAGCTCATAGGACGATTCGACTATTCCTTTTGACCCCGAAATCGAGCGCACTCTTCGTGAGCGTATCCGATCTCGTGATCAAA
This sequence comes from Dactylorhiza incarnata, assembly GCA_033032865.1. Lineage (NCBI taxonomy): Eukaryota > Viridiplantae > Streptophyta > Magnoliopsida > Asparagales > Orchidaceae > Dactylorhiza > Dactylorhiza incarnata. The sequence goes on from JAWHQI010000078.1 coordinate 2,749,055, forward strand.
AGTTACTCGAAACCCCCGACGAGTTTTTTTAGTATATGACCCGAGGAAGCTCATCGGACGATTCGACTATTCCTTTTGACCCCGAAATCGAGCGCACTCTTCGTGAGCGTATCCGATCTCGTGATCAAAACTTACTCGAAACCCCCGACGAGTCAATCGGAGATACTGCAAATATGGGCGATCCAATTCCAAATGCGGCCCCGGCCCGGACCATGGCATATTATGCCCGACCGAATTTGGACGATACAGGATCAAGTATTACTCGCCCAACAGTTAATAATAATAATTTCGAAATAAAATACAGCATAATTCAAATGGTACAACAGTCGATTCAGTTCGACGGTTTGCCAGATGAGGACCCAAATCAGCACCTTTCAAACTTTTTAGAAATATACGACACCTTTAAAATTAATGGCGTCACTGATGACGCCATTCGTTTACGCTTATTTCCATTTTCGCTACGGTTAAAAGCCAAATCGTGGTTGACTTCTCTTCCGAGAGGGTCCATAACCACGTGGGCCCAATTGACGGAATTTTTCTTAACTAAGTATTTTCCTCCGTCAAAAACCGCAAAACTACGCACGGATATCACATCCTTTGTGCAATTCGATTCCGAGTCTCTTTATGAGACTTGGGAGCGTTTTAAAGAATATTTGCGTAGGTGTCCTCATCACGCGCTACCAACTTGGCTACAGGTCCAGACGTTTTATAATGGTTTAAATTTTTCTACGCGGCAGATGATTGAGGCAGCCTCCGGGGGAACGTTAAACAACAAAACCCCGGAGACCGCTCAAGCTCTGATCGACGAAATGGCCATGAACGCATACCAATGGAACGTGCCAAGGTCGCGTCCTAATAAACCGGCTGGTCTTTTTGAAGTGGACGCCACTACTTTCTTAGCCTCACAGGTTGAGCGGCTAAGTAAGCAGGTGGTGGAGATGACTGTTTCCTCCTCCACTCCCGCATGGAATAATAATAATAATAATAACGTAATCGAAGAATTGGTGGATTACCTCGGTAATCCGGTTAGGCCCCCCTTCAACCCTAATAACAACCCGTATAGTAATAATTATAATCCGGGTTGGAGGACCCACCCTAATTTCTCCTGGAGCAATCCTAACAATGCTCAGAGGCCCCCAAATATGAATCCTCAAGGATTTCCGCAAGGATTTCCGCAGGGATTCTAGCCGCCTCCTCCAAAACCTTCGCCGCTCGAAGATGTTTTGTCTAAATACATCGCGTCCAACGATTCAAATATCCGGAATATTACCGGATCTATTAAAAACTTGGAAAACCAGGTTGGACAACTTGCAAAGATGGTCTCCGAGCGGCCATACGGAGCTCTACCAGGGAATACGGAGCCGAACCCTAGGGAAAATGCCAACGCTATAACCCTTCGAAGCGGCAAGGAGGTCGTCTCCCCATTGCGGGTTGAGCCTAAGGTATGCATTTTGCCTCCGACCCCTCCACCCTCTTCCTCGATTCTAATTGCTCCGGATTCTCCGGTTGCGCCGAATGTCTCGAGTCCTCGAATTCCTTACCCGTCTAAAATTAATAAAGAGAAGGAGGACGAAAATTATCAAAAAATTTTGTGTATTTTAAAACAAATTCAAATAAACGTCCCCTTCTGCGAGGCACTCTCCCAAATGCCGAAATACGCGAAATATCTTAAGGTGTTGCTTTCTAATAAAAAGCGACTCGAGGATGTTTCGCGTGTTTCCCTTAATGCGGAATGTTCGGCTGTTCTCCTTAACAAATTGCCGCCAAAACTGAACGACCCGGGACGGTTCTCCATCCCGTGTCTCTTTGGCAATATGTTAATAAAGTACGCTCTTGCGGACTTAGGCGCCAGCAACAATTTGATGCCTTTTTCTCTTTTCAAAAAACTCAATTTAGGCATCCGGAGTCCGACAAAAATGAGCATCCAACTCGCGGATCGCTCGGTAAAGTACCCAATCGGGGTAGCGGAGGATGTTCTGGTCAAGGTCGACAAGTTTATCTTCCCAGTAGACTTTGTCATCCTGGACATAGAGAGGACGTCGAGGTACCCATCATCCTCGGTCGCCCCTTTCTCGCAACCTCCCGTGCGTTAATCGATGTCAGTAATGGTCGCCTCCTCCTTCGAGTTGGAGACGACGAAATTACTTTACATATCAACCCCTCCATGCGGAACTCACTATCGAATGATGATTCCTGTTTCAATTTGGAATCCGCGTTTGTGGACGAGTGTTCTTCTCTTTCGGAATTGCTATCTTTAATGATAGACGATTCGGATCTGGCGAATCAACCTCCTTTAGACGAATTACCACCAAATTAGCCTTTCGAGCCTTTTGATTCGAAAGCTTTAAAAATCTCCACTTCCTATGAAGAACCTCCGGTCTTGGAGCTTAAGCAACTCCCCGACCATTTAAAATATGCTTTTCTAGCCGCGAACTTAAAACTTCCGGTTATAATATCGTCTACTTTAACCGATTCGGAAACATCCGAATTGGTTGAAGTTTTATCTAAACATTGCCGTGCAATTGCATGGCAAATTTCCGATATCAGGGGAATTAACCCCTCATTCTGCTCCCACAAAATTTTTCTGGAGGAAAACCCCCGCAAAACAATTCAGCCTCAACGGCGACTTAACCGGAACATGCGGGAAGTCGTTAAGACTGAAATTATTAAACTCCTTGACGCAGGGATTATCTATCCTATTTCCGACAGTACGTGGGTAAGCCCCGTACAAATCGTCCCAAAAAAGGGCGGTATAACGGTCGTGGCAAACACGAATAATGAATTAATCCCAACTCGCACTATTACGGGTTGGAAGGTGTGCATCGACTACAGAAAACTAAATGATGCCACCAGAAAAGACCACTTTCCGTTACCGTTTATTGATCAAATCTTAGAACGTCTCTCCGGTCATCCTTTTTATTGCTTCCTTGATGGTCTCTCGGGATTTTTCCAAATCCCTATTTCACCCGAGGACCAAGAAAAAATGACTTTTACTTGCCCTTTCGGCACCTTCGCATATCGAAGGATGCCGTTTGGCCTCTATAACGCGCCAGCTACATTCCAAAGATGTATGCTGGCAATATTTGGCGAGCTAGTAGAAGACATAATGGAAGTCTTCATGGATGACTTCTCCGTCTTTGGAGACTCTTTTAAAAATTGTCTAAAAAATTTAGATAGAGTCCTCCAACGGTGCGAGGAGACGAACTTAGTCTTGAACTGGGAGAAATGCAACTTCATGGTCCGAGAGGGCTTAGTCCTCGGCCATAAAATTTCTTCCAAGGGGATGGAGGTCGATAGGGCCAAAGTCGCTATAATTGAACAACTTCCTGTTCTTTCGAACGTCAAATCAATTAGAAGTTTTCTTGGCCACGCAGGTTTTTATCGGCGGTTTATTCAAGATTTTTCAAGAATAACCAAACCGCTAACTCACCTCCTGGAAAAGGATTCCCCATTCATTTTTGACACAGCCTGCGTAGAGACATTTGATTTTATAAAAAAGCAACTTATCAATTCTCCAATTCTGGTGGCGCCAGATTGGTCCCTTCCGTTCGAGATTATGTGCGATGTGAGCGATATCGCGGTAGGAGCTGTCTTAGGCCAACGCATAAATAAATATTTTCATCCAATATATTACGCTTCTCGCACACTCAATGCCGCACAGGCTAACTATACAACGACGGAAAAGGAACTTCTTGCCGTCATCTTTGCTTTTAATAAATTCAGGCCTTACGTAACACTTTCACACGTGATCGTTTTCACCGATCACTCTGCCCTAAAATATCTTTTGGCCAAAGTTGATGCCAAGCCTCGCTTACTTCGATGGATCCTCCTTTTACAGGAATTTGACTTAGAGATCCGGGATAAGAAGGGGGCTGAAAATTTAGCAGCCGACCACCTCTCACGTTTAGAACACCCCGTCGCAGAAGCGCTCGTCGAACCAGAAATAGATGATCGATTTCCTGAAGAGCGCCTTTTTAATCATAAATAATACAAAAACTTCTTCTACCCCTTGGTTCGCAGATTACGCGAACTATTTAGTCGCGCGGGTCCTTCCAAAAGATTTTTCGACTCAGCAGAAGAAGAAATTCTTCTCTGACTTGAAAAACTACTTTTGGGAGGACCCCTTTCTCTTTCGCATCTGCGCAGACCAAGTGATACGAAGATGTGTTTCAAGCGAGGAGGGTGCGCAAAAATTGCGACACTGCCATGAGGGGCCGGCTGGAGGGCATTATCAAGCCATTCGGACCGCGCGGAAAGCGTTAGAGTCAGGCTTTTATTGGCCCACTCTCTTTAAGGATGCTCACACTTTTGTGAGTATATGCGATAGCTGCCAGCGGTCGGGTAACATCTCTCGTCGTGACGAGATGCCCCAAAACTTTTATTTAGAATGTGAAATCTTCGATTTGTGGGGCATAGACTTTGTAGGCCCCCTACCTCCTTCTTTTAATAATCGCTATATTTTAGTGGCGGTCGACTACGTATCTAGGTGGGCGGAAGCGCAAGCTCTGCCCACCAATGATGCGCGAGTCGTCGTCCATTTTCTACAAAAATTATTTTCTCGCTTCGGCACGCCCCGTGCAATAGTTAGTGATAAGGGCACGCACTTCTGCAACGCCCATTTTTCAAAAATTTTATCTAAGTACGGCGTCACGCATAAGCTCGCCACCGCCTATCACCCCCAAACGAGCGGCCAAGTAGAGGTAGTGAATCGCGAGATAAAACGCATTTTGGAAAAAACCGTCTCTTTAAATAGGAAGGATTGGTCCTCAAAACTCGACGACGCGTTGTGGGCGTATCGTATGGCATACAAGACCGCTATCGGTTGTACTCCCTATCGATTAGTCTACGGCAAAGCGTGTCATTTATCGGTAGAGTTAGAACACCACGCTTTTTGGGCCTTAAAATTTTTAAATCTCGATTCGAACTTAGCCTCCGAGAATAGGAAATTCCAACTAAATGAACTCGATGAATGGCGTGCGAACGCTTATGAGAGTAATAAATTTTATAAGGAGCGTTCTAAGTTCTACCACGATCGAAAAATTAAATTTCCAAAAACTTTCGCGCCGGGCGATCTTGTCCTTCTTTATAATTCACGTCTTCGTCTTTTTCCGGGTAAGCTCAAATCCCGCTGGTCCGGCCCCTTTGAAGTCAAAGAGGTTTGGCCGTATGGGACCGTTCTTATCTCTCACCCCGAAAAAGGCGATTTTAAAGTCAACGGGCACCGTTTAAAACTATATCTTGCAGGCGATCCGGTGGACGGACACACGGAATCTTTAACCCTCCCCAATTTATAATCTCACCACGCTAAATGCGTCAAGCTACGCGACGGTAAACAAAGCGCTTGTGGGAGGCACCCCATATTTATCTAATATTTGTATTATGCTTTTTTATCTCTTTTTGCAGGGTTTCTTACGACCCCGCCAGCTTTCATTCAGGGAAGCCTTTTTGCTTCCTCTTTCCTTTTGTATATATTGCAATTTTATTTTATCTCCTTCATACTTACATTACAACATTGGGGACAATGTTGGGTTTTAAGTATGGGGGTGTATTTACCGTTTTCATTTAAAACAAAACGTTCCAAAAAAATAACCGCTAGTTTACTTTTATTCCCTACTTTTATACCCTAAAAAAAACAACGTTCCAAAACAATATACCCTACTTTACTTTTATTCTTAAAGCATTTAGTTTCGAAAGTATATGTTCGTGGATTTTCATAATCGCTAGTTTTACTATTTGTTTGTTTATCTAAGATCGATAGATTTAAATGTTCGGGGTTAAGTTTTAAAGAATATCTTATGTTTTTAATTTAAATAGAGACTTTGTTATCAAGCACTACTTTTACTAGCTAAAATAGAGACATGTGTATTATGTTGGCAAAACAACTTTAGACTGCAATTATCCCTACTTTATGTCTTCAGGAATCTAGGAATATTCAACTTACTAAGGTTGCTCTCAAAAATTTTTTTATTATTCTAGAATTTCTCTTGAAAACCCCTTGTATACACCAATTTAGCATGGCAAAAACAAACAAAGGAAGAAAAAAAAGATCTTATGTCAATGGGAATACAAAAATTCCGTAAACATAGGCACCCAATATTTGTTAAAAGAGATCCTATGTCAATGGGAATTGCAAATTCCGTAAACACAGGCATTGGGTTAATTAAAAGGTCAATTTTCCCTCGTACACCAACGATGGGAGTCAAAGGAAACTATATAAGAGGGGTGAGATGATACAATTCATCACCCCTAATTCAAGTACTCTTCTATTTGCCAAGGCTTTTTACCCCCTTTTCCCTTAACCAAATTATTGTTTCTAGTTTTAATTCAAAAAATCATTTGAGAGCATAATTAGTAACTTATATTTTTTCCTTCATGTTTCTTTAAACAAAGGTTATTATAATTTCGATCTAATCTCGTTTACTAATGATTGCAATTTTGTTTGCTATTTGGTTAATTAAGAAGTCTTTTGGCCAGGACATTTCTTTCTACTTAAATCATTTGCATAATTTAGGACTTAACTCTTATTACTCCGAATTTTTATTTTTCAGTCTCTTATGATTAAAATAAAACGATAGCCAGAAATTAGAACTTATGTTAATCCCGTATAGATCTCTCTTACTTTTGCTCTGGAATAGCAAAAACTTAAGTATGGGGGTATTTGATAAGTAATAAAATATATGTATTTTTAGTATAATTGTGAGTATAGTTTTGATTAATATTGTGAATTTTCTATGTAAATTAATGAATAAATTGCTTCTTTATTATTTCTGGTTTATAACTTAGTTTTATTTTTGTTTTTGCATTTTTTTTGCAAAATTTTCCCAGGTCACGCCCTCAGACACGCCCGTGACCAAGGGCGTGTAATTTTAAAGACCAAATATCAACGGGACGGCTCAATTCAGATCAAATCCCGACAAATCGCTCAAGTCACGCCCTCGGTCACGCCCGTGACCAAGGGCGTGTCAATTTAAAGCTCTGCGCCCAACGAATTCCTTTCCAGCTCACTCCAGTTGACCAAGTCACGCCCGTGACTCTACAAGTCACGCCCGTGTTCCAGAAGAGTCACGCCCGTGAGCCGCCAGCGCGTCACGTCTCGAAGCCGCGCCCAAGCTGCCGACATCAGCCACCCATAGTCACGCCCGTGACTCACCAAGTCACGCCCGTGACATACCAAGTCACGCCCGTGTGCAGCCATGTTTGACGGCCAGACCTTCCAGAAGGCGGCGAATACAGCCGAGCAAATGTCACGCCCTAAGTCACGGCCGTGACATTCAAGTCACGCCCGTGACCTAGGGCGTGTAAAACTCAAATTTTCCCTATAAATAGAGGGGCTCGGCTGTAAGTATTTTTCATCCAAATTTTGAGTGCTTTGTAATGTTTTTCTGAGTTCTTTGAGTGAATGCGAGTTTTCTTTATGCAATTAAGTTATGTTCGTTTGTAATTTTCGCCTTTTAGAAATAAAATGTTGTTTTTCTCATTTGGATCATCTTCCTTTTTATTAATGTTAGCGTGTGTACATGTATGAGTTTAGTTTTATTGCTCTCGACCCTCAGCACTTCCACCCTTGCGATCGCCAATCCGTATGCCTTCTTGTCCATGCGCTTTCCGAAGCACGGCATCGCGGCCGTTGCATCCATCCCGCCTTGAGAAGCGGAGTTTTGACCCGCATCTCATTTCTGTGTAGTAATTAGGAAACCAAAATCAAAGCCTCTATTTTTCCTTTAATTTACTCTTGTAATTATTTTCTCAATCTGAAGAGTCAAACTAACCACGCGCATTCCTTGAGAGACGATATTCGGGGACGTACTCCCAACTTTATTACTTGTGCGACCGGTGCACTTGCCGAACACGCATCAGTTATCTAAGACAGTGTGTCTATGGGTAGTCCGCTTTCCCTCTACGCCTTTCAAACAGTGAGTTAGACAAGGAAAACTCCTCCAAATCTCATTTCCAAGAGCTTACAACATAGATCCCTCGGGATCTTTCAGGTTTGCTCCAAACCCTACCTCAGGCTCAACAGCCCTACCTCTCAGAGTGCTCCAACTCCTACACCTTAGAAATCCTCCTAATTTCCTACCTCAGGCCTTTCAAGAAGCCCTTCCTCAGATCTCCTCAGAAATATTACACTCAAGTGGGGAGTACAGCTCTATAAGCTCAGACTCAACAACCCTACACACTCAGGCCCAGTAGCCCTACAAACTAAGGCTCAACATCCAAACCAACTCAGGCACAAGGCCCTACACACTCAGAACAATAATGTTCTTACAGAGGTTATAATGTTTGCTTACAACAGAGGACTGTAAAGATATATCCTTCAGTGTTGGTATTCTTTTATTGATGCACAGCAGGCGCAATCTTGAAGCAGGGCTGAATGGCAGTAGCTTCTGTCCTTGCTTCTATCTGATCTTTTTCCTCAGTAGAGGAAGAGAGATCTACTTGTTCTTCTGGATTGAATCAGTAAGAACAAACTTATCTCAGTTGATTGCTTGGAGCTTCAGGAAGCAGGCTGAGATAACTGTGGAAGCCAACAATAGCATAGTAGCTTTCTTTCAGAATACTTTCCACACCTTCTATAATGCCCTAACATCTTCTTTTATACTCCCTCCAATCAGCAATGGCTTTGAAGAGGGCCCTGACACAGCATGGATAGAAATAGAAAATGTTATCTTAGCTTTCCAGCCACTTGTGCCAAAAGTAGATCCCATCAGGCCTTTATTCAAATATGAATCTGTCTCAACGGTTGGGCTATGATAGGCTTCAGTCTCAGTGGCTAAGTTGTCTTCGTCTCAGCGGATCCACTGAGACAGTTAGTCTTCTCAGCGGTTTCTATCTAAATGTAGATCAATTGAGGTAGACTCCTTCTCAGCGGCTCTGGCTGTGTCTCAGCGGTTCAGCTGAGACCATGTTGTCGTCTCAACGGTTTTGACAGTAAAACTAGGGAACTATTCCAATGATTGGAATTACCTAACCCTACATAGACATGATGTAAAAGAGGGATTATCAAATACAATATGTTCTTAGCATTGAGTGTGATGCTTCTTCAAATCTAGGAAACATTGAGGGCAATATTCACAACAATCTCCCCATATTTGAAGAAGGTAGAACATACACCAATGCTAAGATACATAACCACAAAAATAACATATGAAATAACAGTCATGATAACATAACAAATAATTGTTAACTGAATATAGGCATCATAGAAGATATCATGACAAATTATGAATAATAGTCATGACAACATAACAATAACATTGTTAACTACATATAGGCACCACAGTATATATTAAGCATTAACATATAATAATATTAAGCTTGACTAACAATGGCCTATTAACACAAGATATCATTTCAACATAATTATCAATTTCATTAATGACAAAATGTTAATACATCTTTCAGTTTACATTTGATTCAAATGAAAAACTAAATACATTAGTTCAAGTTTTCCTTTTCTTTGCTGCACTTGAGCTATATGCACCTCCTTCATCAGGCTCTTGTTTTGAAATAGCATCTTTCATCTCATCTATCTTTCTCTTGTTCTCTTGCCTTTTGAAATACAGATATGGCTTTGGAATATATCTTGAAGGTATCCTCTTTGGGTTGTTCTTCCTCACAAGATTCTCTTTGAAGTCCCTTTCCCTCTTTGAGTTCCTCTTAAGGTGCTTTATCCATACCTCTGCAGGATATATTCTGTCAATATCTTTGCAGATATGGCCATGGTTCATCCATGCATTCAAAATGATACTCTTAGAGTCATCGCTCCAATGCTTATAATCAGGGTCCTTGGCCTGCTCTTTTCTATTCGTTGCCAAGAATTCTTCTGCTAGCATGAAACCTTCTCTTTTCCTCCTTGTTGCAAATTGAGCATCTTGAGCAACCTTGCTTGAGCCTCAAAATCAAAATCTTCTTTTCTTAGATTATCTAGCAAAGGCAGGTTCAGTGATATCCTTGTTCCTTATAGGACCTTGAGGTCCACTGAGAATTAGTCTCAGCATTGGTCTCCTCCACCTTTCTGGGTTCTTCAAATACTTTTTGTTCCAGACTTTAGCACGCAGCAACAACTAACCCAGAAAGGGTTTGGAAGGCATTCTCTAAGTCTAATTTAAGTTCATCTTTTCTGCCTCTCCAATCATTGTAATTGCAGTTGACCACGCATATTCTTCAATATGGTTTGATGCCTTCTCTATGACCTCATCAGTCTTGCTCACATAATTCTTCACATAACTCATGTCTTGCTCTGAGAGATGTAGACTTTTGTCCATTGATCTTAGTATTGTATTCTGAGCTACCACGGATTTTGTAGTAAGGTCAAACCACTTGGTCATCTGCCTATTAAGGTAAGAAGTTTCTTCCTTTATTACTTGAATTTCAGACATCATCTCACTCTTGATTGAAGAGATGGACTTGTCAATATATTCCTTTATTTATGTCATATGACCATCAATAAGTTTACTGATTGAACTTAGGATAAGTTCATTTGAGATTGCAGAGGAGGAGGGTTGTACTTCAGCTACCACAGTGGCTATGCTTTTCTCTTGTAGGGCTTGATTATCACACTCCTGTAGAGTGGATGTCTCTTTTGCATGCACTTCATGCTCCCCCTCAGTCAAAGAAGGGATACCATGCTCCCCCTCAGCTTGATCATTCTTCTCAGCAGCCTTTGCATATTGATCAGTTTGATCAGCAACAATTCCATCTTCACTGTCAATGTTGACCTCTTCATCACCTGATAAGTTCTCTTGCTCCTCCCCCTCAGATCGGGCATCCATCCTTTTTGGATCAGTTGAATCCAAGAAATCTGGGGAGTTATCAGGAATTAGACTTATTCTTCTTTCAAGATTAAGAATAATTGGTTCAATCTTACTTTGCAAATCACTAGGAGAGTTTGATTGCTCCTCATCATTTCTTTCAGAATCAGCAGGCACATCTTGTGCATTGTTGCCAGCTCCATGAGGAGTAGGAGCATCACTTTGAGTATGATCTCTTTCATTGCCATCAGATTTCTCTTCAGCAGCAACAGTATTCTCATTTTTCTCATGCTCTGCAGCAGCAGCAGCATCATCATCCTCATCCTTCCTATTGTCATGCTCTTCATGAACATGTTGGTCTTGACTGCTGTCAGAACCTTGATCATCAGCAGCAGGGAGATGCTCTTCAACATCTGAATTTAAATCAGAACATATTAATTTTTTGCCTTCTTTAGTCCTTTGACTAGCTTTCTTTTCTTCTTCTTTATCTCAGAGGGCTGAGTCATTGGGAGCACCTTGAGAACCTATCCAATGTTCTTATGTCCATTCTTTTCATGGAGTGAATGTTGGATCCTTTGGAGTTGTCAAATTCTTCAGGATATGAGTTTAGAAGGTATAGAGAAAGAATTCTGCCTAGGTTTGGTGTAACATCCCCCAAACAACTAGACCCATAGAGTGGTTTTGTCATGACTAGGTCATGACAAAACCCTAGGAAGCTTGAAGAGACCACTTGGCCATAGACAGGAAGAAGGAAACCACAGTGGTCTGCAAATAGCAATTTCCAGTTAACAAGCATAGGGTTGGACTTAAGGGCCTCACCTTGACCCTTTGACCACACCATAACATACCTAACCCTTTAGGGGTCCCCTTAAAGTACTAAAGACCCATTGGGGCCGACCAAAGAGGACAAATTGACCAAAGTCAATCCTAACCCCAAATTGGTCAAAGTAGCCTAATTAGGGTCAATTGTCCTCCACCATGCCAAATTGACTTTGCCACTACCCTTATAAGGATATTAGGGACCCAATGGACCAAAAGCCCCATCATGGGGCCACCAAATTGGCAAATTTGACCTAAGTCAACTCTAACCCGATTTTGGTCAAATTGCCCTATTGTGGGTCAATTGGCCTCCACCTTGCCATATTGACCCTACCTAGACCTTCCTAACCCTTAGAGGAGTCCAATGAGTCACTAGCCACCCATTCGGGTCAACCCAAATGGTCAAACTGACCAAAGTCAACATTATGCTATATTTAGGTCAAAATGACCTATTTTGACCAAATCAAGCCCAATTCACTTGGGCTAGACCCAATTGAGGTGGTCCATCACCTAATGGGGTTGGGTGCTACTGAATTGGACATTCAATTTTAGGAAATTCGGCCAGGAGAGAGAAAGCCCTAACTTGAAAGAGAGAGAAGGAAGGGGGAGTTAATGGAGAGGAAGAGGAAACCTTCCATCTTCTCCAATAATGGCACCATTCATCTCCTCTTGGGGAGAGGAGAAGCTTCCAGCCTTCTCCCGACTGGATTGAGCCTCTATTCATCTCCCCCAAGCCAAAATCGAATCACCTTGATGGAAATTAATGGCATTCAAGGTTGTAACCTCCTCCCCTCCCCCAATTGATCTCATTAACACCCTCAGGGATCAAAGAGGAGTGAAACCCCCTCCTCCCCAAAGAAATCGAGCACCAAAAGCTAGGATCGACATGGCGCCGAAAGCTCCACCTCCGGCCATGGCAACTTGTCGGAATACGCGCCACCAATCCCCCACACAGGTCTGATCCGCCTCCTCTCCCTTAGTGCTAGATCTTATGATAATTTGGGGCTTGATCCGAGCTCAATTGGGCTCGGATTGTGCTTCCGAAAGGGCTCAATTTGAGCTCTCTTTCCCCTCCTCTAAACCCCGATTCTGACAACCTTCGGCCGGCCAACCACCCCTATCGCCGGCCACCACCTCAACGGAGGTGGTGGTGGAATTGGCCGGCCGGGAAGAGGCAAAGGTGGCCGAGAAATCATCCCACAAAGAAGCCCAGGACGGGTTGTCGCGTGTCGTCCATCCAACGGGGACGGTGACTATAAGCCGTTGGATCTGCCCTGATCAGCTATTCGCATATTTAAATGATTATGTTATATCATTATTTCATTAATTTGTCGATCTGAGTACAAGAAATTCGTCGAGCTGTAGCCTGAGTTCATCAAACTGTTAGTTGAGTTCGTCAAACTGAATCCAGAGTTCGTCGAACGGAATTAATTCGTCGAACACACTCTGGAGTTCGTCGAACTGATAGTTGAGTTTGTCGAACTGAACTCGGAGTTCGTCGAACGGAATTAATTCATTGAACTGATAGATAAGTTCATCGAACTGAACCCGGAGTTCGTCGGACGGAGTTAATTCGCAGAACTGAATTAATTCGTCGAACTGAATTAATTCGTTAAACTGAATCTAGAGTTCCTCGAACTAAATCTAGAGTTCATCGAATGGAGGGATGATCTGCTGAACTGGCTGGAGAACTGATTTCGTCGAACTGAAACACGGCGTTCGTCGAACTCAGAACAGCTTTCGTCGAATGCAAATTGGAATTTCGTCGAACGCAGAGACTTGGAATTCCCTAAGTCCTGTCTACTCTTTTGTCATACTTCCTGCAGTATTTCATTTTAATTATTAAAAATAATAGGGGCCTTCAAATGAAAAAGTGGTCAATACCAAAGTTGTAGCCCTTAGAGTCTACTTTATTTTAAAATTTATTTCAGCCCAAAAGGATTTTTGTAGCTCCCTGTAGGTCCATTTTGGTGGGACTGGTCCCTAGTGTAGGACAACCACCATTTCTTGAATAACTTTTGATTGGGTTATGTGATTGACTTGAAAATTGAAACCTAGGCTATTTGTAATAATTTCTTAAATCAAATATTAATTATTTAGTGGGTGAAATGACTTCCAATGCCCTCCAAATTTTGGTGGGTGCTCCTTGGGGTTATTGCATGACCTTGGTAAAAATCTCAGCCCAATTGGGACTGATTTGGTTGGGTAATTTGTCAACCCAAGTTAGGTCAAATTGGGCCAAAGTTAGGGCATGGAGTTTATCTTGGGGTCAGAACTCATCACCATAAGTTCAAAACTTGGCCACTGGTTTAGGATCACCTTGATAAGTAATAAAATATATGTATTTTTAGTATAATTATTAGTATAGTTTTGATTAATATTGTGAATTTTCTATGTAAATTAATGAATAAATTGCTTCTTTATTATTTTTGGTTTCTAACTTAGTTTTATTTTTGTTTTTGCATTTTTTTTGCAAAATTTTCCCAGGTCACGCCCTCAGACACGCCCGTGACCAAGGGCGTGTAATTTTAAAGACCAAATATCAACGGGACGGCTCAATTCAGATCAAATCCCGACAAATCGCTCAAGTCACGCCCTCGGTCACGCCCGTGACCAAGGGCGTGTCAATTTAAAGCTCTGCGCCCGACGAATTCCTTTCCAGCTCACTCCAGTTGACCAAGTCACGCCCGTGACTCTACAAGTCACGCCCGTGTTCCAGAAGAGTCACGCCCGTGAGCCGCCAGCGCGTCACGTCTCGAAGTCGCGCCCATGCTGCCGACATCAGCCACCCATAGTCACGCACGTGACTCACCAAGTCACGCCTGTGACATACCAAGTCACGCCCGTGTGCAGCCATGTTTGACGGCCAGACCTTCCAGAAGGCGGCGAATACAGCCGAGCAAATGTCACGCCCTAAGTCACGGCCGTGACATTCAAGTCACGCCCGTGACCTAGGGCGTGTAAAACTCAAATTTTCCCTATAAATAGAGGGGCTCGGCTGAAGTATTTTTCATCCAAATTTTGAGTGCTTTGTAATGTTTTTCTGAGTTCTTTGAGTGAATGCGAGTTTTCTTTATGCAATTAAGTTATGTTCGTTTGTAATTTTCGCCTTTTAGAAATAAAATGTTGTTTTTCTCATTTGGATCATCTTCCTTTTTATTAATGTTAGCGTGTGTGCGTGTATGAGTTTAGTTTTATTGCTTTCATAATTTAGTTTTATTGCTTTTATAGTTAGGTTTATTGCTTTCATAATCTAGGTTTACTGTTTTCATAGCTTAGATTTACAAGCTTTCATAAAATAGTTTTATCGTTTTCTTTTTCGCTTTATGTTATCACTTTCATTTTAAACGCTTTCTTTTCAGTTTTTTTTTGAGTGTGTGCGTGTATGAGATTACATTTTTCTTTTTTTTGTAACTTAGTTTTATTTCAGTTTTCATATAACTGTTATATACCACCCCCATCTTGAATAAGAGGCTAATTAACTTTAGCATTTATTTAAGTCGGTTGGGACGGATATTATTTCAGCACCCTTATAAGTCTTTTCATTTCTATACCACCCCCTTCTTGAATAAGAGGCTAAGAACATTTTAGCGCTTGTTTAAGGTGGTTGGGACGGATACTATTACTGTTTTTATATAAGTCTTTTCATTTCCTTTTTATCCGCTTATATCTGCTTTAATCATTAAAAATGTATTTTTCAACTGACAATGCCGTCTCCATTCCGATGAGTGGCTAATTTCCTTTAGCACACGACGTCGAAGAGCATTGGGACACAAAAATAGTTTTTCTATAAAATTAAAACATCTCTTTCTAAAATAATTAACGCTTAAGGTTTACCCGAGAATCACGTTGAGTGGAGCCACGTAATCGATGTGTGGTTTTCATTTCCGTTTTCGTACCTAGTTAGCCGAGAGGCTCGTGCGTACGGATTGATCGCTCACGGGTAAAGAGAAGTGCGCTCTACCCTCGAGAGAGGACGAGGTAATTCTCCCGAATTGGAAATAAAAACCCAATAGCGGGGTTCATAACATAAAGCGAGTATTAAGAACATTCGATTGTAGAACGAGAGTTCGGTCGAATATTCATAATCTCAGGTGGGCGTACCCTCGAGAGAGGAGCGTTCATAATTATGGAACCTCCACGGTCAAGTCATCTTAATATTTTGAAAAATCATCACTTTTAATTCTACGAAAAAAATCTATTTTCGTCTCAAGGTAATTCGACGTCGCGCGCTATATTTCTCATCGCTTAGAACTCTAGTTAATCGCTTATTATCGTCTTTCGCATTTTATCACTTAGAATTTTTGTTAAACCAACTAAAAATATTATTCCGATAAAATAATAGTTCGTTCCTCGAAGTAGCATAATCAACACGACCCGCGGAAATATACGATCCCGATATTTTCAAAAAAAAATATCCTGTATTACTTGCGATAAGGTATACTTGCCTTTATCAAATGATTAATTTGGACTAAGAATTCAAATACAGCTTTCCAAACCCATTTAGTGCAAAACTCTCCTTTTCTACTTTTCAATTCAATAGAAATCGGCGTTGTAGCCGAGGCGTAATTGTCAATATTCCGAAAGAAGAAAAAGACCGTTACTTCTATCCTTCAATAGGATAACGGTTAATTTCTCAAAGTAGGAGTACTTGCAAGACTCTTCGAAAACATCCGCCAATTCTAAACTCTTAATACAAAGGTTATCTTTTATTTATAAAACAAAAGAAGCAGTCCAAAAAAAATCATCAAGTTTTTGGCGCCGTTGCCGGGGAACTTTGTGTTGTTATTTGAAAGTAGGAACTGCTATTAATTTTATTCCTTATCTATATATTTTTACTTAAAAAAAAAATAAAGCACAAAAAAAGGGTTACAAAAAGTAATATAAAAAAATATAAATATAAAACTTATATTTAAAAAAATAATAATAACAATAAAACAGAAAATCCAAAAATATTGCTTTTAGTATATGACCCGAGGAAACTCGTCGGACGATTCGACTATTCCTTTTGACCCCGAAATCGAGCGCACTCTTCGTGAGCGCATCCGATCTCGTGATCAAAACTTACTCGAAACCCCCGAAGAGTCAATCGGAGATACTGTAAATATGGGCGATCCAATTCCAAATGCGGCCCCGGCCCGGACCATGGCATATTATGCCCGGCCGAATTTGGAAGATACAGGATCCAGTATTACTCGCCCGACAGTTAATAATAATAATTTCGAAATAAAATCCAGCATAATTCAAATGGTACAACAGTCGATTCAGTTCGACGGTTTGCCAGATGAGGACCCAAATCAGCACCTTTCAAACTTTTTAGAAATATGCGACACCTTTAAAATTAATGGCGTCACTGATGACGCCATTCGTTTACGCTTATTTCCATTTTCGCTACGGTCAAAGGCCAAATCGTGGTTGACTTCTCTTCCGAGAGGGTCCATAACCACGTGGGCCCAATTGACGGAATTTTTCTTAACTAAGTATTTTCCTCCGTCAAAAACCGCAAAACTACGCACGGATATCACATCCTTTGTACAATTCGATTCTGAGTCTCTTTATGAGACTTGGGAGCGTTTTAAAGAATATTTGCGTAGGTGTCCTCATCACGCGCTACCAACTTGGCTACAGGTTCAGACGTTTTATAATGGTTTAAATTTTTCTACGCGGCAGATGATTGATGCGGCTTCCGGGGGAACGTTAAACAACAAAACCCCGAAGACCGCTCAAGCTCTGATCGACGAAATGGCCATGAACGCGTACCAATGGAACGTGCCAAGGTCACGTCCTACTAAACCGGCTGGTCTTTTTGAAGTGGACGCCACTACTTTCTTAGCCTCACAGGTAGAGCGGCTAAGTAAGCAGGTGGCGGAGATGACTGTTTCCTCCTCCACTCCCGCTTGGACTAATAATAATAATAATAATAATAACGTAATCGAAGAATCGGTGGATTACCTCGGAAATCCGTTTAGGCCCCCCTTCAACCCTAATAACAACCCGTATAGTAATAATTATAATCCGGGTTGGAGGAGCCACCCTAATTTCTCCTGGAGCAATCCTAACAATGCTCAGAGGCCCCCACATATGAATCCTCAAGGATTTCCGCAGGGATTCCAGCCTCCTCCTCCAAAACCTTCGCCGCTCGAAGATGTTTTGTCTAAATACATCGCGTCCAATGATTCAAATATCCGGAATCTTACCGGATCGATTAAAAACTTGGAAAACCAGGTTGGACAACTTGCAAAGATGGTCTCCGAGCGGCCATACGGAGCTCTACCAGGGAATACGGAGCCGAACCCCAGGGAAAATGCCAACGCTATAACCCTTCGAAGCGGCAAGGAGGTCGTCTCCCCATTGCGGGTTGAGCCTAAGGTATGCATTTCGCCTCCGACCCCTCCACCCTCTTCCTCGATTCTAATTGTTCCGGATTCTCCGGTTGCGCCGAATGTTTCGAGTCCTCGAATTCCTTACCCATCTAAAATTAATAAAGAGAAGGAGGACGAAAATTATCAAAAAATTTTGCGTATTTTAAAACAAATTCAAATAAACGTCCCCTTCTGCGAGGCACTCTCCCAAATACCGAAATATGCGAAATATCTTAAGGAGTTGCTTTCTAATAAAAAGCGACTCGAGGATGTTTCGCGTGTTTCCCTTAATGCGGAATGTTCGGCTGTTCTCCTTAACAAATTGCCACCAAAACTGAACGACCCGGGACGGTTCTCCATCCCGTGTCTCTTTGGCAATATGTTAATAAAGTACGCTCTTGCGGACTTAGGCGCCAGCATCAATTTGATGCCTTTTTCTCTTTTCAAAAAACTCGATTTAGGCGTCCCAAGTCCAACAAAAATGAGCATCCAACTCGCGGATCGCTTGGTAAAGTACCCAATCGGGGTAGCGGAGGATGTTCTGGTCAAGGTTGACAAGTTTATCTTCCCGGTAGACTTTGTCATCCTAGACATAGAGGAGGACGTCGAGGTACCCATCATCCTCGGTCGCCCCTTTCTCGCAACCTCCCGTGCGTTAATCGATGTCAGTAACGGTCGCCTCCTCCTTCGAGTTGGAGACGACGAAATTACTTTACATATCAACCCCTCCATGCGGAACTCACTATCGAATGATGATTCCTGTTTCAATTTGGAATCCGCGTTTGTGGACGAGTGTTCTTCTCTTTCAGAATTGCTATCCTTAATGATAGACGATTCGGATCTGGCGAATCAACCTCCTTTAGAAGAATTACCGCCAGATTCACCTTTCGAGCCTTTCGATTCGAAAGATTTAAATTTCTCCACTTCCTATGAGGAACCTCCGGTCTTGGAGCTTAAGCAACTCCCCGACCATTTAAAATATGCTTTTCTAGCTGCGAACTTAAAACTTCCGGTTATAATATCTTCTACTTTAACTGATTCGGAAACATCCGAATTGGTTGAAGTTTTATCTAAACATCGTCGTGCAATTGCATGGCAAATTTCTGATATCAGGGGAATTAACCCCTCATTCTGCTCCCACAAAATTTTTCTCGAAGAAAACCCCCGCAAAACAATTCAGCCTCAACGGCGACTTAACCCGAACATGCGGGATGTCGTCAAGACTGAAATTATTAAACTCCTCGACGCGGGGATTATCTATCCTATTTTCGACAGTACGTGGGTAAGCCCCGTACAAGTCGTCCCTAAAAAAGGCGGTATAACGGTCGTGGAGAACACGAATAACGAATTAATCCCAACTCGTACTGTTACGGGTTGGAGGGTGTGCATCGACTACAGAAAACTAAATGATGCCACCAGAAAAGACCACTTTCCGTTACCGTTTATTGATCAAATCTTAGAGCGTCTCTCCGGTCACCCTTTTTATTGCTTCCTTGATGGTCTCTCGGGATTTTTCCAAATCCCTATTTCACCCGAGGACCAAGAAAAAATGACTTTTACTTGCCCTTTCGGCACCTTCGCATATCGAAGGATGCCGTTTGGCCTCTGTAACGCGCCAGCTACATTCCAAAGATGTATGCTGGCAATATTTGGCGAGCTAGTAGAAGACATAATGGAAGTCTTCATGGATGACTTCTCCGTCTTTGGAGACTCTTTTAAAAATTGTCTAAAAAATTTAGATAGAGTCCTCCAACGGTGCGAGGAGACGAACTTAGTCTTGAAATGGGAGAAATGCAACTTCATGGTCCGAGAGGGCTTAGTCCTCGGCCATAAAATTTCTTCCAAGGGGATGGAGGTCGATAGGGCCAAAGTCGCTATAATTGAACAACTTCCTGTTCCTTCGAACGTCAAATCCATTAGAAGTTTTCTTGGCCACGCAGGTTTTTATCGGCGGTTTATTCAAGATTTTTCAAAAATAACCAAACCGCTAACTCACCTCCTGGAAAAGGATTCCCCATTCATTTTTGACACGGCCTGCGTAGAGGCGTTTGATTTTATAAAAAAGCAACTTATCAATTCTCCAATTCTGGTGGCGCCAGATTGGTCTCTTCCGTTTGAGATTATGTGCGACGCGAGCGATATCGCAGTAGGAGCTGTCTTAGGCCAACGCGTAAATAAATATTTTCATCCAATATATTACGCTTCTCGCACACTCAATGCCGCACAGGCTAACTACACCACAACGGAAAAGGAACTTCTCGCCGTCATCTTTGCTTTTGATAAATTCCGACCCTACGTAACGCTTTCACACGTAATCGTTTTCACTGATCACTCTGCCTTAAAATATCTTTTGGCCAAAGTTGATGCTAAGCCTCGCTTACTTCGATGGATCCTCCTTTTACAGGAATTTGACTTAGAGATCCGGGATAAGAAGGGAGCTGAAAATTTAGCAGCCGACCACCTCTCACGTTTAGAACACCCCGTCGCAGAAGCGCTCATCGAACCCGAAATAGACGATCGATTTCCTGAGGAGCGCCTTTTAATCATAAATAATACAAAAACTTCTTCTACCCCTTGGTTCGCAGATTACGCGAACTATTTAGTCGCGCGGGTCCTTCCAAAAGATTTTTTGACTCAGCAGAAGAAGAAATTCTTCTCTGACTTGAAAAACTACTTTTGGGAGGACCCCTTTCTCTTTCGCGTCTGCGCAGACCAAGTGATACGAAGATGTGTTTTAAGTGAGGAGGGTGCGCAAATATTGCGACACTGCCATGCGGGGCCGGCTGGAGGGCATTATCAAGCCAACCGGACCGCGCGGAAAGCATTAGAGTCAGGCTTTTATTGGCCCACTCTCTTTAAGGATGCTCACACCTTTGTGAGTATGTGCGATAGTTGCCAGCGGTCGGGTAACATCTCTCGTCGTGACGAGATGCCCCAAAATTTTTATTTAGAATGCGAAATTTTCGATTTGTGGGGCATAGACTTTGTAGGCCCCCTACCTCCTTCTTTTAATAATCGCTATATTTTAGTGGCGGTCGACTACGTCTCTAGATGGGCGGAAGCGCAAGCTCTGCCCACCAATGATGCGCGAGTTGTCATCCATTTTCTAAAAAAA
Organism: Dactylorhiza incarnata; assembly: GCA_033032865.1. Taxonomy (NCBI): domain Eukaryota; kingdom Viridiplantae; phylum Streptophyta; class Magnoliopsida; order Asparagales; family Orchidaceae; genus Dactylorhiza; species Dactylorhiza incarnata. The sequence goes on from JAWHQI010000078.1 coordinate 2,770,102, forward strand.
TTATTTTCTCGTTTTGGAACGCCCCGTGCAATAGTAAGTGACAGGGGAACGCACTTCTGCAATGCCCAGTTTTCAAAAATTTTATCTAAGTACGGTGTCACGCATAAGCTCGCCACCGCCTATCACCCCCAAACGAGCGGCCAAGTAGAGGTAGTAAATCGCGAGATAAAACGCATTCTGGAAAAAACCGTCTCTTTAAATAGGAAGGATTGGTCCTCAAAACTCGACGACGCGTTGTGGGCATATCGTACGGCATACAAGACCGCTATCGGTTGTACGCCCTATCGATTAGTCTACGGCAAAGCGTGCCATTTACCGATAGAGTTAGAACACCGCGCTTTTTGGGCCTTAAAATTTTTAAATCTCGATTCGAACTTAGCCTCCGAGAATAGGAAATTCCAACTCAATGAACTCGATGAATGGCGTGCAAACGCTTATGAGAGTAATAAATTTTATAAGGAGCGTTCTAAGTTCTACCACGATCGAAAAATTAAATTTCCAAAAACTTTCGCGCCGGGCGATCTTGTCCTTCTTTATAATTCACGTCTTCGTCTTTTTCCGGGTAAGCTCAAATCCCGCTGGTCCGGCCCCTTTGCAGTCAAAGAGGTTTGGCCGTATGGGACCGTTCTTATCTCTCACCCCGAAAAAGGCGATTTTAAAGTCAACGGCCACCGTTTAAAACTATATCTTGCGGGCGATCCGGTGGACGGACACACGGAATCTTTAACCCTCCCCAATTTATAATCTCACCACGCCAAATGCGTCAAGCTACGCGACGGTAAACAAAGCGCTCGTGGGAGGCACCCCATATTTATCTAATATTTTTATTATGCTTTTTCTCTGTTTTTGCAGGGTTTCTTCCGACCCCGCCAGCTTTAATTCAGGGAAGCCTTTTTGCTTCCTTTTTCCTTTTGTATATATTGCATTGTTATTTTCTCTTCTTCATACTTACATTACAACATTGGGGACAATGTTGGGTTTTAAGTATGGGGGTGTATTTACCGTTTTCATTTCAAAACAAAAAAACAAAAAAAAAGAGCTAAAAATTTAGACTGCAAAAAAACAACAAAAAAAACAACTTTAGACTGCAAAACAAAAAAAAAACAAAAAAAAAACATAGAATGAAGACCGTTACTTCAAAAAAAAAAATATGTATTTTTTGTAGTTGAAAAAAAAAACAACAAAAAAAAAAAAAGCTCCAAAAATAATAAACCCTACTTTACTTTTATTCTTAAAGCATTTAGTTTCGAGAGTATATGTTTGTGAATTTTCATAATCGCTAGTTTTACTATTTGTTTATTTATCTAAGATCGATAGATTTAAACGTTCGGGGTTAAGTTTTAAAGAATATTTTATGTTTTTAATTTAAATAGAGGCTTTGTTATCAAGCACTACTTCTACTAGCTAAAATAGAGACATGTGTATTATGTTGGCAAAACAACTTTAGACTGCAATTATCCCTACTTTATGTCTTCAGGAATCTAGGAATATTCAACTTACTAAGGTTGCTCTCAAAAATTTTTTTTTATTCTAGAATTTCTCTTGAAAACCACTTGTATACACCAATTTAGCATGGCAAAATTTCTCTTGAAAACCCCTTGTATACACCAATTTAGCATGGCAAAAAAAGATCTTATGTCAATGGGAATACAAAAATTCCGTAAACATAGGCACCCAATATTTGTTAAAAGAAATCCTATGTCAATGGGAATTAAAAATTCTGTAAACACAGGCATTGGGTTAATTAAAAAGGTCAATTTTCCCTCGTACACCAACGATGGGAGTCAAAGGAAACTGTATAAGAGGGGTGAGATGATAAAATTCATCACCCCTAATTCAAGTACTCTTCTATTTGCCAAGGCTTTTTACCCCCCTTTTCCCTTAACCAAATTATTGTTTCTAGTTTTAATTCAAAAAATCATTTGAGAGCATAATTAGTAACTTATATTTTTCCTTCATGTTTCTTTAAACAAAGGTTATTATAATTTCGATCTAATCTCGTTTACCAATGATTGCAATTTTGTTTGCTATTTGGTTAATTAAGAAGTCTTTTGGCCAGGACATTTCTTTCTACTTAAATCATTTGCATAATTTAGGACTTAACTCTTATTACTCCGAATTTTTATTTTTCAGTCTCTTATGATTAAAATAAAACGATAGCCAAAAATTAGAACTTATGTTAATCCCGTATAGATCTCTCTTACTTTTGCTCTGGAATAGCAAAAACTTAAGTATGGGGGTATTTGATAAGTAATAAAATATATGTATTTTTAGTATAATTATTAGTATAGTTTTGATTAATATTGTGAATTTTCTATGTAAATTAATGAATAAATTGCTTCTTTATTATTTCTGGTTTCTAACTTAGTTTTAATTTTGTTTTTGCATTTTTTTGCAAAATTTTCCCAGGTCACGCCCTCAGACACGCCCGTGACCAAGGGCGTGTAATTTTAAAAGACCAATTTCCAGCTGGCAGCCGTTTTCAGGTGAAATCTCGAAGAGTTGACCAAGTCACGCCCGTGACTCTACAAGTCACGCCCGTGTTCCAGCAGAGTCACGTCCGTGAGCCGCCAGCGCATCACGTCTCGAAGCCGCGCCCATGCTGCCGACATCAGCAACCCATAGTCACGCCCGTGACTCACAAAGTCACGCCCGTGACATACCAAGTCACGCCCGTGTGCAGCCATGTTTGACGGCCGGACCTTCCTAAAGACGACGAATACATCCGAGCAAATGTCACGCCCTAAGTCACGGTCGTGACATTCAAGTCACGCCCGTGACCTAGGGCGTGTAAAACTCAAATTTTCCCTATAAATAGAGGGGCTCGGCTGAAGTATTTTTCATCCAAATTTTGAGTAGTTCTTGTTGTATTGTGAGTTCTTTTGAGTGATTGTGAGCTTCTCTTTTGCAATTCAGTTTAAGTTCGTTTTTAAGTTTTTTTCGTCTTCCTAGTCTAGTTGTAATGCTGATTTCAGAAATAAAATGATGTTTTTCTCATTTGGATCATCTTCCTTTTTATTAATGTTAACGTGTGTGCGTGTATGAGTTTAGCTTTATTGCTTTAATAATTTAGTTTTATTGCTTTTATAGCTAGGTTTATTGCTTTCATAATCTAGGTTTACTGTTTTCATAGCTTAGATTTACAAGCTTTCATAAAATAGTTTTATCGTTTTCTTTTTCGCTTTGTTTTATTGCTTTCATTTTAAACGCCTTCTTTTCAGTTTTTTTTTTAGAGTGTGTGCGTGTATGAGATTATATTTTTCTTTTTTTTTGTAACTTAGTTTTATTTCAGTCTTCATATAACTGCTATATACCACCCCCATCTTGAATAAGAGGCTAATTAACTTTAGCATTTATTTAAGTCGGTTGGGACGGATATTATTTCTGCACCTTTATAAGTCTTTTCATTTCTATACCACCAACATCTTGAATAAGAGGCTAATTAACTTTAGCATTTATTTAAGTCGGTTAGGACGGATATTATTTCTGCACCTTTATAAGTCTTTTCATTTCTATACCACCCCCTTCTTGAATAAGAGGCTAAGAACTTTTTAGCGCTTGTTTAAGGTGGTTGGGACGGATACTATTACTGTTTTTTTTATATAAGTCTTTTTATTTCCTTTTTATCCGCTTATATCTGCTTTAATCATTAAACATGTATTTTTCAACCGACAATGCCGTCTCCATTCCGATGAGTGGCTAATTTCCTTTAGCACACGACGTCGAAGAGCATTGGGACACAAAAATAGTTTTTCTATAAAATTAAAACATCTCTTTCTAAAATAATTAACGCTTAAGGTTTACCCGAGAATCACGTTGAGTGGAGCCACATAATCGATGTGTGGTTTTCATTTCCGTTTTTGTACCTAGTTAGCCGAGAGACTCGTGCGTACGGATTGATCGCTCACGGGTAAAGAGAAGTGCGCTCTACCCTCGAGAGAGGACGAGGCAATTCTCCCGAATTGGAAATAAAAACCCAATAGCGGGGTTCACAACATAAAGCGAGTATTAAGAACATTCGATTGTAGAACGACAGTTCGATCGAATATTCATAATCTCAGGTGGGCGTACCCTCGAGAGAGGAGCGTTCATAATTATGGAACCTCCACAGTCAAGTCATCTTAATATTTTGAAAAGTCATCACTTTTAATTCTACGAAAAAATCTATTTTCGTCTCAAGGTAATTCGACGTCGCGCGCTATCTTTCTCATCGCTTAGAACTCTAGTTAATCGCTTATTATCGTCTTTCGCATTTTATCACTTAGAACTCTAGTTAAACCAACTAAAAATATTATTCCGATAAAATAATAGTTCGTTCCTCGAAGTAGCATAATCAACACGACCCGCGGAAATATACGATCCCGATATTTTCAAAAAAAATATCCTGTATTACTTGCGATAAGGTATACTTGCCTTTATCAAATGATTAATTTGGACTAAAAATTCAAACACATCTTTCCAAACTCATTTAGTGCAAAACTCTCCTTTTCTACTTTTCAATTCAATAGAATTCGGCGTTGTAGCCGAGGCGTAATTGTCAATATTCCGAAAGAAGAAAAAGACCGTTACTTCTATCCTTCAATAGGATAACGGTTAATTTCTCAAAGTAGGAGTACTTGTGAGACTCTTCGAAAACATCCGCCAATTCTAAACTCTTAATATAAAGGTTATCTTTTATTTATAAAACAAAAGAAGAAGTCCAACAAAAATCATCAATGCCGATCCGACGCAAACCCCACCCCTTGACATCTCGCCGGCTCCACGCGACAGGGAAGGAACGAAAAGGAATTGGCCTTTTTTTTATAACCGCTGGGAGGAAGGATATTATATAACCTCTTTTCTTTTCTTTTTTATAACTTATATATAAGCTTTTATATATACATAACCTCATAATACATATATATATATATATATATATATATAATTGCATATATAATACCCTACACAAAACCTCCCTATAAAAGATCATGCAAGCATACATATGTGTGTACATATGTATTCGTAAACTTTTATAATTATATATATATATAAATCTATACATGCTTTTATATATATATATACACACACATATGCATACCTATATTTGCATATACAACCCCAACTAGAATTTACTCGTCGGACGATGACGATGACGAAACGGTAATGCCCTCGCGCATTTACACTACGCAACGATATTTTCTTAGTTAAGACATTATCAATTTCGTATCCCCACTTAGAAGACTACAAGGAAATTCTGGGGCGTTACATCAGCTGTGGAGATCTGGAGAGCCCTGGATGGGCTGTTTAACAAAAAGAATGTGGCAAGACTTCAATTCCTGGAGAATGAGCTGGCCAGATCGGCTCAAGGTGACTTTTCTATCTCTACGTTCTTCTTGAAGATGAAGAACTTGTGCACCGAGATTTCAGCGCTGGATCCTGATGAGCCAATTTCTGAGGCGAAGCTGAAGAGGCACATCATTCGTGGCTTGCAGAAGGAATATGTTGCCTTTGTGACGTTGGTGCAGGGTTGGGCAAATCAGCCATCTCTGCTGGAGCTAGAAAATATGCTTGCTTCGTAGGAGAGTCTACCAAGGCAGATGGCGGGGGTGTCAGTGTCTGGGGGAGATGGCGAAGTTCTCTTCACGGGAAAGAAGAAGAAGTGGGACAAGAAGAAGACCGCTGGAGGAGGCAATGGGCCTTCAACTTCTGGACAGCAGGAAAGGGGCTATGCCCCTAAGGCTGAAGGGAAGAAGAAGGGGGAAGGTCCCAAGTGCTTCAGGTGCGGAAAGGTTGGTCACATCAGGAAGGAGTGCCGGGTAAATCTTCAGCTGGGGCATGCTGCTGCAGGAAAGGGGGAAGCTGAAGCCAGGCAAGTTGATGGAGGATGGGGAGGAGCCTTCTCGGCTTCTGTTGGAGCTGAGGCTCCTATCAACTATCAGTAGGACTGGATCGTGGACTCGGGGTGTGGTCATCACCTCACCGGGGATGAGTCGAAGCTTTCTTCAGTGCAACCTTATTCCGATAATGATGTAATTATTACTGCTGATAATACCGTGCATGTTGTAGAGAAGGTGGGGGTTGTTTCCTTGGGCAGTGATAGAGGGCCACTAACTTTGAAGAGTGTCTATCATGTGCCCGGAATGAGGAATAACCTCTTCTCCATGACCAACGCTGTAGACGCTAGGTATCACGTTCTGTTTGTCCCAACAGAAGTGAGGTTTCTTCAGAATGTGGAGGCGGTGAAGGCTGAGGTAGTTCATGTGGGGAGGAGAGCTAAAGACTTGTTCGTTTTATCGACAAGTTCTTATGTTGACAAGATGCGGACAAATGATAGTGCTGTCATATGGCACGAGAGGTTGGGGCACGTAGGAATGGATAAGCTGAAAGCTATGGCGGTGAAAGGTCTGGTCAAGGGCCTGCCTAGTCTATCTTCCTATGGTGACGGTCATGTTTACGCTGGATGTCAGTTCGGCAAGTCTCATCGGCTTCCGTTTGACAAGTCACAAACAAGGAGTAGTGTGCGGTTGGAGTGCATCCACGGTGACTTGATGGGACCGACTGCTACCCCAAGCCTCGGAGGCAGCAGATATATGCTGGTGTTGATCGATGATTACACCAGATATGCCTGGGTATATTTCTTGAAGGAGAAGGCAGAGGCGTTTTCCAAGTTTGTGGAGTTCAAGGAGCTTGTGCAGGGTCGGCTTGGACTGCGGGTTAAGAAGCTGAGGACTGACAACGGAGGGGAGTTCACCTCTGGTGAGTTCTCTATTTTTTGCAGGAAGGAGGGCATCCGGAGGGAGCTTACTTGTGCACATACTCCACAGCAAAACAGAGTTGCAGAGCGGAAGATCCGTCATCTGACGGAGACCTGCAAGTGTTGGTTGCATGCCAAGAGTATCCCAAAGTCCTTCTGGGTGGAGGGAATGTCTTGTGTTGCCTACGTCATTAACAAGATGCCTCTCAGTCCCATCAATATGAAGACCCCACATGAATTGATGTTCAAAGAAAAGCCAAGCATGGCACACCTTTGGGTGTTTGGTTCCACCTGCTATGTGCACGCTCCAGATGCACTTCGGACGAAGCTAGATGCGAAGGCAAGGAAGCTAGTCTTCGTGGGGTATGATGACCGAAAGAAGGGATGGAAGTGCATGGACTCAGAGACGCAGAGATTTATTGTATCTCGCGACGTCGTGTTCGACGAGGTAACGTCGTACAAGGGGGGCTCTGGTGTTGAGCTACCTGAAAGCAGGGTGGAGGAGCCAGAGAAGGCTGTGGAAAATCTTCAGGTGGAGCTACCTATGTCACCAGGTGGTCCATCAGTTTCTAGTTCTGAGGCTGAGGCTTCTGGATCAGGAAGCAGGGGGAGCGATGCTTCGAGTACGTCTGGAAGAGGAGCTAGAGAAGAAGCAGCTAAAGATACTGCGAGTCAGGGGAAGGCATTGCGGAGATCGAAGCGAACTATCATTGCCCCTGATCGCTATATAGGAGGAAACATGGTGAGCTTTGTCTCTTGTTTCTTCGCTGGTTCCTTGGATAAGAGGGAGCCGTGGAGCTTTGAGAAGGCCAGAGGCATGAAGGAGTGGGGCATTGCGATGCAAGAAGAGATGGCAGCTCTCGATAAGAATGAGTCCTAGTCTCTGGTGCCCAGGCCCAAGGGCACCACTCCTGTCACATGCAAGTGGGTCTTCAAGCTGAAGAAGAAAGTTGACAGCATTATCGAGCGGTACATAGCTCGCCTTGTGGCTTGGGGGTTCTCGCAGCAATACAGTGAAGACTATGAAGAGACATTCAGTCCGGTGGCAAATGACTTCAGTTCGGGTTGTGATTGCCTTGGCGGTGTGTTGGGGGTGGAAGAGTTGGCAGCTCGATGTAAAGAATGCGTTCTTGTACGGTGAGATTGACAAGGACATCTTCCTGGTCTAGCCGCCAGGCTTCGTATCTGAAGATTTTCCGAAGCATGTCTGCAAGTTGAAGAAGGCCCTGTGTGGGTTGAAGCAAGCGCCGAGGGTGTGGTATGGAAAGATAGCAGAGTATCCCTTATTCTGCGGGTTTGGTGCTTCATACTCAGCGGGGAGCTTCAAGTCATCGTGCTGTTATACGTCGATGATATGATCGTGATGGGGAATTCAAAGAAGGAAGTAGCGCAGCTTCGGGCAGAGCTATCTATCAGGTTTGAGATGAAGGATCTGGGTGAGCGTCACCATTTCCTTGGACTCGAGGTGCAGAGGAAGGAGAGTGGAGTGCTGGTGTCCTAGGCTGGATATGCGGAGCGGATCGTGGAGCGGTTCGGCATGAAGGAAGGGAAGTGCACTTCCACACCTCTGGAGAAGGCCATGAAACTTCGCAAGGATGAGGGAAGGATTTTAGGAGATCCGCTGGTGTTCCGGGCTCTAGTTGGGAGCTTGGTCTATTTGACGATTACCAGACCGGACATTGCATATGCAGTTGGCAGGGTGAGCCGTTATATGGCGGAACCACGGATGCCTCATCTTCTAGCGGCCAAGAGTATATTGAAGTATGTCAAGGCGACTTCAGATATGGGTCTCCTTTACAGGAGGGATGCTCGGAAGTCGACGTCTGGATATGTCTTCATGGTAGGCCCCACGGCTATATCATGGTGTAGCAAGAAGCAGGATTCCGTGTCGGTCTCAACCACGGAAGCGGAATACAAGGCTTCGGCCTTGGCAGCTCAGGAAGGCATCTGGCTTAGGAGGTTGATTGGAGACGTCCATAAGGAGGTTCGGGGTCCGACTCTGCTCCGCGGTGACAATGAGAGTGCTCTCAAACTGGTTACTAATCCAGTTTGTCACGCTAGGACCAAGCATATCCAGATCGAGCATCATTTCATTCGTGAGAAGGTGCTGGAGGGGTCTCTTTCGGTCGAGCATGTTCGGAGTCAGGACAACATTGCTGACATCTTCACAAAGGCGCTGTCAAAGGGTCCGTTTACTCAGCTAAGGAGTTTACTTGGACTAGTTTAAACTTCCCACTTCAAGGAGGAGTATTGAAAATGTTGAAGTGGGAGGTTTTTGGAAGTTGGCGGTCTGGGGGGGAGACCGCGTGGTTTTATCTAACCACACGGTCTTGCGGTCTCCTCTGGCGGTTTGACCTCTTTGGTCTAGCCGCGGGCTACTTGGTGTGATCGCTAGTCTTCTGTCCAAGGGTGCCGAGGTGAGGCCGCGTGGTCTGGTTTTCTGACCGCGTCGCAGAGCAGGTTTCTTCCTGGTAAAGGCGGCGCGCGGTCTGCTACTGGTGACCGCGTGGTGCGGGCAGCCGGTCTGGAGGCTGTTTGGGTTCTTTGTGGTGCGCGCGGACTAAGGTCGTCTTAGTCGCGCGGTCTCCGAGTTGTGTTCGCATGGCTGGTCCTTCGGCGATCAGCTGGCATATGCGGTCACAGGTGTTTGGTCGACTTGGCGGGTTGTGCCCTAGTCGGTTTGGTGTGTTTGTGGTCTCGAGGAGGTCGGGTGGCGAACACAGGTGGTGAGCGACATGACCGGGTGAGTTGTCATGGTCGCGAGGCTTACGTTGAAGTCGGCGAACTCATTAAGCAGGAGGTTCTTTTGCTGGTCGCGCGATCAAGGGGTGTTGATCCTATCGCATAGGGTGTTGATTGGATCAGGTCGCCTGCCTATAAATAGGAGCCACTGTAGCAGCAAATATAGAGCACCAAGTGTAAGCTGAGCTCGCGACCTGTTCTTGCGGTTTGTGTTTTATAACCGGCCGGTTAGCTGATCGAACTTGTCTTGTGCAGCTTATGCGGATTGTGCGGGCAGCAGCGGTCACCTCCTCTTCTGAAGGTGTTTGGGCGGTCTCGCGACTTGCAGTGCGGGTTGCTGGAGTTCGGGAGGATCAGTGGAGTTCGAGAGTTCGCGTGGTTCTCAGTTGGTGTGGCTCAAGTCGCAGGTCGGCAGTTCGGGCGATCTGGTTTCTAGCCGGGCGGACTGTCAAGTCGGGCAGTTAGGCGGTCTCAAGTTGTCAGATCGCTGGTTTTCCTTGTAGCTGCTTTTCTCTTCTGTTTTTTGTGTACTGGCAAAATCATGTCTCGACATGTATACCTTGCCCTGTAATGAAGAATTTTGCTTATCAATAAAGATCGTGTTTGCTTCATGTGCTTCTGGTTGTTTGGCTTAAACTCTAAGTTGTACAATTCCTGTTCACTCCATAAAGATTGGAAAAATTTCACATTCCCAGCTAGATTGTTGTGTTTGCAGGTGGTTGGATCATCTCCTTTTGCCCAGAAATCATGATTGTGTATATCGCACAGTCGTTCATTTTCTTGACGCACAGACGGCTACGGTCGTGCGCCTTCATCTGGGTAGCAAAACCGGTGATCTGAGTTTGTTCGTGCGTTTTTACGCACGGGCAGTTGCCCGTGCGCGAAGGAAACGCATGATCGCCTGTTTCGACTGATTTTTAGCCAATCTGAATCTGTTCGTGCATTTTTACGCACAGGAGGATTCGCCCGTGCGCGAGTATAACGCACAGGTGCTGCTGCTTCTTCCTCAAGTCAGTTTATTCATTAAATAATGCACGGGCAATGCACGGTTGTGCGTTTGCCCGTGCGTGACTAAATTACTGACCGTTTAGTTTTTAAGGCAGGAAATCTGCTGCAATCAAGGAGACCCGCGGGAAAAGCTCCTGAAGTCCGCCATTTTCACCCAATTCGCCTCTCCACCACCGTTCGACCTAGGAGGAGCTCCGACAACCATAGTCTTGCAAATCTTCTGCCGAAGCTCCCTCCTTGGCCTCCTCCATCATCTTTGAGCTCAAGAATGCCATCGACGAAAAGTCTCTGCTGCATTCAAGGTGTCGAACAAGAGTTACCTCGAGCTAGACCACGAAGAAGACGGGTAATAGTAGAGGAAGGTGACAGCTCCTCCGGACCCCGGATGCAACTGAAGACCGAGCACGGACGAGGATTGACAACCCTACGATTCCGGCCGAGAATCTTCAGCATAGTCTTCGAGCTTCGGTTTTCTCTTTTCCCCTACGCTTTGCTTCAGAGTTTCCCTTGTATGTGCTTGTTATTGTGGATGATGTTCATAAACTCTATGTTTTAGTTAATATGATTTCATGTTCTTGAGATCTTTTGTGGTTTATGAGATTTGAGGAGCGTCGTAGTCCTCCATCCACTCCACCGCTTTGTAGTGCTTCACACTATCAATTTCTAGTTGCGTGTTCCGCGACGAGGTGCCTACGACCCTCATCCGCTAGCCTTCTCGTCCACCCGCTCACCGAAGCACGACATCATGGCCGTTGCATCCATCCCGCCTTGCGAAGCGGAGTTTTGACCCGCATTTTATTTCTGTGTAGTAATTTAGGAAACCAAAATCAATGCCCCGATTTTTCCTTTAATTTACTCTCGTAATTATTTTCTCAATCTGAAGAGTTAAACTAACCACGCGCATTCCTTGAGAGACGATATTCGGGGACGTATTCCCAACTTTATTACTTGTGCGACCGGTGCACTTGCCGTACACGCATCAGCTCACAATATAGGGGAACCTCCTCTGCCTGCGGCCTTTTCCGTTAGTTCCTTCGGGGTGGCTTGTTACCCTGCCGAGCAATAGTCATCACTTCCTCACGTCCTCTCTCCTGACGCCTCTCCTGCTGGTTGAAGTTCCTCCTCTCCGGGGAGACTCTTCTTCCCAGACCTTGACATTGGGGCCAACCTGCTGGCCTCCTTGGCGGTCTATTAACGGGGACCTGATAGGGCCTTTCCTCAACTCGATGCTCTGGAGTCGCTCTGGGCCTCCTCTTCTCTTGCCTCCTCAACTCCTCAATCATGGGATCTTCTCTCCTCCTTTCTTCTAGCATCTTCCTCTCCTACCTTCGGGGCTCCTCCTTCTTCCTGGTAACGGGGACCTTCTCCTCTTATTCATCCTCCCTGGTCATCTTGGTGATCTTGGTCAGGAAGCTGCGATTCAAAGCCTCCCCCTGAATGAACTTATTGGCCCTTTCAGTAAGCTCCTCATAGGACATGGGAGGATCCTGGCTAATCTCTAGCTTGAAGAGGCCTTCCCTTAGGCCAAACGTTAGGGAAATCTGGAGGGTGAAGACATCCACCTCCTGGATGTCCAACACTTCTTCCTGGAAGCGGTCGATGTAGTTTCCTAACATTTCCCGTGCTCCTTGCGCCAGATAGAAGAGGGTCGCCGCCTCCTTCTTTCTCTGCTTGGTCATGCCGAATCGCATCATGACTCCTCGGCGTAAGTCTTCGAAGCAGTAGATAGAACCTGTTGCCAGCTGGTGGAACCAGTCCCTGGCCTTAACTCAGAATGTGATGGCAAAAAGCCTACACTTGAAGGCATCCGACATGGTACGGATGCAGACTACATCATCGAACCACTGGAGATGACGGACAGGGTCATCCTTCCCAGAATAGTAACTCATCATCGGCTCTCTGAATCCCTCCGGCACGAGAGCAGCAAGAATCTCCTCACAGAATGTGCTCCTCCCACCTGACAGGCGACGATCTTCGGCCTGGAGAGCAACCCCTCCAATGCTCATCATAGGGGAGAGTATCCTGGGATCTCACCTGGTTATCCACCTTGCGCAATCGAATTCTCTGCGAGCTCTGCTGGTAGAACTACGACATCCTTGATCGCTCTGGCTCTTCTTCCATTGGGTCCTTTCCTGCTCATCAAGGAGGGCCACCATCCTCGAATGGAGTCACGTGATGAGGCGAGGTCGCCATGACCTCCCAGTGAAGAAGTGTTACCCGCATGGTATCCTCCAAACGTCGTGCGAACACTTCAAAATCTGCCAGCATCACGAACTCGCCTCACCTTGCTGAGCCACCAAAAACTCCCTCATGGTCGCCAGCTTCGACCATCTTGCCTTCTCACCAGATTTTCTCCCTCTGACTACGATCCACGCTCACGGCACCAAAGTGTTGAAGCTGGGAAAATCCCGACTACAAAATTTGGATCAATACAACCGGAGGGCTACTCGCCCAGCAGTTTGACTAGACGGCTTGACTGGCAACTACGAAGAGGCTAGGATGGTAACAACAGGACCCCAACTACTGCGGCAGGGAGGTCCCACTATGTACCCAGAAGCTCAAAAGAGACTTCTCCTCCACAACCAAAGATGGTCGAGCAGGGTGTAACGCCCTGCCAGTAAGAAAAGTATAACAGCAGGTCCGGCCGGGACCCCACGCCATACTAACCACACTAGCTAGGAGTTAAAAGGTGATAAACAGAAAGAAACTACAACAGAGTATACTAAACACTAGCGGAAGCATAAAGATTTAACATTTCCATTAGAATTGTCCACTATCATAGGAATGAAACCAAGACAGAGAGTTATGGCCTTAAGGCCTTACATTTAGCAAATGTACCAAAAACTCCAAAACATACATCGGCACGCAGGCCGGCAATACATGAGAAAGCTAAAAAGGAGGTTGGCCTTCAAGGGCCAACTCAGCAAAAGGGGTCACCGCCCGCTATTTCCCGCTAGGCACACCTGCACCTGCATAAGAACATTCCACCAAGCGGTGGCAAACAAAGTAACGGTCAGCACAGCTGACCAAATTATAACGACCCCACCCCTTTCCCGGGGTGGCGGAGCTTCTACCATGCAAGTAAGCCATACTAGCACAAGTACTAATATAAAGAAAGTGCAACTACACAAGGTGAGGTTTCAAGCACAATCAATCTTCTAGGTTGAGCATCAAAAAGGAGGGAACCAAGGTATGCACATGATGTTGGTTGGGTTTGCCCGAAGGTTCCCCGCAACCGCCTAAACAACCGCATGAGGCTAACAACATCAATTCCACAAACACTCCACCATAAGGGCCATCGCCTTATGTGGGAAAAAGAGCTTTTGGTCGGTCTAGGTAAACCACCTTCCACGACCTCTCCCGTGATCACACGGCTACATGAGGTAGGGACCTCATACCGATCTGCATGGAAACGGGTTCGGTTTAGCTTTGCCCGTGCTCTAATCGTCGCGATCTGTCGCACGACGCGGGTACGGCTTCGCCTCGGCCCGTAAGGGTTTAGCACCTTCAAGTGCTACACAAATATAAGCTACGCACCTAATCCCTTCACAAGGATCTAAGCTTCACAAATACTCAAAAAGGGGAGGTATAAAACGCTCCGCATCAATTTCGCGCTGAAGGTTTGCCTTCATCCAATCTCAAAGCATGGGGCTTTCGTTAGGATCTTCACAAGACGCCTACACTTAAATCCCGCACTACTATAGATGATTTCACGGAGTCATTCTCCGGCACGCATTCTAGGCTTAACCTAAATGCAACGTCGCAATCCAAGCATCACCGATTCGGGCTCACGGCCACGAATAGGCTTCACACAAAATGCCTAAATCCGCACGACTACCGGATTTTCTACATGCAATAAGCCGGGGACGGACACAATCGACCCGGAGTTCCGGAGAACTTGAGAGAATCCTACACTTCACCCATTTGGTGAAAGGGATCCCTCATGCAAGCATAGAGAAACGAAGGAGAGGACAAAAGACAAGTCCAAACAACGGGAGAAGAAATCGTTACCCTAGGAGCGTTCTTTTTCGCCATGGATCCGAGATTCTAGACGGAGGGAAATGACCGCACCGGGCTGCACTCTCCAGATCTGGAAACGGTTCGCGAAACGGAGCTCCGGAGCTCCGTCAATGGCGGAATCTCCCTTCTTCTTCCTTGGCTCCTCCTTCTTTCTCTAGGGTTTGGAGAGAGAATGACTTAGAGAATATGAGGTTTAACCCCCTCTCATCAGCCCTAAAGGTCTCCCGCAACTAAACCTAGCCGTTGGATCAAATCCCAAAAGATTTGGACGGTCCGATCTTCTTCTCCGCTCAAAATCGCGGAACAGAATAAACAGGGCGCATGATCACAGGCGCACCGTCAGTGGTCGTGCGCGAAGAGGGAAATGGTCGTGCGCACTGTCCGAGACAGAACTCGATATTCTTCTGAATTAACGCACGGTCGCTGGCGCACGATCACCAGTCGTGCGCGATGAGGACAATGGTCGTGCGCATAAGACGAGACAGAACTCCGATTCTTTGCGGGTTACGCACGATCATTGGCGCACGCTCACTGGTCGTGCGCTAAGAGGACAATGGTCGTGCGCATTGACCTGATCTGGAATCTTGAGCCTATCCCGAGCGCAACACCACCATTCCGCCTACCTCGCTGAACCACGATCTTTGGGGTGTTACAACTCCACCCCCCTTAAAAGAATTTCGTCCCGAAATTTCAAAAATGGTAATAGCAGGAAATTACAGTTTTTAAAGAAAGTTTACCTGAGGGAAATAGCTCGGGGTACTCCGCAAGCATCGCTTGCTCTCTCTCCCAAGTTATCTCCTCTCGGCCGCGATTATCCCACCGGACCTTTACCATCCGAATGGACTTGTTCCGCAACTGCTTTACCTCGGTATCCTCGATGCGTAAGGGTTTGACTTTCGTCGACAACCCACTATCCACCGACACTTTGCCGACCGCAACGATATGAGTAGGCTCTTGCACTGCCTTCCTCAGAACTGATATGTGAAACACGTCGTGCAGACCGCTCAGCTCTGTAGATAGTGCAAGTCGATAAGCCGCATCACCAACACGTTCCACAATCTCAAACGGTCCTAAGTACCTTGGACTGAGCTTTTTCAAGCGTCGGATCCTTGATACCCCTTTGAACGGTCTAATCTTCAAGTAAACCCGGTCACCGACGGCGAACTCTAGGTTCCTATGCTTGGCGTTGTAATACTTTGCTTGCCTATCCTGGGCAATCAATAGCCTTTCTCGAATAGTTCGGATCGTCGAAGTTGCTTCCTCAACATCCTTTCGCTTTAATAGCTTAGTATCGCCCGTTTCTGCCCAAGACAACGGTGTACGACACTTCTTACCATAGAGGGCCTCGAAAGGAGCCATCTTTACTGGCTTGGTAGCTATTATTGTAGGCGAATTCGATCATATAGAGATGATCTTCCCACTTCTTTCCAAAATCTAGAGCGCACCTTCGGAGCATATCCTCCATAGTCCTGTTGGTCCTCTCGGTCTGTCCATCCGTTTGCGGGTGGAAGGCCGTGCTGAATTTCAATTTAGTGCCCAACAGTTCATGGATAAGCCTCCAATCTTTCGATGTGAAACGCCCGTCACGATCGCTGACGATGCTACGAGGGACACCGTGCAGCCGCACAATACTATCGACATAGAGCTTCGCTAGCTTTTCTACAGAATCATCCTTCCGGTTCGGAATAAAATGCGATACTTTTGTCAGTCTGTCCACGATCACCAAGATGGCGTCGTTTCCATGCTGCGATCTCGGCAATCCGTGCACGAAATCCATCGAAATATCATCAAACTTCCATTCCGGAATTGGCAAGGACTTCAGAAATCCACCAGGACGTTGACATTCCACCTTCACCAACGCGCAAGTGTTGCACTTGGCCACGTAGAGGGCAATGTCCTTCTTCATACCCGGCCACCAGAAAAGTTTCTTCATGTCCATGTACATTTTCGTGCTCCCCGGGTGGATAGAGTACTTGGTATGATGAGCCTCATACATCAATTCCTCCCGTAGAGTACCAACGTTTGGGATGCACAATCTGCCATTCTTCCACATAAGGCCATCCTCGAAAGAGAAATCAGCGTTCAACCCGTCAACGGTTTCCGCTTTGTAGCGTTTCAAGCTCTCATCCAGCTCCAAAGCCTGTCGAACTCGGTCGGCATGGTGGTATTGAACCTCCGTCCAGTTCAAGCATGCTGAAGTAGACGCTCTTCGATCAACGCAAATGATCTCCAAAGCTTAAGAGCAAATACCACGGCCGCTAGCTCCAAATCATGGACCGGGTAATTCCTCTCATGAACCTTCAACTGACGGGAGCCGTAGGCAATTACCTTATCGAACTGCACTAGGACACAACCCAAACCACTCCCTGAGGCGTCGCTGTAAATTTCGTAGCCTTCCGTACCACATGGCGAGCATAGAATGGGTGCCGTGGTCAGACGGCTCTTCAGTTCTTCAAAAGCTCGTGCGCACTCGGGCGACCAAACGAACTTATGATCTTTCCTAGTCAATTTAGTGAGAGGAAGTGCAATCCTCGAGAAGTTTTCCACAAAGCGCCTATAATAGCCGGCAAGTCCTAAAAAACTTCGGACTTCCGCTACGTTTTTCAACGAAGGCCAGGCTCGGATCGCTTCTATCTTCGACGGATCAACCGCAATTCCATCTCCACTAACGACGTGACCAAGGAATGCTACTGACTGTAGCCAAAACTCGCACTTGGAGAACTTGGCATATAGCTGACTCTTCCTCAAGGTGCCCAGAACTGCGTGCAGATGCCCTACATGCTCCTCTTCCGATTGAGAGTATACCAAAATGTCGTCGATGAAGACGATCACAAATTGATCCAAATACTCACGGAATGTCCTATTCATTAAGTCCATGAATACCGACGGTGCATTAGACAGACCGAACGGCATCACCGTGAACTCATAGTGCCCAAAGCGGGTACTGAAAGCTGTCTTTGGAATGTCACATTCCCTAATTCGCAGTTGGTAATAGCCGGACCTTAGGTCCAGTTTGGAGTATACCGTCGACCCAACCAGCTGGTCGAAGAGATCATCGATTCTTGGAATCGGATATCGGTTCTTCTCGGTCAACTTGTTTAGCTCTCGATAATCGATACATAGACGCAAGCTCCCGTCCTTCTTTTTCACAAAGAGGACCGGTGCACTCCAAGGAGAAGAACTTGGACGTACGTAGCCTTGCTCTAGCAGCTCTTGCAATTGAACCTTCAGCTCTGCCAATTCCTTTGGCGCTATCCGGTACGGTGAGCGGGCCACAGGTTTGGCACCTGGCACCAACTCGATACAGAAATCGATCTCTCGCTGAGGCGGAGCCCCAGGGAGTTCGTTAGGAAACACGTCGGCGTACTCCGCTACAACTGGGACATCACATAACCTGGGCTTTGGCTCCGAAGCCTCCAACAAGGTGAAGAACAACTCGGCGCCTTTTCTTACCGCCTTAACCACTTGGAGAGTAGACATCAGCGTCTTGCTCGCTCCTCGCATATCGGCAAACGTGGTTTCTCCATCGGCGTTCCTTCCCAGAGTGATCTCCTTAGAATTGCAATCTATGTATGCACGCTGCTCCGAGAGCCAGTCCATGCCGAAGATCACATCGAATTCAGCTAACGGCAACAACGATGCTTCCAAATCGAAATCTTGATTTCTGATCCGCACCTTCACACGGCTCTTCCTATCCGCAGACATGAGAGATCCATTGGGTAGCACTACTTCTAATCTGTCCTCTACGAAGGTAGATGGCACTCCGATTCGCACCACGAAGTCCTCAGACAGAAAAGAGTGCGATGCACCCGTATCAAATAGAGCACTCGCCGGATAGTTGAGAATTAGGACAAAGCCTAATTGCACACAAAAGAAACATACAGTTGCACAATGGTATAATCACAAATAGCTACGAAAAAGCTACTTTTTATTTCATACCTGTGACAACATCAGCTTGTCGTATGGCTTCTTGCTGGCCAAGCGAGTAGACTCTCGGCTGAGTCGGAGTAATGTGCTGGGAAGCCGAAGACTCCGCAGCTTTACCCTTTTCCGCAGCTCGAGCATAGTCCAAAGCTCGATTCTCTGATTTCGGGGGACCACTTCGACACACTGCGGCCTTGTGTCCCACCTTCCCGCAGGTGAAACACGTGATAGGGCTCCGCACCGTCGTTGCTCCCGAAACATTTGAGCGGGTTTGCTCCGCCGGTTTGAACTTCCTTTTGTTCTTTCTGAATTCTGACTTAGACTGAGAGACCGGCACATGAAACTCAGGTTTCTTTGCCACGGCTTTTGCTTGTACCCTCTTCATGTCCAACTCTAGGGATCTGGCAGTTTGTACCATCACCTGGAAACCTAACGTCATTGGGCCTGCAAGGAGCAGCCTCAACTCGTCCCGAAGACCTTCATAGAACTTGTTCGTCTTTGTCTCTTCATCTTCAGTCATAGGCCCCGCATAACGACCCAGTTTAGTGAACTCGTGCAAGTACTCATCCACTGAGCTGTCGCCTTGAGTTAACTTCAGAAACTGGTTCTGCAACGCAATGCGTTGGGCAGAAGGAATATACCTTTGAAGAAAAGACTTTGAGAACTCCGCTATCGTGATCTCGGTAATCTCCCTGCCTCCGAACTTGTGCACTTCCTGTTCAGCCCACCAGCGCTCTGCCTCTCCGTTAAGGAGGAAGGTGGCTAAAGTGACCATCATAACTTCTTCTGTTGCTGTCGCCCTTAGAATCTTCCTAACCGTTGACAGCCAGTCCTCCGCCTCCGTTGGGGATCCGGTCCCCAAGAAAGTTGGAGGATGGAAGCTTAGAAAGTGTTGCAGTTGTTGATCACGTGCTCGCGCAAAAACTACACGCTCTACCGGACGCTCCACCCTTTGCACCGCCGCAGGTTCCACTGCAGCCACTGGCACAGGGGCCTCAACCCTCGGTTCCACCGCAGGTTCGATCACCGGGGCCGCATCTGTATTAGGCGTAGCAGGCTGTGCAAGCCTTTGCGGTTGAGCATTGATCATCGCGAAGACAGCTTCTGCGATTAACCTGATCATCTCAGCAGGAGGAGTGGTCGCTGGCACTTCAGCCGACCCACTACTTTCAGTGGTGTTACGGGGTTGAGACGGCCCCGCACCACTTCTAGTCGCCTATAATCGTGTAAGACACAATTTAGTGACTGAAAACATAACAAACAACAATCATGGAACGCTCAGCTTCCGCAAACAAGTGTGTTTTCCCATTCCTAGGTGGACATTCTTATTAGTTTTTGTCGTCTTAGGTGAATGCACATCCCGTGCACACCACCCCTTAAAAGGAATTCGTCCCGAATTCGCTAAACTACGGATCGACGCCTTAAGTCTGATACCAAATTGTAACGCCCTGCCAGTAAGAAAAGTATAACAGCAGGTCCGGTCGGGACCCCACGCCATACTAACCACACTAGCTAGGAGTTAAAAGGTGATAAACAGAAAGAAACTACAACAGAGTATACTAAACACTAGCGGAAGCATAAAGATTTAACATTTCCATTAGAATTTTCCACTATCATAGGAATGAAACCAAGACAGAGAGTTATGGCCTTAAGGCCTTACATTTAGCAAATGTACCAAAAACTCCAAAACATACATCGGCACGCAGGCCGGCAATACATGAGAAAGCTAAAAAAGAGGTTGGCCTTCAAGGGCCAACTCAGCAAAAGGGGCCACCGCCCGCTATTTCCCGCTAGGCTCACCTGCACCTGCATAAGAACATTCCACCAAGCGGTGGCAAACAAGGTAACGGTCAGCACAGCTGACCAAATTATAACGACCCCACCCCTTTCCCGGGGTGGCGGAGATTCTACCCTGCAAGCAAGCCATACTAGCACAAGTACTAAAATAAAGAAAGTGCAACTACACAAGGTGAGGTTTCAAGCACATTCAATCTTCTAGGTTGAGCATCAAAAAGGAGGGAACCTAGGTATGCACATGATGTTGGTTGGGTTCGCCCGAAGGTTCCCCGCAACCGCCTAAACAACCGCATGAGGCTAACAACATCAATTCCACAAACACTCCACCGTAAGGGCCATCGCCTTATGTGGGAAAAAGAGCTTTTGGTCGGTCTAGGTAAACCACCTTCCACGACCTCTCCCATGATCACACGGCTACATGAGGTAGGGACCTCATACCGATCTGCATGGAAACGGGTTCGGTTTAGCTTTGCCCGTGCTCTAATCGTCGCGATCTGTCGCACGACGCGGGTACGGCTTCGCCTCGGCCCGTAAGGGTTTAGCACCTTCAAGTGCTACACAAATATAAGCTACGCACCTAATCCCTTCACAAGGATCTAGGCTTCAAAAATACTCAAAAAGGGGAGGTATAAAATGCTCCGCATCAATTTCGCGGTGAAGGTTTGCCTTCATCCAATCTCAAAGCATGGGCTTTCGTTAGGATCTTCACAAGACGCCTACACTTAAATCCCGCACTACTATAGATGATTTCACGGAGTCATTCTCCGGCACGCATTCTAGGCTTAACCTAAATGCAACGTCGCAATCCAAGCATCACCGATTCGGGCTCACGACCACGAATAGGCTTCACACAAAATGCCTAAATCCGCACGACTACCGGATTTTCTACATGCAATAAGCCGGGGACGGACACAATCGACCCGGAGTTTCGGAGAACTTGAGAGAATCCTACACTTCACCCATTTGGTGAAAGGGATCCCTCGTGCAAGCATAGAGAAACGAAGGAGAGGACAAAAGACAAGTCCAAACAACGGGAGAAGAAATCGTTACCCTAGGAGCGTTCTTTTTCGCCATGGATCCGAGATTCTAGACGGAGGGAAATGACCGCACCGGGCTGCACTCTCCAGATCTGGAAACTGTTCGCGAAACGGAGCTCTGGAGCTCCGTCAATGGCGGAATCTCCCTTCTTCTTCCTTGGCTCCTCCTTCTTTCTCTAGGGTTTGGAGAGAGAATGACTTAGAGAATATGAGGTTTAACCCCCTCTCATCAGCCCTAAAGGTCTCCCGCAACTAAACCTAGCCGTTGGATCAAATCCCAAAAGATTTGGACGGTCTGATCTTCTTCTCCGCACAAAATCGCGGAACAGAATAAACAGGGCGCACGATCACAGGCGCACGGTCAGTGGTCGTGCGCAAAGAGGGAAATGGTCGTGCGCACTGTCCGAGACAGAACTCGATATTCTTCTGAATTAACGCACGGTCGCTGGCGCACGATCACCGGTCGTGCGCGATGAGGACAATGGTTGTGCGCATAAGACGAGACAGAACTCCGATTCTTTGCGGGTTACGCACGATCATTGGCGCATGCTCACTGGTCGTGCGCTAAGAGGACAATGGTCGTGCGCATTGACCTGATCTGGAATCTTGAGCCTATCCCGAGCGCAACACCACCATTCTGCCTACCTCGCTGAACCACGATCTTTGGGGTGTTACACAGGGTACAAGGAAGGCACCAACTGGCGGGTATCTAGGATGACGGTCGAGAATGCCGATCAAGAACTCTGAGGGACAAGTCTTTGAAAAAGGTGTTCCGAAAGCTCAGCCAAAGATGTCAATCCAAGTACCCCTGGGGTCCTATTTATAGGAAAACCAAAGGTGATGGGGCTATTTATAACCCAGCCCTGCCCGACGACTACACGACATTGAGGGGAATCTCGCCCGGCTTTGGTGAGTATCTGCTATGGTCGCACACCTGACGTGTATAAGGGGCTTGCTCGCGCATACTCTGCCTACGTGGCCTCAAATCGGGTCCTACCCTCAGAGAATATGGGTTGTACAAATATGTTCTGAATAGAAGTCTCATCCACAAAACTAAGTTAAAGACCCCTTATGAGTTATTGAAAGGAAAGACACTTATAATCACATATTTTAGGATTTTTGGGTGTACTTACTTCATTTTGAACAATGGAAAGAGCCAACTTGCCAAATTTGACAAGAAGGCTGATGATGAGATATTTTTGTGATACTCCTCATCAAGCAAGGCCTATAGGTGTTATAATAAGAGCTCTTTCAAAATTGAGGAGTCAATGCATTTAGTGTTTGATGAGACTAACATGTTCTCTAAGGGGAAGAAAACTTCCACCAATGTCATATTGCAGGAAGAAGACCAACTGGCAGATCAAGTTGAAAGGCTCGGCAACATAGATCATTCATCAGGTTGTCAGGACAAAGGCAAACAACAAACTGATAATGAATCAGATGACGAGCTTTGATGCGCAAATCTCGCACACCGCAATAGGCGGTAGCTCGACTGCGGCACGAAACGGCAGTGTACCTATCGTTCAAGTAATATAAAACGAGGAGTAATCCCCGAGTATCGAATCTCGAAAGAACACAGTAAGGTGGAGCTATCTATCGAGGCAGGACTTGAGATCGAAGCCCTTTAGTCGGATGGATGCGGAAACGGGGGTGTTGGTTTTGTGGAAAATGAAGAGCAAAATCTATCACTACTCCTATGCAATGCCGCTATGCAATGCTTCGCTTAGCGGAATGGAGACTAGGCAGGCCTTGAGCGCGCTGCGTCGCAAGGGCGTATGGACGAGTAGGCAAACGGAATTGAACTATGCAAGCCTTGAGCGCGCTGCTTCGTTAAGCGGGATGAATTACACGGGCCGCGATGCCACGCTTCGGTAGGCGGATGGACGAGTAGGCTAACAGAATGAGGGTCGCAAGCACCTATTCGACAAGCATGCCACTAGCAATTGCTAGTGCGGCACCAAACGTGACGGCGGGATGGAGGATGGATGGTGGCGCACCTCGTACACATATGAACAAAATATAACTTCACATAGACATGAAATTAAGATTACAAGCACGATTCATAGTGTTCATCATCAAAATATAGATATTACAAACATTACATCAACATAAGGAAGAGAAAAAGGCAAGAGATACGACCGAATCCGGAGGCTCGTTGTAGATTCACGGTAGGAAGCACCGGGTTGTCAATCTGCGTCCTAGCTCGGTCCCAACTATCGTCCGGGGTAGAGAAGGTTGTCACCACCTTCCAATGGACCCGTCTTCTCTAGTGTTTTACAATCCGGCCACGTCCGATGCGAAGAACTCCTTCCTTGGTGATGAAGATGAGTGTAG
Source organism: Dactylorhiza incarnata (assembly GCA_033032865.1). Classification (NCBI taxonomy): domain Eukaryota; kingdom Viridiplantae; phylum Streptophyta; class Magnoliopsida; order Asparagales; family Orchidaceae; genus Dactylorhiza; species Dactylorhiza incarnata. The sequence goes on from JAWHQI010000078.1 coordinate 2,793,697, forward strand.
AATCTCCTCCTTGAAGCTCTTGGATGATGGAGGAGGCCTAGGGGACGAAAAACCTGCAGAAGGGGCGAAAACGGCGGACTGAACGGAGTTCCTCTCCGTGATCCCGCCCTAATTTGCGAACAGGTCAATTTATAGGCGCAGGAATAAACAGTGTGCACGATCAGTGGCGCACGACCAGTGGTCGTGCGCACTAGAATCCTGTGATCGTGCGCCTGCCTGGGCGGAGCCTGCAATGTAAGAAATTTATAAAATAACATGTTCGCACGACCAGTGGCGCACAACCAGTGGCGCACAACCAGTGGTCGTGCGCACTATCGTAAGTGGTCGTGCGTTCGGTCAAGACAGAACTCATAAAATGGGGTTAAGTGCGCACGATCAGCGGCGCACGACCAGTGGTCATGCGCAATAGAACCAGTGATCGTGCGCAGTGTTCTTGTACAGAATTGTACCGGGAACACCTGCACGACTCCTGTTCCAGCATACAACACCAATCTAGCCACTGAAGGTGGCATTTAACAATGCATGAAAACTAATAGCTAAGATAAACAAGAAATAACACCAAAACGGGCCTAGAAGTGCACATAGCATGGAATAACAAATATGAGCTAAAAGAAGGCTAAAGTGCAGTGCATAGACTAGAAAATCGGCCCAGATGAGTCCATATATGTGTATATAATTGGGACTCATCACACCCCCAGACTTACCTGTTTGCGCGTCCCGAGCAAACCATCTCTCGCGGATAGGAAAAACATAGCTGACAAAGAAATTATCAAGCGGAGTACCATGCGAAGTCGCATGCTCACACGCGTAGAAATACAATAGATAAAATTCCTAATTATGCATATTAGTTTATAATTTCTTAGGAGCGTATTTATATATTACATTTACTCAAAAAGTGAATCACGGTGAATCATAAGGTCATACATAGGAAGAAAGTAAACTGAACGCTGAGGCGAGCATTGCCAAAGATCGGGGCTCGAGACAACCTCCATTGAAATCCATCAATGTTAGTGACCATAAGCTTGCCCGTTCGCACTCTCTCCACGGCACTGGTTTGACTCAAATGCATGAATCAATAGGACTTTAGGTTTTAGATGAGGCTTGGGTTTAGGTGAGGATAAACAAAGATAAAAACGACGGCTCAAGCACTAAACCCAAATAAGCTTATGCAGAAATTATTCTCGTTCACCACACAAACACACGGGTACACCACACCCCCAGACTTGGACTTAACAACATGGGTGTGTGCACCGCCTACTCCTAAACATATATTTTTACACAGATTTTTCATTAAAGCTCATATTTTTTTCTTTTCTTTTCACTTCTTTTCTTTCTCTCATTTTCTTCTTTTCTTTTCTTATCATTTTCAGCAACTAAACAATAAAACACATCCAAATCTTCACAAACATATCACCAAATCAACAACCCAATCATGAAAGTAATATACTAGAGCTCAACTTTGGGTGTGCGACTAGGATTGGCTTTTGGGCTTTGGTGAAAAAAAAGTGGGGCTGAATCAAAGAACGGGTAGGCACAACTGGGCTAGCGAGGATAAAGCGATAGGAATGGGTAAAAAGGCTCAACCGGGCCAAAATGATGGCCTACATCACATTCACACAAATGACTAACCGTATACCCATGCTTCAAGAATCGCTTGGGGCAAGTTCTAGCCACCGAGAAAGATAATCCTTCCTCCCGACTCGGGCAATACAAGGCTAACGAACGCCTACTGATGCATAAAAATGCGTCGCAGTTATAAAAATACTTGACGTGCAAAATTATAACTACAAACGATAACGGCAAGTGTACCGTATCGAGTGAAGTATAGGATCTCGCAAGATCAAGGTCGTATTAGACTCGGGTCATGTTAAGTACTTCTACTTCGAGTGAATGTTTATTATTCTATCAACAATACTTTGGGTTGGTTTGCGAATAGTAAAAACTAGAAATACTGAATTAATTAATATGATGGTTTAAAAGCTAGCACCCGATCTTAAATCACCTCAGAAATAGAGAATATTAAAATGAGAATGGAATGCAATTCTCTTGTTGAAGAGGCTTTGACCGTGGAGATTCCCGATTTATGAACGCACCTCTCTCGAGGAATACGCCCACCTGAGATTAGGTTGATCGACTGAACTCTCGTTCTAATTGAAACCCCTAAAACTCGCTTTAACGAAGTGAATCCCGCTATTGAATTTTACTTCAATCCGGAAGAGTTACGTCGTCCTCTCTCGAGAGTTGCGTTCTACTCCTTTTACCAATGAGTGATCGATTCGTCTTACGAGCCTCTCGGCTAACTAAAGAACGAAAACAATATGAAGACAATATATTAATGATATAGCCTCATAATAATTTTTAGATCATTGGTAAATCGTACGCGTTCAACAATTAGAGAAAACAATTCCAAAAATTACTACAATATTATCTTATCCTCGGATCATCGCAACCGAGCACCAAAGAAATTAGCTGCTCATGAAGATGAAGAAATTATTATTATACGACATGATGACAGAAGAGGAAGTGACGATAAATAGATTGTGACAAAAATTGAAATAGAAATAAACAAAATAATATTTTATTGCTAGTAGAAATAGAGGTTACACGAAAATTATAAATAGAAATAGAAGAAGTACACGATTAAATTAGAGCGTCCAAAGATAAACAACCTTAACACTAGAATTATAAAATAATAATTCAAAATACCAAATAAAATAAAACTCTTCTCTCCTTGATGCTTGATCTTTCCCCGAAAAAAATATATCTTTCTCTCCGCCAGGTATTGGAATATATATAGCTTTTTAAGTGCATTTTATTTCATTAGACTTTACTGCGCTTCTACAGCAGCATAGCGGGCATTATTTCCGGCGAAACAGCAGCAGCGGCGGGATTCCTGGAGGTGAAACGACAGAGCCTTCAATGGCAGCATGGTGGAGGAGCTTGAGCAGATATCCGGCTACGAGGAGGCGGATCAGGCGGAGGAGGAAACGCCGCAGGCGGAGTTGGCGGAGAGGCGGATCAGTGACGTGGAGGAGGTGCTGGAGCAGGCGGAGTTTGCGGAGCTGCGGCGGAGTTGGCGGAGCTGCGGACGTCCTGCATGGCAGAGGAGGAATTTGATACATATATAATACTATTCATATATATATTACTATTCATATAATATATATATATATATATATTTAGGATTTAGGGTATATATATATAATTTATACGCTACGTATATATAATACTATAAATATAAATATATATATATATATATAAATATAAACTATTCTTAAATAAAGATATATATATATATATGTTACATGCATATACTAGAATTCCTATCATGCATGCGTGGCCGAGCGCCCTTTGTACGCAAAGGTGGCGGAACGGCGCACGTCGCACTTGAACGGGTGTGACGGGACTTGCATGACGACGAAATCGATCGAGGCCAACGCGACAACTTCTATAAATCTTTCATTTGAAAGTTCGGAGCGCGATTACGGCGATCGACCTACCAAAAATAAATAAAGCGTAAATTAGAACTCTAAATATAAAATAAATAAATTATAAATAAAAATAAAGAATATATTACTAATTTTACTTAAATATTATACTAAATTATATATAAATAATATGTATAAATTCTGCTCATCACCTACACACATTCCCTTCTTCATCATTGATCCTCGATTCTTGGCATTATCAATTGCCTCAACCTTCAGCGCTGCCTCTACTACCTCGGCGTACTTCTCCGACCTGTACGCACTGGCCAGCTGCTGGATATCATTGCCGAGACCACCCAGAAATCTCTTTACTCTTCCTTCTTCTGAGGCTACCAGGGCCGGAGCAAACCTGATCAACTTGCAAAACTCAATCTCATACTCGCTCACTGAGAGCTGCCTCTGCTTCAGATGCAGGAAATCATTCATCAATCGGTCTTGCTCTACCGACGGCAGAAACTTTCTTAACAACATTCCTTTGAAGGTTTCCCACGAACATCCTTCGGAAAGGTCTTCCTTCTCCCTCAACCACCAGCTCTTTGCAAGACCCTTAAGATGGTATGCGGCAACCATCACCTTCTGATCCACGGTGATTCCTGAATACGAGAACATCTCTTCCATGGCTATAAGCCAATCGTCTAAGGCCACGAAGTCGGCTCGACCATCATATGATGGAGGACCCAACCTTTGAAAGTGCGAAATGAAATTCATTTCCGGAGGTATCGCTATTGGGGGTACCAAGGGAGCAGGAGGGGTAGGTACTGTCTGTCCTACTACGGGGGCCTGCATTGCGGTTTGCTGCCTTGCACCGGCAGACAACAACGCCTCAACTTGCGACTGCATCGCAACCATTTGCATCGTCAAAGCCTCATTGCTCTGGCGCAGACTCTCGATCAAAGATTCACTCTGCGCTCCAGATGACTCACCCTCCGACTGAGGAGTCGACCTAGTCGTGACTCGCTTGCGCGCCATCTCTGCTAATACGCATAAACCTTCAATTAAAACTTAACCTTACACTAGAACTACACTGTTTGGTTCAGAACAAACATGTACAGATACTTGCCATTTCCACTACCTTTCTCTGGGATATTTTTACGATGTTATGCTAAATTTGGGGATGATACTACATCACCCCTCTTGACTCATGTGCAAGGGGCATGAATGCATGAATTTTCTGTTCATTTTGAAATCATGAGTTGACGTGTGTCATCATATAAGTCTTTAGCTTTGCACGTGTGCTTATGCAATGCTATGTAATGTATATTATGTTATGAATTCTAATAAAGGCCTTAATGCATGTTATGAGCGGCGTACACATGAAATATTATGCATCTCATACTACATAATATTGCATGCAACGAAAAAGAAAAACGTGCTAATGGGCATCCATGTGATGATGGTTATGCATCCCATACTACATAACCGTCACATGTTGCCACGTATGGTGGATCCATATACAAACACATATTATGCATCTCATACTACATAATATGCCCCGTATACTTCTTATCATGCTATGAGTGTAGTGCTTATGCTTTGGCCAAGACGTACTGATGACACATCGGTGTGTGTATGTAATGAAAACAAAACAACTATACTATATCAGAATTTGTTGCTCGACCGACTTGTCGAACAACCTCCCTCTAATACCAACTGTCACAACCCGCATTTTCTCCGAATTTAGGAATATTAGAGTAAGAGAAAATACGTGTCATGATGCCACGTCATGCAGGAGACAACTGCAGACGCTCAGGCGGGAACCTATTACTTATTTAATCAAAACATGTTTACATGATAGATCATCATTTGAAATAATTTTGAGGGTTTGGGGTAAGAACTGTGTCTCTCAGTTTGTGGATCAACTAGTACACCGAGAAAATATATGTAATTGTAGCGGAAAATACTTGATTTAGTTCACTTAAGGTCCTAAATGCACGTGATGACAGGACATAAAGTAAATGATATGCACATATCTAGGTGTAGTATAAGTATAGAAAATATCTTTTAGGCGACTTTAAAGATAAGGATTTCAGTTAAAAGGTGTGCAATGAGGATGAAAGAAAAGCCATTTTATAACTATAATGCACCTAGACATAAATCACTCCCAGAGAGCAAGATACACAAGATCTAAAAAGTAGTAGCATTTAACTGGCAAGTAAACTATAAAGTATCAAAAGGGCACAACGGGCGTCAACAACCTGACACTAACCCGTTGGCTCCAAACTAGCATGTCTGAACACAAGAAGAAAACTAACCACAACTACCTCGCAGCAGCGGGGTAAAACAGCAACTAAAACTCCCAAAGACTCCGGGCTACACTGCTAGCCGCTACAGCTCAGAACCTGAGGCATTCAATAAAACAAAGAACGCCTCAGCAAGGAATTACAAGTGGCAGAAAAACAAGAAGTAAGGTAAATAAGGCATAAGGGGTACCACCCAAGCCAGATTTACCGAAAGAGAAGCTTCAAACAAAGAACTAAGCAAAGCACTGAGTGCACCAATATCTTATAGAGGAACAAGCATGGTTCAATTATCTTGTAAATTTTATTCATGAGACTGATCAGCTCAAATTAAACGGGAGCGGTTACTTACCTCTGCCACCCAAAGCCCAAACCCGGTTGGGGGTGTCTCTAGACCCAACCACCCAAACATGGCCCTCAGGACCACAGGCCAAGCCTGCGGTTCACCTCTAAATGGCCACCGTGCAAGGCTATAACATTCCCCACTACCCCCCCCCCCCCCCAAAAAAAAACACGACCCACCGTGCAAGGACAAAGGCAATGATTCAAATTAATTAATTTCTTTAATTAAGGCACGAGACGAAGCCCGAGAAAACAATCACCAGGGTACCCTATGGATAGGGTCACAAATGAAGTATACACTACATAAGACGATTCATAAGAGAAGTCATAAGTTATTTAACCACAACGGGTACGAGATTTCAAAGAAGGAGGAGAAGTAATCATAATCATTGGCACAAACAGACATTGACAATACCCATGTACCCTTTAGAAGATTCAAAGGTTTCATGAGGGAGGAGGAGTCCAAGGAATAGGTCAAGGATTTGGAACTAGGACCTGGGATTTCTCGAGGAGGGTAGGACAGACACAAAGGTTTCTCTAGAACTATAGGGGGTCTACACATGATTTCTCGAGAAATTGGGAGGACATCTCATGGATTTCTTGATAGATTAGAAGGGCAGCTCATGGATTTCTCGGGAGATTAGAGAAAGCAGCACTGACATTTCTCGAGAAGTAAGATGCATTTCTCGAGAAATTGGGAGGGTTTGAACAAGCATTTCTTGAGAAGTACAGGGGACTAAACAAGCATTTCTCGAGAAATTTCAAACAGCAGGAAAATTTCTAGTCAACTACAGGTTCTCCAGGAAAAACTCCAGACATTTCGGGGAAATTCAAGGTTAATAAATATCATACCAACCCTCAAAGACACAAGCTGTTCAGCACGACAAGGGTTCAAAATGAGAAGAAAAACAAGGATTCAAGGAACAAGAGAGAGGGAGGAATAAGCCACTTGCCGTAAACCTAGCAAACTCGAAGATCTCCGCTCCAAAAGCTATGGATCGGCCAAGAACTCACCCGAGCACGAAATCCTGAAACCTTTCGGATCGAAAAGAGGAATTAGGTCACTACCTCGAACTCCAAAAATTCCACGAAATGGGAAAAGCTTACCACTAGAACGAAGATCTCGCCGAGAGCTTTCCAAATCTACTCTCCAAACGCGATTCCGACTACAACAACCCTAGAAATTGCCGGCTGTAAGCTCCACAACACGCCGCTCTCGCTCTCTCGCCCGATAGAACTCTTAGTCAGCCGAAAGGGGAAGGAGATGAAAAGATAAAACCTAAGCTTAATGAATATATATTAAGCCTCCAGGAGTTCGTCGAACTCAGCCTGCAGTTCGTAGAACGCGGCTAGCCTGCAGTTCGTCGAACGCAGCTAGCCTGCAGTTCGTCGAACGCAGCTAGCCTACAGTTCGTCGAACGCAGCTAGCCTGCAGTTCATCGAACGCAGCTAGGCTGCAGTTCGTCGAACGCAGCTAACCTGCAATTCGTCGAACGCAGCCTAAGAATTCATGCAAAGATTAAATACAAAATTACATAAAGAATCTCCCATAACTCGAAATGACGCGAAATCTCACACGCTCGATCTAAATTACACACTTTAACTAGGCTAAGGCCCAAAACTAAACCTGACGAGCTTACGTAATGCCCTTACGCCAAAATTACGTTACAACGGCCACATAAATAATTAACAAAAATCAGGGGCGTTACAGAAGAGCCCAGGGCCACGGAGGTGGGGTGGAGGCAACAAGGCGGAGGAGCGCAGGTTCAAGGGAGGGGTTACGCCCCGGGAGGGGGTAACTTCCATGGGGGTCAGGGGAGATCCCATCAGTTAGGATGGAGGCAGGGTCCGAGGCAGATGCCTCCCCCGCCTCAGCGGGCCATGGAGATCAGGCGAGGAAGAGGAGGAAGAGGAAGAAGAGAGGGAGAAGGAGCAGGAGCGGGAGCAGGAAGAAGAAGGGGGAATAGGGGGCGGAGCCCGAGAGAGGGGAAGTGGCGTTGCCGTATTGAAACTTCCATCAGGAGGAAGGGCACGCAACGGCCACCTGCCCGGAATTCCTAGAAGTGAGAGAGGCCAGGAAACTGGGCGGTGAGGATCGAGGAGGTCCTGCCTCTGGACGAGGAGGACGAGAGGTGCGAAGACCGGGCCGATGTGGGGGCCCAAGGGGGGATCAGGGTGATCCATGGGGGGTAGGGATTGAGGTGACCCGGAAGGCCAGCCTCTATGTCATGTACCATTATAGCGTAGCTTCGACGTCCCTAGCCCCTCCCCCGGTGGAGAAGGTTTCATTCACCCAGAAGGACATGCTGGGTCATGAAGACCCATTCTGCGATGCGCTAGTCATTCAGATGGCGATCGAGAACTTCACCGTCTCCAGAATCCTCGTTGATAACAGGAGCTCAGTCAACGTCATATTCAAGAAGGTGTTTGACGGGATGGGGGTCGAGGCGCTAAGGGTGTTGGCCTCGGATGGCCCTTTGTTTGGATTCTCCGGGGAGAGGAAGGAGGTAGAGGGGGAGTGGGACTCCATGTAGTCCTGGGGGGCAGTCCAGGAATTGTCATTTTGTCATAGTGGACGCCCCCAACAGCTACAGCGCCATCTTCGGACGGCCGCTCATCAGCGCGTTCCGTTGTGTCCCCTCCACCTTGCACCAGTGCCTTAAGTTTAATGACGGAGGAGTCCAGGTTCAGATAAGGGGAGAGTCGAAGGTGGCCCGACAGTGCTATGTGACTGTCGTGAACACCATCTCATGGATGGCCGAGGTGGAGAAATAAGATCGAGAGATGGGGGAGACGGCGAGGCTCGGTGAAGGAGGGTAGGAAAGTAGAGGAAGGGTCAGAAGAACCGGCAGAGAGGAAGGAGAAGGAGGAAAAGGAGGCCCAGGAGGAAGGGGCGGAAGAGGTGATGAAGGTTCAGGAATGAGGAAGGGAGGAGAAGGTTGAAGCGCCGACTTGCGGCGAGGAGAAGGAAGAAGATTGGGGAGAGCAGTCCCGGTTGGAGGCCGTGGATGAAGTCGTGGAGCTTGAGGTCACCACCCGGGCGGGGTGGTAGAAAGGGTCAAGTTCAGTGGCGAGCTCAGCCCAGAGGAACAGAAACAAATCCTGGCCTGCGTCCAAGAGAACGTAGACGTCTTCGCATGGAGTGTCGTGGAAATGCCCTGGATCAAGGCAGATGTGCCTTGCCATCACCTCAACCTCGACCCCTGCGCCCGCCCCATCCATCAAAAGAAGAGGGCCATAGCAGACAAGCTAGAGGGGCCCATCTAAGAGGAGGTGGGTAAGCTCCTTCAGACAGGTTTTGTATCGGAGATCCAGTATCCAGGTTGGGTCTCCAACGTGGTTATGGTGAAAAAGGGAGGAGGTAAGTGGAGGATGTGTATCGATTTTTCCTTGCTTAATAAATCATGCCCCAAGGATTGCTAGCCCTTGCCTAGAATCGACGCGCTGGTTGACTCAGCCGTCGGTTTCCCTATAATGTCTTTTTTAGATGCTTTTCAGGTTATCATTAGATCCACAAGCACCCCCCCCCCCCCCCCCCGGCATCAAGGATGTCTCCTTCATCATAGGGAATGGGTGCTACTGCTATAAAATGATGCCCTTTGGGCTAAAAAATGCAGGGGCAACATATCAGCGGATGATGGACAGGGTTTTCTGGGAACATAAAGGAAGGAACCTGGAGGTCTATGTGGATGACCTCATGATCAAAAGCCGAGACCTGGGATCCCACCTCCGGGACCTCAAAGAGACCTTTGGGACTTTGCAAAAGTATAAAATGAAACTCAATCCCCAGAAGTGTGTCTTCGGGGCTAGCCGAGGGAAGTTCCTGGGTCACTTGCTCACCCCAGCAGGGGTGGAGCCCAATCCAGACAAAGTCAAGGCGAACATGGAGTTGGGGTCCCCAAGGAATGCGAAGGAGGTTCAGCGGCTAACAGGAAAATTAGCCGGGCTTAGCAGGTTCCTCTCTAGGGCGGGAGAGAAGTGCGCACCATTTTTCAAGGTTCTGCGGGGGAATCAAAAGTTTGAATGGAACCCCCGAGTGCGAGAGGGCTTTTCAAGCATTGATCGAGCAATTGACCCAAGCTCCATTACTATAAGGGCCAAGGAAAGGAGAAGACTTGTCCCTGTACTTGGGGGTATGACCCGAGGCAGTGAGTTCAGTGCTGGTTCGGGAAGAAGGTAGAAGGCAACTCCCAATTTACTACGTTAGCTGAGTCCTGAGGAAGGCAGAGCTTCGGTATCCCATCTTGGAGAAGTTGGTCTTCACCTTGGTATTATCGGCCAGGAAGCTCAGGCCATACTTCCAGGCGCATCAGATCAAGGTTGTGACAGACCACCCCCTTCGCAACATCATGGAAGGGGTAGAGCACTCGGGAAGGCTAGCCAAGTGGTCCGTGGAGCTGAGTGAGGTTGATATCTCGTTTGTACCATGGTTATCAATAAAGGCGCAAGCGGTGGCGGACTTCCTGGCAGATTATGTCGCTGAGGTGGAGGAGCAGGAAGCGTCCCACTCGGAGGCTTGGAAGATGTTAGTAGATGGGGCATCAGGGAAGCACTCCTTCAGGGGAGGGGTAATCCTGGTGAGCCCACAAGGGACAAGGATTGAGCAGGCCATCAGCATTCATTTCCCAATCACCAACAACCAGGTTGAGTACAAGGCGGTGATGGAAGGCCTGCGGCTGGCCCGGGAGTTGGGTGTACAAGACGTGGAGGTCTCGGCGGACTCCATGGTGGTGGCGTACCAGATCAGGGGGGAGTTTGAGGCAAAAGAGCCCACCCTCCAGCGCTACCTGTAGAAGGTCGAGGGGGTCATCGGGCAATTCCGCACTTTCTCCATCAATCATGTGCCAAGAGAGGAGAGCACTCCTGCAGACCTTTTGGCCATGTTCGTCCCTTGGGAAGGGGGATGGTGTCGGAGCTCTTCCGAGCATCCATCGAGAAAGGAGAGCTGATGGAGATAGACCAGCAGGAATCATGGATGAGTCCCATCATCACCTTCCTGGCGTCCGGGAAGTTCCCCGAAGGAGAGGCGGACAAGCAACGGCTCATGTACAAATCTGCCTATTACAACATGCATGCAGGTGGGATGTATCGTAAGACCTTCTCGGGACTCCTCGCCCATTGTGTAGCCGAGGGGGAGGTCCCAAGGGTCTTGAAGGATATCCACTCAGGGGAGTGTGGCAGCCACTCGGGCAGCAGGACATTGGAAGGAAGGGTGCTGAGACAAGGTTATTTCTGGCCTACCCTTAGCAAGGATGCGGCGGAGTTCGCAAAGAAGTGCTTCAAGTGTCAGCTCTATGCTCCACTCCAACTTCTCCCAGCTCAGAGGCTTCGAACCATCAGAGCTCTGTGGCCCTTCGCGATATGGGGGGCTTGACCTGGTTGGTCCCTTCCCCCAGGCAAGTGGTCAGAGAAGGTTCCTGCTGGTGATGATAGACTACTTCTCCAAGTGTCTGGAGGTGAAGGCGCTAGCCAAAGTGACATCCCAAGTGGTAAGAAATTTTGTATGGGGTGAAATCATTTGCAGGCATGGACTCCCACTGGCCATAGTGACAGACAACGGCAACAGTTCGCCAGCGATGAGTTTGTCAGTTTCTGGACCCAGCTTAACATAGATCTTCGATTTCTGCGTCGATCCATCACCCGAGGAGCAATGGGAAGGTGGAGGCGGCAAACAAGATAATCGTGAATTTGCTCAAAAAGAAGGTTGAGAACCTCAGGGGCAACTAGATAGAGAAGCTGCCCTCGGTCCTCTAGGCCCTAAGAACTACCCCAAACACGGCCACAGAAGAGACCCCTTTCAAACTCTCTCATGGGTCAGAGGCCATGCTTCCCATAGAATTCGAAGTGAAGTCCCCCCCGGGTGGTCGTCGTTGGGGAAGGTGATGATGAGTGGCGGACAGAGAACGGAGAGGAGCAAAGCCTATCCTTAGACCTGGTGGAGGAACTCCGGGATCTCGCTACCATTCGGCAGGAAGAGTTCAAGAGGCGGATGGCACGATACTTTGACCAGCGAATCAGAATAAAATAGTTTGAGAAAGGAGACTTCATCCTAAAAATGGTGATACGGCCGGGAGAGGGGCCACGGTAGGTAAACTTGATCCCAACTGGGAGGGGTCGTACATTGTAAGTGAAGTGCTCAAGTCGGGAGGGTATCACCTCCAAGATGTCGAAGGGGTACCTCTCGGACGGGCCAGGAGTGAGGACGACTTGAAAAGATTCTATCCATAGGAATTTTCAGAATTGACTTGTATGTTTTACTTTTCTTATGTCAACTCGAAAATTGTTTTAAGCAGAAATACTCGAGCGTCCTTTCTTTGGTGCTGGAATGCACCAGATCGATTCTGCTGTCGGGCTCTCATAGACGGTGGGTCAGGTTGATCTCTGGAGAGTCTGGCAAGTAACAAGTTCTTTGGTGGTGGAATGCCCCAGATCGATTCCGCTGTCGGGCTCTTATATACGGTGGGTCAGGTTGATCTCTGGAGAGGCTGGCAAGTAACAAGTCCTTTGGTGCTGGAATGCCCCAGATCGATTCCGCTGCCGGGCTCTCATAGATGGTGGGTCAGGTTGATCTCTGGAGAGGCTGGCAAGTAACAAGTCCTTTGGTGCTGGAATGCCCCAGATCGATTCCGCGGTCGGGCTCTCATAGACGGTGGGTCACGTTGATCTCTGGAGAGACTGGCAAGTAACAAGTCCTTTGGTGCTGGAATGCCCCAGATTGATTCCGCCGCCGGGCTCTCATAGAAGGTGTGTCAGGTTGATCTCTGGAGAGGCTGGCAAGTAACAAGTCCTTTTGTGCTGGAATGCACCAGATCGATTCCGCCTCCGGGCTCTCATAGACGGTGGGTCAGGTTGATCTCTGTAGAGGCTGGCAAGTAACAAGTTCTTTGGTGCTGGAATGCCTCGGATCGATTCCACTGTCGGGCTCTCATAGACGGTGGGTTAGGTTGATCTCTAGAGAGGCTGGCAAGTAACAAGTCCTTTGGTGCTGGAATGCCCCAGATCGATTCCACTGTCGGGCTCTCATAGACAGTGGGTCCGGTTGATCTCTGGATAGGCTGGCAAGTAACAAGTCCTTTGGTGCTGGAATGCCCCAGATCTATTTCGCGGTCAGGCTCTCATAGACGGTGGGTTAGGTTGATCTCTAGAGAGGCTGGCAAGTAACAAGTCCTTTGGTGCTGGAATGCTCCAGATCGATTCCGCTTTCGGGCTCTCATAGACAGTGGGTCAAGTTGATCTCTGGAGAGGCAGACAAGTAACAAGTCCTTTGGTGTTGGAATGCCCCAGATCGATTCCGCTGTCGGGCTCTCATAGACGGTGGGTCAGGTTGATCTCTGGAGAGGCTGTCAAGTAACAAGTCCTTTGGTGTTGGAATGCCCCAGATCAATTCCACTGTCGGGCTCTCATAGACGGTGGGTCAGGTTGATCTCTGGAGAGGCTGACAAGTAACAAGTCCTTTGTGTTGGAATGCCCCAGATCGATTCCACTATCGAGCTCTCATAGACGGTGGGTCAGGTTGATCTCTGGAGAGGCTGGCAAGTAACAAGTCCTTTGGTGCTGGAATGCCCCGGATCGATTCCGCTGTCGGGTTCTCATAGACGGTGGGTCAGGTTGATCTCTGGAGAGTTTGGCAAGGTTACCAGAAAAGGGTCATCTCGCTTGGCGAGAAGGGATGACCTTGCATAGCGAAGGAAGAGAGAGTTCTCCTCGCGCTTTAGGGGAAGAAGGCCTCCCGCGAGGCAGAGCCCTTGCAAAATATAGAGAGGGAAGAGCAGTGAACGTCCCAGACTGGCAAGCCAAACACCGGCTAACGTGAGAGGGGTGTATAAGGGATCGTTCAAATCCCCGAAGACAGTGCGAGAGGCCTTATAGGGGTCTCGCTCACCGAAGACTAAAGGGTCAAGGTTCACTCCCCGCGAGATGGAGACTCAAAAAGGTTGACCCTGGAACTTGCGATCCTAAAGTAGGCATAAAGGGTGAGGAGGTAGTTACGAATATATGTCCTATGCCGAAGCTGGGCGGCTACGCAGTAGGCGGGTGCGAGCACGGTGAACACGATGGAAAATGTGATATAAGCGCGAGAAAACAACAAAACAGAACGAGAACACAATGAACAAGTAGGCAAAAGTTTCCATTTCATTTCACTAGTCAGTTACAGGTGTTGCGACGATCTCGCCAGCCAAAAACACAAATAAAAATACAAGTATTTTTTAAGATTTGCCGGAAGATCGCTCGTCCTCGCTGTCCGCTGGTGGCGGGGCTGGCATAAATAGCTCCAGGACCACATCCTCGATCGTCAAGTCAGCCGCCTCAGCGGACGGCAGGCCAGCTCCCTGCATGGCCCGGAAGATGTAGCGCACCGCGGTGACAGAAGCTTCTCGGCATTCTTCCTCCCTGGCTCGCTGATCATCCTTCAGGCGATGAGGATACCGAGGAACGGCGGCGCGTATCAGCTCGTGGTTGCGAGCTTTCAACCCATCGACCTCATTCTCCAGGCTGGAAATGTGAGTGCGAAGCTCCCTGGCGGTCTCGGCATCCTGTAAAGAAGAGAGTAGGTGAGCCGGAGAAGTGTTGTTAGGAAAGGCGGGAAGCTAGAGCTCGAAGACTTACCACTCCATCCTGATGGCCGGGGAGAAGCTCGTCAGAGGCGAGCAGCCTCTCATTTAGACTCGTAATCTTGGCAACAGAGTCTTTGTAGGTGTGGGCGAGCTCCTCGTTATGGCGCTCCAGCTGAAGGCAGCGCCAGCCTGTCATGTGGGCGAGCTCCAAAGAGCGGAGCTGGGCTCGTGCACTCTCATACGCCAGGGTCCTCGCGGTCTCGGCCTTGAAGACCGAGGCGTCCTCGTTTCCATAGAGTCCGAAGGAGAGCGAGAACGCATGTCTGTTGACCATCGGCTGCTCCACCCAAGAAGGGAGGAGGGTGGAGATGGTGGCCTTGTTGACCTAGGGATTCCAGTAAAGCAGGTACTCGCCGGCCTCGTCCTTGTGCCTTTGGCCGAGACCAAAGTTCCAGTGATTTATCGGCACTGGCAGGGAGGAGATCCTGGCGACCTTTTCGGCCGGCTCGATGGACTCCCTTCCCTCGGGGAGGTCGGCCGGTAGGATTAAGCCTCGACATGCTCCTTTCCCTTCTCAGAAGGGGGGATTCTTCTTGTTCTTCTTCTACGAAGGCTGCGAGGAGGGATCCTTACAGCTAGAAGACTCGACCCTCTTCCTGGTAGGAGGGGCGGAAGGGCGGGGAGTCTCGCGACAGGCGTCCGCTCCCATTTTTGCGAGAGTGAGGTTTGCATGAACTGACCGGCTGGTCGCGTAGGGGGGATGGATGGGCAGATCTCGCTCACCTGCAGCGGTCTAACAATTAGAAATATGATAAAAAAGCTTTAAAGAAGTAGGCGAACAAGCGTGATACGTACCCTCCCCCGGGAACACCGGTGGCGAGTCGATGTTTCGGTGTAGGTGGGCCACCTCAAAGTTCTTCTTATTGAAGAACTGGAACAAGGCGGCATCGTGGCCGCCGAGAGCAGGGGTGGCGGTAGGTGCTCTCTCCGTGCTGGATTAGCGAGAAGGGAACATTGCCGAAGTTCCCCTGGATGAACAGGAACTTCTGAGCCCGGAATAACACTTGTTAATGGTCTCACAGACCTTGAGCCCCGAGCCCACGAAGTAGGTGGTACCATACTTGTAGGCCCTGAAGGAGAACAGCTTCCGGAAGACTGGCAAACTGAACTCGATGTGTTCTTCTCGCATGTAGCAAGAGAACGTGACGATGACCGCCACGGCGTTAGGGGTCAGCTGACCTAGTATCACGCCGAAGTGCTTTAACACATGGTAAGAAACATCGTCAGGTCTCAACAAGGTGGGCGAGAGCCTAAAGATTGAAAAATAAAAGTACGCAAGATCAGCAGGTACCTGGCGAACCTCCGTCCACAGAGGCAGGCGCAGGCCAGCCCCAAAGTGAGCGATGGGGATGGCGAGCTCATCCCGCATGTGGACGTTGATCACATCGTTCTCACCTGGGCAACGAGCGGAGAAGCCCGGCGGTATAAAATCGGCGACGGCTGCGAGATACTCTTCCTTGGTTAGGTTGTTGTTGAAAAAGGTGTGGTCGGTGAAGGCCCAGGCGCAGTTCAGCCGGCCCTCTGCCTCGCTATCATCACCGACCATTGTGGAAACCTGCGAAAAGAAAGAGAGGAAGGCGCGAGAGAGGGAACACGAGATCTCGCAGGAAGAGGAAGAAGAAGGGCTGGAGTTAAATGTGATAGGTGGGTTCAGCGCAGGAACCTATTTATAGGAAATAAAAAGCGCAGGAAAGAAGTCGAAACGATGGGGGTGCGGTTAGGCAAAAGCCCGTGTTTGGTTGACTGCGAGAGCATAAAGAAACCCCAGATATGTTAGCAAGCGAGACCCACCCGCGAGGTTAGTATGAACGATATTTTCTATGCGAGAACAACCAGAAAGAAAATGAAAGTACGAGATGGAACTGGCATCACTAGCCATTATCGCACAGACAAATAATAAGTACGTGAGAGCCCCCAGCAGTGGGCAAGAAATAGTTAATAAAAAAGAAATTGTGAAATTATTCAACGAAGTTAAACAAAATGTTAGGCATCGCGGGGGAGGTCGCCGGGCAGGGAGTGCGAGCGAGGACTAGTAGTGTATCCATTTCCACCTATCATGACCTCGCACTCCTGATCGCGGCGAAATCCTGGGGTAATGATATGCATTGACGGCGCGCGCCTCGCGTTGAATTAAGCGAGCGTAATCATCCACTCGCGCGAGGTGCGCCCCTGGGGAGGTGGTCGTCTCGCCGATATCTTGCGGCATTTCGGTGCGGAGACACGCGCACTCATCCAGTAAAGCGGCGTGTCGTTCCTCGGCCATTTCCCTTTCCCTCTTCGCATGGAGGTGAAGGTCCTGCAGCATCCGTCCTTGTTTCTGGAATAATTCGGAGGTGCGCCTCTTCATGGCCTCAGGGTCTCGCGGGTCGCCCAGGAAGTCATCCATCTACTCCGACAAAGGAAGGGGCAACATATCTTCCTCCCCGAAGTCAGAGTCAGTGGGGAGGGTCTCGGAATCGCCTGCGAGTAAATCCACGCAACATTAGCCGTTAGCGAAAGCCTTCTCTTATGAACGTCGGGAGTGGTCTGTCCCGTAAGAAGCAGCGGATTCCTTACCATGAGGTGGGCAAGAGCTATTAGGCCGACCCTGAAAAAGGGTAGTGAAGGGGAGCGAGGTGGACTTCCCGAGACCATCGCGGCGCATCACGACGTCGGCAGGAGTGGTCGTGGCCGGTCTTGAACAAACGGAGCCATCCCCCCGCAGGAGATTGAACCCAGGGGTCTTAATGGTTGTGTCAGGGGGTATCGGCGTCGGAGGTCGCGAGTTTTAGCGACCTGGGGTCGCGCGAGGGGAGGCTGCAAGAAGCGAAAAAGCAAAAAAAACCGTCAGTCAGAATGTTAATCCGGGCACATGAGAGCGGGTCACTTACCAGCAGCTTTTTTGATAGCGAGATCAGTCTTCGCCGAAGGATCGGGGCGAGACCCGTTTAAGTCTTCGCTCGCGCGCCTTATCGGTATGGGGCAGGTCCTGCAGTCATGCGAGGCTTAGGGAAATTAAATGAATAATTAAGCGAGAAGAATAGCTCTTACCTCTCTGGTCAGCCTGTTATCAGGAAAGGAGTCTAACAATACCTTCTCGTCCCCCCTGGGGGAGGCGGATGAGCTTCGCCTTTTTCATTGTGGGCGGAGGGGTGCTCTTGGGGTTCATCCAAGAGGCAGTGTTGACCATAGTGGAGAGAGTTGGGTTTTTCTACAACCATACATCGTATGTAGGCGCAGCGGAAATAAAGAGAAACAACCCAAAAGATTCGGATCGGACATGAACATTGAATCAAGAAGTAATGAAAACTACTAGGCATAAATTACCTTAGTGGAGTTGGATCGAATCAAACCTAGGTGCTCCAAGAAGATGAATCCTGTCAGCGGCTATGCGAGAGTCCTCACGTAGAATGATGTCTACGTCTCTACAGTGATCCACACGAGCCGGGAGAAGAACGACTGCACCTTGCACTTCCACGAACTGCTAGGTTCGCTCCAGGAAGAACAATCACGGTGACGATCGCCGGAAGGAGGTCTGCGTAGACGAGCGAAACGGCGGAACACTTCCGTCGGCTAGGGTTCGTGAGGCGGAACTCTTCCGCCGGGTCTTCTTCCAGGAGGCGTAAGAAGAGCATATTGAACCCTTAAAACCGGTCCTATTTATACCCGAAGTATAAAAAGACCTAGGCAAATCGCTATCCGCAGTCCATACAGAAGAACTTGAGGTTTCTGTCAGCATTCGTCGAGTTTGCACGGAATATTCCGACAAATCATATCAGACGACAACATTTGCCGATTTAAGGATCTTTGTAACAATTCGTCGAGTTTCCATGGAACAATCCGACAAATCCGACGAATCATATTAGACGGCAACATTTGCCGAGCTTAGGGTCTCTGTAATAATTCGTCGAGTTTCCACGGAACGATCTGACGAATTCCGACGAATCCGATGAATCATATCCGACGAATTCCGATGAATTCCGACAGCAACATTTGCTTTACCTCCCCGATTCTATATGGTGATTGGTAACCTTTACCAACACAGTCAATCTTCTAACTTCTCCACATGCTCTTATGTGCGACCCTGCAGGCTCATATCGCGTTGGCAGTGATATTACATGTTTGACCACTTCTAGATCACAATGGTAACTCCAACAGTCTCCCACTTGATCTTGAAAGTATCAAACAAAAACCTCACAAACAATGAGCGGCATCTAGCAATGCATCATTGCTCCCCAAGCAATAAGAGTTCATAACTCATAAGCCTTTATGACCAATGTTCCAGCGTTGTCTTTGTCCCTTTGTCCCTTTGTCCCTTACATCCGGAAAGAACTAGAGGCATGGACCGTGTCACCCTCATAATAGCTCAATCCAAGTTTCTTGATCTAGAACAGACTTCCAGAGAATGGTGAGCTCAATATCACATATTGACTCAACCAAGCATGGCCATGCATTTCTCAGTCCAATTCCATCAAGGGGCCCATGGATGCAACTCCTGTTATATAGGAGGACAAATCCCATATCAGCTCACACCCAAACACCCAAATGATTCGTAACGTACCCAACGACCACCCTTATCATCAACCTTCTTCAAGGAAGACTTTAGATGACATCAAAGCACGCTCTTCCTCACTTGATGAATGTTGTGACTTCAGGTCAAAGGACCACAACACCATTGTCAAATGAGACCTACTTGTGACACTTTTAAGTAACAATCCACAAAGTAGTCTCAGGTTGGGTCTGTCCAGTACAACTTGTTCACTAACAAGTACCCACGTGATGACTTGATATCACAATATCATGACCTGTGAGAACCGGTCATCAGTCAACACACATGCTAGTCTTAATGTATCATCATCACCCTTAGCTTCTACGATGATACCTCGACCAGGGACCTTTTAAGAATGAAGCTTTGAAATCATAGGCTCTCACATTCAAGTCACGTACTTGATGTCCTATGGAAGTGAACATTCTAAGGGTATTTATCACGAATTTTATTCTATCATATAGAAACAGTATATCGTAATAAAAGAACTTGACATTAATTGTAAAAGGAAATAATTGGTACACAATTCATCATATGAATAAATATTAAACAGCCAACAGAATATATATTTTACATGCAACCCACAAGACTCCCACTAGAGTTGATCACTCAGGTATCGTATACCCATTGATCTAGTATGACCATCATGCTTTCTCTACGCAAGAGGCTTTGTCAGTGGATCTGCAATATTCTCCTCAGTCGGCACTCTGCAAATGTTCACAACTCCTCGTTCGACAATCTCACGAATAAGATGTAACCGCCGAAGTATGTGCTTGGAGCGCCGATGGGATCTAGGTTCCTTAGATTGTGCAATTATACCATTGTTATCACAGTAGAGAACTACGGGACCAACAATTCTAGGAACTACATCTAGCTCGCCGATGAATTTCCTAATCCATACAGCCTCCTTCGCTGCATTTGCCGCGGTGATATACTCGGCCTCAGTTGTAGAATCAGCAACTGTCTCTTGCTTGGAACTCTTCCAGCTCACAGCTCCTCCATTCAGGCAAAACACAAACCCTGAATGAGACTTCGAATCATCCCTATCAGTTTGGAAGCTGGCATCCGTGTAACCACTTACAACGAGCTCTTCCTTTCCACCATACACCAAGAATACATCCTTAGTCCTTCTCAAGTACTTCAGGATATTCTTTACGGCTATCCAGTGACATTCACCAGGATCAGACTGATACCTGCTAGTCATGCTCAAAGCAAAAGAGACATCGGGTCGAGTACATAACATTGCATACATGATTGACCCAATTGCCGAAGCATATGGAATCAACTTCATGCGGTCCTTATCTTCACAAGATTTTGGACACTGGTCCTTAGAGAGATTTACACCATGAGACATGGGCAAAAATCCTTTCTTGGACTCAAGCATGTTGAACCGCTTCAACACCTTCTCAATGTACGTACTCTGGGTCAAACCCAGCAACTTCTTCGATCTATCTCTATAGATCTTAATATCGAGTATATAAGTCGCTTCACCCAAGTCCTTCATAGAAAAGCAGTTCCCTAGGTTGTTCTTAACAACTTTCAAGGTAGGTATGTCATTCCCGATCAACAGTATGTCATCTACATACAATATCAGGAAGACAACAATGCTCCCACTGATTCGCTTGTAAACACACGATTCATCCTCATTCTTGACAAAACCAAACTCTTTGATCTTCTCATCAAAACGAAGATTCCAACTTCTAGAGGCCTGTTTCAATCCATAGATGGACCTGTTCAGCTTGCATATTTTAGTGGCTTCATTTGGGGGTACAAAACCCTCGGGTTGTGTCATGTACACTTCCTCAAGGAGGTTTCCATTTAGGAAAGCCGTTTTGACATCCATCTGCCAGATCTCGTAGTCATAATACGCAGCAATAGCAAGCAATATCCTAATGGACTTTACCATGGCAACAGGGGAAAAGGTCTCATCATAGTCAACACCATGAATTTGCTTGAAACCCTTAGCCATCAGTCGCCCTTTGAATGTCTGTACATTCCCATCCATGTCGGTCTTCTTCTTGAAGACCCACTTGCACCCTATGGGTCGTACCCCTTCAGGTGGTTCCACCAAGTTCCAAACTTGGTTTGTATACATGGAGTCCATTTCGGATTTCATAGCCTCAAGCCATTTGTCGGAGTCCGGTCTATTCATAGCCTCTTGGTAGGTCGCTGGTTCATCATCATGATCCATAAGCAAAACATTACCTATTTGAGACACGAGAAATCCATATCTCTCAGGCTCAAATCTTGGTCTACCAGATCTACGTAGGACTTGTGTCTCTTGAGCAGGTTCTCTAGCTACAACATATTGTAGTCATGGCTCAGAATCCAATTCTGGTTCATTCACTACTTGTGGTTCTTGAACTTCTTCAAGTTCTACCTTTTGCGTCTTTCTTGACAAGAACTCTTTCTCCAAGAAGACACCCATCCTTGCGACAAACACTTTGCCCTCAGACGGTAGGTAAAGGTAATATCCTTTCGTTTCCTTAGGATATCCCACCAGATAACACTTATCTGATTTGGGCTCCAGCTTGTCAGGCATTTGACGTCGTACATATGCCTCACAGCCCCAAATTTTAATGAATGACATACTAGGACGCTTCCCAGTCCATATCTCATATGGTGTCTTTAGAACCGTTTTTGTCAGAGCGCGATTCAGTGTCATTGCAGCGGTCTCTAAAGCAAAACCCCAAAAGGAAACAGGCAAGTCTACATGACTCATCATCGACCGTACCATGTCTAACAGAGTACGATTTCTCCTCTCAGACACACCATTATGCTGCGGTGTCCTAGGTGGAGTGAGCTGTGATACAATACCACACTCTTTCAGATGATCACGGAACTCATGACTCAGGTATTCGCCACCTCGATCAGATCGGAGTGCTTTAACCTTTTTACCCAATTGATTCTCCACTTCATTCTTAAACTCTTTGAACTTTTCAAAATTTTTGGATTTGCACTTCATAAGATACATGTATCCGTATCTACTGAAATCATCAGTAAATGTAACGAAGTAGAAATACCCGCCTCTAGCCATAGAACTCATGGGTCCGCATACATCACTATGTACTATACCCAAAAGATCATCAGCCCTCTCAGTATAACCAGTGAAAGCGGCTTTAGTCATCTTGCCTAACAAACAAGACTCCCATCGCTCAAATGATTCACAATCAAATGAGTCCAATAGTCCATCTTTATGGAGCTTGGATATGCGCTTCTCGTTTATATGGCCCAAACGACAATGCCAGAGATATGTAGGATTTGAGTCATTTGTTCTTAGTCTTTTATTATTATCTACATTATAGATCGGATGGTCCAGGTTCAAAACATAAAGACCATTAAACAATTGAGCTACAGCATAACAAACATCATTCTTAAATATAGAACAACAATTGTTCTTAATTATAAAAGAAAATCCAATCATGTCTAAGCATGAAATGGATATAATGTTTCTAGTTATGGCCGGAACAAAATAACAATTATTAAATTCTATTACAAGCCCACTGGGTAAAGAAAGACGGTAAACCCCTACGGCTACAGCATCAACTCTTGCTCCATTGCCGACGCGCAGGTCCACCTCTCCTTTACTCAGCAATCTTCTCCTTTTCAGTTCCTGCACATTTGTACAAATGTGAGAACCACATCCGGTATCCAATACCCAAGATGAAGGAGCAGAAAGGTTTATCTCTATAACATAAATATTCGAAGCGGAAGTCATACCTCCCTTCATTTTCTGCAGACCCTTAATATACGAAGGACAATTCCTCCTCCAATGACCAGCCTTGCCACAGTGGTGGCATTTCCCTTCCTTCACGGTGCTCTTCTTTTTCAGCGCAGAAGATTTGGGCTCATGATGTGACTTAGGTCCCACCTTCGTCTTCTTGAAGCCCTTGGCCTTACCCTTGCCTTTATGTACCATCAATATGGGACTAGCAGGCTTGGCCTTCTTCATGTTTATCTCCGCAGTTCGCAACATGCCTAGGAGCTCGGGCAGTGTCTTGTCTATTTCATTCATGTTGTAGTTCAAGATGAACTGCTCATAACTATCCGACAACGATTGCAGGATAAGATCTGTGGCCAACTCTTGACCCAGAGGAAAACCCAGTCTCTCCAGGTTCTCTATATACCCAATCATCTTGAGTACGTGAGTACCAACCGAGTCTCGAGCTCCCATTTTGCACTGAAATAAGGCCTTCGTGACATCGAACCTCTCTTGACGAGCTTGCCCTTGAAACATTTTTTTTAGGTGCTCGTCAATCTCCTTGCACCCCATGTTCTCGTGTTGCTTCTAAAGCTCAGAGTTCATGGTGGCAAGCATAAGGCACTCGACGTCTAAGGCGTCATCGGTATACTTCTTATAAGCATCCTTATCAACACGAGACGAGTTCCCGGTCGGCACCTCGGGGGCTTCTTCTTCCAAGACGTAGAGCTTTCGCTCTTGCCTGAGAACAATTCTCAGGTTCCTATACCAGTCCATGTAATTCGTCCCACTTAGCTTGTCCTTCTCAAGGATAGCTCTCAGGGACAAGGTGGAATGTGAACCACTTGCCATGGAATTCTACAAGAATTCATGCAGAATTTAATCAGTACCAAAATTTCAAAATACAATTTATTTTAATTTGGACTTCAATTAAATACTCCCACTATTTTATTCAAATTGATAGCCCTCACTATCAATTCGGAGAGTCCATGCGAGCTACTCTCTTAGTGGACAAGATCCGTATGTCACCAACACCACGAGTCCGCTTTGGGGTTCCTCTAATAATGCGGTTATTTAGGTAGGAAACGCTTGCCAATTGCATCCTCATGCAACTCTTGTATGGCTGGTGAATAACTCCTTATTCGCATCCATCATATGGTGCATGCCAACCCTATGCCTCTAGGCACTCAACCTTTGAGGTCACCTAGTTAAGTTAGACCTGATGTCGACAGTGGGATATCACAATTATCCGCTCGCACCCTTACCAAGATAGATTAATGCACCTTGCTTTGGCAAGCCCACACTTCATCGATCGAGGCAGGAAGAGTGTCATCCATCGGAAGGCATCCGAACACTTAATATTTGATGAAGGGATTTTAATAGCAAGTTAACATTTAACCATGATCAACATTTGATCAATATGCACATCAACAGAAAAACAATTTTCTAAAATCCACATGCATCCCTTATGTGCACAACATAAGACTATCAACCTTTGATAGACAAAAGGGCTAAATCTGGACATTTAGAACTCTTCCAAATCTTCAGATTTACATGCATTGGACAAAGGCAAAGACAACTCGACTTGAAGCAGTAGACAAGCTCGTCTCTCATTGTTGGATTCAAAATCCAAAACAATACAAGGGTTCATTAACCACTTGAGGGACAGTTACTGCTAAGGAGACAACAATTTCTAACAATTAGAAATTACCACGAAATCCCAGACATCCTTGGCGGGGTTCCAAGGGGCCGCGTCCCTGGCGGGGTCTTAGGGGCAGAGCCCCTAACGGGGTCCAAGGGGCAGCACCCCTGGCGGTGGTCTCTGTACCTAGATTTGCACGTACTGGAATAACCTAACTTCTGAAACAACATTCATGACCGCAACCTCCCTCTGATACCACTGTTGGGTTTTTCTACAACCATACATCGTATGTAGGCGCAGCGGAAATAAAGAGAAACAACCCAAAAAGATTCGGATCGGCCATGAACATTGAATCAAGAAGTAATGAAAACTACTAGGCATAAATTACCTTAGTGGAGTTGGATCGAATCCAACTTAGGTGCTCCAAGAAGATGAATCCTGTCAGCGGCTATGCGAGAGTCCTCACGTAGAATGATGTCTACGTCTCTACAGTGATCCACACGAGCCGGGAGAAGAACGACTGCACCTTGCACTTCCACGAACTGCTAGGTTCGCTCCAGGAAGAACAATCACGGCGACGATCGCCGGAAGGAGGTCTGCGTAGACGAGCGAAATGGCGGAACACTTCCGTCGGCTAGGGTTCATGAGGCGGAACTCTTCCATCGGGTCTTCTTCCAGGAGGCGTAAGAAGAGCATATTGAACCCTTAAAACCGGTCCTATTTATACCCGAAGTATAAAAAGACCTAGGCAAATCGCTATCCGTAGTCCATACAGAAGAACTTGAGGTTTCTGTCAGCATTCGTCGAGTTTGCACGGAATATTCCGACGAATTCCGACGAATCATATCAGACGGCAACATTTGCCAAGTTAAGGATCTTTGTAACAATTCGTCGAGTTTCCACGGAACAATCCGACGAATCCGATGAATCATATCAGACGGCAACATTTGCCGAGCTTAGGGTCTCTGTAATAATTCGTCGAGTTTCCACGGAACGATCCGACGAATTCCGACAGCAACATTTGCTTTACCTCCCCGATTCTATATGGTGATTGGTAACCTTTACTAACACAGTCAATCTTCCAACTTCTCTACATGCTCTTATGTGCGACCCTGCAGGCTCATATCGCGTTGGCAGTGACATTACATGTTTGACCACTTCTAGATCACAATGGTAACTCCAACAGAGAGTTCGCCCGCTTTGGACGCCCTCAGGCGAGCCTGGAGTTCTTCCGAAAGAGGCATTTGCCAGCAGCTACAATAGGAGGTGGAAAATGTGGAATAGAGAAGAATAATATTGTGCGGCACCCCGTCTTGGGGGGGGGGGTATTTATAGCAGTGGGGTGGGACCCACGAGAAGATTCCAGACTGATCAGCAATCGCCGGCAAACACCCGAGGTTAGATGACTCTTTACGAGCTTGGATTAATCTCTCAAAGAGCGGGGATTGTGTACAACCCCATGTTCGCCCAAGAAGGAATGGTCTGGAAACGTGTGAGTTAAGCTAGAAATGGTCTCGTCACTAAGGAGTTGTGAGAACCATGGAGTGCGAGCCGGGGCGAGCTCGCAGGAGAGAATGCGAGACCTGGATTCTGCGGTTGTCGCTATAAGGAAGGCAAGCAAGGCCTTCGCATGCCGCTCGCCTGGAGAGGGTGTGCGAGTGGTACTCGCAAGGAGACCCGCGAGAGCTCACGCGAGTGGCGTTCTCGGTGGCCATTTGCCCAGAGGCTAAGAAGGGATATTACCCCTCTGCCCCTGGTGGCCTGCATTTAGCCCCTCCGAACAACGGAGTTTCGCTGTTAGCAGGCCAAATTGGGGTGCGCTTAGTAAAACCAAAAGGCGGAACCCCGCTATTAGCAGACCAATCTAGAAAAACTATAAATAGGACCCTAAGGGCACCTTTGGAGAGGACTTCTTTTTGGCTTCTCTCTCCTCAGGTCATCTTTGGTTAGCATCCTCAAAGCTTTCCAAGGTGCCCGACTATAGTTCTTGGCTTAGGAGAGGAAGCGCTCTACGATCTTCCGGGTGTGTGGTGGGACCTCCACACTGTCGCCAAGGGTCTCAGCTTCAGGTCTTCAGTCCAGTTGCTCCGAGGGATCAGTAAGCGTGAGTTGCACCTATCTTTGGGGTCCGAACTCCTCGTTGGGCCGAATCCCGATTCCAACATTTTTGGTGCGGTGAGCCTGGACAGCAGCTAGTGCAAGAAAATTTCAAGGAAGAAGCATGGTGGGAGATGAGGAGCAGGGCGATGAGTTTGTTTTCAAAAAAGAGTAATATATCTCATGACTGTATTTTAAAAATGAGTAATTTACTGGTGTATTGAAATTATTTGGAAGTTTTATATAATTGAACAAAGCCGCATATATATACTACAACAAAATCGTTATTCAACAATATTTTTGTATTCCTTTAACGACGATCTACGAAGCATCGATACGCTGAAAACAGGGTCGTACCCGTACCATATACGTTTTCGGTACGGGGTACGCGTTTGGTACGCCGCATTACGCAAATTCTTCTTCTTCTTCTTCCTGCAATTAATAAATTCCAAAAAAAATTCCTGCTAGCTGTCATCAATTCATCTTCCTGCAAAATAATGATATGTATGAATATGTGTAGTGCTGAGTGAGTAATAAAAGCAAACACAAAGAAGACACAGCAACAAGAAAATAAAATGCATAAAACAAGCAACCAGAAGACACAAGATATATAGTAGTTCCACAATCAACCTAGGTACTTCTACTCTTCTACCCACTGGTAGGAATCCACTACAGGTTTTTGATCAGGTGCCCTGCCACCATATGAGCTTTTGATAAGGTAACTCAAAAACCAAATCACAGGTTTTTGCTAAGGTGCCCTGTCACCGGGAGTTAACTTTTGAAGGGAGCTATAACCCTTTGTACAGGAAGGAATAAAGAAAACAAAAAGTTATAGTGTTCTTCTCTTTCTGAGAAGACTCTTGAGATCCTGATGGGTTGTTGAGAATGGATCTTTGATGAAGATGTTGAGGAGCTCCCCCTGCCTGATATGAATTGATGACAGCTTGTGGAGGCTTCTTCTCTTGATTGTAATAACTCCTTTTCTTTATGCAGTTTGATCCTGAGCAAATGATATTGGTTGAGTGTCTCAGGATGAAGATGATCTGCAAAAAGGAGTTAGCAAAAAGAAGATAAATAATATGTTAGATCTGCTTCTTCTTTTTGCTCCTCTGTTTTTCTCTTCCTGGTTCTTCCTATTCATTTGTCTTGTTCTATCTTATTGTTCTCTCTTTTTGTTCTGTCTTGTTTTCTTCTCTGCTCTTCTCCTTGTATATATTCTGGAGAAAACTTCTGGCCTAATTTGAATTCTTGCCCGACAAGGAAGGATATAATATCTCTTTAATTTCCTAGATTCCTCGAGCAGACAAATTGCCATCTTTAGCTTATCTGCAACGGCTATATCATTTAATGCTGCAACGGCTATAATGTTAATTTATAAAGGCAGCAATATATAGCAATATATAAATATAGATGATTAAAATATTGCTTTAATCAGATATAAGAATATTAGTCGAACTGAGAATAACAATATATAAAGCTGGGAGAAATTCGTCGAGCTCAGCTTCAAGTTCGTCGATCTGAACATTTGATTCGTCGTTCTGAGCTTCTGTTGAATATTCGTCGAACGCAGCTTTTCGTCGACCGCTGAGATGGGCTGGATCATCGACCGCTGAGATATTGAGCTGTTTGTCGAACACAGCTTTTTGTCGACCGCTGAGACGGGGTCTGTTCGTCGACAACTGAGACAATCTGTTCATCGACCGCTGAACCGGGGTCTGTTCGTCGACCGCTGAGATGATTTGTTCGTCGACCGCTGAACCACTGAGATGGGATCATCGAGCGCTGAGCCGGTTGGATTTTGTCGAGCGCAGAATGAATACCATTCATCGAGCGCAGAGCGTCGTTCGTCAAACGCAGGTAGTAGTTCGTCGAGCGCAGAGAACATGTATAATTTTTATCTTTCTCTTATTTTCTCAGCCTATTAACTATATATATTTTCAGCCTACTATCTTAATGGGATTTGATCTAAGTTATAAGATGTGTTATGATAGAAACTTAGACATTAAAGATGGATCCTAACTCAAATCAAAACTAAGGTTCCAACAATCTCCCCCTATTTGAGTTGGGATCCTAATCCAAATTAAGACCAGGTTCTAACAATCTCCCCTATATGGTTTAGGATACCTAAGCATAAAAAGTCTTGAATAACTTAAGGCTTAAGGGTCAGAGATCATTTCTGAGAATAATATAAAGTTTGTTTAGAATTTATTTGTTCTTTTTGAAAACATTTAATCATAAATTATATTGTTTTCTTCTTCTTTTAAAATACATTTAAGCAATTTCTGATTCCTAAATTTTGATTTAAATAGGATTTTTAATATTATGAATTGCTAGCTGTTATTGGATTCTAAGGAATTTTTAAAATCAGAAAAACATTGCCCGATACCTTCCTTCTATAGAATACCGTTAATCAGAAGAGACTCACACTTAGTGCTCTGATTATTTCCGATCTATGCAATCTGAGTAGAATGCTCAACATGATTTTTGGAGAAAATCTGTAAGAATGTGAAGTTATCTGACTTTGTTTTTAAGATAGAAAAATTCAAATGAATCTTATAGTTGCTGTTTAATTATAAAAGTTTTAAAATGGATAAAAACAAATGCCTTATAATTAGATATATTGGTCTTTTTATCTCATTAAAATATAAATTTGAAATATTATTTAGATTTTGCTGAACATAAAATATTTCTTTTTCCTTAAAAGATTGTTCAAATTTATTTTTCAAGGAAATATTTTTTTCCTCTGATATTTTCAAATTTTCTTTAAGTTTATCATAAGTTAAATTGTTTATTGTTAACTCTTTTCTGATTTTATTTTCAGATTTTATTAAACCTATACATGGAATTTTAGAATCTGATTTGATTTGTCCTGAAGTAAAATTAGGAGTTGAAGTTACCTCAGTTACCTTATCTGATTCAGATTCAAATTATGCATCTGAGTAGTGGTTTGAGCCATATATGGCCAACATGCAGAATCTTCTGGCCTTTTGTTCTTCCTCTTCTTCTTCTTCTTCACTTAGACTTGAAAATGGTTCTGCATCATAAATACAGTTAGTGGAAGAAGTGGAATAATATTCATTTACCATCCTTGAGAGGGAGTTCCAGATTGCTCTTGCTGAAGTGCAATCAGCCACTTTTTGAAGAATGTCTTTTGACATTGACTGAACCAATATGTCCAAGGCCTTTGCATCAGCACTTATCAACTTCTCTTGATCATCTGTTGAAGTTAATGTTGATGATGAATGTCCTATCAAAATGGAATTATAAATTTCTTCATCTATTGCATTCATATATAATCTGATTCTAACTTGCCATAAGGAAAATCTATCCAAATTAAAGATTGGTGGATTTGAAAATTCTACTTGTTCCATTAGATTTTTATAAAAACCTTTTTAAAAGAAAATTAAGAACGTCAATTGGGCGCTACCAACTCTCCCAAAAGCCCGGACTGATGGGAAGGGCACTACTTTTTCTTTAAGGAAGTAGGAAAGGCGCTACGGGTCAAGTGAAGGAACGCTGGGCCCAACAATCCCCCCCAGCATCCAGCACGACCCGCAAGCTCAGAGGTGCTCCACATGGCTCAGAGGTGGCGCACCACATGGCTCAGAGGTGGCTTTTCACATGGACGCGGTCGCCTGACCCTTCAGGACCAACACAGGTAGAGAAATTTTAGGATTTAATCAGCGCCACCCCGGCTTCGAACCCGCAACCTGTTTTGATACCACTTGTAGGATCAAGCGCAACCAACTCTCCCAAAAGCCTGGACTGATGGGAAGGGCACTACTTTTTCTTTAAGGAAGTAGGAAAGGCGCTATGGGTCAAGTGAAGGAACGCTGGACCCAACAACGCCGCATTACGCAAATTCTTCTTCTTCTTCTTCTTCCTGCAATTAATAAATTCCAAAAAATTCCTGCAATTAAATTCTTGCTTGCTGTTGTACAGAAATTCAATTCAAATTTTCATGCAATTGATTTCCTGCAATTAAATTCCTACTTGCTTTGCTCTGCTGTGCAATTCCTGCTTTCCTGCATTCCTGCAATTCCTGCAAATTTCTGTACAGAAATCTCTCAAATTTCTGTACAGAAATCTCTCAAATTTCTATGCAGAAATCTGAGAAATTTTTGTGCAGAAATTTGAGGGAATGTATGTGCAGAAATCTCTGAAAAGCTGCAAAGATTTTCTGTTCTGCTCTGTTTTTGTGAAAAAAATCTATGGATAAGTTGTAATTTTTGTATTATTGCTTTTTTCATCTTGTTCTTATTACATCAAATATGTCTCAATCACAATCTCCGAATAGTGTCACTGGTTCAACTTCTACTTCAGCAACAAGTAGATTTATTTCTGATGACGCAAACAAGGATGATAATGCACCACTCTGGGATTATGTATCTCTTATTCATAGTAGAGAAGTTGGTGGCGAAAACAAAAATGGAAATGTAATTTTTGTGAGATTGATTTCAGTGGCTCGTATTCTAGGGTCAAGAGCCACTTGCTAAAAATATCTAGGAATGGTATTAGGGTATGTCCAAAGGTTACCCAGGAGTATTTAAAAGAGCTTCAAAGAGTGGTTCTTACTTCAGAAGAAAAATGCAAACCGGCTCCCAAGGTATTATTGTTTCCTAATGCAAGTCAAACTTCTCAATTAATTGGAGAAACAAAAAAAGAAGAGGTGGACCTATTGATATGGCTTTCCAAAATAAAGCCAGAGATGAGTTGAGGAGCCACATAGCAAGGATGTTTTATTCTGGTGGTTTGTCATTTCATCTAGCTAGAAATCTGTATTATATTAGTTCATATAACATTGCCGCTAATCATAATCTTGATGGATTTGTTCCTCCAGGATATAATGCTCTAAGAACTACTCTTTTGCAAAAAGAAAAATCCAATATCACTAGAATGCTTCAGTCAATTAAAGATACTTTGCCCCAAAAGGGAATCATCATAGTTAGTGAGGGTTGGACAGATGCTCAAAGGAGACCTTTGATTAATTTTATGGCGGCCTCTGAGGATGGTCCTATTTTTTTAATGGCAGTTGATGCATCAGGAGAGTACAAGGATAGACATTATATTGCAAATTTGATGATTGAAGTTATTAATGAAGTTGGAGCCGAAAATGTTATACAACTTATCACAGATAATGCACCAGTGTGTAAGGCAGCAAGAGCAATTGTTGAGGCACGATTCCCATATATATTTTGGACACCTTGTGTTGTGCACACCTTAAATCTAGCATTAAAAAATATTTGCGCAGCCAATAATACCGATCGTTGTGCAACAGTTAGAGAACAATGCGGATGGACAACTCAAGTGGCTAATGAAGCTCAATCAATCAGGACTTTCATAATGAATCATCAATACAGGTTGAACATGTATAACTTTTTTGTTTCATTGAAGTTACTTGCAGTTGATGAAACACGATTTGCTTCCACTATAGTGATGTTGAAAAAGTTTAAACTTGTAAATATGGGCTTGCTTAATATGGTTAGATGTCCTGAATGGACTATGTATAGATCAGATGATGTTGAGAAAGCTCTAGAGATTAAAAACATCATCTATAATGATAAATGGTGGGATGACGTGGGCAAGATCCTGGATATAACAAGACCCATATTTGATATGCTTAGGGTTTGTGATACCGAAAAACCTAACCTTCATTTGGTATATGACATGTGAGATTCAATGATAGAAAATGTGAAGATTGAAATATATAGACACAAAAAGTTAATGGACTTGGAAGCTCATTGCCCTCTTTATGAGGCAATTTATGATGTCCTCGTTGATCGATGGACCAAAAGTTGCACACCACTATATTGCATGACTCATTCTCTTAATCCAAGGTATTTTTTTCTTATTTAATATTTAACATTTACAATGATTTATCTATTTACTATATGCTTTTATTTGTAGGTATTATAGTCGAGATTGGCTTGACGGAGGGCCAAATAGAGTTGCTCCAAATACAGATGAGGTGATTTCTATGGAGAGGAATAAATGCTTAAGAAGATACTTTCCTGATGTGATGGAGAGGAATATAGTAATCAATGAGTTCTCGAGGTTCACAGGCCATGGTCAAGCTTTTAGTGAGCCAGATAGTTTGGAGAGCAGAGCTTCATTATTGCCTAAAGATTGGTGGAGTTACTATGGGACTTCAACACCTAAATTGCAAAAAATGCTTTGAAGCTTTTAGGTCAACCTTCTTCATCATCCTGCTGTGAGAGAAATTCAAGCACATACTTATTCATTCACTCATTGAGAAGAAACAAAATTCTACCACAACGAGCTGATGATTTGGTGTATGTGCATAGTAATCTACGCCTATTATCGAGGAGAAACAAAATCTACAATCAAGGAAGGAGCAGAATGTGGGATATAGGAGGAGATGCATGGGCAGATCCTTTAGATGGAGTTAGCATGCTTATAATTGCCAACTTGTCTTTAGATGAGCCAGAAATTGAAGATGCCTTGATCTCCAACAATACGGAGGAAGATGAAGAAAATGAGTGATGAACATCGTTAAATTTGAAATGATTATGAATATTTCATGTCTAAGAACTTCATGTTATATTGCATTATTTATGGACTTGTACTTTAATTGATTATTTATGCTTCATGTTTTATTATTTTGAGAATTTATAATTGCATTTTTAATATATACATATATATTTATTATATTTAATACAAAGTATCCCGCCGCACCCGTATCCTTGGTTTTTAAATTTTGTCGTACCGTTGTACCGGATACGTATCGTGCCCGGTACCCGTACCTGTACCGGTGCTTCCTAGACGACGATTTATAAGCGTCGTGATAGTTTTTGTATAAATACATGATAGGTAGTCTATCTACAAGAGCTTATTACAGCATATATTAAAAAGACGTCATGATAGGCAGTTTATCCATCACGACACTTTTTGAAAAACATTGCGAAAGATGTTTACCTTATCATGATGTTCATTACACAATGTCAGCATAGCCAAAAACTCAACAAAGCTTTCTCAAAAAACATTGTAACCTGATGCATTTCAAGAAAAAAATTAAAACATATAGAAATTTATGCTCACCAAATCATTTAAACACTCATCAAAACTTTAAAACTAATTAAGTATCTATAATTTAAATTACAAATATGAATAATATTTTAACATAAAAATAATTTGATAAATATTTCAGATAATTTAGAGAGTGGTATTAAGAGACATTGAGAGATTCTTTCCAAACGAAAATAATAACCATCATACGTAAGAAAGCAAGAGCGACTTACTACTCATGAGCCAAGTACTCGGTTACACATTGCAACAATGAACACATAGTTTTGTAAGAAATATATTTAAAGCATTAAAAAATTAAGAGCGAAGTAACTTATTAATCAAATACTCGATTAAATGGTAGTGGTACACAACTAATATGACATTCCGTAGTTCCTCGAAGAAGGAGAAAGCTAGCAATACATACCTATAGTTCCTCAAAGAAGGAGAAGCTCCAGCTCGGATCTCCCACAAAAACGGGAAAGTACTAGGGTTGAATTGCCAGGCAAAATTTCTCCAAGCACAGACGAGCCCGGAATGGGGAAACAGAAGATCGTGAAGCATGGGAACGAGAAAGCTTTCATCTATCCTACCAAACGGCGGGAAAAAACTTACATGCGGCCAACGTGAGAATAGGAAAGGGGATCCCATCGTTGGCGAACACCAAAGGAGACCTCTGAACAATCTTCAAAGGAGCTCTCTTTTGTGTGGAATGCAGCGTGTCTTCAAATGAGAGCTCATGGCCCTTTTTATAGCCTTCGAGAGGGACATCTTTGTACCTGTGTCGTCATAACTACTCGACAGTAAAATAGGAACTCTCGATCAGGGGCACTCAGATCGCCATTTTTGCCAATATGATGATCTTGCCCCCCGGTAGTTCAGGAAATTTGGGTAGTTCGGGAAGTTCGGGCGGAACCGGCGACGACAACGATGATGAATGCGATGGAATGTTGCATCGATTATGGAGGCAAGGCAAAAGGCGGCGCACCTGTGTACGGGAGAGTACTCCTATGCGTGGGTGCGCGTGAAAGAATGTCTGGGAGCGTGGAGGAATCATGCGCGCTCATGTGCGAAGGAAGGACCAAGCGCGCCCGTGTGCATGGGAGAGGTATTGAGAGAGGTGATGTGCACAAGCGCACGCAGCATAGACTCGGTGCACCTGTGCACGTGAGAGAAGTTCCTCGTGTGAGGGGCGTGCAGAGGGTGGGTGTCGCGCAGCCAGGGAAGCCACGTGGTTGGGGTGGCCGTGTGGCCAGCGTCGCTCGGGCTCGGCGCGTCGTCACGCTGCTGCGATTGTGGGGTGGTTGTCACTTCCCCACTAAGGTGGTACGGTTATTCACACCCCCAATATGGGGATGTGCGGCGATTCACACCCTTGCAATGGAGGATTCAGACTATTCGCACCCTTATTATGGAGGATTTGGTATATTCGCACCCCCATTATGGAGGATTCAGCCTATTCGCACCCCCATTATGGAGGATTCAGGCTATTCGAACTCCCATAATGGGGGAGGTGCTGCTATCCACACCCCCATTTAATTCGATTTATTGGGGGGGGGACCCTATCAAGATTATAAATAAAATATGAGATGAAGTTTCCCCGCTAGCTCAAGCTTCTCTTCCATTATTAGCTTCAGCTTTTTTCTCTCCAAGTAAGCTTAAATAGGTTGTTCCTTTCTGCATTTCCCATTTGTGGTCATTTTTCCTTCTGAATAAAGCTGATGGTGCCCAATTTTCCCCGATGTTAATTCATTCCACTAATTATGTTGGATGATAAACCTCGCATGCACAAGTATGAAGGAGATGTCATAATGAAGAATGAACAAGAGGAGATGTCATAATGAATAATGGCCAAGACCACCTAATGTTATCTTTCTATCCACATAAAAGTCTTTTTGGAGATTAAAAAATATTTGTGTCATTGTTGGTGCCAAAAATGGTACCAACTCCACGATCGCTCGAACTGAAGGATGGGGGGTAAGACTGTTGAATGGCCGATTACTTTGAGCTGAAGGAAAGGCTATTTTATTGATATAAAGCTTGAGTTACAACTGAGGTTACAACAGAAAAGAATGAAAAAACATCATAAGACTTGAAGAAAAAGGGCCTGGAGGGAGACGGGGAGGTCTCCGGAAAGAGTGACGGGCGGTCTCGGTGGTCACTCAAAACTGAGACCGCTCTAACCACTGGCTGGAACTGGAAGCTCTCCAAAAGGTCCTCCAACTGGTACCCCTACCCCTCAATTTATAGACGCAGGGGCCTGCCCGAACGGGCAGATCTGGAAGGTAACGGGCTGCCCGGAACTACTGAGATCGCCTGAGACCGCTACTGAGACCGCTGAGATCGTCTGGACCTGCTGAGATCGTCTGGGCCTTCTGAGATCGTCTGGGCCTTCTGAGATCGTCGACTGAGACCGCTGAGGTCGTCTGGACCTGCATCACCTAAACAGAACAGAATCAGCCTAAGGAAACTTCCCACGAGGTAGGTCGCCAAGGGGCGACCTCCGGGCTGAGATCGCCCAGGGCTGGGCGATCTCCCCTCGGGGGAGGTCGCCAAGGGGCGACCTCCGGGCTGAGATCGCCCAGGGCTGGGCGATCTCCCCTCGGGGGAGGTCGCCAAGGGGCGACCTCCGGGCTGAGATCGCCCAGGGCTGGGCGATCTCCCCTCGGGGGAGGTCGCCAAGGGGCGACCTCCGGGCTGAGATCGCCCAGGGCTGGGCGATCTACCCTCGGGGGAGGTCGCCAAGGGGCGACCTCCGGGCTGAGATCGCCCAGGGCTGGGCGATCTCCCCTCGGGGGAGGTCGCCAAGGGGCGACCTCCGGGCTGAGATCGCCCAGGGCTGGGCGATCTCCCCTCGGGGGAGGTCGCCAAGGGGCGACCTCCGGGCTGAGATCGCCCAAGGCTGGGCGATCTCCCCTCGGGGGAGGTCGCCAAGGGGCGACCTCCGGGCTGAGATCGCCCAGGGTTGGGCGATCTCCCCTCGGGGGAGGTCGCCAAGGGGCGACCTACGGGCTGAGATCGCCCAGGGCTGGGCGATCTGCCCTCGGGGGAGGTCGCCAAGGGGCGACCTCCGGGCTGAGATCGCCCAGGGCTGGGCGATCTCCCCTCGGGGGAGGTCGCCAAGGGGCGACCTCCGGGCTGAGATCGCCCAGGGCTGGGCGATCTCCCCTCGGGGGAGGTCGCCAAGGGGCGACCTCCGGGCTGAGATCGCCCAGGGCTGGGCGATCTCCCCTCGGGGGAGGTCGCCAAGGGGCGACCTCCGGGCTGAGATCGCCCAGGGCTGGGCGATCTCCCCTCGGGGGAGGTCGCCAAGGGGCGACCTCCGGGCTGAGATCGCCCAAGGCTGGGCGATCTCCCCTCGGGGGAGGTCGCCAAGGGGCGACCTCCGGGCGAGGACAAGGACGCCCAAAAAGAAGGGCGGCGGCGACCTCCCGGGGGAGGAGTCACGCGAGGCACGAAAGAAAGACCACCCAGGTGATAGGAGACCACCAGGGCTCGGAAAACCAACTCGAGGGGATCGCCGATTCCGGGTAAAACATAATCCCCGCATTTTTTTAAGTTTTGAAAAAACTTCGAAAAAATTAAGACTTACCCACGAGAATCGCGATCCACTTTCCTGTCATATTAAAGCATGTATGATAGAAAAATGCAAGTACCTGTGCGAACTTACTACATCCAGGCATGGTTGAAAAACTCTATCTCTATAAGAGAACTCGCGTCCATTTGATGTTTTGTGAGTACCTGAAAAGAACTAGTGTGCACCTGGCTACCTCTGTAAAAGACCGGTTAAAGCAGGTATAAAAGAAACATATGTTATATGAGTACCTGGAGAGAAGATGTGAACACTTTTTTCTGTGTGTGCAAAAGAAATGCTGAGCAGGTATGTGGAAAAGTAAAGACTCATCAGGTATCTGAAACAACTTGTTGATACTTATCTTGTCCATATTTGAAGTACAATCGATAATTAAGAATGGCGATGTTGTGGTTGTCAAAACTTCTTTGGAGAAGACATTAACTTTGGCCATTTGAAACTGCTTTGTTATGAAATAATTTCGATTTTAAATGGCGATCTTTAATATTCGAGATGCTTTGCAGAGGTATCAGATCATAATAATCCATAAATGATGCTTCTGAATGTTGTTATGAACTTTGATAATTGAAGGTGTCAAATAATTCAAACCGCTCCTTCTGCGAATGAGAAATGAATCTTGAAAAATATTGGTCTTTCGAGATAAAATATTGACGATCTAAGCTTTTCAGACCGCTTCTTTGTTGAATAATAGAAGAAAAGGCCTCATGAATACTTTCATGTGTTTAGATTGCTTGATAAACAGATGAGTACTCAAGGTCTTCTAGGGAGAAACCAGATTACGATAACCCATACATAATGATCTTGAATTCTTTTAGTCCCATTTGAGTGATCTTCAAGGGACGAACGCCGGTGTGGATGAAAAGATAAATGTTTGATGGATTCATGTTGGAAGATTGATGTAAAAATTACTCCAACAATCTCGGACTGTCTTCTAGCTGAAAAATTAAAGAACATCTCAAAAAAGTCTTGATATACTTCAGATCGCTTGAGCAGGTGAACGCTCATGTTGTGGTCTTAATTTCAACAGACAGCCTGAAATAAGTATGAGGTTCTCATCTGATGACCATAAATGTCTCAAAACACCTGTCAGAAGAAGCTTCTTTGAAGAGAACCAGTTAACACACTTCAATACTTCAGATTGCCATAAATTCCTCAAAAAACTCTGGAAATCCCACCGGCAATCTTTAACTTCCAAATCTTGGAGAAAATTAAGGCGGCGGTCTCAAAACTGAGATTGCTGAAGAAACCTGAAAAAACCAAATAAACTCTGGAAATCCCACCGGCAATCTCTAACTTCCAAATCTTGGAGAAAATTAAGCCGGCGGTCTCAAAACTGAGATTGCTGAAGAAACCTGAAAAACCAAATAAACTCTGGAAATCCCACCGGCAATCTCTAACTTCCAAATCTTGGAGACAATTAAGCCGGCGGTCTCAAAACTGAGATTGCTGAAGAAACCTGAAAAACCAAATAAACTCTAGAAATCCCACCGGCAATCTCTAACTTCCAAATCTTGGAGAAAATTAAGCCGGCGGTCTCAAAACTGAGATTGCTGAAGAAACCTGAAAAACCAAATAAACTCTGGAAATCCCACCGGCAATCTCTAATACTTAGAGTCCATTCACCTTTAGTGAAATAACAACTTACTGCTCACAGAACCCACTGATTAACAAAAATCTGGGAATGAAAAAATCTGGAGCAACTCAACATAATTTTTCCCTGGAAACCTTTCATGTGAAATCGACCCAGCCCCAGCCCTACCGGCTAATAAAAGTCGGTAGCGGGAGCTCACAAATCAATGAACATAACCATTCTTTTAATCTCAATCAGATATCTCAACTATTGATGGTAA
Organism: Dactylorhiza incarnata; assembly: GCA_033032865.1. Taxonomy (NCBI): domain Eukaryota; kingdom Viridiplantae; phylum Streptophyta; class Magnoliopsida; order Asparagales; family Orchidaceae; genus Dactylorhiza; species Dactylorhiza incarnata. The sequence goes on from JAWHQI010000078.1 coordinate 2,832,808, forward strand.
TCATCATATAGGAAGAGATTGAGGGAGAGAAAGGTTGGGAGAAAGGGGGTTGGGCTACCACTACACATCTGCGAGTGATTCGAGCGAGATGTGGTCGTTGTGGGTTTTACGACCCGGAGAAGAAGAGAGAATTGGAGATGTTACTTCCATATTTCCTATCAAACAATAGGGATGGTATTTCCTTTCATATCCATGTCTACGTATTTCACGAGGTATTAACGTAAACAAGAAAAGGTAAAGTGATGTTAAAGCTTTACTCGTTCCGGTTGATCTGGCCAATTTCTACTTTTCATATCAACGTATTTGTAGAAATTTGAATGTAGACAGGTAAATGTAAGTGAAAGTAAAGTAATGAAAGAGTATTAAACGTACTTGGCTGGATGTCCGCAGTGAATATGGGTATGAAGATTGATATAGTTGACTGCTGAAAAACATCCTTGAGATGATAACTGCTTGTAGAACACAGAACTGCTATTCTTATTACAAGCAAAACTTAGAAAATAAAAGATGGAGTAACTCCAAACAAATGGGAGACATACAAAACAAAATTGACACTATCTCATCTATATTTCATGCATTTATTTTATTGAAGGAAAGAAAATCTGCTTTGTGAAGTTGTCTTTGCTGGAACATAAGATCTTCATGTTATTAAGCAATATAATCCTGTAATTTTCCTGCCTTCAATAGTTGGTCTATCAATTTTTGGAGAGCACGACAATCATTTGTATCATGACCAGCAGCTAAATGATATAAGCAGTAGAGTTCTTGATTGCGTTTTGCAACATTAGACCTCATAGGATGGGGTCTTTCATACTCTGGCATATTCCGAACAATTGGAAGAACATCTTCCAAAGGGATATTCAGCTGACAAGGTCCTTTTGAGCAAGTTTCATATTGAAAAGTTGTAGGATCATAAGACATGATGGGAGAGACTTCCAAGTATGGAGATGGCATATCTTGTTGAGATGGAGTAGACATATCCGGAGGAGGTGAATAAGACTTGAACTGCTCATCTTGCGGAGGGATTTGTGATGAAGATGATTGATGATGATGATAATATCTATTCACCCGATGCCGCCTAGTGCGCCGGTTCCGAGAATTCATATAATTAGGATTCATTGCCTCACCTTGAATAAACCGGTTTGCTATTTCGATGAGGTGCCTATAAGACTTGGGCTCATTTGCGGTAACTTTGAATTTGAGAGGGCCTTCTTGGAGTCCGTTGATTAAAGCAACTTGATACAGTTCTTGATCTGCACTAACAATTTGAATAATTTCTCTCTGGATTCTATCGACATAGTGGGCGAGAGTTTCGTTAACTCCTTGCTTGATTCGGAAAAGGGCTGCGACACCTTTTTTCCTCTTTTTGTTGGTAGAAAACCTTAAGAGAAACAATCTCCGCAAATCCATAAGGCAAGCAATTGATCCAGATGGCAAGCTATAGAACCATTCTCTAGCATGACTGTCAAGGGTCATAACAAAGAGCTTGCACTTGACGCCATCCATTAATGCTCTTAAAGAAATGGCTGTCTCAAAGGCTTGGAGATGGGAGAAGGGATCTTCTTTTCCAGTGAAGGTTGGCAGACGAGGTTCTCTAAAACTGTCAGGAGCAGTCACCCAACGAACTCTATCTGTGAAGGGAGAAGGATCTTCCTCTTCAACCAAATCTGGAGGAGATGAAGGATAATACGCATCAGCTGGGGCTGGAAAATTGGTACAGTTTTCCTGAGGGTTAGGCATTTCTACGGGACCTCCCTGGGCAACTGGCCTGAAACATTTAGGTCGAGTGGCCGCAAACTCAGCTTGGGGTGGAAAAGGAACAAATGGATCCACAAATCGAGGAGGAGGAGGAGCTTTCTCAACAGGAGGCTGAACTTTTGGTATCTCCATTGATACCCAAAAAACAGGAATTGCCGAAAAGGGAAAAAGCTGCGATAACTTCCAAACGGAGTCGAATTTTGGAATTCTGAGGGCAGAAAAATGCTTGAACGGGGAACCCGGTTCAATTTTTGGATTGTTCAGGCCGAGACGGTCGCAACAGGCTTTGAATTTCTGAATTCCGACACCCGGATCAAAAGTTATGACCGTTTGAAGTTTTGATGTATTTCAGGTCGAATTCCTCGCAACCGTTGTTTCACCAACTACTCAAAATCTGAAGGTCGCGTGTTAGTTCTGTTGGTGCCAAAAATGGTACCAACTCCACGATCGCTCGAACTGAAGGATGGGGGGTAAGACTGTTGAATGGCCGATTACTTTGAGCTGAAGGAAAGGCTATTTTATTGATATAAAGCTTGAGTTACAACTGAGGTTACAACAGAAAAGAATGAAAAAACATCATAAGACTTGAAGAAAAAGGGCCTGGAGGGAGACGGGGAGGTGTCCGGAAAGAGTGACGGGCGGTCTCGGTGGTCACTCAAAACTGAGACCGCTCTAACCACTGGCTGGAACTGGAAGCTCTCCAAAAGGTCCTCCAACTGGTACCCCTACCCCTCTATTTATAGACGCAGGGGCCTGCCCGAACGGGCAGATCTGGAAGGTAACGGGCTGCCCGGAACTGCTGAGATCGCCTGAGACCGCTACTGAGACCGCTGAGATCGTCTGGACCTGCTGAGATCGTCTGGGCCTTCTGAGATCGTCTGGGCCTTCTGAGATCGTCGACTGTGACCGCTGAGGTCGTCTGGACCTGCATCACCTAAACAGAATAGAATCAGCCTAAGGAAACTTCCCACGGGGGAGGTCGCCAAGGGGCGACCTCCGGGCTGAGATCGCCCAGGGCTGGGCGATCTCCCCTCGGGGGAGGTCGCCAAGGGGCGACCTCCGGGCTGAGATTGCCCAAGGCTGAGCGATCTCCCCTCGGGGGAGGTCGCCAAGGGGCGACCTCCGGGCTGAGATCGCCGAGGGCTGGGCGATCTCCCTCCCCTCGGGGGAGGTCGCCAAGGGGCGACCTCCGGGCTGAGATCGCCCAGGGCTGGGCGATCTCCCCTCGGGGGAGGTCGCCAAGGGGCGACCTCCGGGCTGAGATCGCCCAGGGCTGGGCGATCTCCTCTGGGGGGAGGTCGCCAAGGGGCGACCTCCGGGCTGAGATCGCCCAAGGCTGGGCGATCTCCCCTCGGGGGAGGTCGCCAAGGGGCGACCTCCGGGCTGAAATCGCCCAGGGCTGGGCGATCTCCCCTCGGGGGAGGTCGCCAAGGGGCGACCTCCGGGCTGAGATCGCCCAAGGCTGGGCGATCTCCCCTCGGGGGAGGTCGCCAAGGGGCGACCTCCGGGCTGAGATCGCCCAAGGCTGGGCGATCTCCCCTCGGGGGAGGTCGCCAAGGGGCGACCTCCGGGCTGAGATCGCCCAGGGCTGGGCGATCTCCCCTCGGGGGAGGTCGCCAAGGGGCGACCTCCGGGCTGAGATCACCCAGGGCTGGGCGATCTCCCCTCGGGGGAGGTCGCCAAGGGGCGACCTCCGGGCTGAGATCGCCCAGGGCTGGGCGATCTCCCCTCGGGGGAGGTCGCCAAGGGGCGACCTCCGGGCTGAGATCGCCCAGGGCTGGGCGATCTCCCCTCGGGGGAGGTCGCCAAGGGGCGACCTCCGGGCTGAGATCGCCCAGGGCTGGGCGATCTCCCCTCGGGGGAGGTCGCCAAGGGGCGACCTCCGGGCGAGGACAAGGACGCCCAAAAAGAAGGGCGGCGGCGACCTCCCGGGGGAGGAGTCACGCGAGGCACGAAAGAAAGACCACCCAGGTGATAGGAGACCACCAGGGCTCGGAAAACCAACTCGAGGGGATCGCCGATTCCGGGTAAAACAGTCATCTAATAGGGATGGGGTTTATATTAGTTTATTGTATATGAATATGCGCATGTGTTTGACCCATGCTTTGTAATGATGTGCTTGGCCTCTATATAAAGTCCATTCTATCCATTGTAATGGCATAACTTTTGAATCAATGTAATCCTCAAGTTTCTTAGCTTGTCTTCTCCCCCACCTCTCTAGTTTTCGTTTAATTTCTTCATAAAATTCCAACATGGTATCAAAATGAGGTTTTGTTGGTTGGTCGATCTCGCCAGGGGGACTTTGTGGAAATCAGATTTCAACGAGACTATGTCGTTTAATTTATTTTTTATGAACATGGGTTTGTGTTTGACCCATGCTTTGTAATGATGTGCTTGGCCTCTATATAAAGGCCATTCTATCTATTGTAATGGTATAACTTTTGAATCAATGTAATCCTCAAGTATCTTAGCTTGTCTTCTCCCTTATCTCTCTAGTTTTCGTTTATCTTCTTCTTAAAATTCCAACAAATTCTTGTATGTATTTACAAAATTAATTCAAAGTTATTAAGAATATGAAGAGTCATTTAAAAGTCTTTATAAAGCCTTCTCTTGCATACAGTTTTTTCTTCCTCTCCTCATCAACATCCCTCTCCATCTCTCACTCTAACCCTCTCCCTAACTCTCTATCTCTCTATCTCTCTCTCTCTCTCTCTCTCTCTCTCTCTCTCTCTCTCTCTCTCTCTCTCTCTCTCTCTCTCTCTTTCTCTCTCTTATTTTCTCTCCTTTTCTTGGAAGATCAAAAACATTATGGGGGCTTTGCTGCAGACAGAAGGCGGAAGGGAAAGATGTAGAAATTGTCGAGGTCAATGAAGGAGATGAGAGATGGCTCATGCATTGCAACTCGAGCCATGACATTTTGCTCTAGGGCTATGCTGGACTTAAGAGGTAACTATTGTTGTTTCTTGGTTAGTTTTTCTTTTTCTTTTTCTCTGGAGAATAAATGACAGTAGCCTTTATATAATATTTTGTATCCCGGTAAAATTCGTCGGACCTATAATGAAATTACCACAGAATTATCTTCTTTTGATAGATCTTTAGAATTAATTATGTTTTTTTGAAATGTAAACATTTGTAAGAAATACAAACTCACAAATTTAACCGTCACTTTCTCTCTATATAATATAGTGCTACGATTAGGAATGCAGTTCGAGCGGGTTCCATCAAAAACTGATCAGAACCTATCCATGCAAACGAAGCATAGGACCATACACAATAAAAATTTCAATTCGGCTCGAATTAACTTGATTTGGGTTCTATCCAATGCATAGTTGTGATAAAAATGGTTACAAAAATATCATAAATATTATTTTACTGCATGATTCTTTACACAAATTTTATTCTTCTCTATGTTGATCATTATATACATTAATAAACCGTATTTTCACATTTTAAATGCCGTTCAATTTTCATAGAGGGTTTAATTTTGATGCAATTACTGATTATGTTCTGAATTTTCATTTCTTAATTTTAACTTTACTATTCTTGCCTTCATTAAAATACAAGTTTCAAAAAAAATTTAAATTTGATATTATTGTTTTTTAATCTTTGATACATGCTTACATTTTTATTTTCATAATTTTATATATGCTCTTTTTTCCCATGATTATATTTTGAAACATGCTTATGCTTTTATTTTATGATTTTCATACCTGCTAATATTTTTTTCTTTTCACTACTTCGACCCTAAATGATAAACCATAAACCTTTCATTTTAATTGGTTCCGTGTTATTTTTGTCAGTGAAATTACATTTTGATTTCTTCATCCATCAAATGTTTCACTCTCTCGATTACGAAGATGGAGTGAGCAAGGAGAGAAATTCATCATGCTCTGTTCTATCTAACCCTTGAACCCTGACCAAAAGGGACTCATCTCTGTACGTATCCACCGTTATGTTGATTTCCTCTTCATGAACACTCATGAAGGTGAGCTACACGGCTTGGCTATAATGTATAAAAATAAAGATATTTATTCTACATTGATAGTAGGCTTCCTTCTTACTTATCTAATTACTTTGCTCACTATTGTTTCTGACTAACTCAAATTCGGTTTAGTAGTTATGCAAGATGATTCATTGGACAATAGTGGAATCTTTGTCCCCTAACCTTCATATAACTACAACAAAGTTTTTATACAGTGACATTTTTATGCTTTTAACGATGATTTCAAAGCATCACGATAGTTTTTGTGACGATTATAAAAACGTCGCTAAGGAGTAGTGATTGTGACTGTCGCGGAGCTCATTGCTACATTTTTTTTAAAAAAAAGTCATGATAAGTATTTGCTCTATCGTGACACTTTTCCAAAAACGTCATGATAGATGATCTATCGTGACACTTTTTTAAAAAAAGTTGAGAAAATATTCACTCTACCATGATGTTTTTACACAATGTCATCATGGCTAAAACTCTACAACAATGCTTTACCAAAAAAATAGCGTAACCTAATGTTTTTAAAAAATATATATATATAGAAATTTATGTTAATCTAAACTCTAAAAGTAATTGTGCATCTAAAATTTTAATTACAAATATAAATATTAGTTTTTATAATAAAATTGATAAATATTTTTTTCCTGAGAGTGATATTCAGAGATGTTGAGAGATTTTTTGAAATTTGTTGTTCTAAGTAATATAGCTCTAATTATAGCAAAAAAACTTAAAAATTAATTATAATGCCCGCATAATATATTATCACTAGAATATAAGAGTATAAACTTACACATAATCACATTAATGATAAACAAAATATGTTGTTTTAAGTAACATAAACTTGCAAAAAACATATAATCATTAACTACATTGATTTCAATAACATAAACTTAAAATGTCTCTTTATGACATAAAAGAACGTCAACTTAAAAAAAATCTCATGAAACAAAACAAACACATTGTAGCTTCAAGATGTTCTTCTATAATCATTGGCTCCATTATCATTGTGTTGAAACTTGTATGATGAGCATTCAACTTCGTCTTTCCTCTATTCCTAAACAATGTGAAAGTCATTCAATTTAATCATAGACTAAACTAAGTAAGAAGCACAACTAAGTCTAACAAAATAATAATAATAATAATAATAATAGAACTCATAATCCAATATCAATTGCAACAATTGAAACAATATTTTAGCATACATGTATAAGTTGTCATATTGTTAGTTTTAGACGCTATCTAGGTAAAGCATAATAAAAATAATTTTTCAAGATAATAGCAGCTCAAGCAAGAATGACAAACTCTTCAACCAAAAACTTCATGCTCAGATTTGTTCATGCCTATCACTAAATCAACACTGAAAACTAATGATGAAGATTGCAGAAAGTTATAGAATAATCTAGAAAGTAGGGAATCTAGATCCTTCTGTACTTTAGAGGGAAATTATTTAGGGCATATAAAAGAGGAAGGCCCCCCTCATTTGTAAGCATCTAAATTTTGGAAAAGCAATATAATTCTTTTATGTTCTTTCACTTGTGAGCTTTTCTCTTGAGTTGTTTTCTAATTCTTTTCTTCATCACCAACAAGATCTTACATGGAGAGACTGACTTGGCTAGGCTACACATAGTGTCAAAGAGGAGCTAAGGCCTCACATGAGTTTGTAAAGAGATAAGTAGAGACTGACTTGGCTAGGCTACACATAGTGTCAAAGAGGAGCTAAGGCCTCACATGAGTTTGTAAAGAGATACGTATGTGACACATGTTCGCTCGAGTTCGTGGTTGGTGCGCAAGAAGACTAGATGGCTGGTGAAATAGGCAACTCAAAGTTGGATTAACATGGCAGGGAGGCTGTGCAACAAGCTGAAAGGAAGAAGTGAAGCCAAAGAAAATCTCTTGAGGAAGCAAACATGGATCTTGCCCTGATGGATTGGGGCAAACACGTGATGGCAGTGAAGCAGGACCACCTAAATGTTCGTGGAGAACTAGAGACTATCAAGCAAGTAATATTGGCTTGCAGAGAGCTCAAACTATTGAGGGCACAAGTCCAGGCTTGTCTTGATGCAAATGCAGAGTTGAAACAAAGGTGTGATCAACTTGAGGAAGATTTGGAGGAGCAGATCAAAACTTTGTAGGATGAGTTGGCCTTATGCAAGAAAGTCATTGCTAGTGGAGGAAATTGCGGTGGAATGGAAAATCCACGGATAGTTGTTCCTAAACCAAAACCCTTCACGAGAAAGAGGGACGTAAATCGTGGAGGAACTGGGATTTTGGTGTCACCCATGCACAATAAATTTTAACATACATGTCATTGTTGAAAATATTACTGAATTTTTTTATCTTTCTGAAATGTAAAACCATTACATATCATAAAAAATGATGATAGTTATCGAAACAAATATCATACAAAACTTACATATCAACATGATACTTTGTGTTGACACATGCTCTGAAAACATGAAATAATTGTTTCAGTTTTAATAGTATTCACAACGTATTTTTCAATGTAAGCCACCATTCATTCATTTACCCCATGTTCTGTTTCACAAATGATTCTTTACTATCTTTATTGCAGAAAATGTTCTTTCAATAATAGCTATTGCAAATGGTAACAGACAAGCTAACTTCAACAATCTAAAAACTAACTGATAATGATCTTGTTTTTTTAATTCCACTAATTTTTTAAGAAGTCCGTTAATTCTTTTAACTTCAAAAAATGTGTCAGTTGGTGTAGATCGCATGCCAAAAATATATGTCATGTTATTTTTCAAGTAACCATAACTCTATTGGAGTAAATCATACAGACATAATTCAGCAAGATGAATTAATTTTTATTTATCATAAGAACCATATAGATCCTTTGGATCTAGACAAGTGACACATTAAAAATTTCAATCCTAAAATAATGTATATTTGTAATCTCACGTGCATTGCATCTTGATCTACCTGGCTAAACGAACTTCTCATCCATGTTCGAAACCTCTATGACATGCATAGAAAGAGGATACATCAACCATGAAGGATTGCCACTCGACTTCATCATTTTTCATCTTTAATAGTAACAACTTTGAAAACTTTACAAAATGCAATGCATTGATAATATCATGATCTTTATTTTTGCAACGCTTGTGATAATTCAGGTGTTTTTTCAAAAATATTTTTCATCAAATGAATTACAAATGCAATTTTGAAAGTTAAGATAACTTGTAGAAGTGTGCTTGTCATTCATCTTTGGTTTCCATCTACTACATCAACTATAATTATCTCCAACACATCAACAATAGAAGAGAACATTCGAATAAAATTTAAAATTGTACCATAATGTGAGCTCCATCTTGTGTCTCTAGCTCATTTGAGTCTAGAGGTTAATTCAAACCCTGTCCACTTTTTAAGTCCCCCCAACCAAGCTCTCTAGCAATTCGATCAACTTCCAAGGCTCTAATAGAATCACGACATTTACAAAAGCCACCAACAACATTCAATACTTTATTAATAAGTGTGAAAAGCTCAGCAATATCTATCAGAATCCCCTTCTGCAACAGTTGCTAGTACCATTTGCAGTTGATGTGCAAAACAATGAACATAGAAAGCACAATTGTTTTCATTCAAAATTAAAGATTTTAACCCTCTGAACACACCTTTCATATTACTAGCGTCATCATATTCTTTTCCACACAATTTAAAAATACTGAGACCATATTTTATAAATAAATTATCAATAGCAGATTTAAGAGATAATGTAGTTGTATCAGATACATGAATAAAACCAAGATGACGCTTTTTGATCATGCCATTGGAATCTGCATATCATGAAACAACAGACATCTGCTCTTTTGTAAATACATCATGGGATTTATTCACTAAAATTGTAAAACAACTTCTCCAATATCAAGAACAATTTATATTATTGCCTCCTTTGCAATTGCTGATACAATTTCTTTTTTAATCTTTGGTGATATAAGTTGACAATTTTGAGGAGCATTTTGTAACACAGCTGACATAATGTCATTATTATGTGACATACAAAATTCCAAAAGCTCAAGAAAATTTCCTCAATTGATATACTATTTAGTATCATCAATACTACTAAAGGACAGCCCTTGTCATAAAAAAAATCTAACACAATCAATTGATGCATATAAACGAGCACATTATTGTAAACTTTATGGTTCTTCTTGTCGAGCAAATGCAATTTGAATACCTTATTTTTCATTAATCAATGTCTCACACATCTTTCTAGAAGCACTATGTGGAGTCGTGTGATTTCCAACATGTCTTTCCAATATCGTCTTATCTTTCCAATATCTAAAACCTCTAGGGATAAAAGTAGGCTCCCAACCTCTTTGGGAAAAAATATAACCATAAAAGTAAAAGCTGTGTCTTTTTCTTTGTTGTACTCTAACCAACCTTTAAATTTGATAAACCCATTCTTATTGAAACAATGAGATTTGTGTCCGATTTATGTTTGGGGGAAATTTTCTAAATGAGGTTGACAAGGACCCTTTTACAAATAATATCTTCTTCTTAATTCTTGAAGATTGGCATCATAGAAGTTTATAGGGTATCATAAACCCAGATCTAAAGGTAAATTTTTTAGTTTGAACTTATATACTCGATTTCTTTAACCATTTGAAACCAACTCTTGTGAATCCATAGAACTTTGACCTAATTCTACTTTTTTTTTACTTTTTTATGGCACAAGTAAATACACTGCATTGAAAGATAAAAACATAAATGGATGGACTTTCTAATAAATTAAGAATTCTAATAGAAACATTTATGATTTAAACATTATAAGAAACCAAATCTGAACTCTGAAGGGCCATGAATCACAATAACAAGTATCACATTAATTGATAAGAATCACATTAATAAATAACAAGTATCACCATAATCTAAGTGGAAACATTTGCACAGATAAGAATCGCATTACCAAGTTCTCATTTTTTTATACTCAAAAGAAATGAATGTTCTGGGCAAGAATCATGTAGATACATGATACTCCATTAAAATTTGATAGGCAAAAATCATGTAAGGTGGATACTTAAACATTTGGAAGTGTTAGGCTGTATATGTTGGCACAAAAAATGTACCTCCAAAACTCACACTAGAAGAGAGATGGGGAGAAGAGTGCGGAGTGCAGGTTACTTGAGACAGAAAACCAGAGACGAGATCTCTGAGGAAAGAGCTGCTTCAATTGATCTTAAAAAGGATTATAGGAGGGGGTCTAAAACAGGTAAGGATGAGAGGTAGAAAAGTGACAGATTTTGAGACCGCTTGCACAACTCGCAAGCTGTAGGCTTGAAGCAAAAGTCCTTTTTTTGGTACTCCTACCCCTCTATTTATAGACGCGGAGGTTGCCCAAATGGGCAGATCTAAAATTACAGGCTTTCCGGGGTACATGAGAGTCGGTGCAGAGATAGGGGGTGCTAATATCAAAAAGGGAGAAAATATCTTCAAACCGCATGGTCTGGCGATTTCACTGGGGTCTGACGGCATGTTCCTTAGAAGAATTGTTAGAGGGGAGGCAGGCGATCTGGGCGATATCCCCAATTGGAGACCGCTGGAGCTGATCATTCTGATCGGAGAAGAGAGGTCGCGGGCTTCTTGGCAAACATGATCCCCGCACATTTTCAAGTTTCACTGGAACTTCAGAAATGTCCGCTTTGACCGCTGAGACCGCGATCATCATAAATGCGAGAGAAACTATAAATATGGCTTCAAAGCTTCAAAGTCTAGAACTTTCTGGAAGGGATTGCGAGCTTGTACTATCAGCGATCACTGCTTCTCAGACCGCGATGATCTCAGAATGACGGCCATCCTGAAGAGTATGTCCAAGAGAGCGCAGGACCAGGGGCCATCCAAGGTGGCTTCCCCAAAAGGAAAAGGCAATGAGAAGGGGACCGCTAGCTGATGCGCTATTTCGGCACTGCTAATTAGCAGGCACGAAATGCGATACGACGGCAGTGCACCGGTCGCTCAAGTAATAAAAATGGGAAGTTATCCCCAAGTATCGATCTCTCAAGGACCGCAAGTTGGGTAGTACGATTTGCTCAAAACAGGAAATCAGTTAAAAGGAGTAATGAGTAACAACGGGGGGTTTGATTTGGTTTCATACGCTATTGCAGAATGAAGAAAGATGCGGGTCAAAACTCCGCTTCGCACGGCGAGATGGGTGCAATGGCCGCGATGCCGTGCTTCAGAAGGCGCGTGGACGGGAAATCACTATGACGGTTGAGGGTCGCACACACCTCTTCTCAAAACATCACCACTAGCAATTGCTAGTGGCTTCACCCACAACGAATCATAGAAAATCACTAGGAACAAGGGGCTATTCATGCCACCACAACATCAGTGCATATGAAGGAAAGCAAAACTCCTTAAGATTAGCTTAACACGCGTTCATACAACACAAAAAAGAAGTATAAGCATTCAAGGTTAGAGAGGACCACAAAGAAGAATTCACGGCTTGGGTTCACGGCCGGAGTGAGAGGTTGTCGGGCTCTCTCCGGACTCGGCCCTCAGATGGTGAGCTTGGCTCGAAGGAGGCTGTCACCGCTCCTACGATCTTCAGCGCTTCCTTGGTCTCCTTGGCGAGGAATGCTTGAGCTAATGGTGGATGAAGCTTCCTAATGCTCCCGGATGGAAGGACGAAGGTGGAAATCACCGGAAATGGCCTTGATGATGGAGGAAATGAAGGGGAAGCCTTCAGCCCTCAAGAGTAGCGGGAAGGAAGAGATTTCCCGCTCTCTGAATCGCTCCCGGTCGTCCTCTATCGCCCTCTTCTTTGGACTGCCTCGATTCCTGCTTTTTATAGGAAACAGGCTGAAAATTGGTCACGCACGGTCGAGCGCACGATCGTGCGCAGACCGTGCGATATTAACGGATAAAATATGGCTTGTAGAATACGTTGCGCCGCCCGTGCGATTTGTTCATGCACGACCAACGCCGCACGTGCGTTCCAACGCACGGGTAAATTCGAACGCTCTGAAATCACAAAGATACAGGTCGACCGTGCGTTTTACTCACGCAAGGGCGAATTCGCCCGTGCGTCAAAATGCACGAGTAAACTCCGACGCTCCATTTTCTTCCCAGACACAAACGCACGACCGCACAGACCGTGCGTCAAGGAAATGCACGACCGTGCGATATGCACAGAAATTACTTTTGGGGGAAAACGGGACGATCAGGTCACCTGCAAACAAGATATACCAGCTGGGAATACACGTCCAGCACAGAAATACATCAAAGAAGGGAAGGGGAGCACAATGTGCTTACCCCCATCAACGAGGAATGCAATTGCACACCGAAATGGGCTTAATGGTGCACCTAGCATGGACTAGTACATATAAATGAAAACGTGCCAAAAATGTGGTGCAAACACGAGAATATCAGCCCAAATGAGTCCATATATATATATATATAACTGTGTTGCTAGGAAGGGCCAATTGGCCCAATTGCGTCTCCAAGTTGCGCATGGACGCGGTTTGGTTAACCATGTTAGAGTTCGCGACATGCATAAACCTTTCCATCATTTCTTCAAGGTTGCTCTTCTTAGGAGTTGGGGCACCATGATTATAACTCGGTTGAGGCGGCCGCGGTTGGCTACCGGAGGCTTGAGCATCGCATTGATGCGAGCCTCCTTGCCATTGTTGGCCTGGGACGTTTTGTTTCCAAGAGAAGTTCGGATGACTTCTCACGCCCGAGTTATAAGTGTTATTGAACGGTGCTAGTGATGAGTCCCATATATATATTTTTTTGGACTCATTTGGGCTGATATTCTCGTGTTTGCACCACATTTTAGGCACGTTTTCATTTATATGTACTAGTCCATGCTAGGTGCACCATTAAGCCCATTTCGGTGTGCAATTGCATTCCTCGTTGATGGGGGTAAGCACATTGTGCTCCCCTTCCCTTCTTTGATGTATTTCTGTGCTGGACGTATATTCCCAGCTGGTATATCTTGTTTGCAGGTGACCTGATCGTCCCGTTTTCCCCCAAAAGTAATTTCTGTGCATATCGCACGGTCGTGCGTTTCCTTGACGCACGGTCTGTGTGGTCGTGCGTTTGTGTCTGGGAAGAAAATGGAGCTTCGGAGTTTACTCGTGCGTTTTAACGCACGGGCGAATTCGCCCGTGCGTGAGTAAAACGCACGGTCGACCTGTATCTTTGTGATTTTAGAGCGTCGGAATTTACCCGTGCGTTTGAACGCACGGGCGGCGTTGGCCGTGCGTGAACAAATCGCACGGGCGGCGCAGTATATTCTACAAGCCATATTTTATCCATTAATATCACACGGTCTGCGCACGATCGTGCGTTCGGCCGTGCGTGACCAATTTTCAGCCTGTTTCCTATAAAAAGCAGGAATCGAGGCAGTCCAAAGAAGAGGGCGATAGAGGACGACCGGGAGCGATTCAGAGAGCGGGAAATCTCTTCCTTCCCGCTGCTCTTGAGGGCTGAAGGCTTCCCCTTCATTTCCTCTATCATCAAGGCCATTTCCGGTGATTTCTACCTCCGTCCTTCCATCCGGGAGCATTAGGAAGCTTCATCCAACATTAGCTCAAGCATTCCTCGCCAAGGAGACCAAGGAAGCGCTGAAGATCGTAGGAGCGGTGACAGCCTCCTAGCCAAGCTCACCATCTGAGGGCCGAGTCCGGAGAGAGCCCGACAACCTCTCACTCCGGCCGTGAACCCAAGCCGTGACTTCTTTTTTGTGGTCCTCTCTAACCTTGAATGCTTATACTTCATTTTTGTGTTGTATGAACGCGTGTTAAGCTAATCTTAAGGAGTTTTGCTTTCCTTCATATGCACTGATGTTGTGGTGGCATGAATAGCCCCTTGTTCCTAGTGATTTTTTGTGATTCGTTGTGGGTGAAGCCACTAGCAATTGCTAGTGATGATGTTTTGAGAAGAGGTGTGTGCGACCCTCAACCGTCATAGTGATTTCCCGTCCACGCGCCTTCCGAAGCACGACATCGCGGTCGTTGCACCCATCTCGCCGTGCGAAGCGGAGTTTTGACCCGCATCTTTCTTCATTCTGCAATAGCGTAGGAAACCAAATCAAACCCCCCGTTGTTACTCATTACTCCTTTTAACTGATTTCCTGTTTTGAGCAAATCGTACTACCCAACTTGCGGTCCTTGAGAGATCGATACTTGGGGATAACTTCCCATTTTTATTACTTGAGCGACCGGTGCACTGCCGTCGTATCGCATTTCGTGCCTGCTAATTAGCAGTGCCGAAATAGCGCATCAAGTTTTTGGCGCCATTGCCGGGGACTGCAAGCGTGTGTGATTTGTTCCTCTTTGGAGATCCGTTTTAAGGTCTTTTTGTTCTTTTTTGATTATATGCTTTCGTGTTGAAGAAGTGTATGCATAGAAGAGATCCCGGTGAGTGTGCAACATTTGACCCTGAGATAGAGCGTACTCTGCGGGCGCGTCTACGTGCTGCTGCCACCATGGATGTTAATGGAAATCAGGCTAATCCCGGAGTGGGAAATGCACCGGCCGTGGCTCAGGCTGCTGACGAGAATGAAGTGGCTAGGCCACGACCTAGGACTATGAGAGACTACACTACACCCACTGTTGGGAGTATGTACCCTGGATTTGGCCCAGCTATCACCAACAACAACTTTGAGATAAAGCCGGCTGTAACGACCCAGCTTTGGCGTTCGAGCGGGACCCAGTCCACGATCTGTCCTCAACTGGCATCGCTACCGAGCTGCAGCCCAAGCACCCCAACCCTTCTCCGCCCACTGGCGGGTGTTTGGTGGCCACAGCCTCCCTTTTGATGAGCTAAACTCGATAGTCAAGCATGCACCACGGGGACTTCCCAGGAGGTCACCCATCCCAGTACTACTCCAACCCGAGCACGCTTAACTATGGAGTTCTTTCACTTCTCATCACCAATTGACCTGCAGGTCAATTGGTGATGAGAAGTGAAAGAACTCCATAGTTAAGCGTGCTCGGGTTGGAGTAGTACTGGGATGGGTGACCTCCTGTGAAGTCCCCGTGGTGCATGCTTGACTATCGAGTTTAGCTCATCAAAAGGGAGGTTGTGGCCACCAACAACCTGCCAGTGGGCGGAGAAGGGTTGGGGTGCTTGGGCTGCAGCCCGGTAGCGATGCCAGCTGAGGACAGATCGTGGACTGGGTCCCGCTCGAATGCCAAAGTTAGGTCGTTACATAAAAAGTGCATTTGGTGTTCGAGCGGGACCCAGTCCACGATCTGTCCTCAGCTGGCATCGCTACCGGGCTGCAGCCCAAGCACCCCAACCCTTCTCCGCGCACTGGCAGGTTGTTGGTGGCCACAGCCTCCCTTTTGATGAGCTAAACTCGATAGTCAAGCATGCACCACGGGGACTTCCCAGGAGGTCACCCATCCCAGTACTACTCCAACCCGAGCACGCTTAACTATGGAGTTCTTTCACTTCTCATCACCAATTGACCTGAGGTCAATTGGTGATGAGAAGTGAAAGAACTCCATAGTTAAGCCTGCTCGGGTTGGAGTAGTACTGGGATGGGTGACCTCCTGGGAAGTCCCCGTGGTGCATGCTTGACTATCGAGTTTAGCTCATCAAAAGGGAGGCTGTGGCCACCAACAACCTGCCAGTGCGCGGAGAAGGGTTGGGGTGCTTGGGCTGCAGCCCGGTAGCGATGCCAGCTGAGGACAGATCATGGACTGGGTCCCGCTCGAACGCCAAAGCTGGGTCGTTACAGCCGGCTTTATCTCAAAGTTGTTGTTGGTGATAGCTGGGCCAAATCCAGGGTACACACTCCCAACAGTGGGTGTAGTGTAGTCTCTCATAGTCCTAGGTCGTGGCCTAGCCACTTCATTCTCGTCAGCAGCCTGAGCCACGGCCGGTGCATTTCCCACTACGGGATTAGCCTGATTTCCATTAACATCCATGGTGGCAGCAGCACGTAGACATGCCCGCAGAGTACGCTCTATCTCAGGGTCAAATGTTGCACACTCACCGGGATCTCTTCTATGCATACACTTCTTCAACACGAAAGCATATAATCAAAAAAGAACAAAAAGACCTTAAAACGGATCTCCAAAGAGGAACAAATCACACACGCTTGCAGTCCCCGGCAATGGCGCCAAAAACTTGATGCGCTATTTCGGCACTGCTAATTAGCAGGCACGAAATGCGATACGACGGCAGTGCACCGGTCGCTCAAGTAATAAAAATGGGAAGTTATCCCCAAGTATCGATCTCTCAAGGACCGCAAGTTGGGTAGTACGATTTGCTCAAAACAGGAAATCAGTTAAAAGGAGTAATGAGTAACAACGGGGGGTTTGATTTGGTTTCCTACGCTATTGCAGAATGAAGAAAGATGCGGGTCAAAACTCCACTTCGCACGGCGAGATCGGTGCAACGGCCGCGATGTCGTGCTTCGGAAGGCGCGTGGACGGGAAATCACTATGACGGTTGAGGGTCGCACATACCTCTTCTCAAAACATCATCACTAGCAATTGCTAGTGGCTTCACCCACAACGAATCACAAAAAATCACTAGGAACAAGGGGCTATTCATGCCACCACAACATCAGTGCATATGAAGGAAAGCAAAACTCCTTAAGATTAGCTTAACACGCGTTCATACAACACAAAAATGAAGTATAAGCATTCAAGGTTAGAGAGGACCACAAAGAAGAAGTCACGGCTTGGGTTCACGGCCGGAGTGAGAGGTTGTCGGGCTCTCTCCGGACTCGGCCCTCAGATGGTGAGCTTGGCTCGAAGGAGGCTGTCACCGCTCCTACGATCTTCAGCGCTTCCTTGGTCTCCTTGGCGAGGAATGCTTGAGCTAATGGTGGATGAAGCTTCCTAATGCTCCCGGATGGAAGGACGGAGGTAGAAATCACCGGAAATGGCCTTGATGATGGAGGAAATGAAGGGGAAGCCTTCAGCCCTCAAGAGCAGCGGGAAGGAAGAGATTTCCCGCTCTCTGAATCGCTCCTGGTCGTCCTCTATCGCCCTCTTCTTTGGACTGCCTCGATTCCTGCTTTTTATAGGAAACAGGCTGAAAATTGGTCACGCACGGCCGAACGCACGATCGTGCGCAGACCGTGTGATATTAATGGATAAAATATGGCTTGTAGAATATACTGCGCCGCCCGTGCGATTTGTTCACGCACGACCAACGCCGCCCGTGCGTTCAAACGCACGGGTAAATTCCGACGCTCTAAAATCACAAAGATACAGGTCGACCGTGCGTTTTACTCAAGCACGGGCGAATTCGCCCGTGCGTTAAAACGCACGAGTAAACTCCGAAGCTCCATTTTCTTCCCAGACACAAACGCACGACCACACAGACCGTGCGTCAAGGAAACGCACGACCGTGCGATATGCACAGAAATTACTTTTGGGGGAAAACGGGACGATCAGGTCACCTGCAAACAAGATATACCAGCTGGGAATACACGTCCAACACAGAAATACATCAAAGAAGGGAAGGGGAGCACAATGTGCTTACCCCCATCAACGAGGAATGCAATTGCACACCGAAATGGGCTTAATGGTGCACCTAGCATGGACTAGTACATTTAAATGAAAACGTGCCTAAAATGTGGTGCAAACACGAGAATATCAGCCCAAATGAGTCCAAAAATATATATATATGGGACTCATCACTAGCTCTAAGAAGATGTTGGCGGTCAAAGATTCTAAAGTTGTTGCAAAGGCGGATGCGGCGAAGGAGGTCGTCAGCGCTCCTGAAGGACAAGCAGCTAAATTGTCAGGGAACACGGTCTTGGTGGTCTCCAAAGCTGTCGACATGTCGCCCACTTCTTCAGGGCCTCCTGTATTGGTACTTCCAGGTGTGTCCATCACCTTTGACTGCCACAAGTCAGAGGAAGTTCTTTGCCAGGCCGCTGGACAGACCGGAGAGACTACTTCTACTGAGGCTATCAAAGCTCAGATGCAGGAGAAGGCGGCTTCAGTGGGAAAGTTGAGGCAACAGATCATGGATAAGCATGAAACTGCGAAGAGAACAAAAAGAAAAGGCACAAGTTCTTTCATTCAGATCGCCAAGAAAAGAAAAAGTGGTGAATGTAAAGTGGTGAAAGTAAAGCGGTGACCGCTAAAGAGGCTATCACAACCCCTGAAGGTGGTGATCTGCAACATCTTCCTGTGAAGGACCATGAGAAGGTAAGTAGGCAAATCGACCTCCCTTTTTCTTCTGCGGTCTCATTTTCTTCCAATGGAGCGGACCCAGAGTTGATTACTTATCTTGACGGTGATTCATCTAACGGTCTTGTTCGTTCGACCTTGCAGGTGGTTGATCCATTTGAAACTGAGAGCCTTCAGGAAGCCGCTGAGGAGTAGGAAAATGCGCGGAAGAAGACCGCTGAAGAAGTAGACAGGAAAAAGGCGAAGGAGGAGAAGAAAGAGAGGGAAGAAAGAGAGAAGAAAGAAAAGGAGGAGAAGGAAACACAGGTCGCTGCAGAGGAAGAAAGGAATAAAGGAGGAGAAGGCAATGTTGATAGCCGCCGAGAAGGAGAAGGAAGAGGAGAAAGCAGCGCAGGTCACTGCAGAGAAAGAAAAGAAGGAGAAGGAAGAGAAAGTGATGATGATCATTGTTGAGAAGAAGAAAGAAGAGGAAAAGAAGGTAGCATAGGTCATTGCAGGGAAAGAGAAGGAGAAAGAGAAGATGGCAGCGCTGACTGTTACTAAGGGAGAGAAGAAGGATAAGAAGAATAAAAAAAGACCACCGAGGAGTGATGCGATGATTCGGCAAGTGCACCGGTCGCGCAAGTAATAATAATGGGGAAAATCCCCGAGTGTCGGTCTCTTGAGGAACACAGTAAGGTGGACTTAGGTTTCGAGGAAGGACTTGAGATTGAAGTCCTTTGGGTCGGATGAATTGCGGACACGGGGGTTGATTTGGTTTGTGGAAAATAAAGAGAAAAGCTATCAACTACTCCTATGCAATGCCGCTATGCAATGCTTCGCTTGGCGGGATGGAGACTAGGCAGGCCTTGAGCGCGCTGCGTCGCAAGGGCGGATGGACGAGTAGGCAAGCGGAATCGAACAATGCAGGCCTTGAGCGCACTGCTTCGTTAGGCAGGATGGAATACGGGCCGCGATGCCACGCTTCGGTAGGCGGATGGACGAGAAGGCTAGCGGATGGAATGGTTCGCACCGGCGGAGTCGGAATGGATTACACGGGCCGCTATGCCACGCTTCGCTAGGCGGATGGAAGAGTAGGCATACGGATGAGGGTCGCAAGCACCTCTTCGACAAGCACGCCACTAGCAATTGCTAGTGCGGCACACGAACGTGACGGCGGGATGGAGGATGGATGGTGGCGCACCTCAAGCACACAAATAAACAAAATGGTACTTCACATAGACATGAAATAACTTTAAATAGCAAGGTCTAAAGTGTTCTTCATCAAAATACAAAAGATCTAACTATTACAACAATCAATAAGAGGAGAACAAGGCAAGAAATCGACCGAATCCGAAGGCTCGTTGGAGATTCACGGTTGGAATCGCCGGGTTGTCAATCCGCGTCCAAGCTCGGTCCGCAACTACGTCCGGGGTAGAGAGAGCTGTCACGACTCTCCAATGGACCCGTCTTCTTTGTGTCACGATCCGGTAGAGGTTGCAAACTTCCTCTTGCTTGATGGTAATGGCGGCTAGGTCTTCCTTTGGAACTCTTGGATGAAGGAGGAGGCCGAGAGGAAACTCCGGCTCAAGATTGGCGTGAAGAGAAAGCCCGGAGCACCTCTAGATGGTGGGCGACGATGGAGGGGCGAAACTGGCGCGGAACGACGGAGCTGGGCGTGAAAACGGCGGTCGATATTCGGGATCCGACCTAAAATCGCGAGCAGGTCATTTTATAGGCGCTGGAATAAACAGTGCGCGCGGTCATTGGCGCACGACCAGTGGTCGTGCGCACTAGAATCCTGTGATCGTGCGCTCTGCCTGGACGGAGCCTGCAAAGACAGAAATTATAAAATAACATGTTCGCACGACCAGTGGCGCACGACCGGTGGTCGTGCGCACTATCGTAGGTGGTCGTGCGCACTGGTTGAAACAGAACTCATGAAATTGATGATAAGTGCGCACGAACAGTGGCGCACGACCGGTGGTCGTGCGCACTATCGTAGATGGTCGTGCGCACTGCATCAAACAGAACTCATGAAAAAAGTGTTAAGTGCACACGATCAGTGGCGCACGACCAGTGGTCGTGCGCAATAGAACCAGTGATCGTGCGCAGTGTTCCTGTGCAGAATTGCACCGGAAGCACCTGCACGACTCCTGTTCTAGCGTACAACCACGAATCCAGCTACTGAAAGTGGCACCTAACAGTGCATGAAAACTACTAATGAAGATAAAGATGAAAACACACCAAAATGGGCCTAGAAGTGCACATAGCAAGTGATAACAAATATAAGCTAAAACAAGGCTAAAGTGCAGTGGAATGACTAGATAAACGGCCCAGATGAGTCCATATATGTGTATATAATCGGGACTCATCAAGGAGGAGAAGGGAGAGGAGAGAGTAGAAGAAATTCGTCAGATCAAAGAGGAGAAGACCGCGCTAACCGCCGGTCTGAAGAACATCTCTACTGCCCAGGAAACCCAGCTAGACAAGGTAGTGGCAGACTGCGCGACAACGGTCTCTGCCCTGCGGACTGGTAAGGCAAAACCAGCTGTACGACCGCTTGAGTCCTTTCCTCTTCCTGCATTTCGACCTAGATCTCCAAAAGAGCGGCATGAGATCGTCAATATTGAAACAGATGACATCCTCGTCAGTAATGCAGAGTTAAAAAGGATAAGAAAAGAAGGAGAGAGGTCGCAAAAAAGGGAATTGGAAAGAATGAATCTGGAGCACTTTAGAGGTTCGAACCTCCTTTTGCTGACCGCAGACAATGCAGTCTCAAAAGATGTTGAGAATGCTTTGCGTGATAGCGGTCTTGATTTCTTTCCAAGTATTCTCTTTGCGCGAGCTCTTCTATTTTTGAGTTATTATAGCTGAGCTAACTGTTCTTTGCTTCTAATCGCAGATATTGATGAGGTCGATGAAAATCCTAAAGAAGGGGAGATTCAGCAGTAACAACTGATGATTCTTCCTCAGCACGCAGATATCCTCAAGCCTATGTTTAAGGATGTCAGAACAATGCGAGCTTGGGAGCGGGCACATGACGACCAACTCAGAACCTTGACCATTGATTTCGAGGAGAAGCTGTGTGCTAAAGAAAAGCGAGTCTGTGAGGAGGGCGATATGAAGATTGTCGAGCTCACCAGGGCGCTTCGGAGGGCGGAAAAGGATGCAGAATACTACAAGGGGTAGGCCGGTGCTCTAACCGCTGAGGTTGCGACACTCAGGGCCGGTCCCGCCCATATGATGATGAAACCTGTAACTTCTAGTGGTCTCCCAGAGGAGAGACCGATCTCTAAAATCATGGTCATTCCCATGGAGCAGAGGTGGATAAGAAGATGCCAAAGATCCATCGAGCTGCAATGTCAGCTAACCATAATTTGGCATCTATTTTGACCGATGTGGATACAAGATATTGCAGCTTTTGTCGGGAGCAAGCGTCCCACTAGGAGATGAATTTCAGCTGTTTATTTTATGCGGTCTCAGACATTTAAAGTTTGGACAATGTGAATTTTTAAAATTTGTATTATGACAATTTGATTCTGCTAATGCGATCTTTATATTTGTTGTGATGTCGGTCTCTTTTCCTTTACTTATTTCTATGTTGCTGCTTAGAATGTCGCAGTCTAACTTTATTGAGACCGGTCAAATTGCTTGCTATCTTTCTCTTCTTATGTAGGTTCAGCGGTCTACACGGATTATTGGGCGGTCTCTCAAAAAGTAATCATTACGAAAACAACCCTGGACTTCTATAAATAGCTAGCCTTAGAATCTTCATTTCATACTTTTTGAATGCGCCCAAAGCACCGATTTCAATGAGCTCAGAAAATGGTGATCGCTCGTGCATTAGCTCCTAAAGTTTTCCCCACTGCCGATCACAATCACAATCGTCTTTCCAAGGAAGAGTACTTGAGTTTTCTTAAGAAGCATATGATCTAGGGCTAGATCGTTGTGAGACCGCCAACGGAAGAAGAGGGCCTAAATTTTGGAGAGGACAATAAGTTCATCATCCCAATCGATGACTTCGATTGGGGCTGACACTCCCTCTGCCTTGGGAGGTCCTGGAAGTGATGGAGAATTATGGTTTGGTGCTCACCCAGCTGCCGTCGAACTCCATCGGTCCCATGACTGTATTTATTAACTACCTGAGATCGGTGAGAGTTAAATTCACCATCGATCTGTTCCGCGTGACCTGCTTTGTAAAGTCGATGAAGGAGGGGAAGAAGGAGGAATTCAAGGGCCTTCTTTATTTTTCTTGTAATGGGATTAAGGTCCTTAACCTTCCAAACAAGATCCCTTTCTGGACGAAAAGGTTCTTGGTGTTCGAGGGCGATCTTGGCGGTCTTAAGCCAATGTCATCTCGTCGAGCTGAAGGGGTCTTCCGCAACCCCAAAATATTTCTGGAGGAGGAGATAAAATCCTCACTTTCCTGGCGGACAAGCAATTTGACCTCATTTATTACCTGGTGATCTGCCAGAGGTCGCAGAGATTACTCTTGAAGAAAGTAAGCTGCTTCTGGCGATCTCGTGCGTCCTCTTTACTTTTATCCCGTTGTTCTAAAACTTTCTTTTTCCAGCAACCTTCGCGGTCCCGGAGATAGATCCAGTGGCACCAGCTGAGGAGGTGCCCACTCAAAGAGAGATGAGGAAGAAAAGAGCTCATGAAAGGGAGACCGCGGAGCCTGGAGGCGAGTCGGAGACCGCTAATAATCTCTTTCCTTTGACCAGATTTGGGAAGAAGCTGAAGGACATCAAGGGCAAGCCTCAAGTGGGGTGCCAAAGGAAAAAAGCGTTAGGGTGTCTACAGACCTCCCCTTGTGGGGTGGGAAGTTGACACGTCATGCTTTCGCGATCACCTCTGCTTTGTATGGAAAAGATCATGCCAGGGAGGCATATAACTTAGAGAACGATATGCTCCTTGACATCTGCGCACGGGTGACTGCCAGAAGCACGGTCTTGAATCATCACATGGGGCAGTCTCTCCAAAAAGCCCTGAAAGAGAACGAACAGCTACAAGAACAATTGCATGTAAGTTTAACTTACATGCGATCTTCCTTTTTCTCTTTTTTTATATGACCTTACGACCTAATTATCTTCTTCTCTGGAGCGTTTAAAGAAAGAAGCTTATCACCCGGACAACATAGACTTTCAAAATGCCATGATGCAGCATGTGAAAAAGATGTTATAAATGACGATCGTAGAACTTCGTGATCGCAACGGTCTCGCTGAAGACTTCAAGGAGGTAACGTTTGCCGACCTCTTTCCTGATGCGGCCAGGTTGATAGACGAACAGTCGATCACTGAAAATGAGGTCGAGGTGAAGAAAATGTTTATATTGATGGGTACGCGGATGAAGAGAGTGGGAGTCGATATGTTGGAGGAAATGATCTCAATTCTGTCGCGGCCTCAAGCTTAGGATCAAAAATTCCAGAAAGCTCGGAAGAATCTTCCGGCTCTTCGTCATCTGACGAGCGGTTTCCGAAGAAATCAAAGAATGATTGAAATTCGGTTGATATTGTAATCTTTTTTCTTTCAAATTGTGACCACCGACTGTGAGACCGTGCGAGCTATGTAATTTGACAAATGAATAAAAATTTTTGTCATACCTTTGCCTCTTTTGTGGAATGAATATTTTCTCATTGTTCTATCGTTGCATCAATCTTGGCATTTTTGATCTCATTATAACCCTTAATGAAGAAGAATCAATCTCAACAACCAGCGATCGGTCCTTGAACTTATAGTAGGAAAATAATTGTTGTTATGCGCGACCTAATTTTTAGAGATAGAATTGGCATTCGATCTCAACGCCTTAGGTATTGTCGAGCTTGAATAGTCAGTTATATAAGAGAAAATATCGTATAACAACTTGTATTCAGAGTACGTGATAACCAATAATGGCGATCTCATGCTCGCCAGATCGCCTATCGTAATATGAGAAGTATTAAACATATATGAGATGGCTTCATTATAAAATAACAATGCCAATGGCGATATCCAGCCTTCATAATCTTCTGCAGAGATAACAAATCATAATAATTGATAAATGATGATTCTTGAATAATCTTAGGCAAGAGTTGAAGGTGCGATCTCCAATAATTCAGACCGCTTCTTTCTCTGATGATAATTAGATCAAAGAACTTTGACCCTTTTGAAGCAGATAACCAGCGGTCTCATATTTTCAGATCGCTATTTGAACAGATGTACAATGATGAGATCTTGGCGATGATCTCATTTATTCCAGATCCATTGATACTTGAATGTCTAAGAATGCTACAGATAAAGAATCAGCAATCTGATCTTCTCCAGACTGTTGTTTAATAAGATAATAGGAGGGAGACCTCATGAATACCCTCATACAATTTCAGAAAGAGAAGTGAGATATATTGAATATGCGGTCTCCATTTTTTTCAGACCGACCATTATGAGATTAGATATTAGAAAAGTTGTAGTTAATGATCCCAGCTATTCCAAGACAATTTTTAACTGATGAATGCATAGAAATAACACAGGTGGCGGTCTCAAAATTTTTCGCCCCTCAATAGATCAGATCCATAATTATAAAGCAGTTTTAAGTGTTTCAGACGGCCTTTGACCATTATAAAGTCCCGATGAACCCAGGAGACGGTCTTAAGTGTTTAAGATCGCCCCATTTCCAATATATCTTGATGCCTTGAAATTGATGGTCTCCGAAAACCTCAGACCACTTATTCAAAGAAAATACAACTTTGAGAGGTGTACAATCTGAAATGATCAAAATGGCAGGTGCAGTCATGCTCCAAGGCTACACCGACATTGTTTTCCTCAAGAGATCATCACAATTGTAACACCCTTAGAAGAAGAAAGAAGAGAGGTGAACAACTCTAAATGATCAAAATGGCAGGTGCGGTTATGCTGCAAGGCAATACCGACATTGATTTACTCAAGAGATCATTAAGGTTGTAACACCCTAAGAAGAGGAAGAAAGAAGAGAGGTGAACAACTCTAAATGATCAAAATGGTAGGTGCGGTTATGCCGCGGGGGATATATCGGCATTGCTTTCCTCGAGAGATCATTAAGGTTGTAACACCATAGCCACTCAAGGACTCAGGAGACGGTCTCAGATGCTCCCGACCGTCCCTCGGCTATCCTTGCACCAATGAGTATTCGAGGGTCACAAAGTGTTGTTTATGGGGGTGTCTACCCAGATCACCTAGAGGGGGGGTGGTGAATAGGTTTTTCTAATTTATACTATCCCCTTTTGATATTTCTTGATTGTGATTAACGGATTTGCAGAATGTAAAGAACTAATCACAGAAAGCACACCATCGATCTATAGAGGTTCCTCAAGGCCGGGTGTCTTGAGTAGTCCTCTGTCCCTCTGCGCCTACCCAGCGATCCGCTAGGCTCAGCAAACTCCGCCAAAATCTTCCGGCCCTCAAGCCTTACACCACAAACCCGCAAGTCCCAACAGCCTAGGCCCTCAAGCCCCTACTGCCCCCGAGCCCGCAAGCTCGACACTCAGGCCCTCAAGCCCTACCTTTCAGACCCGCAAGTCCCAACAGCCTAGACCCGCAAGTCCCTACTGCCCCCGAGCCCGCAAGCTCAACAAGTCGCACCCGCGAGTGCACTGCCCTGGCCCTCAAGCCTCACAGCTCTCCAGCCCTTAAGCTAGACAATATGGCCCGCAAGCCTTACAAGAAATTACAGATATAACCTGTTTCTTCTGCCTGATGTTGATCGGCAACCTTAGCCTGATGATGATCGGCTTCTTGAGAATGAAGAGAATGCTTCCGAATCAGATCTTGAATGCACGGTTCTTCTTCAATTCTTTCTTAGCCGGATGTGGATTGGCTTCTTAGCAGTCGGTGAGGATGACTGCTTCTTTAGAACTTCTTTTTCTTCTCCGCAAGAATGTACTGTTCTATTGAACGGCGGGATACTTTTTGCTAGTTCTTTCTTGCACGCGAAGTTATCTTTTCTAGGGCAACCCTGTTGCCTTTTATAAGACTGAGAGGGGTCACCCAACAGTCTTCTGAAAAGTTCCTTTTTGTGTCAGATCTCCAAATCTTTTTAGCACGCGCGAATACCTCGAAACTTTAAGTGCACGCGCTGATTGAACAATCAGGCGGCGGCATTAATTGCTGTCGGTACGCGTCCACAAGATTTGAATTTGTCTCGACGATATATTCCATCGTTACGACGACATGGAATATCTCTCGACGACATCTCTTTGTCGGATCCTTGTGCTTTGGAACTTCTTCTCATATCTTTTTGCTTCTGCCTCCGCCGCTTGCATTCCAACGATACGAGACATACTGGCGTTCCTGTATATACGACGATATGCTGACTTTGACTGTGTCGTTGGAACTTTCTTTGTTCATCTTGTCATTGTAATAGTAGTATTGTCTTGTCGACATGGCTGCTACTTTGATGTCGACGATACTTCATTCTTCTCGACGACACGCCTTTCTTTGATAGTATCTCTGCGTTTGCTTTGCCTATCATTACAGCGATAGGCATACTTTGCTGATCATCCCTTCTGTCCTTCTCGACGATATATACTTGTATACTTGTATTCTCCTGAGATTATGAACTAGATGTGTGATCAAATACAAAGTGAAGTATTCTTGACATGATGACTTCTTCAAATCAGGAATCATGTGGGCCCGATTCCCAACAATCTCCCCCTATTTAAAGAAGTCAGAATCTCATATCAAGACTACTTCATATGACAATAAATATCATAATCTTAACAGAGGGTGTGTCAAGATATAACTTATCTTTGAGCTGGCTCCCCCTTGACTTGCTCCCCCTATCTTTAGGGTGTCTTTGAGTACATCAATTTTGTAGCTCCCCCTTGCTTTGATATCTCTTCTTTGAGCATTCTTTCTCCCCCTTTCTGACTTCTTGCCTTCATTCAACGCTTTCAAGTATTCTTGACCTAGTTGCTTCAAGAGATGCTTTACCTATTTTCCTGCATTCTGCAAAGTTTGCATCTGATATCTAGTATAAGCATTTATGTGATTGTATGACATTTTGGCTGGGCAGACACCCAGAGTGTCGGGCCCCTTATTAGCAAGCATAGGCAGATTGCACAATAAGAGATAATGCGACACAATATTCCCAAGCATATGCCTTATACTCATTTATATATTAACGTTCGTGTAAGTATTGTGTTCATCTATGGCTATACTTAAGAACTAGTTGTAACTAGAGGCTTCCTTGAGTTTTGCTGCAAGATGCTTTTTGCGCTTCCTTCTTCTTTTGCCTTTTGTAGAAGTGTACTGGTCTTGGTATTCTTGTTGGTGGCGGAGGAGGTCCATCAGGAAATGCCATCTTGTGAAGCTTCCTTGCTTCCATCTCCTTCTGGTGTCGATCCCATTCTGCGGAGGAGTAGGCTCTTCCAGGACTAACTTGAAGATGTCCGAATGCCACCCACGATTCTGTGATGATTTCCCTCGAACGGGGACTCCACTTACCAGCTTCGGGGTCCAGCCCAACTTCATTTAGCCTTTTCCGCCGGTACTCCGCACTAGAAGCTCTTCTTCTCTTCTTGGTCGACGTGGACTCGTCTGAATTTCCTCCATAAGCGTTAGAGTCAGAGCTGATTGAGGGTTCAGAAAATGCATTTTTACAAGGGTTCACTTGCAGCGCCTCTTTTACTTGATTGCTTACCCATATAGCATGGTGTGAGCCGGCATGTATATTTTTCTTACCCTCCTCCTCGATTGTCTCCTTAACATTATCCTTCATCTCCTGGATGTTCTCAGATGCTGAGTTTTGCAACTCAACCAATTGTTGCTGAGCTATCTGATTTCCTGCATCAACAAAGTCTCTAACTTCTAACAGGCGGGTACTCATATTATGCTCATGGGCAGTGATCCTGTTCAGAATCAGACCCGTGAAGTGGGCATTTTGAGTGGTGAGATTCAGGACATCCTTCTTTATGGATTCCAACTCCGCCTTGGTCTCATTCCTAAACTCACTTATGGTCTTCTGCATGAAGTTTTCCATTTGCTCTTTGTGAACAGCGGGAAGAGTAGAAATGCAGTGGTAGAGTGAGTCACTTTGAGCTAAGGATTTTCCTGGTCCAGGGGTGCCGCTTTCCTTCTCCATGTGGTCGGAGACAAGGAAGGAGTCGATAGCCAGGTTTCTAGGGAGTTGTTCTACTTATAGTGAGGGAAGGTGAGGAGTCGTTCGGTACCCGTGCCTATTTGAGTTTATCGATGAGCTGACGGCGATTGTGTCAGAAGGTTCTGATTTTCCGATTTACTAGGGATTTAATTAATTGCCCTCGATCTTTATACACCATCTCCTTGATGCGATAGATGTTATGTCGTCGAGACATCTTGCAATGTCATGATTTCTTGTGCTTGTTAGTCTTAAACAAACTTCGTCCCTTCCTAGGTGGCTTTCATAAAAAATGGTGAATGAATCTGCTGTCTCTAGCACAGAACAGCAACTTGTCCAAAGCCTCAAATATAGGCTTTTGGACTACCTGCCAGGTGAGTTTACATACCCTTAGGGACCCAAGTGGTCTTGGGTCCTGGGATATTGTTAACTTTAAAAATCACAGCTCCAGGATATGTATGATGATAATGATTAGCCTTCGTTACCCTTGGAGTGGTTGGATTATGCCAACAGTCAATTGCAAAATGACCCATCTTGCCACAGCACCAACAATCAAATTTATTGTATCTTATCCTGTTGCGATAGGCAGGCGTATGATTCTTTTGTGGACAGTTGGACATGTACTTGTAGGAGACAGAGTTGTATTGGTTAGAAATATAACTTTCTCCGTTCATGTTTCTTCTTTTGAATTCAATCCTTTGTGGCGGTTCCTTCTTCCTCCTGTGTCCACTAAGCTCTTGTTTTCCCATGTCTTCCTTTTTGAGATGTACCTTGGAAGTGGTAGGTGACATCTTTCTCAGATTGACCTTTATCTCCCATAGTGGACCTAAACCACTCTCTTGATGGAAGTTGTGCTCCCCTCTTGGAGTAGAGCAGCAGCCGTTGATGGGCTTAGTGGAGCTTGTTGATCGGTTTCCTTTGAAAGAGAGTTTGTTTTCTATATTTTTAACCCTTGGTTTCAGGGAGCCAGCCAGGTCTCTGTCCTTTTTTAGAAAAACAATCTCTTTGGTGAGGGAGTAGCATATCTCCCTGCTATCTTCTAAGGCTTTCAGAGTTTTTCCAAACTTACTCATCAGGTCCAGGTTGGATCTAGCATTGAAGTCCTTCTTGAGTTGGCAGAACTCTGCATTTTGTAGTGTAAGTTTCTCTGCCTTATCCGAGAGATCAAGGTTTCTTGCTTGAAGAATGGAGATTTCATCAGCTTGTTTTTTGCAAAGTTCTCTGCTCCTTCTTAAATCTTCTATAAGGTCCTCATAACTTCCTGAGAGGCTTGTTTCTGAATCTGAATCGGTGTTTGACAGAGGAGCTCTTATTCCACCTTGTTCAGAAATGAATTCATTCTGAACTTCTTCCTCTGATTCAGATAGGACAGTTAGTCCAAACTGAATTTCCTCCTCTTCATCTGAAGTGCATGGGTCACTATCACTCAGGGTTTTACTTTTCCTTTCAGCTTCAGTGCTTTTGGCTTCTGGTGATCCTTCCATGAGAGTTGCTAATGACTCCCACATTTCCTTGGATGTAGTGTAGTGTGCAATTTGATCCAAGGTAGGAGTATCAACTACACTTGCAATGATGTCTTTGGCCCTTTTGTCTAAGTTGACTAAGATGATCTCATCTTCAGTCATTTTCTTGGGCAGGGACTTGTGGAGGTTTGGCCCTTCTTGTACGATTCGAAACATTCTTGGATCTAAGGCTTCCATGAATATTCTAGCTCTTATTCTCCATAAGCTATAATTTTCTTTAGAGCATGCATCTATTCTTGATTCCATAGCTAATGATTCTTAGACACCCGCTGGCAGATCTGTTCAAGCTGTTAAGCTTTGTTTGAACAACCTAGCTCTGATACCACTTGTTGTTTATGGGGGTGTCTACCCAGATCACCTAGAGGGGGTGTGAATAGGTTTTTCTAATTTATACTATCCCCTTTTGATATTTCTTGATTGTGATTAACAGATTTGCAGAATGTAAAAAACTAATCACAGAAAGCACACAATCGATCTATAGAGGTTCCTCAAGACCGGGTGTCTTGAGTAGTCCTCTGTCCCTCTGCGCCTACCCAACGATCCGCTAGGCTCCGCAAACTCCGCCGATATCTTTCGGCCCTCAAGCCTTACACCACGGACCCGCAAGTCCCAACATCCTAGGCCCTCAAGCCCCTACTGCCCCCGAGCCAGCAATATCGACACTCAGGCCCTCAAGCCCTACCTTTCGGACCCGCAAGTCCCAACAGCCTAGACCCGCAAGTCCCTACTGCCCCCTAGCCCGCAAGCTCGACAAGTCGCACCCGCGAGTGCACTGCCCTGGCCCTCAAGCCTCACAACTCTCCAGCCCTCAAGCTAGACAATATGGCCCGCAAGCCTTACAAGAAATTACAGATATAACCTGTTTCTTCTGCCTGATGTTGATCGGCAACCTTAGCCTGATGATGATCGGCTTCTTGAGAATGAAGAGAATGCTTCCGAATTAGATCTTGAATGCACGGTTCTTCTTCAATTCTTTCTTAGCCGGATGTGGATTGGCTTCTTAGCAGTCGGTGAGGATGACTGCTTCTTTAGAACTTCTTTTTCTTCTCCGCAAGAATGTACTGTTCTATTGAACGGAGGGATACTTTTTGCTAGTTCTTTCTTGCACGCGAAGTTATCTTTTCTAGGGCAACCCTGTTGCCTTTTATAAGACTGAGAGGGGTCACCCAACGGTCTTCTGAAAAGTTTCTTTTTGTGTCAGATCTCCAAATCTTTTTAGCACGCGCGAATACCTCGAAACTTTAAGTGCACGCGTTGATTGAACAATCAGGCGGCGGCATTAATTGCTGACGGTACGCGTCCACAAGATTTGAATTTGTCTCGATGATATATTCCATCGTTACGACGACATGGAATATATCTCGACGACATCTCTTTGTCGGCTCCTTGTGCTTTGGAACTTCTTCTCAGATCTCCTTGCTTCTGCCTCCGCCGCTTGCATTCCAATGATACGAGACATACTGGCGTTCCTATATATACAACGATATGCTGACTTTGAATGTGTCGTTGGAACTTTCTTTGTTCATCTTGTCGTTGTAATAATAGTATTGTCTTGTCGACATGGCTGCTACTTTGATGTCGACGATACTTCATTCTTCTCGACGACACGCCTTTCTTTGATAGTATCTCTGCGTTTGCTTTGCCTATCATTACAGCGATAGGCATACTTTGCCGACCATCCCTTTTGTCCTTCTCGACGATATATACTTGTATTCTCCTGAGATTATGAACTAGATGTGTGATCAAATACAAAGTGAAGTATTCTTGTCATGATGACTTCTTCAAATCAGGAATCATGTGGGCACGATTCCCAACACAAAGCAAGATGATCAAAAGGGCTGGTGCGGTTATATCGCAGAGGCTATACCGGCATTGCTTTCCTAAAGAGATCATCAAGACTATAACGATATCATAAAAAGCTTTACAGAGATGAACATTCACCTAGACCTCCTTTGATGCAGAGGTGTGTTAGATGTCAGCAAGGACCCGGTATCCTGAAGTTCCGCCGCACGAGCTTGGCGAGCTACTACTACACAGATGCGAAATCTCCCCGATACCTATGGCCATGGTAGATTTGCACCTCAAGCTTCAAGTCGAGGGGGCATCAAGCAGAACCTGTTGATGTCTCGCTTGGTAGGACTTTAGCCTTTGACAATCAACCAATCTATCTCGAGGCTTCCTTTTCAATGTACATAATGCAAGAGGTTACAACCACATCATCATAATGTTTTGCAAAAGAAGAAAGAAAAATATAAGTATTCAAGAAAAGAAGTGTTTGAGATCATCTCCACTCCAGGTATGCGATAATTCTTCTCCTTTATAAGTCTGCAGACGATAAGCACCATTCTTGAGTACTTCTTTGACAATAAATGGACATGTCCAGTTTGGATTGAGCTTTCCAACTGAGCTATATCTTGTTGCTGCATCTACCTTCTTAAGTACGAGATCTCCAACAGCAAACTCTTTAACTCTAACATTCTTGTCAAAATACTTGGTCATTCTTCTCTTTACCTCCTCTTGCCTAATTGTCGATGTATCTCTCAATTCTTCAATGAGATCGAGGCTGTATTTTAGCTCTTCATCATTTTCTTCCACCCAGCTATCTTGATTCTGCTGAGATAATATTACTCTTGGACTCCTCACTTCAAACTCAACTGGAATAAGAGCTTCTGAACCATGAGATAACTTGAAAGGAGTCTCTCCAGTTGCTGAGGTTGGAGTTGTTCTTAGAGCCCATAACACGGAAGGTAATTGTTCTGCCCAATTACCTCTGAGATTCTCCACTTTCTTCTTTAAGAGATTGACTATCAACTTATTTGCAGCTTCTACTTGCCCATTACTTCTAGGATGATGTAAATAAGTGAACCGTAGCTCGGTGCTGATTTGATCACCGAAATTTATTAAACTGGAGTTGTTGAATTGAGGACCATTATCTGTGATAATTGTCATAGGAATTCCATGCAAGCATACAATCTCTCTCCCAGATAAAATTCTTCACAATTTGGGTAGTAATTTTTGCTAACGCCTTTGCCTCGATCCATTTGCTAAAATAATCGATCATAACCAAGACAAAATGACGTTGTCCGCTATCTAGAGGAAAAGGTCTGATCAAATCCATCCCCCGAACTGCGAATGGCCATGGAGTTGCTATTCACCTGAACTGTTGAGCTGGTTGTTGCTGAAGAGGGGCAAATTTTTTACATTGGACACACCTTTTTGCAAACCTCTCTGTATCTTTCCTCATTTGGGGCCAGAAATATCTGTTAGTTATGGGGTGTCGACTTATCACCTAGAAGGGGTGAATAAGAATTTAAAATTACTTTGACCCTCTTTGGTGTTCTTGCTTTCTGGTTTGTTCGATTATGAAATAAGAAGCATAACGCAGAAAACACGCAAAGATTTATAGTGGTTCCTCAAGACGATGTGTCTTGAGTAGTCCTCTATCCCTCTGCGCCTACCTAGCACTGTGCTAGGCTCGGCAAACTCCGCCAATGTTTCTAGCCCGCAAGCCTTACAACTCGGACCCGCAAGTCCTACAGCCTAGGCTCGCACGCCCCTACTGCACTCAGGTCCGCAAACCCAACACTCGGGCCCTCAAGCCCTACACAGCACATACCCGCAAGTCGCCCATACTTTAAGAGCACGCACTAATTGGACAATCAGGTGGCAACATTAAATGCTGACAGCGCGTCTAACAACTTTTGAATATGTCTCGACGATATTTCCATCGTTACGACAACATGGACAATATCTCGACGACATAGCTTGTCGATGTCTTGGACTTGGACAGATCTTCAAATCTTCTTACTTCTTCTTCAGAAAAGGATATCTCGACGATAAGAGACATCCCTTCTGCACTTGCACTTAAGAAGACATGAATTCATCTAACTGATGTCGGCGTAATCTTGACTGCTCGATGTCTTGTTCATGATGTCATTGACACCACCTTGTCATATCGATGACATAATCACCATTACGTCGATAAGTTATTCTTTAGCAACTGCATGTCTTCATAAGACCTTCCTTAGCCTTCTCGACGTCAATCCTTCTTTACGACGATATCGTCGATATCAGTCTTTCTTTACCTTTTCAACGACATGGCTTCTTTACTACGATATCGTCAACATCTATTTTACTTAGCCTTTTCGATGTCAAGGCTTCTTTATGATGATGTCGTCGACATTGTCTTGTACTTGTACTTAAGTCTTCTTCCTTCATCTCGGCATCCCGATATCGTCGTGTGGTGTTGTAGTGTTGATGTCACAACGATATCATCATGTGCATGTTATCTTGACGATAACTCCTTCTGCTTTGCTCTGCACATCATTTCAACGACATGCATACTATTTTCGACGATATGTCCAGTCCTTTTCGACGATATTGTACTTAGTGAAGTTATTAAAGTACTGGACATATTGTCTGATCTCTACAAGCATAAACTAAATATAACATCAAATACACAATGCTTTTATCATTGAACTGGGCACTTCTTCAAATCAGGAACATTACAGGGCACAGTTCCCAACAATCTCCCCCTATTTGAAGAAGTCCTAACTCACCTCAATGATAAATGTCACACACATAAAGAATTAAAAAATATGGCAATATAATCAGATTTGACTAGCATTCATATAAATAGGTGAAATGTTTTTGAACAAAAAATTATTATTATTTGCCCCTTTTTAATTTCGTGACAAGATGTTCCTCAGGGTCTGTTGTTGCTAGCACCTTTGACTTTCCTCTTTTGCCTCTGATAGAAATGGATGGGCTTTGGAATCTTTTTCGGAGAAGGAGGAGGACCATGAGGGAAGGCCAACTTGTGGTTATTCCTCTTTTCCAGTTGTGTTAGATGCTGGATCTATTCAACTGAGTTGTATACTCTTTCATGACCATACTGAGGATATCCAAACTGCATCCATGATTCTGTTAAAATGTTTCTGGATTCTGGACTCCACTTTCCTGATTTTGGATATTGCTCAATCTCCATTAGCCTTTTCTGCCTGTAGTTGTTGCTCTGGAGTTTCTTACTGTTTCAAGAGTTTGCTGAATCTCCTAATTCAATATCGAATTTCGCTAAATCAGTACTTACTGATGGATCAGCTACTTCATACACGGATGGAGGTTTTTGTATTGTTTGCTTAACTTGATTTGTTATCAACATCGCTTGATGGGATCCCACATTTATTATTTCCTTCTCCCCCTTTAGGACTTGTTCAATCACACGTTCTTCGAGAGCTCCTTGGGCCAATATTATCTGTTCGTGGAGTTGTTGTCCAGTGACATCTAGATTATTCTTGACTTCCAGTAAATGTGTATCTAATCTATGAGCATTCTCGTTGACCCTGCTCAAGACTTGATCTCTGTTATTATGAGCGGCTATTCCTATTTGCTCAAAGTCATAATCCATATTATCTGAGAAGGTTACTTAATTCTGCAAGATGTCATGAGTTTGATGGCCCGCCCTGTTGATTTCCTCACTAATGTGATCTATGGCGGGAGCTACTAGAGTGTAGAAGTGAGCACATTGAGCATTTAGATGAAGTACGTCCCTCTTCACTGTCTTAATCTCTGCCTTCATCTCATTCCTTAGGCCCTCCACGGTCTTTATAATGAATGTTTCCATTTTTTTTTCGCTGAACAGTGAGAAGAGACGATATCATATGGTAGAGAGGGCCTTCCTGAGCCGAAGATGACTCAGCAGCTTCTTCTTCTTCTTAAGCTCCTCCTTCCTTTGGAGCTACATCAGGAGTATCTTCAGATGATTCATCACTGATGTGAGCTGTCATCTTGGAATTTCCCTTGAGGACTTCTGGGATAATTTCACTTGGAGATATGATCACGATCTTACTCCCTATTGCCAACTCGCGGCCAGTTGAGGGAGCTGTGTCTTCCATCAGCTCTGGCACATTCACCTGATCTTCTAGGGCAGAGTGCCCCAGTTGGGTCTCCTCCTCAATTTGTTTCTCATCATGGGCTGAGCTTCCTACCAGGAGCTCCCCATCAACCATCTCTGCATCTTGGGCTGAGCTCCCACGTTGGGACTCCCCCTCAGCTAGAAAACTCCCCAAGTTGGGGTTGCTACCTTCGTCAATAACCTCTTTGGAAGCAGGTTCAGGTACTAATGATGGGATATCTCTTTGAGTAGATGTCTCCCCCTCAAATGTATCAGGGTTTTGTTGGGGGTGGAGAACTGTTATCAAAACTGCTTGATGAATCTTCTTCTTCGGAGAGGACGACTTGGGCGGCTAGCCTATTCTGCTTCTTTAGAGTAGATGGGACTTCAGAGGATGCTTTGTGGATGGACCTATCCCATCTGTCGAACATCTTGGCATCCAGCCTTTTGGAGTAGTGCAATGGCACTACCATCCTTCTATGGAGAACTTCACTGAGGGTATTTAGGAGGAATAAAGATAGTATTCTTTCGTAAGACGGAGTCATTAGGGTACTCTTCATTCTCTGGAAGAGAAACTCACTCCAGTCAGTCTTCTTAGATTGAATGATCCGGGCCATTACAACGAACATTTCCTTGGAGATTTGGTCATGCGAGCCTGGTTTGCATAAAAACACCTTCCCCATGATGTCTGCCAGCAACTTTCCCATCTGATTGAACTCATTTTTCTTAATCGACCCGTAGGTCATCCCAGTGTGGCCGCACCAGGTGTATCTAGTGGAGATATTCTCTATGGTCAGCTCTTCTTCCTCTCCACCTTTGATTCTGGGCAGATGCAGCGCCTTCCTGAGGCTCTTTGCAGATATCTTAACTTTCTTACCATCCACGGTGGATTTAATCTGAGATTCTGAGTGGTTGAGCCTGGCTTTAGCGAAAAATTCCGCCAGTTCTCAGTGGAGAAGAACTGAGGGCTCGCTTAGTAGATATTCTAAGCCAGCGGATTCCAAGAACCCTATCACAGACCTGATCTCTTCAGAGCACGAATTGAAGCCGCCGTGATGAAGTTCACAACCTGAGATCACTTCTTCTCTCTTGGGAGCCATTGAGATAGGACAAGATAAGAGGCAGTACGTCTGAGACGAAGCGGTGGTTTGTCGAAGTAATAGCTTAGGGAAAATGATAGCGTAATGTTTTCTTAAGCATTCACACTATTTATAGTGGAGGTAGGTGAGGGGGCGCGTACCTTTGATTTTGTCGATGAGAATGATCGGACGGCTCCGACAGATCGATCTCATACCGTGTTAAATAGCTGGACTCTGTCTCGGCGATACTGCTGATTGTCGTCGAGACTAGTCTTGGATAAGCATCCTTCTAGCTTAGTCCATTTGTCGTTGCGACATCTGCTATGTCGTCGTGACAACTTTTTGTATCGCTGATAAAATTTTCCTACACTTGTCTGTCTAGGGAAATCTTCAACCCTTCTTGGGAGGCATCTTGGGCACCAACCCTGAGAGTTCTCTAGGGGTGTTTTGGTCATTTTCAACTTGTAATCCTGCTGACATCTTTTAAACTTTTCAATAGGAGGATCTGCAATAAGATTGTTAGTAAACTAATTTTGCTGTTCCAGCATATATGCCAGAATTGGCTTCTTGTCCAAGGCCCAGATTTTCTTTTGGTGGGATCTTGGACTACATGCAAAATGAGATTATAGACCCTTAGGAACCCAAGTAGCTTTGGGTCCTAGGACATTGTCAGATTTAAAGAGCATACTGGATCTGACTGCTCCAGGATATGCATAATGATAATGACAAAGTTATTTGCTAGTATAGCATTTGTTACCCTTGGAGCAGTTGGATTGAACAAACAATCAATTGCAAAGTGGCCAGTCTTTCCGCAGCACCAATATTCAAACTTATTGTATCTCCCTTTCTGGCTGACAGTGTGAGCATGAGTCCTTTGTGTGTGAATAGAAGGATATTTGAAGGAGACTGAATTGTACTAATTGTGAATGTGATGTTGGTTTTCACCATCCACAGCTTTGCCTCTGGAGTCAGTCTTCTTTAAGGATTTCTTCACCTCTCTAGACCCAATGAGTTCATGTTTCCTCACGATCATCCTTTCATGAGGTACCTTTGACGCTTTTGGCATGTTGTTTGCTCCTCTTGTGGAGCTCCAGGGAGGAATGGTCTTGGGTTTGGAGGAGCTTGCTACAGGCTTCCTTGTAATGAGGGGTTTATCCTCCACATTTCTGACTCTATTACTCTTAGATTTCAGGATACCAGACTGATCTCTATCATTCTTTAAAAGTACAACCTCTTTGGTTAGAGAGTAGCACAGCTCATTACTGTCAATCAATGCCTTCAGAGTTTTCCCAAATTTGCTTATTAGGTCAAGGTTGGAGCTTGCATTGAAGTCCCTTTTGAGTTGGCAAAACTCTGCATTCTCTAGAGTTAGCCTTTCAGCCTTTACTGAGAGGTCAAAGTTTCTTGCTTGAAGAGAGGAGATCTCTGCAGCTTGCTCCTTGCAGAGCATCTTGATTTTTTTGAGATCCTCTAGAAGGACATCATATGGCATGGTCAAGTCATCATTTCCTGATGAGCTTGTCTCAGATTCTGAATCTGTGGCAGATAGAGGAGCCCTTATGCATACCTGTTCAGGAGAGACTTCATCCCGAGTTTCCTCCTCTGACTCAGATAAGGTAGTCAGTCCAAAATTAGCTTTCTCTTCTGAGTCAGCACATCTTGAGTCACTGTCACTCAAGGTTTTGACTTTCTTCTCAGCTACATTGCTTCTTTCTTTCTTCTGATTCTTGGAAGGCCATACTGATTCTGCATTTCTTTCTTTTGATCCTTCCATAAGGACTGTTAGAGAGTCCCACATCTCCTTTGTTGTTTTGCAGTGAGCAAGTTGCTGGAATATAGAAATATCAACAGCACCAGCTAGAATGTTTTTGGTTTCCTTGTCCAAGTTGATCAAGATAATCTCATCTTCAGTCATTTCAGAAGTTTTCTTGGGCAGTATCTTACAAGAACAGCAAGTAGAAGATGTCATGGGGATATATGGCCCTTCTTGAACAATTAGAAACATTCTAGGATCCATAGCCTCCGTGAATATCTCAGCGCTACCTTTCCATGGGGAAAAGTTCTCCCTAGAACAAATAGCTAGTCTTGATTCCATAGCTATGATGAATGGACACCCAATAGCAGGTATGTTCAAGTTGTTAAGATTTTCTTTGAACAACCTCACTTTGATACCAATTGTTAGTTATGGGGTATCGACTTATCACCTAGAGGGGGTGAACAGGTATTTAAAATTACGTTGACCCTCTTTGGTGTTCTTGCTTTCTGGTTTGTTAGATTATGAAAGAAGAAGCATAACACGGAAAACACGCAAAGATTTATAGAGGTTCCTCAAGACGATGTGGCTTGAGTAGTCCATTGTCCCTCTGCGCCTACCTAGCAGTGTGCTAGGCTCGGCAAACTCCGCCAATGTCTCCGGCCCGCAAGCCTTACAACTGGGACACGCAAGCCCTACAACCTAGGCCCGCAAGCCCCTACTGCACTCAGGTCCGCAAACCCGACACTCAGGCCCTCAAGCCCTACACAGCACAGACCCACAAGCTTGCTAATGTTTCACTGAGAATAAGGAGGATCTGCTAAGTGTGTCATGTGCACTTCACTTTTAGTGGCGAGCATAGCAATGACATTTGTAAAAAACTCCCCCACAAGTATTTCAGTCAAGCATGCAATTACTCCATATTTGTCTCGATTTTACGTTGATGGCAAGGATAATAAGTCTGAAGGTATGCTATTTTCAAGTTTTTGAACCTTTCACAATTTCTATGTTATGTATAGAGCGATTAGAAATGTGACATTTTCTCTCTCTCAAAGGACAACTTTATCTCCATTTCTTTGTTTTTGAAAATAACAGTAAAGTAAAACAACTGAGAACAAAAAGTGGATAAAAAATAACATGTGATGTTTTCACAGTTACTATAATAAAAAAAAACACCCATAATTTGTGTCTTATAATGTAGCTTGCACTAATAATAGTAATAATTAATAAATATGAAATGTTTAGGAATACTAACTAAACGGAAAAAACATTCTACAAATAAAAGAAGAAGAGAAAGTAGCATTAACAGATTACCTGACACAGTTTTGATGTCAATGAAAATTAAAGAAAGAAAGGCATATTGAAAATAAATTAACATGATATAAACATCAATTAAACATCACATGATAATAGTGTGCTACTACATAATTGTACCCCTTCATTTATCAAAAATATAATATACAGGCGGGATGATCTCTCAACAATGTTTGATGTGTTATGCCCCAACTTCACATGATTTAAGATGAAATATAAGCATCTATAGATCATCAAAGTCATATCTCATGTGTATCACTTTAATATGGTGCAAAAATGTATAAAAAACACTGAACGCATCTTAAGAAAAGTTAATTAGACTAATAAGGAAAAAATAATACCTATTCAAAGAATATTTATTTATTAAAATAAGCTATTCATATTTTGTTAAACCATTATGATAATTACTAGAGTTAACTATTAATATATTTTTTCCAAAATCATTATGCTTGCATTCAGAAACACAATTAAGTAATGCTTACTTGATCATTTTTTCATCATCTTGTTTACCATGATCGTCAACATAAGGTAAATTGTAGACAATTCTGTCAAATTTCTTTGCCCATATCTCATGGTATCCCATGTGTTGCATCAACACAGTAAACGACGGTTGCCGTGAGATCCTCAAGTCTCTTCACATTAAACGACGGTTGCACCATCAACA
The DNA here is from genome assembly GCA_033032865.1 of Dactylorhiza incarnata. Taxonomy (NCBI): domain Eukaryota; kingdom Viridiplantae; phylum Streptophyta; class Magnoliopsida; order Asparagales; family Orchidaceae; genus Dactylorhiza; species Dactylorhiza incarnata. Next base: position 2,874,002 of record JAWHQI010000078.1, read on the forward strand.
TCAAGGTTTGGAACTCCTTCACGAATTCCGTGATCGACCTCTTTTGCTCGAGTTCCTTCAACTTCTTCCTTGTCTCATTTGCAACATTTTCTAGGTAGAAGTGTCTCTTGAATTCAATCTTGAACTCCTCCCAAGTGTCCAGGTTGCATGTTCCCTTCTTGATATCTGTAAGTTTCTGTTGCCACCAAAGAGATCCAATATCCGAAAGATAGTAGCTTGCGGTTTTTTGCTTTAAGTGCCTCCTCCGTGAGGTTACATCCTTCAAAGTAGACCTCCATTAGATAAAGGAAGTGTTCAACTTCTTTTGCATCCCTCTTTCTGGTGAAGGGTTTTGGCTTAGGCACATCGTTCCTTGGATTTGCCACAACCCCACCATTCCCACCATTAGCGATGGCCTTCCTGCACAAGGCCAATTCTTCCTCCAATTTGGTGATCCGCTCCTCATATTCATCCTCAAGCTAATCGCACATTTGTGTAATTTCCGCATTCGCATCCAGGCAAGCTTGAATTTGGACCCTTAATAGATCCAACTCTCCGCAAGCAGGTGCCACCTGCTTGACCGCCTCTAGTTCTCCGCGAACATGTAGGTGGTCCTGCTCCATCACCGTCATATGCTTTCCCCAATCCATCAACGCAAGATCCAAGTGACCTTCCTCACGAGATTTACTCTGGCTTCGCTTCTTCCTTTCAGCTTGTTGCCCAGCCTCCCGATCACGCTCATCCATACTTGAGTTTCCCATTTCACCAGCCATCTAGTCTTCTTGCGTACCAACCATGAACTTGAGTTAACCTACCTATGATATCAACTGCCACGGACTTGTCTCCTTACAAGCTCCCGTGCGACCTTAGCCCCTCCTTGCCACTCCACGTAGCCAAGCTAAGTCAACATCTCTCTGCAAGATCCAGGTGGTGATAAAGAGAAAAGTAGAGAAACAACATAAGAGAATGCTCACTAGTGAAATAACTTCAAAGAACTCCATTGCTTGTCCAAAACTTGGATGATATACAAATGAAAAGGTCTTCCCCTTTTATAGGCCTCAAAAAGGTTTCCCTCCAAAGTACAGAAGATTCTAGACATCTACTATTCTAGATTAGTCTATACATCTTTAGTATGTACAAGATACATGAATACTCTAGAATTCTTTGCCATCTTCATATGCACAAGACTCAGGATTTTTCTGGTATCTTCCCGGGCTTTAACCCCAAAAGGCTGATCCGTGACAATAAGCTTTAGCCAGAAAAAAATAGTTAACATATGAAAACTGGAAAAAGGACTAGCACATTTAAGCTTCCTTAAACAGGAAGTAGAGAAACTAAGTTTACAACCAGTCAGGTACGGGGCTATCCCATGCCTGCATGCTCTTGGTTACGAACTAGTTGCGCACATCCCTTGGTTATGAACGTACTGCACTCGTCCATACGTTATCAATGGGATGTGCCCGTCCATTAGTTACTTTGGGTGAGCACCCAAAGTGTAGGCGAACCCCTATGATAATTATATTCATTAAATAACAATAATAGTAGTATTAATTATTCAAACCAAATAAGTCAAAATGAGGAAAAAGAAGTAATTAGAGACGGTGCGATTTAATAAGTGTGATTTAAGGGTTTTAGGGTTAATAGGTGGAAAAGTAGTTAGAAATGGTGCAATATAATAGGTAGTATATATCTACACCTGTGATTTAAAACTTCCATGCATAAGAAATTGAACTATCCTCCAACTGAATCACTCAAATCACATTGTTGATTATAACATAACTTGAGCTTTTACCCTTAATGCATAATTAAAAGACATTTCGGAAATTACATAGATGATTATAGCATAAAGTGGAATTGTATTGCATGATAAAATAAATAAAAAGTGATATCTGCATTGTGAAGATGTAAAAAAATTCTTACAGTTCTATGCAGAACTTGATCCCAAACTGTGTTTTTTATTGACAATAATAAAAATAAACTCCTCAAACTATTTCTAACCAAATATCTAGCTGTTATTTTTTTTAACTACAAGATATAAACTTTACAACGACGTTTTTATTGTGATGATTAGTGACAATTTTATTTTAAAATGTCACAAATACAAAAAATTAGCATTAGTCACGCTTTCTATGAAAAACTTACACATACATGTTTATTTTTTGTGACGATTATTTTTAAAACGTCATCAAAGCATATGATATTCTGTCAAAGTTTGTCATCAAGCAGTTCATAAGATCTTTTATCGAAAGAGATATAAGTGACTAGGGGTGTGGAAGAATAACCAAAGAACTGAGAACTAGACCGAAACAGAACCAAACGGATTGGGTCGGTTCCAAATAGGTTCGGGTCGGGTTCCTCCCATAATACCTAAGTACCGACAATTCGGTTCCCGGTTCCATAGGTCGGATACCCGAAACCAACCCGAAAACCAGAAATCAATGCTAAATAAATACCCTGCGATGATGAATGTGTCCACTGTGGATATGCATTCTCCACAAGCGTATGTAACAGTCGACACATCAGCATGTAGTCATTCTTTAGTTTGTAACTCAATGATCTCGTCAAATTGTTACTATGAAATACCATGCGATCATACCAAGATATTTCTTCCTGTGGGGAGAATATGGTTGATGATGCACTAAGTGAATGTTTCAAGGTAGGAGCCGAGTCGCAATAGCGACAAAGATGACTACATCGATGAGTCGATTAGATGAAGAGTCTAAGATGGGAAATCCCAACCTCTTGTCAAATGTCCCTACGAAGAGTTTTTGGGGGTTTCGAGATTCCAACCTCGTATTAAATACCCATACGCAGAGTTTTCAGAGCTCTTAAGTTTTTTTTATTCTGATCATACAAAAAAATAATGATCAATATAAGAAATATTAAAATTAAGGAGGGAAAATAAAAAGTCCCTCTTCCCCAAATTTACTTAATTAATTAATACCCTCATGCCTTCCCACTAACCGACTCTTCATTTATTTTCGTAACCCTATTCCCTCTGCTTGTCATTTCCCTCCTTTATTTCCATTTAGATCTCCCCACACTCCCACAGCTTGGGTCGAATTCATCTGGAACATCAGTGAGACAAGGGATACATCTATCACCAGATCACGTAATAATTTTGTATTTAAATCTAGATAATAGTGCTTAATTTAATTACAATAGTTATATAAATCTTTATTATTTGTGTAGTTCTTGAGAATGATGACTTCTATTCAAAGATCAAATCAAAATAAGTCTACCACTAACAACACCCCAACACCATCTCCTACTACAAATTTCAATCTGAATCAAGGTTTGGTTTCTCTTCCTCAGATATAGGTTACAACATGATATTCATGTAGTACTATTTAATAAGAATAAGCCTATTATGTTGGAGCCTATGTTCCACATCTCTTGGTTTGAGAATAACAAATACTGTGTTGTATTTGATCTTGTATCTTGTGTGTTTATAGTGTGCAGGTTGTACAGGAACTATAGCTACACATCCCTATGAGTAGTATACTGAATGGAGATGATTCTATGGAAAGAGAGCTAACGCCCCGCGATAGAGTTAACGCCCAGCATTAACTTATCGTCGATAAGGGATGTCGTCGAGAAGGGAATGGCATCGAGAAGAAGTATCATCGAGTACCAAGAGACAACGCCAGCGTTGACTCTAAACGCTCGCGTTAAGTCCACAAATTGTCACGATCCCGATGGTTGCACGATGCCAGTGGTTGTTATACATGATCACTAACACTGGCGTTAACTCTTAACGCCACGTGTTTGCTCCAGTGCCTATTTAAAAAGCAGCCCCTCTCATTCTAAAGGTGGGATTCTATTGCCTCCAAATCCAGAACTCTGATTCTTTTGAGAGAGGCTCGTCTACAACAATTAAGAGATCTCCTTTGGGCCAACATGAAGATCTAAAGAAGATTTTGAAGGAGAAGGTTTACAACGCATATTCTATACGAAGGGCGAACGCTTCAAGAACGCCAACGTCTACATCGCCTTCGTCTTCACCTTCAGAATTTCTTGGGGAGTTTTTCTTACTTTATCTTGTAATCTTTTATTTTATTCCTTTTTTTAATTGGTGTGGAGAAATCGTTCGGGGAGAACGTCAGATTTCGGGAAGGATTCCATGGGTAAATTCATCGCGGTTGTTGGCGACTAGGTCCTTGTGTGGCTTAGGGGGTAATTCGCCGCCTTATATGTGGCGACTAGGTCGAGGGTAGATCTAGGGGGTGGCTAGAGGCCTTATCTAGGGATAGATAGGCTATAGCCAACCGGTCCTTGGGAGAAGGACCGGTGAAACAACAAAGAACTATTTTTAATATTCTCGCCTTGATTTCTAGCATTATAGAAATCAAATATTTTTGTAATCAATTTATTATGAAATAAAATCATGTCTTTTAATGTTCTATTCAATTGATTTTATTTCCTCTTCAAGAATGTGTTAAATTATATTTTTATCAAAGCATTAAAGCAAACATTTGTGTAATCAATTTCTTTGAAATATAATATTTATTTTTATTATCTCTGATTTTCTGGAATTGTATTTCATTTAAGATTTCATAAGTAAAATCATTGTGGCAATCTTTTTGTGTTAAGGAAAATTTCCTGGAGAGCTAACACCCAACGTTAACCCTTAACGCCAGGCGTTAGCAACAGCTAACAAAAAGTTTTGTTTCTCTTCTTTAAAATGGAATCGTCAATATAATCTTATCTGAGATATTTAAATATATTTTCTTATAAAATATTCTAAAACTTCACTCGTAAACTCTGATATTTTTAATAAAGATTTAAATTCCATAAAACCCTTATTCACCCCCCCCCCCCCTCTATGGGCGCCGTAAGATCCAACATGTGGTATCAGAGCGTAGGTTATTCCAATACGGCTTCACAACCAGGAATAATGGTGTTTCATGATCTCGCATCTTCTAGAGGGGATAATTTTTATGAAAATGAAAAATCATTATCACCACCTTTATTTATGGGTGAAACTTATAATGTGTGGAAAACGCTTATGGAAAAAATTCTTAAATATTTGGATATTGAAGTTTGGAATATTAGAATTAAAATGCCTCCAATTATTCTAAATAAAAGTGAAGTGTTTTTAAATGCCAAATCTATGAATAATCTATATTGTGCATTAGATCAAAATATTTTCAAACTTATTTATATGCTTCCTACTGCTTTTGAAGTTTGGAAATTTCTTGAGAATTCTTATAGTCTTGCCTCCACAGATGATGAACAAGAGCAACTCCTTATGGATCCAAGAGAAGAAACCGATGAGGACTCATGCTTGGAGGAAGATCTATCTAAGAGAGAAAAATGTAATGTCACAATATTGGACTCAAAAGATGACAACACATCAAGCAAAAGAGAAGACGGAAATTCAACTATGGAAGAGGAATGCGAAGAAGATGTAAAAGAAACCTTTGGTTCAAATCTTGCCTCATCCCATAGCAATGTAAGAAAATCAAAATCTTCTCTTTTTGTAACAAATTCTATTTCTACATTTCGTATGCTTGAAATTGCTAAACGTAGAATTAAGAAATTGAAAAATGCTAATTCCAAATTACGTTTAGAAAATAAAACTTTAAAAGCAAACGCTAAAGTAGAATCTTATATTGATGTTTCAAATTCTCGTTCATGCTCTTTAATTGAAAATGTTAAACCTTGTTTTGATTGTAATACTTTTAAAAAGGAACTCAAGGTTTTAGAAAAAGGTCATTTAAACTCAAAAGTGCATAATGACAAATTGATTAAAAAAAATGATGCTTTAATGGATAAATTGGAATCATTAAAAAAGATTATTCAAAAGTTTTCAAGTATTAAAAAATCTCTTATTTCTAGTTTATCAAATCATCAAAATTCCAAAAATTTAACTTCATATGATAAAAGTAGGTCTATAAGAAAGAGTGTAATTGAAAATCAACAAGTAAATAAAAACTTTTATCAAATGCCCATAATCACTCACTCTTTCAACATTCATTTTTTAAGAAAGACCATCACTTTTATAAACTCTCTACGAATGATTATTCTACAACTCTTTATGATTATCAACATAAATCTATTTTGAAAAACAATGTCAATAAACATAATTCCCAACCGAATTGTTTTTCAACCAATTATCTCCACAAAAAGATGTGTAATCATAATATGAATTTGAAAGACAATCAACCAAAATATGAATGGAGGCCCAAAATTAAAAATGAAACACTAACTCCACTTGTAAGGGCCCATTCATCACTATCTCCCAAAAATCCAACACGATGTATTTGGGTACCTAAAGAAACCATCCTGCTTGGTCCCCTTTGGATACTTAAATCTCTCATTCATTAGTATCCAATCATTTGCATGAAGTAGAAATAAATCAAAATGAAATTTTCAGTACTCTACTTCATGACATGTTTAATGTCTTTTTCTTTTGTTTGTTTTCTTATTTTTGAGCCAACACGCTAAGGTCACTTAGATATTTTATGCAATATGACTTACACTTTTTAAGCTTAATGTTTAACAAATCAAATTAAATTAAATATAAAGTCATAAAGTTTTCAGGTGATCTATCTTTTCTTGTTATATGTTTTATCCTTCTTATATCCATTTCCTATAAATATTTTATTTTATCACTATAAATTGAATGCTAAATTTGCTAAATGATATTACCAAGACAAATGAAATTACTTTCAAAAATGGATTTAAATGAGCTTTTAGGGGTCTTAGGCTAAAATATTAAATGCACAACTTATTGCATATTTGTCTATTTTTTGTTACATATGATAGCCCCTATAATGAAAAATCAGAATTGAAAAATTACAAAATTGATGAATATGATTTCACACACTCCACCATGATCTATTAATATCTATGCTAAAATTCACTATTATCATATATCATAATTCATGATCTATCAAGAATTATCATAAATCAACAATCTCTATCAACCTTAGGATTTATGAAATATATGATGGCTATTGGTATTAAAGTTTCATATCTTATTTTGTGTGTGTGATGTGCATCTCTATTGTTTGCATGTATCTCATTATCTTTAGACCTAAGATTTAACTTGATATAAACAAGATGAAATCAAATAGAATTGTCATTTCATTCTAGGTCTATGAAAATTCAAAACTCTATGTTTGAATACATGCAACTCAATTATACATTTATCCATCTTTACATAGCTTTGCACCATGTTGTCCTAACTCATCATACTAGCATCATCACTTACCATTGGTAGAAATCAAGGTCCATGCTAGTTATATCTTGCAGTGCTAAAGTAAATTATATTACTAAAATATGAAAATCATAATCTCCTTTGTAGTGATTTTGCATGAATAAATATTTTCTAAATGGATTTAAAATCAACAATCTTCGATATAATTGTAAATCCAGAACTAATCATGCAATTATACCATAGTTCATATATTTAAGGCTTACACGCTTAGTATGTCCATAATCATTAAACCTATGACATGTGTCTCACAATAGCGAGCACGTAGGATTGTGTGCATTAGAGACCTAACCTCTAAGTCATGTCTTGTCCTTAACCGGGGAGGGCTCCAGTAAGGTCTTACGAGGCACTGGGGGGAAAGAGTGTTAGGTTGAGCGTCGTCTTCTGTATGCATATATGATTAACATCCCACCCTACGACATGTGTGCAACTCCTCATGCCCATCTGTCACTTATTACGGGGCTAGAGTGTAGTCATGTAGTTAAGGTATCTTGATCTTAGATATACTTATATTATATTCATTGCATGAGCATCATCTCACTCTTTATATTTAAATCATGCATATTATTTTTATTCTATCTCTGCATCTTGTGTTTACATATTTTATTATCTTGAGCTTTAATGTTTCTATAAAACACAAGTATTTGAAATATCATCGAAAACATGCTTAAAAGAGCCTTCAAATCATCTCTAAAAGTCTGAAATTTCAATAGTAAGAAGGCCTCTTTATAATAAAACTGAATTAAGAAAAACATTTTTCAAAAAATCAAAATTTGCAGTTCTGTTTTGGCGTTAAGAAGTTAACGCCTAGCGTTAGCCCTTTGCTCCAAAAAATTTTATTTTTGAAAAATCTCTTGTATTTTCTCATGCATTTTTTTTGTTTATTTCTCTGGCATAGAATATCATTTACTGATAGGGCTAAAAAGACTTCTATGTTTTTCAGAAAATATTTAAATTTGAATATTAAAAAACAAATACTAAATTACAAAAAAATTCAAAGAACAAAAATATGTTTTTCTCTTTATGTGTGATTATTGTTTTGTACTTATATAAAAATTAAAAAATATTTAAAAATTGATTTTTATTCATTGCCATTGTCAAGGATGATTAATTATATCAATTAAAGATTAAATACAATGTTTAATTTAACTTTCAAGTTTCCTAAAAAAACATTGTTTTGTATTGTCAAGCCTTGAAAATTATCTTATTATGTGCAATGAAATTGATTGTAGACAAACATGTGTAGAAATACTTAGCATGCCTCTAAGTATGAGTAATGTATTATTTTTGATAATGATTCATTCACTCACTTATTTTTGATAACTTATATGTGTTTACAATCTTATACTTGCATGATTGTGTAGTGTAATAACATACATAATTAAAATGCATAAATAGATTACCTACACAACATTGAATTGGTTATTACAATTCTTTGTCTTTCATGCACTTATTCTTTAGAGAAATGTGGTTTAAAATGCTATGTTTGCAAAACAAGTGAATTCGGAGTACTTAGTCATTAAACAAAAAAGCAAATAATAAATGACAAGGAAAACTCCACCAAGCACTACTCACCCTCCTGATACGTCTTAATGAGCAGTGTGAGGTTGAGAACCTTGGCTAAAGAATTGTAAAGTGTCTTACAGCAAATAATTTATACACCACTTCTCTTAGTACACCGGATCAAACTATAAAAATAAAGCTAAAAAGTATAAAAGTTATCCCCAAGCACTACTTTGCACCCTGATAAGTCTTAATAAGCATTGTGTGTGCAGAGCACCTTGGTAGTTGTACTCATTATTCATGTGCATTGAAATATTATGGAAGTCATAGTATTTGTGTATTTTAATGCTGAGTTATTTCATTATATATGTCATGTGTTTTTGATTGATTCACTTGTATACTTTTTCAAAACACTACTTTGTACACATCATTATCTTTCATAAGACTTCTACTCATGAGAATTGGATCCTAATGCTCATCTACTCAATTCTCTAAAAACTTAAGTAAATGCACTAGATAACAAAGCAAGACCGCTACAATGTTTATGTTTACTTGAAATGCAAATTTTATTATATTGTAGTTTTTGTATCTTTTCTTGATATTATAAAATTATACTTGCAATTTTATCTAAATGGAATAGCATCTCTTAAATCTTTAACTCAAACATCAACTTCTCAAATTTAAAACTCATTATCCTTTATATGATTTTATCTTCTAAAATGATGTTTATATTTAAGAGTGCTTATTATATTCTTCTGCTAAATTTACCACTTATGTTCATTCATGTCTATTATTATTTTTACCATTGTAGTATTCTTTTATCAACAAGTTGTTATCTTAAAATAAGAATACTTACTTTATCATTTCAGTTATGTCGCTTACTACTCTATGTTCCATCATCCTTATATTTTTCTCAACAAAGAGTATTTAACAATCTTTATATTGCATCCTATTTTCTTCTCAACATAAATCATTTGAATTTTTATTGCATACTATCATCTAAACCCTCTTTTGATACTACCAAAAGGGGAGATTAAATTGCATAAATCTAACATTTAGGGGGAGTACATTAAAAATTCATAAGAAGTATTTATGTAGGGGGAGTAATCATATAGGAGGTGCATTCTTTATCCTGTACTTGATCATGACAATCCTTCAATAAGTGATTCCTAATCACTTAGTAGCTATACACTCATCCCTACCCACTTTTGCTAATAACAAAGGGGGAGAAGAAATTGAGAAATCTAGTAAAATAGATATTTATGGGGAGTAAATTATAAGAGAACACTTATGTAGGGGGGACTTGATATAGAAAGAGTATACATTATCGCTTTCAATTCTATCACGCTCTTAATATGTTATTCATGCATATCTTTTTACCACACTTATCTATAAACACAAATTGTCTTAATCTCACTAATTTCTCATACAGGTATTTGTTATTATCAAAAGGGAGAGATTGTTGGAGCCTATGTTCCGCATCTCTTGGTTTGAGAATAACAAATAGCGTGTTGTATTTGATCTTGTATTTTGTGTGTTTATAATGTGCAGGTTGTACAGGAACTATAGCTACACATCCCTATGAGTAGTATACTGAATGGAGACGATTCTCTGGAAAGAGAGCTAACGCCCCACGTTAGAGTTAACGCCCCACGTTAACTTATCATCGATAAGGGATGTCATCGAGAAGGGAATGGCATCGAGAAGAAGTAGCGTCGAGTACCAAGAGACAACGCCATCGCTGACTCTTAATGCCCGCGTTAAGTCCACAAACTGTCATGATCTCGATGGTTGCACGATGTCAGCGGTTTTTATACACGATCACTAACATTGGCGTTAACTCTTAACGCCACGCGTTAGCTCCAATGCCTATTTAAAAAGCAGCTCCTCTCATTCTAGAGGTGGGATTCTATTGCCTCCAAATCCAGAACTCTGATTCTTTTCAGAGAGGCTCGTCTACAAGAATTAAGAGATCTCCCTTGGGCCAACATGAAGATCTAAAGAATATTTTGAAGGAGAAGGTCTACAACGCATATTCTATACGAAGGATCAACGCTTCAAGAACGCCAACGTCTACATCGCCTTCGTCTTCACCTTCAGAATTTCTTGGGGAGTTTTTCTTATTTTATCTTGTAATATTTTATTTTATTCCTTTTTGTAATTGGTGTGGAGAAATCGTTCGGGGAGAACATTAGATTCCGGGAAGGATTCCATGGGTAAATTCACCGCGGTTGTTGGCGACTAGGTCCTTGTGCGGCTTAGGGGGTAATTCGCCGCCTTGTGCGTGGCGACTAGGTCGAGGGTAGATCTAGGGGGTGGCTAGAGGCCTTATCTGGGGATAGATAGGCTATAGCCAACCGGTCCTTGGGAGAAGGACCGGCGAAACAACAAAAAAGTGCTTTTAATATTCTCTCCTTGATTTCTAGCGTTATAGAAATCAAATATTTATGTAATCAATTTATTATGAAATAAAATCATGTCTTTTAATGTTCTATTCAATTGATTTTATTTCCTCTTCAAGAATATGTTAAATTATATTTTCATCAAAGCATTAAAGCAAACATTTGTGTAATCAATTTCTTTGAAATATAATATTTATTTTTATTATCTCTGATTTTCTGGAATTGTATTTCATTTAAGATTTCATAAGTAAAATCACTGTGACAATCTTTTTGTCCTAAGGAAAATTTCTTGGAGAGCTAACGCCCATCGTTAACCCTTAATGCCAGGAGTTAACAACAGTTAACAAAAATTTTTGTTTCTCTTCTTTAAAATGGAATCGTCAATATAATCTTATCTGGGATATTTAAATATATTTTCTTATAAAATATTCTGAAACTTCAGTCACAAACTCTGATATTTTTAATTAAGATTTAAATTTCATAAACCCCTTATTCACCCCCCCCCCCTCCCTCTAAGGGCGCCGTAAGATCTAACATATTATTGTCGTGACACATAGGTTATATTCCTACTTGAAAATTACTACTCGCTGGCTAGTAATCGATCATAGAAAATGAAGCTTATACTTTTTAACTTGCAATCAACAAATTTTAGTGTATATGATTTCCTATGTACTTTTTAACTTGCAATCAACACAATTTTGGTGCATAAGAATAGTTGGTTATAAATATTTTGTGTGTATTCATTTAGAAATACCGCAAAATTGCTATCGGAGGACGTACTATTGAATGTTTAACTTTTTAAAATTGTGGTCTAGTTGTTTGTGGAATAATCCAGTACTTACACAAAATTCGACTTTATGAGCGACTTTGTTATGGTTTAAACAACTCACTACATTAAATTTCATGATTGTAAGTAGAGTCGCATAAGTGCGAGTAGCACATTTTAGCATACATGTTGATGAACCTGGCATACTACCTCACTTTATCGTCACATTTAAGGATATAAATGTGATGATTGTAAGCAGAGTCGCATACGTGTGAATAACACATTTTAGCTTACATGTTGATGTACCTGGCATACTGCCTCACATTATCATCGCATCAAAGGATATAAATATCAATGTTATAATGTTTTAACTATATATTTCTCTTTGTTTTTAAGATGTTCATTCAATTTAGCAGGGTTGCCACTTGCCAAGAATACTAGTAGTCACATTCATTTCACCACTTCTACACACTGAAAGAACAAATCTAGGGTTTTGATTTTTGTCGCATGTTATCAGCGCTTGCCATTTTGGTACAGTGGTTGAGTTTTTGGACAATTAATTATTCTGAAAGAGTAAAATTTATATTGCTATATATCATCATCTGTCCACATTTTCCTGGGAACAAATTTGTTGGACGCCGCTTCTCATTTTCCTCTTTTGAATAATTTTTGCTAACCTTATTTTATTTTTATTTAACATGTAAGTTCTTTTCTTGTGCTTTAATGCAATGCATATAGGCTTTATTATTTTCAAAATATGCTATTAAGGTTTCTCTTATCTATTTTCTAATGAGTCTGTTTAAGTAGATGATGATTGTTAAACTCTCTATTTTTTTTTGAAGAATGCCAAAATACTTGTTAATTTATAGGAATATTACATTATGTTGGAGGGTATTTAAATTGGGAGGTATTTGAAGCAGGATAATTCGTCGGAGATAATTAGCACAAAGGCGGTCCCGCACGACACAGACCCACATGACACAAACCCACACAAAACAAACCCGCTGGAATACCGACGGGCCACCATGGACATAAACCCACACAACACAACCCTTTGGAATTAAGTAACGAGAAAATAGATGGGGTGAGTGCAGTCGGCTGAGGACTCGAGCAAGGGTGTCTCTAATACCATGTAAAATAGAGAAAATTTTCATTGCAATAAACTAGGTTACAAGTGAACCTTATAAAATAGGTCCAAGTACATAACTACAAATATACCCTAGAAATAGTTACAAGTATACCCCAACACCCCAAACAATTTATTACAGATTTTGAAAGTGCACAGTTAACCTCACTAGAATTCTCTAGAGGGGGGGTGAATAGAGATTTAAAAGTACTTTGTGCAAAGTTAACAAATATATATATATGTGTAATAATCACAGATTTAAGCTTCTCACACACACCAACAAGAATAAAGTAAATAAAGAAAGAAATAGCAAAATGAAAATCACAGCACAACACAAAGAAATATAGTGGTTCCCCAAACTTTGGGTAGTCCACTCTTCTACCCCCCTTGGTAGGAATTCACTAACTTGTACTGAGTCTTTTGATAAGGAGACTCTTAGAACCAGCCTGAGTCTTTTGATAAGGAGACTCTTAGAACCAGTACAACTGAATTTTTTGAAGAGAGATTCTAAAAACTCTTTTACACAGTTTGAAAATGAAATGAGAATAAGAAGAAGAAGTAGAAGAGAAACAATAGAAGCGAAGAAAGAATCTTCTTCCTAGCAAGAATATTAGAAGCACAAGTATAGTGAATGAAATCTCTCTTCTATAGTGAGAAGGAGATTGTAGGCCTTTTTCTTTATCAATGAGAGCTTTCAGAAATTGCAGCAGTATGGCTTCAGAAGAAGGAGAAGAAGAGAGCTTGTTGTTTGCTGCAGCACAGTTTTACTTCTCTCAGATTTTCTCACTTGGGAGCTTTTCCTCTTTTTCAAATGGATGGAGTGGATCACTTCTCATTTTTTTTCTCTGCCGACTTCCCGCTTATTTATAGCTTTGTTTATTCAAAGAATACTATAGGAGGATAATCAATTAGCAGATAGAGAAATAGTAAGAGAGAAAAGATTCCATAATCAATATTTCTGTAGAAGGAGAGAGATCATTCTGATTTCAAATAATATCCTTAATAAACTTAATCAATTTAGCCAAGAATCATTTAGAAGGAAAGACTGATTCAAAACGGCTAGAAAAGAATAATATTATTCCATAAAATTCAGATCTACAGTTAGAAGGAAAGAAATCTTGCGTGTTTTGAATTTGACACGGAAATTGACGTACATCGATTACTATTCGACGGAAGCGTCAATTTCAGACTGACTGGACGTCGAGAGGAGAATATGGAAGGTGCGTCGACTAAGGTGCGTCGACTTCACTAGATACGTCGACTAAAAGTCAGAGTTACGTCGATATAGGTTACGTCGAATTCTGTCTGGAGTTACTTCGACTCATTCTGAGAGGAACGTCGACTACACCTCGACGTTGCGTCGAATACTATTCGACGCATATTTACTTAGACTAATTTTTCATTCTTAGAATTTATATTCTACTCATTTTTAGGGGTTAAGATAAATCATTTCCCCAACAATCTCCCGCTATTTGTCTTAACCCTACTCAGGGAGAAATTGTATCAGCTTTTAATCAACACAGCAAGGTATGTATATAGAAAAGAAATATGTTAAGTAATCAGAAGAAAGTAGAATCATATACATAGACTTCATAAACAATATTTAAGCATGGAGAAAAGAGTATATCATCATTGTTCAACACATCACTCAGGAGGGGTAGGAGGAGTTTTTCTTTTCCTAGTGAATACTAAAGTTTTTAGAGAAGTGGGTTGCTCCTTCCCAGTAACAGGTGATTCACTCAGCTCCCCCTGAGTCATAGCAGTTTGCTCCCCCTGAGATGGAACTTCCTTTTCTTTCTCAGCTCCAGCTCCAGCTTCATTTGGCTCCCCCTGAGCTTCAGCTTCTTTTTGCTTTCTCAACTTCAGCATCAGTTTCCTTTTCAACTTCTCTCTCTGCTCTGCTAGCCTCCCCTTGAAAGAGAACTACTTGTTGTGCAGCTTCTCTTGCTATAGAGAGTACATCTGTTATTTGGTCCTCAGTATGTAGCTCTGGTACTAATTCATTCCTAGATTTTGAAGTAGGAAGGGACTTGTGTGAGAGAGATTTGAGACTTGAGAGCTGCTCTTCATCTAATTTCTCCCCCTTCTTGACCTTCTTAGCCAAGGAGGTTAAGAAAGACTTGGTCACTTTAGAGGAAGAGACACAGGACTTCAATCTTTGCACAGAGGCATTGACCCCATCTATTTGAGTTTGCATGTGCATGATGGAGGAGTGAAGTTGGGAGCAGTGTCCATCCAGCATTTCTTGAAATTTTTGAGTTGCTGAATGGATACACTGGATGATGAGAGTTGAAGATGGTTCAAGGTGTGTTGGAGTAGGAGATAATGGTGGAAGTGGAGGTGATGAAGGTGGAGAGAGGGTTGTATCATTGTGATGAAGTGTGTTTGATGGAGGAGGTGGAGGAATAGAGGAGGGTTGAGCAGGTGATTGAATTGGTAGTTGTGAAGGTGTGGGTAAGATAGGAGGTGTGAGGGTAGTAGAAGTTATAGGTGTGGATGATGTTGGTAGAGAAGAGATGTATGTATGAAGAGGAGGAGGTGAGGATGGATGGCTAGGAGAGTCAGGAGGAGAGGGAGTCCTGTCAGGAATGGCACCAGGCTTAGGAATTTGCCTAGTCCATTTAGAGAAGAGGGCTATGGACATCCTTTTTCCAGGAGGGGGGATTCCTTTTGACCTACATAGGTCGGGGAAGGAGTGGAGGAGTACCTGACTCATGATCCTCATATAGGCATTCTCTTTGTGAGAATATTTGTAGCCTATCATTTTTAGTAAGCAGCTGGCCCAGTCAACCTTCTTTTTCAGCACAAGTGCCCCCATGATGTTCAGTTGCTGCTTGGGCACTGCATCATGGGCAGAGATCTTGCATAATAGAACTTTTCCTACTATGTCTGCCAATAGCCTATATTCCTCAGAAAAATCTATTTTCTTCAGGTGGATTGGTTTATCTTTGGAGAACTTCATGATGAGTAATAGATTCTTGGTTTCCTCAGGGGTAAGATCCACAGGTTCATCACCTGATAAGGGATGATAATAGAGATTTATTTAGTTATTTTTAAAAAATAATTTGCTTCCCCTTTTTGATTTGAACAAGGATAGTGTACCTGATGGAAGATCAAAAGTGCCCCTAAGGTCTTCTGCTGAGATTGAGACAGGTGTCTCATAGAGTGTTCCTGTGATTTCTCCTTGCTCAGATATCTGAACATGATTCATTAACTCAGTGAGTTCTGTCTCTAGGATTCTGCATCTTGTGGAAATGAGTTTGTCTAAACTAGCTTCAGTGAAGAGATCTATGATGCTCTTATAGTTTCAGCGGCGGCTTGGAAGGATTCAAGATCAATGTCGAAACCAGAGTTGATCTTGGGAGCCATTTAGGTCAGTGAGAGAGAGGAAAAGATGGCTGGACTGAGAAATGAGAAGGATGAGAGATGCAAGGAGCATGCTGAATTTTAACTGAAAAGTCTATTTAAGTCAGGTGAAACGTCGACACGAGACACAACTCGAGGTTTATTTGGTACAACAGTAGATGTGACTGAAAATCTTTTAGTATTGCCGCTCTTTTTGATGAAGTCGACGTTGCATCGAGTGGAAGTCGATGTATGCGTCGGTATAGTCTGATAGGGTTTCCTATTGACGTATGCGTCGATATGAGTCGACGCATACGTCGTTTTTATTAATCATCTTTAGTTATCGACGATGCGTCGATTAAGGAATCGACTTGATTTTTACTTTGTCTGAAAATTTCTGGTTTTTCTTGAGAGGTTATTTCTTCCTATTCCTAAGGTTTTCTAAGTCGGCTTTGGACTAATTTTATAGATAATTGGGTTGATTCTGCCAACATTGTTTGGCAATGTGGCCAATTTTATTACAGATATAACACCTAATTGTCTTTTGATTAAGGAAATTTGAGTTTAGGGAGGGATAGAGATGGTGATTAGGATAGAGTTGTTGATTAGGATAAAAGTTTTGATCAGGATAGTAATTTTGATTATGAAAAGAGTTTTGATTAGGATAGAAGTTTTGATCAGGATAAAAGGGTCCTGAATGGGGGTTAAGATAGAGAGTTTTTGAAGAATAGCTATGTCATGTATTTAAGTTGCTCTGAGGTTTTATGCGTCGATATCTATTCGACGTATGTTGAGAATTGTGTCAATATGTATTCGGCGCTTTCTCTAGATTGCGTTGATCTGGAATCGATGCATGGAAGTTGTTGCTTCGATTGTAAGTCGATGTGATGTTATTCATGCATCGATTTGAGGTCGAAGCATCTAAGTGATTGCGTCGAGTAGAATTCGATGTGCTATCATTCATGCGTCGATATGAAGTCGACGCAATTTTATCTTCACAGATTTTATTTTTCCCTTTTTCTTATTGGAGTTTTGTTTCTTTATAACTTGTTTCTTTTGGCATAGTTGCCTTCTCAGAGGTAGTTTGAGAGTCTTCTTCTGAATGGTATGATGATGATTCATTGAGGTGGTTTATCTCTTTGAAGGTGAGGTCTTATGTATTTTGTGAGTCTTCTTCTAAGTTTGTTGATTTGATGGGTTTAGTGAATTTAACAGGGCTCATCCAAGCAGGTTTGGTAGATGGTATTGAACTAGTTGAAGGATCAGCTCCTAACCCCAGATTCTTATGTCTGATTATTTGTTTTTCAGTGATTTCTTTAAGTGTTTGGCTTCTGACTTTTATAGATTCTTCAAAAGCTTTTGCCTGGGATACCTTCTTCTTAAGGAGTTGATTTTCTATTTTAGCACTATCAATTTTCTTTTCTGTTTTATAGATTTTACACCTTAGTTCATAAATTTTTGAACATGTATCCTCTATTTTTCTCATATTAATTTGTTCTTTTAGATCCTTAATTTCTTGTTTAGCTTTTAGTTGATCTAAACAGAGTCTTTCAAAATCAATTTTAAAATCATCACATAGAAAATCTATTTCATCAAAAATGCTTACCTCATCCTTATCCTCAGATTCCTTTATGAGAATAAGGCTATTTGCTTTTGCTGTTGAAGAGATGCTTCCTTCTGATCATGTTTCACTCCATGATTCAGCAACACATTCTTCTTCTGTGCTTCCAAGAGCCATTAAGCATAGGTCTTCTTGCTTAGACTCTTCATTGTCACTTTTAGATGAAGTGTTGTCTTCAGAATCTGTCTCACTCCAAGCTTCTGCAATGAAGCCACTTTCTTTCTTCTTCCCCTTTTTCTTGAGATCTTTCTTTTTCAGATCTTTCTTTTTCTCAGCATTCTCTGGACATTCTGGAGCAATATGTCCAGTTTTCCTGCAGGAATAATAAATAATTTCTTTAATAGGAGTCTTATCATACCTTGGTTTTGACTCTCTCCTTCTAGATCCATCTTTCCTGACCCATTTCTTGAATCTTCTGGCCAGGAGGCTGAATATTTCTTCTTCAGTAACAAAAGTTTCCTCTTCTGTTGCTTTTAATGCAATGTTTCTATCTTTTGAGGAGGTTGGAGTGTTTTCCCTTCTTTCCTTCTCTTCTCTGGTTTTAAGTAGTTGCTCATAGGATTTGAGTTTTCCTAAGAGGGCATCTGTTGAGATTTCCTTTTGTCCTCTAGTATCCTTTATTGTCCATATTCTTGAGTCCCATGAACTTGGGAGACTCATTAGCAATTTGTCATTTATCTCTGTGAGAGAGATCTCTCTATCAAAGCTCCTTAATTGATTGATGATCAGACTGAATCTGTCATAAATCTCAGATATGCTATCTTCATGCTTCTTTTGAAAGTTCTCATATTGGGAGATTAATAGAGCCTTTCTATATTTCCTTTCATCAGCACTTCCTTCTACTATCTTTGTAAGATCCTCCCAGATTTCTTTGGCTGATTCACAGTCAACAACCCTTTGAAAGATTTCATCTGAGAGGGTTGAGACAAGAATGTTCACAGCTTTTGCATCACATGTTTTTGCCTTTTTCTCATCATCTGTCCACTCAGCCCTTGGGACAAGTGTTTGTGTCACTTTACCACTTGAGTCCTTCCTATAGGGCTTTGGAGGACCAGTCAAAATAGCATTAAACAAATCTTCATCAATAGAATTCATGTAGATCCTAATTCTTGTTTTCCAAACTGCAAACTTTTCAAGATTGCACATTGGTGGTCTGGTGGAAGCATAATCTTTGATTTGTGCCATGTGAAAAATAGTTTTTAGAGATCTATATATATATATGAGGTAGGATCTTTTTGATCAAGGAGTTACCCTTTTTAGATTAACCTCCCTCTGATACCAATTGAAAGTGCACAGTTAACCTCACTAGAATTCTCTAGAGGGGGGTGTATAGAGATTTAAAAGTACTTTGTGCAAAGTTAACAAATATATATATATGTGTGTAATAATCACAGATTTAAGCTTCTCACACACACCAACAAGAATTAAGTAAATAAAGAAAGAAATAGCAAAATGAAAATCACAGCACAGCACAAAGAAATATAGTGGTTCCCCAAACTTTGGGTAGTCCACTCTTCTACCCCCCTTGGTAGGAATTCACTAACTTGTACTGAGTCTTTTGATAAGGAGACTCTTAGAACCAGCCTAAGTCTTTTGATAAGGAGACTCTTAGAACCAGTACAACTGAATTTTTTGAAGAGAGATTCTAAAAACTCTTTTACACAGTTTGAAAATGAAATGAGAATAAGAAGAAGAAGTAGAAGAGAAACAATAGAAGCAAGAAAGAATCTTCTTCCTAGAAAGAAGATTAGAAGCACAAGAATAGTGAATGAAATCTCTCTTCTATAGTGAGAAGGAAATTGTAGGCCTTTTTCTTTATCAATGAGAGCTTTCAGAAATTGCAGCAGTATGGCTTCAGAAGAAGGAGAAGAAGAGAGCTTGTTGTTTGCTGCAGCACAGTTTTACTTCTCTCAGATTTTCTCACTTGGGAGCTTTTCCTCTTTTTCAAATGGATGGAGTGGATCACTTCTCTTTTTTTCTCTGCCGACTTCCCTCTTATTTATAGCTCTGTTTATTCAAAGAATACTATAGGAGAATAATCAATTAGCAGACAGAGAAATAGTAAGAGAGAAAAGATCCCATAATCAATATTTCTGTAGAAGGAAAGAGATCATTCTGATTTCAAATAATATCCATAATAAACTTAATCAATTTAGTCAAGAATCATTTAGAAGGAAAGACTGAATCAAAACGGCTAGAAAAGAATAATATTATTCCATAAAATTCAGATCTACAGATAGAAGGAAAGAAATCTGGCGTGTTTTGAATTTGACACAGAAATTGACGTACGTCGATTACTATTCGACGGAAGCGTCGATTTCAGACTGACTGGACTTCGAGAGGAGAATATGGAAGGTGCGTCGACTAAGGTGCGTCGACTTCACTAGATACGTCGACTAGAAGTCAGAGTTACGTCGACATAGGTTACATCGAATTCTGTCTGGAGTTACTTCGACTCATTCTGAGAGGATCGTCGACTACACTTCGACGTTGCGTCGAATACTATTCGACGCATATTTACTTAGACTAATTTTTCATTCTTAGAATTTATATTCTACTCATTTTTAGGGGTTAAGATAAATCATTTCCCCAACAGATTTCATATGTATTAGGTATTACTATACAAAGATATAAACTTCTCCTTAACAAAACAAGCTCCACCTCTTTATTCCATGTCATGACAAATTTCACCCATTAATTTAAGTGAAATCACAATTAGTTTGATTAATTAATATGATTTTAAAACTAGTTAATCTCATGATTTATTATCTTTGGATGATTGAATAAGCGTGAAATGTTAATTAATCGACAATTTTGTGTAATGTTGTTTAATAACACTTATATTGGTGGCAAATGGTTATAAAAGTCAATTCTTTTCATTTGTATTTACTATGTGCTTTGCACCATAGTAATATTGTTGATTATATTATTAATTCTAAATGTCAACCCTACTTTGGTGGGATAAAGGCTTGAGTGTTGTTGTATACTATTAATTCTAAATGATTTTGGTACAAGTTACTAATTCTAAATGTCTTTTGGATACAAGTTACTAATTCTAAATGTTACAAAAACATTGTTGTGTTTACATTTGAATTTTGTTGCTTAGAATTTTGTATTAGCTCTGATAAAAAGAATGAGATATTAATTAGCTCTGATAAAAAGAATGAGATATTACAAATCTCCCCTCTTTAAAAAATTTCATTCTCAAACAATGTAGCCATAATATATGAAGTATAGTGTGGTGCATGATGCTTAAAAAGAGTATAAATCATTACAAATATGAATAATATAATAGTAACAAATAACCTAAGAGAAAACACCCAAAAAATAAAAGTAACATATTAAAACATAAAGAGTCCATAAGATTAGTTAATTCAACATCCATGAAGATAAATAATGGGGTGTTCTATTGATTTTTTTTTAATAGAATACATTAAGAAATTAATAGGTTAATGAATCTGTCATGGGTGTATCAAGATTCAGAGTTAAAATAAATGCAAATGTTAGAGATTATGTTTGTATAGAATTAAATGACCAAAATCTCAAAGCTCAAAACATAAGATTATTTGCAAATTCATATTCCTAGTCATTCTCAAAATCATCATTATAAACTTAAACTATATAATTTACTTCTGACAAAAAGCCAGAAGAGTGGATATCCGTAGACACCATATACCCCGGTTGAATGCAATCCTCAATGGATTCGGATTTACGAACATAGAAGACATGAGGCGCGTAGCGAAAAGGCGAGGATGCAAGAGTTGGGCCTAAGGTAAAGTAATAAGTAGGGTTCTCAGCGGGCTTGTGTCCGCCTTTCCATTCATTATTTCCTTCTCCACAACACACTGAGATAGGGCGAAGTGCATGTCTTTCTTGTCGATCTGCTAACTTATTGTAGGTCCTTTAATTGGAACTTTGTGATGTAGTGATGTATGTACAGGAAGTGGTACGCTCTAAGCAATCAGCGTCCAGAGACTTCCTCTTCGTTTCCTCTTGTGACTTCTTTGGATTTTCTCCTGCCCCCTGCTTCCCCAATGAGATGACTATCTTCGGCTTGGTGGATATCTCCCTATTCCAGTAATAGGTTTCTTCTCGTTCACCTTGATAGCCCGGGTTATTCGCATTTCCTTACTATCCTTTCCACCACTTAGTCAGTGCCAAACAATATGATTTGCATTGTGCATATAATATACTTAATGCACATACTTTACATGATAATTTGATAGCCTGAACCTTGCAATACTAAATTGGATAGGATGTGCTTCGGTAAATTCTAGAGTGTGAAAGCGTCACATTAAACATTGATGGTTTGAAACATAAAAAATAGATAACCTCGCACATAAAAACATAAGGAAATATCAATCGCACACAAGCTTGTTAATCCACTGCCTTCTGTGACCTCCCATCCCTAAATCGATGATCCATGTGACCTCTCAGCCCTACACCGCTGATCTATGTGACCTCCCAGCCCTAAACCACTACTCTATGTGACCTTCCAGTTCTAATCTGAAGCCTTCCTTGACCTCCCAGTTCTAATCCGCTGCCTTTCTTGACCTCCAATCTCTAAATCAACTCCTCTCCACACTTCCCCACAGCAAACCGCCCATCCCAGTTCAAACCCGCCGCAAACGGATGCCTCCTCATTCTTCCCCACTACAAAACTACCTCCCAAGCTCTTCCCCCACTACAGAATATCTACTTCCACCCCTCACACCGCAACTTTAAGCCAGTCTTTCATCTCTTCCCCATAGCACGCCATGGCCTCCTAACTCCTCCCCACTACAAGCCACGACCTCTCAGCCCCTCCTAAGTACGAAGCAGTGCCTCCCAGATCCCGCCCTTCACCTTCATCGATAGGCCACCCCCATTTGAGTCGCGCCAAGGTCCCAGACCCACTTCGTACGCATCTGGCGCATCTCAAATAGCATTAATGCTTGTAAGTTTTGTAGTTTTGGTTGTTTTGTTCCTTTATTATACGCAATGGATGCTTGCATTAATTAGTGGAGCATAATTTGTATGTGTTTGCCTTCCAAATTAATCAATATATGAGTTTATTCTCTCGGTGTCCTTGCATGTGTGCTCTAATCAGAGAGGAACTAAACTCTTTTTCAATAACCATAATTGCAAGCTAATGAATATTTTGCTAAATAATTATTGTTTCATTATTAAATTGCTAGTTTGGCGAAGGAACACTCTAAGTTCATGCGTTTAATTTCATTCCACGCACATCGGACAAGAATTCATCATGCATGTCACTCCTCACTAGGCATTGTGTTTGTATGTGCCCGAGCATACTCACTGAACTGATCCTACATCAGTTGGCATTCTCATTCACTAGTTTGCGTGCATTCTTGCACATCATTCTAAAGTTGGTGATAGCTCCATTGCATTTTTCACATGCTCTCTTGCATTGCAACTAGCATTAGAGTTTCGAACATCCTCCACATATAGATTCATCATGCGTCAAATGGTATCAAAGTCAGGTTCGAGTTTTATTTTGATACACAGTCATTGACTCTTTCATTTATGGCTAGTTACAGTTGTTGAAATTATTGAAGTGGAAGTGGAGGAGGCTTTTGGACCTGGGCGGTCTGGGAAGAGACCGGGCGGTCTGGCGTGACCGCACGGTCTGGCGGTCTCGCAATGGCGATCCGTTCTATTGGTCAGCTGCGGCTTCCGGGGTTGACCGCTGGTCTGGTCCAAGGGCTGCTGGAGGAGGAGGTCGTGCGGTCTGGCTGTGACCGCATGACGGCTGATCATCCTCAGGGTCTCGCAGTCTGTCTCTTACCGCGTGATAAGTTGTTCTCTTCAAGGACGTGCCGGTCTGGCGTGACCGCACGGGTTGGCTCTTGAATCCGGTCTGGTGGCTTTCCAGAGGGTTCTGAAGGAGTTCGCGGACTAAGTCATTCTTAGTCGCGCGGTCTCAGTTCGCGGTCTCAGGAGGAGACCAGGAGGGCGAGCTGGCTGTGTTTGCGGTCTCAGGCGAACACAGGTGGTGGGTGACTTCTAGGCGGTCTGGCGATCTCCGTGTGGAGTCGTGTTCAGACCAAGGGAGTAGCGATCTCCCGCGGTCTAGAGTGAAGTCGGCGCTCACCAAAATGAAGCAGGAGGGTTGCAGTGATTGCGCGGGTTGACCGGTAAGGTCGCGCGATCTGATGGGTGGTGACTCTATCTCATGGGGTGGTGACTGGATCAGGTCTCACGCCTATAAATAGGGAGCCACTGTTGCAACAAAAAGAACACACCAAGTGTAAGCCGAGTTTGCCTAGTTCCTGCGGTCTGTGTTTATCTGACCGAGCGGTCTCTGATTGAATTCTTCCTTGTGCAGCTTCTGCGGATAGTGCAGGCAGCAGCGATCACCTCTTCCTCTGAAAGTGTTCGGGCGGTCTGCGGCTTGGAGTTGTGGTGCTGGAGTTCGGGAATCAGGAGATCGGCAAAGGAGCGGTCTGGTGCAGCGGTCTGGTGGTGTTTCGAGATCGAGAGCGGTTGCGGTCTGACAGCAGCGGTCTGGCGAGCTGCTGAGTTCGGCAAGAGACCGTGCGGTCTCAGTTATCTTCAGTTTCTGTTCTTTCTCTTTGAAGTTTTTTGTGCTGACGAAATCATGTCTCGTCGAGCATGTCTTGCCCTGTAATTGAAGTGTTGCTATCAATAAAGATCGTTTTGTTCGCCTAAGATTGTCTCTGGTTGTTTGGCTTGCATCTCTAGTTGTTATTCCTGCTTACTCTCACAAGGTCCGGAAAATTTCACATGGTATCAGAGGTAGGTTGGAGTTGAAAGAGCAGTGAATAACTTAGAGTAGCCATCGCCTTTGTGAAGAAGGAACCAGAGGAAGAGCAATGGAAGGTGGCTTTGCAAGAGGTCTTGGTATTGAGATGCTTACATCGACTAACTTCAAGAAGTGGAAGTCGTGTATGCAGAGCTATCTTCTGGGTGAGGACCTCTGGGAGGTGGTAGGAGGAGATGAAACAGAAGAGGTGAAGGCAGTAGAAGGAGGTGATAATGGACCGGCCGTGAGGGCATGGAGGAAGACCAACGCCAAGGCCGAGTTCACCTTGAAGCGTGCCATTTCACCTGATCTCTTTGATCACATCTTGGGGTGTGGATCAGCTGCTGAGATCTGGAGAGCCCTGGATGGGCTGTTTAACAAAAAGAATATAGCAAGGCTACAGTTCTTAGAGAATGAGTTGGCGAGGTCAGCTCAAGGTGATCTTTCTATCTCGAACTTCTTTTTGAAGATGAAGAATCTCTGCGCTGAGATATCAGCACTGGATCCTGATGAGCCAATTTCTGAGGCGAAGCTGAAGAGGCACATCATCCGCGGCTTGCGGAAGGAATATGTGGCCTTTGTGACGTCGGTACAGGGATGGGCAAATCAGCCGTCTCTGCTAGAGCTGGAGAATCTGCTAGCTTCGCAGGAAAGTCTGGCAAGGCAGATGGCGGGGGTGTCAGTGACTGGGGGAGATGTCGAGGTTCTCTTCTCAGGGAGGAAGAAGTGGGAGAAGAAGAAGAAGACCACGGAAGGCCATGGGCCTTCAACTTCTGGGCAGCAGGAAAGGGGGTATGCTCCCAAGGCTGACGGGAAGAAGAAGAAGGAAGGTCTCAAATGCTTCAAGTGCGGAAAGGTTGGGCACTTTAAGAAGGACTGCAGGCTGAATACTCAGCCAGGGCATGCTGTTGAGAAGGAGGAAGCACTAGCCAGGCACTTTGATGGAGGATGGGGAGGAGCCTTCTCGGCTTCTATTGGAGCCTCGGCTCCTATCAACTATCAGGAGGACTGGATCGTGGACTCGGGGTGTGGTCATCACCTCACCGGGGACGAGTCGAAGCTTTCTTCAGCAGAGCCGTACACAGGTAACAATGCTATTATTACTGCAGATAATACTGTGCATGCAGTCGAGAAGGTGGGGGTTGTTTCTTTGGGCAGTGATAGAGGGCCACTTACTTTGAAGAGTGTCTATCATGTGCCCGGAATGAAGAAAAACCTCTTCTCCGTGACCAACGCTGTTGACGCTGGGTATCACGTTCTGTTCGGCCCGACAGAAGTGAAATTTCTACGAAATGTAGAGGCCGTGAAGGCCGAGGTCGTCCATGTCGGGAGAAGGGCGAAGGACTTGTTCGTTTTGTCGACAAGTTCCTACATTGACAAGATGAAGACGAATGATGGTGCCGTTATATGGCATGAGAGGTTGGGGCACGTGGGGATGGACAAACTGAAAGCTATGGCGGTGAGAGGCCTGGTCAAGGGCCTGCCAAGTCTATCTTCCTACGGAGAAGGTCATGTTTGCGCGGGATGTCAGTTCGGCAAGTCTCATCGACTACCGTTTGACAAGTCGCATACAAGGAGTAGTGTGCCGTTGGAGTGCATCCACGGTGACTTGATGGGACCTACTGCTACCCCAAGCCTCGGAGGCAGCAGGTATATGCTGGTGTTGATCGATGATTACACCAGATATGTCTGGGTTTATTTCCTGAAGGAGAAGGCGGAGGCGTTTGCCAAGTTTGTGAAGTTCAAGGAGCTCGTGGAAGGTCGGCTGGGACTGCGGGTGAAGAAGCTGAGGACTGACAACGGAGGGGAGTTCACCTCCAGTGAGTTCTCTACTTTTTGCAGGAAGGCGGGCATCCGGAGAGAGCTCACTTGTGCTCATACTCCACAACAGAACGGAGTTGCAGAACGGAAGATCCGTCATCTGACGGAGACCTGCAAGTGTTGGCTGCATGCCAAGAGTATCCCAAAGTCCTTCTGGGTGGAGGGAATGTCTTGTGCTGCCTACGTCATCAACATGATGCCTCTAAGCCCCATCAACATGCTAACTCCACATGAGATGATGTTCAAGGAAAAGCCAAGTGTGGCACACCTTAGGGTGTTTGGTTCCACCTGCTACGTGCATGTTCCAGATGCTCTTCGGACGAAGCTAGATGCGAAAGCAAGGAAGCTAGTCTTCGTGGGATACGATGAGCGGAAGAAAGGGTGGAAGTGCATGGACCCGGAGACGCGGAGATTTGTTGTATCTCGCGACGTCGTGTTCGATGAGGTGACATCTTACAAGGGGTCTTCTGATGTGGAGTTACCAGAGAGCAGGGTGGAGATGCCAGAGAAAGCTGTGGAAAATCTTCAGGTGGAGCTACCTGTATCACCAGGTGGTCCATCTCCTTCTAGTTCCGAGACGGGGGCTTCTGGTTCAGGGAGCAGGGGGAGCAATGCTCCTAGCACGTCTGGAAGGGGAGCTAGGGAAGAAGCAGCTGGAGATGAAGCGGTTCAGGGGAAGGAGCTGAGGAGATCGAAGCGATCTATCATTGCCCCTGATCGCTATACAGGAGGAAACGCAGTGAGCTTTGTCTCATGTTTCTTTGCTGGTCCCTTGGATGAGAGGGAGCCGTCGAGCTTTGAGAAGGCCCAAGGCGTGAAGGAGTGGGATGTTGCGATGCAAGAAGAGATGGCAGCTCTTGAGAAGAATGAGACCTGGTCTCTTGTGCCCAAGCCGAAGGGCATCGCTCCTGTGACATGCAAGTGGGTCTACAAGCTGAAGAAGAAAGCTGACGGCAGTATCGAGCGTTATAAGGCTCGTCTTGTAGCTCGAGGGTTCTCGCAGCAATACGGTGAAGACTATGATGAGACATTCAGTCCGGTGGCAAAAATGACTTCAGTTCGGTTCATCATTGCCTTGGCGGCGTTCAGTGGATGGGAGATTTGGCAGCTCGACGTCAAGAACGCTTTCTTGTACGGCGAGATTGACAAGGACATCTTTATGGTTCAGCCACCAGGCTTTGTGTCTGAAGATCTTCCGGATCATGTCTGCAAGCTGAAGAAGGCCCTGTATGGTTTGAAGCAAGCGCCGAGGGCGTGGTACGGGAAGATCGCAGAATATCTCCTATTCTGTGGATTTGTTGCTTCAGACTCAGACTCGAGCTTGTTCGTCAAGAAGAGCGGGGAGCTTCAAGTCATCGTGCTGCTCTACGTCGACGATATGATCGTGACGGGGAACTCAAAGGAGGAGGTAGCGCAGCTTCGGGCCGAGCTGTCTATCAGGTTCGAGATGAAGGACTTAGGTGAACTTCACCATTTCCTTGGACTCGAGGTGCAGAGGAAGGAAGGTGGAGTGCTGGTGACCCAAGCCGGATATGCGGAGCGGATCGTGGAGCGGTTCGGCATGAAGGAAGGGAAGTGCACTTCCACACCTCTGGAGAAGGCTATGAAGCTTCGAAAGGATGAGGGAAGGATCATGCAAGATCTGTTGGTGTTCCGAGCTCTGGTTGGGAGCTTAATCTATCTGACGATCACGAGGCCGGACATTGCATATGCAGTGGGCAGGGTGAGTCGGTTTATGGCGGAACCACGAGTACCTCATCTGCTAGCGGCCAAGAACATTCTGAAGTATGTCAAGGCGACCTCGGACATGGGTCTCCTATACAGGAAGGATGCGGGCTTCGAGGTGCATGGATACATGGATGCTGATTACGGGGGAGATTCGGATGATCGAAAGTCGACATCTGGATTCGTCTTCATGGCGGGCCCTACGGCTATATCATGGTGCAGCAAGAAGCAGGATTCCGTGTCAGTCTCTACCACGGAAGCGGAATACAAGGCTTCGGCCTTGGCAGCTCAGGAAGCCATCTGGCTTAGGAGGTTGGTAGGAGACGTCCACAAGGAGGTTCGGGAGCCGACTCTGCTGCGCGGTGACAACGAGAGTGCTGTCAAACTGGTAACCAATCCAGTTTGTCACGCGAGGACCAAGCATATTGAGATCGAGCATCACTTCATACGGGAGAAGGTGTTGGAGGGATCTCTTTCGGTCGAGCATGTGCGGAGTGCGGACAATGTCGCAGACATCTTCACAAAGGCGCTGGCAAAGGGGCCGTTCACACGGCTAAGGGAGCTACTTGGGCTAGTTTCCACTTCCCACTTCAAGGGGGAGTGTTGAAATTATTGAAGTGGAAGTGGAGGAGGCTTTTGGACCTGGGCGGTCTGGGAAGAGACCGGGCGGTCTGGCGTGACCGCACGGTCTGGCGGTCTGGCAATGGCGATCCGTTCTATTGGTCAGCTGCGGCTTCCGGGGTTGACCGCTGGTCTGGTCCAAGGGCTGCTGGAGGAGGAGGTCGTGCGGTCTGGCTGTGACCGCATGACGGCTGATCATCCTCAGGGTCTCGCGGTCTGTCTCTGACCGCGTGATAAGTTGTTCTCTTCAAGGACGTGCCGGTCTGGCGTGACCGCACGGGTTGGCTCTTGAATCCGGTCTGGTGGCTTTCCAGAGAGTTCTGAAGGAGTTCGCGGACTAAGTCATTCTTAGTCGCGCGGTCTCAGTTCGCGGTCTCAGGAGGAGACCAGGAGGGCGAGCTGGCTGTGTTTGCGGTCTCAGGCGAACACAGGTGGTGGGTGACTTCTAGGCGGTCTGGCGATCTCCGTGTGGAGTCGTGTTCAGACCAAGGGAGTAGCGATCTCCCGCGGTCTAGAGTGAAGTCGGCGCTCACCAAAATGAAGCAGGAGGGTTGCAGTGATTGCGCGGGTTGACCGGTAAGGTCGCGCGATCTGATGGGTGGTGACTCTATCTCATGGGGTGGTGACTGGATCAGGTCTCACGCCTATAAATAGGGAGCCACTGTTGCAACAAAAAGAACACACCAAGTGTAAGCCGAGTTTGCCTAGTTCCTGCGGTCTGTGTTTATCTGACCGAGCGGTCTCTGATTGAATTCTTCCTTGTGCAGCTTCTGCGGATAGTGCAGGCAGCAGCGATCACCTCTTCCTCTGAAAGTGTTCGGGCGGTCTGCGGCTTGGAGTTGTGGTGCTGGAGTTCGGGAATCAGGAGATCGGCAAAGGAGCGGTCTGGTGCAGCGGTCTGGTGGTGTTTCGAGATCGAGAGCGGTTGCGGTCTGACAGCAGCGGTCTGGCGAGCTGCTGAGTTCGGCAAGAGACCGTGCGGTCTCAGTTATCTTCAGTTTCTGTTCTTTCTCTTTGAAGTTTTTTGTGCTGACGAAATCATGTCTCGTCGAGCATGTCTTGCCCTGTAATTGAAGTGTTGCTATCAATAAAGATCGTTTTGTTCGCCTAAGATTGTCTCTGGTTGTTTGGCTTGCATCTCTAGTTGTTATTCCTGCTTACTCTCACAAGGTCCGGAAAATTTCACAACAGTCGCCATCCATCTCCTCTTTTTGAGGATCCAGAGTCCATTTATACCTGATCTAGTAGAGCCTCTTTGGAGAGACCGGCATACTATTATGAGGATTATCCTCTCCCCCAACCTATTGCTCATAGAGATCATGTTGACCCTTCGACACAACTCGATTATGGTAGGAGCGACTACTACGATGATCACAATTTTGAGGAGAGTCTCGAATATTGATTATGTAGAGCTGCCCTACTGTTGATCATTGATGGTTTGTAAAATCTCGAGGCTTTTAGTTATTGGCTCGTGGATATGGGATATTATTTAGAACACTTTGAGTTATTCGGTGAGCATCGTGTTAGATTTGCGAAGCTTATGCTGCTAAGTCAAGCGGGATAGTACTGGGATAGATAGCATTGAGAGGAACCTTGTGTGAGACCTTGGGTAGAGATGAAGTGGAGATTGTGTTTATTGTATTTGCTAAGTCTGGCGGGAGAGTAAAGTGAAGGGTTGAGCGGTAATTAGTAATATGGATAAATATGTAAAACCACAGTTGAGTCTCAGCTAAGCAGTTGTTGGTAAGGGTTAGTTTTTTCCTATGTATTGAGTAAGTCTTTTATCGCTGCATTTTAGATCTGTGAGTTACGGTGGGGAAGCAGCAGTCTTGCTCTGCTATTGTCGGTTTTCCGTTCAGAGGTCGGCATCTTCCTCTTAGAATCGATCCTCTATTTTTGTTGACAACTATATACATCGTTTGGTTTTTAGTATGCAATTATGATTCTTATATTTACATATATATACGATCTTCATTATGTTTGTGGTGATTAGATTTTTAGGATAGAAGGGACCATATAAAAACCTTTCAAGAATGTTGAATAGTACATACCACGGTGTCTTTGGAAGTGGACATGATGTTGTTCACGAAACCAAAATCAATGGCTAGAGAGAGAGAGAATAAGAAATCTCACACGCCAATGAGCAGAATGTCATGAACAGATGCACAATGTTTCGCCCATTTCATCTCTTCTGCTTCTTCCGCCTTTTCCACATCCTCCTTTGTTTCTTCCTCACAGTCATTCTCCACCTCCATTTCCCCTTCAGGAAGTGAAACCCGAACACAAGCGACAGAGAGAAAGGCCCTTCTTCAATATGGCAGTCGAGAAAAACAAGTTGAGTGAATCTGAGTGGAGTAGGGGAGTAGGGAAACAAGCTATATTTGACATTCAAATTAATTTAAAAAATATAGGAAAAATTGTGATTATGGTCCTTCAGCTTTATAAATTTTATGAATTCCCTCCTAGTATTACTTTTTGTCTGATTTTAGTCCCTAATATTTTCAAATTTATTATATTGGTCTCTTCCGCATGTATTAGTAATGTCTCAAATGGAAATAGCGTATTAGGATTGAGAAAATCAACATCGCAGACATGACTTCCATCATATTTGCCATCGCAGCTGCAACGCCTATTCCGAGTATGTTGAATTGATGAGGTAAGATATAATTGTTCTGGATTTTTTTTCTCATTCTCATGCTAGACCGCCTGCAACAGATCTTCTAGTGATGATTCAAGTGATGCAAACGCATGGATGATTGATGCAAGGGTAGGGATGATTGTCTCCTCGGGCCGCCTACACCCGTGGGTGCCCCTTTTGTTCCTTTTCCTCGTCAGACTATCTCCAAATCGCCGTTAATGGCGATTTGGATCCAAAGCTTCATGAGCTCATATATCCCATTACTTGACTAAACTTTGACTGAAAACGTCATTGCAGTGCTCGCAAAAAACCTTCTAGGTAGACAATTTCCTCCAAATGGGCCTTCAGCCTATGAGTGTCAGAGCTCCGTTTGAGAAACTGCACCGCCAGACGACTCATGGTGACGAGACGAAGCTTCTCTAAAATTTTCGTCGAGTTCAAAGAACTTTCATTTTTCCGATGAGGCGACGATGACCGCCTACTGCCTCCACTTCTACGAGCCTGACTGAGCTGCCAGGAACTACCCGATGGGCAAAGTTTTCCGACTATCAAAGTCAGTGATTTGAGGGAGATAAACCAGATGTTTCTTCTTGTCCATAGATTAACTATGATTGTGAAATTCCATGTACACCTGTCTTAAAATCAATTAAATGAGGCACACACATTTATTTGAAAGAGCTGACAATTGGAAGAAGAGTATGAATTCTATATCATGTGCCTGAGACATCAAAAAATCTACAATGAATGACATCTTACCATTTCATGGCATATGTGGCATTACCACAAAAAGCGGCGAACAGAATGTTGAAATTTGAAGTGTAAGTGGAGGTCGAGCGGTCTGGGCATCAGACCGGGCGGTCTGGTAAACCGCGGAGGTCGGGCGGTCTGGTATGAAGACCGCGCGGGTTGTCTTCCCGCAGTGGACTGGCGGTTAGCCAGTTGCATGTGGCCTTGATCTTTCGGCTATCTGGGTTCAGCTCTCTGGTAGTAACCGGGCGGATACTATCCGCGGTTATCACTGGATGTTGGAGCTATGAACGGATCTATGCTCGCAGGCTGACAGGTTGCTGTTGGTGTTGCTGGGGTTCTGAGAGTTGTCTGCGCGGCTTGTCATAGAGTCGGTGAACTGTTCGGCAGGGTTATCTCAGCAAGGCGTGCGGGTTGTGTGCTACCCGTTGTTGATATGGGCGGTTATCCTATCGATGTAGGCGGTGACCGCACTCCTCACCTACTATAAATAGGACCCCCTGGCTCGAAGAAAGCATACGAGAACTAAAAGTGAGAGCTCGCGAGTTGTTGTGCGGATAGAACTTTTCTGTTCGCGCGGTTTGAGTTTTTCCTTTGTTGTGTTCGCAGGTTGTGTGACTTGCTTGTGGTTCTGATTTGATTAGAGGAGACCGCAATGGATAATTCGGTAGCAGTCAGCGGCAGGTAGAAGCAGGAGGTTGCGGTTAGCGACAAGGCAATTATCTCTGGCTCGTTTCAGCTTTCAATAAAGGATCAGTCTGCGGCGGGTAGGCAGTTTGCCTTTGCCGGACTGTTTTGTAACACCCCCATCCGTTAAGAAGCATATAGCAGAAGATCCGGCCGGGGCCCCACGCCATATACTACAAAACAAACGGGAACGTCACTATTGAATATACAACGACACTATACCACGAAGCCTAACTCAGAGCATTCTATGCGGAAGTAAAAGAGAGAGAGACAGAATTATAAACCAAAAGACCCGAACTCGGGTATGTCCACTTCTATTAACTTGGAATAAAATGTTTTACAACACAAAAGAGGCACGACGGCCTTACAGTTTACCAACATCGGCGCGCAGGCCGGCCATACATGAAAAACAGAAGGAACACCAAAGGCCTTCAAGGGCTGCAGCAGCGCAGGGGCTTCAGCCCGCCAAGTTCCCGCTCGGTCCAGCACCTGTACAACAAGCCCACCAAAAACGGTGGCAAAACAGGGCAACGGTCAGCTAAAGCTGACCAATTTATAACGACCCCACCCCTTCGAGGGGGTGGCAGTGCTAACCGTCCCTGCAAAACAGTCTCAACAGCATATACATATCTAAGAGTGCGACTAGACGAGCCCACAACATTTCATACATATGCAACAACACAAACGTGGGAATGGCCTCCACGTCTCGTGCACTTAGGCACTCTTTGGTGTACTACGCCTTCCACCACCATCCACTCTTGATGGTTTTGCCCTTCGAGGCTAAAGTCGGCGGCCCGAATACCAGGGCTCCCCCGTGCTTTAATTGTGAACTTGCGCAGTCCGAAGACTCTTCCCCGTTGCCTCCCGACATGCTATTCGAGCCTTACTAATCAGGTGCTGCAATGGTTCGGGTGTAGGTTCGCCAAATGCCCGTTGTTCACACACTCGTTGTACAACACGAAATGCGGGTATGGCGTCCCCTCAGCCCAGGTATTCTCAATTAGCCGGCTCCACGGGCCGCTAAGTCATCCACCAGGACACCCTTACAGGTCGGGCACGCCGACCTCAGGTCCCCTCCACAGGTGGGCACAACAAACATCACCAGACCCATGTCTGGGAGCTGTCGCCCAGGCGACATTCACTGTCGCCAGCGACAGTGCACAAACCCTAATTTGGCTTCTAGCTGTGGATGCTTCCCGGGGCACACCCCCAGGCATTGCTGCACATGCAGTAGCACTCCCTAGCCTCAGAACACCCAAATTCATCAGAATCCAATTCTGGGGAGCTGTCGCCCAGGCGACAGTCACTGTCGCGCCGGCGACAGCTAGACAGAACTCCATTTCTGCCTTTTAACTTCGGGTGCTCCCCGGGGCACACCCCCGGGCGTTGCTGCGCATGCAGTAGCACTCTCTAGTCCTACGTAGCAGGATAACAACACGGGGTTTTCCCCGAGCACGCACAATACCACAAGGCATCACCAATCCGGACGAACCGTCACGGATGGGCTTCACACAGCGCACCTACGTCCGTATTACGCACGGCCTCTATATGTATGCAACTTGGACGGGGATAACACGAATCGACCCGTCGGAGGCCACGACCTCACCCTTTTGAGTAGGGGCCTCAACGATGCAAGGGAATGGACTAAGGCATGTCCAAGAGATGGTAGAAAAGTTCGTTACCCTTAAACGCCGCTTTGAGACCATGGCTTGACGTTCCACACGGATGGAAAGGAGCGCCTTGCCCTCCTCTACGCGTAGCCACCAACTTTGAAGGGATTGGATGAGTGTAGCTCCTCCAAACCCAAGCTCCAAGCTAGGGTTTTCTATTCACCTTCTTCTCCAAGCTCCTCTCTCTCTCTCTCTTAAGAACCCTTAAGAAAATAAATGAAAAGAGAGGGATTTTCGGCCTTGTATGTTGCCACCAAGCCTCCCAAGCCAAAACAAGCCACCAAAGTCCAAGTGCAATCAATGCCCTTGATTTCGGCCATAAAGTCCAAATTTGAGCTGTCGCCCGGCGACAGCCACTGTCGCCCTGGCGACAGCGACAATGAACCGACATTGACTAGTCAACGCCGTCCGACAGCTCACGGCAGAACCTTCTCAACAGAACGCTATCGCCCGGGCGACAGCCACTGTCGCCGGCGACAGCTCTGGATTCCAGATTTCTGAATTTTCAGATTTGGGGTCTTACATGTTTTCTACTCATTTCTTCAGCAGCTTGTTCGCAGTTAGAAATGACCAGGTGACTGCGGTCAGGCAGCCTTGCTTGGGCGAACAGAGTGAGCATTAGAATAACGGGTAGCCCGCGTGTTGGGTTGCGGGTTGGTGACTTGGCAGTTTGCGCGGACAGCTTTGTTAGTCGGGCGGTTTGGCGGGTTCAGTTGTAACCGCCAGCTTCTTGTAGTTTGGTTCTTTCTCCTTATTTGGTGTACTAGTAAATCATGCCTTACCATGTATACCTCGCAATGTACAGAAGATAGTTAATACAAGATTTTTCTTATTCCTTCATTGTTTCTGGTTTCTCATGCTTGGTATGGTTGAAGTGTTCTTGCGACCTAGTTCCCGTGTTCCGCTTCTCAGAAATTTTAATATAATATTTGAGGAATTTCAACATGGTATCAGAGGGACATAGGTTTGAGCAGTGATTCAGCCACAGTTATCTTGCTTGGATTTCTGGAAGCACAATTTATTAGTGGTATAGTAATGGAAGGAGGAATAGCAAGAGGTCTTGGTATTGAGCTCCTGACTCAGACTAACTTTAAGAAGTGGAAGTCTTGCATGGAGAGCTATCTTTTGGCCGAGGACCTCTGGGAGGTTGTTGATGGAGAAGAAACTCAAGAAGTGGTTGTTGTTGGTGCGAATGCTCATCTGGTGAGAGCTTGGAGGAGAACTAATGCTAAGGCAGAGTTTACTCTCAAGCGGGCTATCTCATCGGAGTTGTTTGATCATATAGTTGGATGTCGATCAGCTGCTGAGATTTGGACAGCCTTGGATGGCTTATTCAATAAGAAGAATGTAGCTCGGCTACAGTTCTTGGAGAATGAGTTGGCTAAGGCCACTCAAGGTGATGTTGTTGGAACATGGTTTTTCGCATCGCTTTGATTTGAGAATAGCAAATCCTACTTGTATTTGATCTTGTTTGTCATTGTGTTTTAGCATGTAGGTTTGAACAAAGATGACACTAGGTTGCTGTTGTTGGTCTGGATTTGCTCACAAGCTGAAAAGAAAGGAAGAAAGCTAACGCCCGACGTTAACTCTTAACGCCGGCATTGACTTCCATTCCCATCAAGATGAAAATGGCATGGAGGAAAGCTGTCGTAGCTGCAGAAGCATTTTGAGAATGATTTGACTCAACGCAAGGCGTTAGACTCAACGCAAGGCGTTAGACTCAACGCCAGCGTTAAGGTTGCCTAAAATGAATGTTTCCAAAGATGCAGAATCTCCTTCCTATTTTGAAGATCCGAGCCATCAAAACATTTCTATACTGGGTCAACGCTAAGCGTTAGCGTCCAGTCCTATAAATAGGTGGATTTAGTCTTCTCCAAGAACGAATGCTAAGGAGCCATATTCCAGCACTCTGAATTATTTGTGAGGGCCGTATTTCCAGACCACATCTCCCACTTAATTTCTAAAGGAGGAATCAAAGGAGGCTTGGATCAACACGCTAACTCAATGCGAAGAACACACACTTGGAATTCAACGATCTTCAGCGATTCTTCGTCGTCTCCTTCATATTACCTCATAGGAAGTTTTTATATTTGTCTTTTGTATTTTATATTTATCTTTGTAATCGGTTCATAAATTCGCCTTGTGTTGGCGACTAGGTCTGGGTAGGACTTAGGGAGTAATTCGCCTCATGTTGGCGACTAGGTCTAGGGAGTAGATCTAGGGGGTGCTCGAGGCCTTTCTGAGCATAGAAGGACTAGAGCGGCTTGAGGCCGTATCTGGGGAGAGATCGGCTAAAGCCAACCGATTCTTAGTGAGAAGAGTCGGTATAGAAAACGAAAAGAGTTTTTCATAATCGCCTTGATTTCTAGCGTCATAGAAATCATATTTTGTAATCAATTTTATAAATAATAATCATGTCTTTTCTTGTTTTATAAAATTGATTTCA
This sequence comes from Dactylorhiza incarnata, assembly GCA_033032865.1. NCBI lineage: Eukaryota > Viridiplantae > Streptophyta > Magnoliopsida > Asparagales > Orchidaceae > Dactylorhiza > Dactylorhiza incarnata. Next base: position 2,911,087 of record JAWHQI010000078.1, read on the forward strand.
TTTCTAATTTCTATCTCTTTATTTTTGATAACTTACTTCTAATAAAATATCTAAACTCTTTCTATAAAAGATTAAAGTTTTCTAGAACCCTTATTCACCCCCCCCCCCCCCCCCCTCTAAGGGCGCCTCAAGATCCAACAAGTGGTATCAGGGCAGATTATACCAAATCGTCTTAACAACCGGGAATAATGGCGTCTTTTGATCATGATCTCGCTTCTACTAGTGTGGAAAATTTTAATATAAATGAAAAAATTATTATCACCATCTTTATTTATGGGCAAAAATTATAAAGGGTGAAAAATATTAATGAAAATTTTTCTTAAAGCTTTAGATGAAAAAGTTTGGAATATTACTATTGAAAAGCCACCTAGCGTACTAACTAGAAACAAAATTGTTTTAAATACAAAATCTATAAATAGTCTATTTGGTGCGTTAGATCAATATATTTTCAAACTTATTTATAATTTACCTACCGCATATGAAATTTGGAATTTTCTTGAAAGAACTTATGATTCTCCTTCTGTAGGTATGGAACAATCACAAGAACCGGAGAATATGCAAGTCTGCTCAAGTATTCAAGAAAGCTCCTCACATTGTGGATCCATGGAATGCACATCAAGCAAAATGGATGATGACAACACATTATTGGAAGAGGGACATGAAGATGTCAAAGGAACTTTATGTTCAAACATTTCCTCATCCAAAAGCAAAGTAAGGAAATCAAATTCCCTTGTTGTTTGCAATTCTATTTCTACATTACAATTGCTACAAATTACAAAGCGCAAAATTAAGAAATTGAGAAATGTGAATTACAAATTGCGCTTAGAAAATAAAAGTTTAAAAACAAAAGTAAAAGTAGAATCAAATTCTGATTCATCTATTTATACTCATGTCTCTTCAATTGAAAATATAAACCTTGTTTTGATTATAATGATACTAATGAAAAATTCAAGGAACTTGAAAAGGAACTTATTTTTTTAAAAGAACATAATGAAAATTTATCTTTAGAAAAATCATCTTTGAAAAGTGATTATGCTATGTGCCAAAATTATAAAATTGAAATCAAGGAGATGGACGAAACATTTGAGGAATTTAGAAATAACTATCAAACTCACATTGACTCCATTGTTTCCACTCTTAAAAATAACACAATAGCTTATAATAAAGCTAGGCATAATCTTAAGATCAAGAATGATGAATTAAAATCAAAAATCAACTTGCTTATGAAAATTATGAATAAAAATTCACAACACACAAATTCACAATATCAAGCAAACAAGTTGAATATGAATATCTTAAATAAGCCTAATAATGGGAGTAAGAAACACAGTTTTTGTAAATCAAAAACCAAATCAACATTATTTACTAAATCATGTTTCTCCTAACTTGAAATTAGAATTACACAAATTTCCTATGAAGAATACTTTCAATAATCATTACAAATATAATCTTCAAAATAAAGATAATCATAATGAAAATTTGATGTATAAGAATAACATTAAACCAAGGTTTGAATGGAGGCCCAAAGCTAAAAATGAATTATTAACTTCACATGAAAGGACCCATTCATCACTATCTCCCCATAAACCAGCATGTTATATTTGGGTACCCAAAGGAACCACCACACTTGGTCCCGTTTGGATACCTAAATCACTTATTCATTAGGTATCATCATATGCATGAAGTAAAATCTTTTAAAAATGAAATATACAAATTTCTACTTCATGATATGCTTCAATGTCTTTTTATTTTTATTTTTCTATATTTTCTTATTTTTAAGCTATCATGTCATGGTCACCTTATATATTATTGAAAATATGATTTTATCTCTTAAAAGCTTAATAACTTTATCCAATTAATCAAAATTCAAAGTCATGTTTTATTTTGGTGACCTATCTATCTTTCTTAAATTTATTGTCAATAAATATCTCATATTATTCGTATAAATCAAATTCTAAAAAATGTTATGAAATATTTATCTAAGTAAATAAAATCATCAACTTCAATTTTTCTCTTTCGAAAAATGTTGAGTCTATAAAAATTTACTATGGATAGCAACCAATAATACTTAAATATCTTGAGAAAGGGAGATTTGGGATGTCACCTCATCATATCTCTTAGTATCGATGCGAACCCCTCATAGGGCAGACCTCGGGAAGTCCAAGATCCACTCTAAATTGCTAATTATAGCCCATGCGTACTCTTGCAATGACCGAAAAAGAAAACTATCATTATCTTGCACCTTCAGAAAAATAATGTAGGCCTTTGGTAACTTTTTCTAAAAATAAAAATAAATAAATAAATAAAATATGCGAGATTTCGACCAAAACTTCAAACGATGATAACTTTTGATCCGCTTGTCAGAATTTTGGCCACAATTGCTTTTCGGAATGAGGTCGAGCAGCTCTATGCAATGGCAAACCAGCTTCGCTCATTTGAGTTCATTTCGACCCTCAAATTGCCAAAATTCAACTCCATTTAAAAGTTATCTCAGTTTTTCTATTTTTTGACAATTTTTGTGTCTGCGGTTTTTATGTCACATGTTATTGTGTCCCCTTCCTACAAATCATATGCTTGTAATCTTTACATAACATTGCACCTTGTTACCATAACTGTTCATTCTAGCATTGTCACTTCCTATAAGTAGAAATCAATGTTTATGCTAGTCATATCATGTCATGTTATGTTAAAATAAAGTAGAATAGTTAAATTTGAAAAGGATGAATATTCAAAAATCAAAGATCAAAAAGAACCAAAAATAAAATCTTTCAAAAATCAAAGAGAAAATTCATAAAACTTTTTAAAAATAACCAAAAATATTTTCTCTTTATAGTCATTATTCGCCTTAAAATTTTTCTCTATAATATTTTGAAAAGGATGAATATGAAGGTTTACACACTTCACCTACATAATTATGAATAATTAATTATGAGTACCTAAATTTCTATGTGATAAAACTATTAGTCATAAGATCTTTTAAATTCAAACATTAAATATAACTACAAAAGATCTTATCTCATTTATATGTAGACCATAGAATAACTTATATCACCAAGGAAAAATCAATTAGAATCATCACTTTATTCAATATCTAAAATTGAAATACTATTGTTGATCACATGCAACAGTATATTGATTATTCTTATGGCATAATATTAACTCATCATACTAACAATGTCATCTAATGAATATTATTAGTTATCATGCTAATCTCATGCATTGTTAGTTATCATAGGTTTGCCAACTAGATAACTTTGAATCTAATATCATGCATTGTTAAGTGATATAAAAATAAGAAAATTGGAAGTTAAAATTCATAATAACTATGTGACTTTAAAACCAACCATAATTAGAAATCTATCTCGCATAAAAGCTATAGTTTATAAATTGATTCCATAGGACAAATGCTTAGGATGTCCATGACCATTCACCCACATTATGTGTCTCACAATAGCGAGGGTGTATGATTGTATGCATTAGAAGACCTAACCTCTAAGTCATGTCTTGTCCTTAACCGGGAAGGGTTCCAGTGGGGCCTTGCGAGGCACTGGGGGGAAAGAGTGTTAGGTTGAGCGTTCTCTAGTGTGTGCATATGGGATTAACATCCCAACCTACGGCATGTGTGCAGCTCCTCATGCCCATCCGTCACTTAGTACGGGGCTAGTGTGTAGGCATATAGCTAGGGTATTATAATCTATGACATACCTATATCATATGTTTTGCATGCACTCTTTATGATTATATTATTCATGCATTCTTGGCTTGATTGAACATACTTCTCTTGTGTTTTGCATATTTTATCATTTTTAAGCTTTAATGATATTGTAAAACACAAATATTTGAAAACCAAATAAAAAAATATAAGTCATTTCTTTTAACAAATAAAACATGCTTAAATAGTCTTCTAATCATCACCAAATTTTCTGAAAATTCTACACTAAGAAGGTCTATATACATACTACCTATTTCAAAGAAATTTTTTCAAAAAATAGTGTTATGTTTGGGCGTTAAGAAGTTAACGCTAGGCCTTAGCCCTTTTTGCGAAATTGAAATTCTATTTTTTCTACACTATTTGTGGTATTTTTATAATGATTTTTCTCTGTTTCTTTTCTCAGTTTTGAAATTGTGTTGTTATTAATTTGGTTATTTTATTTCAAAATACAAAAAATAACTCAAATAAGTCAAAATGATCAAAAATATGTTTTTGTTATTTGTTTTGTTTTAAATATTTACAAAACTATGGTTTGACTATAAAACTTCACAAGAGCAAACATCTTAGTTATTTTTTTTCAAATGGTTAAAATTGATTAGGCATACACTTAAAGATTGTCTTAATGTCAAATTTTAAATTTCAAATTTCCTAAACATTGTTTTATCTTCATTTCTTGACCTTAATCTGATTATGTGCAATGAAATAGTCTATAGAAAATTGTGTATGATTGTCAAGCATGCCTCTAAGTATGAGTAATATTTTATGTTAATCAATGATTCCTACACTCACTATTTTGGTAATCTACATGTGCTCATAATCTTTGTCTTGCATGATTGTGTAATGTAATTGTTTTCACACATTAAATTGTATATCTAAATTACCTACACCGTCTTTCAAACAATAAATTTCTTGCACACATAGAAGTGTTATTTCAATATTGTTAATGCTTGCAACAACAAGTGAATTCAGAGACCTTTGGCACAAGCTTAAAATAAAAAAATGAAATCAATTGCCAAAGATAACTCCACCAAGCACTACTCACCCTCCTGATAAGTCTTAATGAGCATTGTGAGGTTGAGCACCTTGGAAAGAATTGTAAAGTGTCTTGTGCAAACACATTCTTTTTGCAACTTCTATTTGTACACCGGATCACTAAAAATAAAAAATATTATTAATAAGAATGCTTATGTGATCCTCCAAGAAATACTTCGCTCCCTGATAAGTTTTAATAAGAATTGTGTGGGCAAAGCACCTTGGTAGTTGTACCCTTTTATGTGCTTTGAAATTTTATTCTAGAATTGATGTGTGAAAGTAATTATAAGATTACAATATTAATATTATTGTTACTATTTCATTACTTATGTCATGTGTTTTGATTATTTCACTTGTATACTTTTATCAAAACACTTTATGCACACATCATTGTTTTTCATAAAGTTTCTACTCATGAGAATTGGAACCAAATGCAAAATTACATAATTCTCCAAAAACTTAAGTAAAAGCACTAGATTGTAATGCATGATTTCTACAATATTTTCTTTACTTGAAATACGAATTGGTTACATTGTAGCTCTTATCTTTTTGAATATGTTAAATCATGCTTGCCTATCAGTTATAAAAAAAATTCAAAGTTAAATGCTCAATTGTGAAGAGTCTAGACATATTGTTGGAATGGTCCAACTATTACAAAAATATCAATCTTAGTTATTTTGTTTTTTTTTGTTTTCCGCATTCCTAATTTGCTCATAAGTTGTGTTTACCATGTTTTATCATGCCTACTTCTAAGATTTTTCTTCCCCTGTGCTTGTCAAACTATATTGCACTTCTTCCAACAAGTTTCTTAAAAATTTCACTTTGAAAAGCAAGTGGTAGAATTCCTTTGGTAAAACAAAAAATGGAACGTTGTTCGTTCATGCTTATCATATCTTTTTCTGTTGTGCTACTCTCTCCCTCGGCTCGATCATGATTTACTTTATGTCTACACAAAAATTTTAATCCTCTCTTAGTTATGTCTCAATTTCTGTGTTCTCCATTCTAGTTTTGTTTCACTCCACCATTTTTTGCTAATAACAAAAGGGGGAGAATAAAATGATAAATCGTAATGATTAAAAGAGTGGGATTCACTAGATTAAGGAGGAGCATGAATCTAGTATATGAGAGCATACACTAAAGGGGAGCACTTAAGTAGGGGGAGCACAATTTAACAATCTATAATTCTTATTATTGTCTCAATATTGCTTAGTGTCATATATCCTTCTAAAAACACATCTCTCTTATATATGAATCTGATGTATCTCTATTGGATTGGTTATTATCAAAAGGAGGAGATTGTTGGAACATGGTTTTCCGCATCCCTTTGATTTGAGAATAACAAATTGTACTTGTATTTGATCTTGTTTGACATTGTGTTTTTAGCATGTAGGTTTGAACAAAGATGACACTAGGTTGCTGTTCTTGGTCTGGATTTTCTCACAAGCTGAAAAGAATGGAAGAGAGCTAACGCCCGACATTAACTCTTAACGCTGACATTGAATTCCGTTCCCACCAAGATGAAAATGGCATGGAGGGAAGCTGTCGTGATTGCATGGGCATTTTGGAAATGATTTGACTCAACGCCAGGCATTACACTCAACACCAGCGTTAAGGTTGCCTAAAATGAATGTTTCCAAAGATGCAGAATCTCCTTCCTGTTTTGAAGATCTGAGCCATCAAAATATTTCTATACTGGGTCAACGCCAGGCGTTAGCCTTAACGCCGGCATTACCATCCAGTCCTATAAATAGATGGATTTCATCTTCTCCAAGAATGAATGCTAAGGAGCCATATTCCAGCACTCTGAATTATTTGTGAGGGTCGTATTTCCAGACCACATCTCCCACTCAATTTCTAAAGGAGGAATCAAAGGAGGCTTGGATCAATGCGCTAACTCAACGCGAAGAACGCACGCTTGGACTTCAACAATCTTCAGCGATTCTTCACCATCTCCTTCAGATTACCTCATAGGGAGTTTTTATATTTGTCTTTGTATTTTATATTTATCTTTGTAATCGGTTCATAAATTCGCCTCGTGTTGACGACTAGGTCTGGTAGGACTTAGGGAGGAATTTGCCTCGTGTTGGTGACTAGGTCTAGGGAGTAGATCTAGGGGGTGCTCGAGGCCTTTCTGGAGATAGAAGGGCTAGAGCGGCTTGAGACCGTATCTTGGGAGAGATCGGTTAAAGCCAACCAGTTCTTAGTGAGAAGAGTCGGTATATAAAATGAAAGGAGTATATAATCGCCTTGATTTTTAGCGTCATAGAAATCATATTTTGTAATCAATTTTATAAATGATAATCATGTCTTTCCTTGTTTAATAAAATTGATATCATTTCTAATTTCTATCTCTTTATTTTTATTTTAACTTACTTCTAATAAAATATCCAAAGTTTTTCTATAAAAGATTAAAGTTTTCTAAAACCCTTATTCACCCCCCCCCCCCCCTCTAAGGGCACCTCAAGATCCAACAGACTTGTCCATATCAACGTTCTTCCTGAAGATGAAGAACCTCTGTGCAGAGACTTTGGCTTCGGACCCGGATGAGCCTAACTCAGAAGATGAGCTGAAGAGGCACATAATTTGCGGGTTGCGGACGGAGTATGTGGCCTTTGTTACTTCTGTTTAGGGTTGGGCCAATCAGCCATCGTTGCTGGAGCTGGAAAACTTGTTTGCTTCGCAAGAGAGTTTGGCTATGCATATGACGGGGGTGTCTGTCTTTGGGGGGGGAAGTAAGGTTCTCTATTCTGGAAAGAAGAAGCGTTGGGACAAGAAGAAGAAGACATCTGGAGATGGTCCATCCACTTCATATCAGCAGGAGAGGAGTTATGCTCCTAAGCATGATGGGAAGAAGAAGAAGGAAGGACCAAGATGCTTCAGGTGCAATAAGCTTGGTCACTTTAAGAATGACTGCAGAGTCAATCTTCAGCCAGGGCATGCTGCAGGAAAGGAGGAGGCTGGTTCCAATGCTAATGGTAGTTGGGGTGTTGGAGCTTTTATGACGGTCACTTGTGTTTGAGCTATGAATTCTATCAACTATCAGGATGATTGGATAGTGGATTCTGGGTGTGGTCATCACCTCACCGGGGATGAGTCCAAATTCTCTTCTTTGCAGACATACTCAGGTAATGATGCTATCATTACTGCTGATGATACTATACATGTAGTTGAGAAGGTGGGTGTAGTTTCTTTAAACGGAGATAGAGGTCCACTCACGTTGAAGAGTGTTTATCATTTTCCGGGGATGAAGAAAATCCTCTTCTCGGTGACCAACATTGTTGATGTTGGTTATCACGTTCTGTTTGGTCCAACAGATGTGAAGTTTCTTCGAAACGTGTCAGCGGTGAAGGCTGAAGTCACTCATGTTGGAAGACGGGTGAAGGACTTGTTTGTGTTATCTACAAATTCCTATGATGATAAGATGGGGACTAATGATAGCGCTGCTATCTGGCATGAAATACTTGGGCATGTTGGGATGGATAAGCTGAAGGCTATGGCGGGAAGAGGCCTTGTGAGAGGCTTGCCTAGTCTGTCATCTTTCGGCGAAGGTCACGTTTATGCAGGTTGTCAATATGGTAAGGCTCATCGTCTTCCATTCGACAAATCACAAAGTAGATGCAGAGCACCATTGGAGTGTATTCATGGTGATCTGTTTGGACCTACCGCAACTACCAGTCTTGGAGGCAGCAGGTATAAGATGGTCTTGATTGATGACTTCACTAGGTATACTTGGGTATACTTTATGAAGGAGAAGTCTGAGGCGTTCAGGAAGTTTGTGGAGTTCAAGAAGCTAGCGGAAGGTCGGCTTAACTTGCGGATCAAGAAGTTCAGAACCGACAATGGAGGGGAGTTCACCTCAAATGCGTTCTTTAACTTCTGCAGGAAGCATGACATCCGGAGAGTGCTCTCTTGTGCTCACACTCCACAACAGAATGGAGTTGCAGAGCGGAAGATCCATCATCTAAGAGCGGAAGATCCGTCAACTGACGGAGACCTGCAAATGTTGGCTTCATGCCAAGAGTATTCCAAAGTCCTTCTGGGCAGAGGGAATGTCTTGTGCAACTTATGTCATCAATCGGATGCCTCTTAGTCCAATCAACATGAAGACCCCACCTGAGTTGATATTCAAGATAAAGCCTACGGTGGAACATCTTCGAGTGTTCGGATCTACCTACTATGTGCATGGATCCAATGATACAGAGAGTTGTGGTCTCAAGGGATGTGGTATTTGATGAATTGACATCATACCAGGGCAGCTCTTCTGTTGAGTTACAAGATAGCGGGTTGGATGGTGGACCAGAAGAAGCTGCAAGGAAAGTTCTGGTGGAGTTGCATGTTTCTCAAGGTGCTCTAGTTGCTTCTAGCTCTGGGACATGTGCTTCATGTTCTGGAAGCAGGTGGAGCGATGCTCCAAGTATATCCTGGAGAAGAGCTAGTCCAGAAGTTGCAGTGGAAGAGGTGGATCAGAGTAAACCTCTAAGGAGGTCCAAGAGGACTATTATTCCACCAGCCCGGTATTCAGGGGGAAATCTGGTGAGCTTCGTCTCATGTTTCTTTGCTGGCCCCTTGGATGAGCAAGAGTCGTCATGCTTTGAAAACGCCACTGGAGTCAAGGAGTGGGAAGATGCCATGGATGAGGAGATGGCTGCTCTCAAGAAGAATGAGACTTTGGATCTTGTGCCCAAGGTTGATGGCATTACTCCTGTGGCATGCAAGTGGGTTTACAAGTTAAAGAAGAAAGCTGACAGGAGTATCGAGCAGTACAAGGCTCGCCTTGTAGCTCGAGGGTTCTCTCAACAGTACGGAGAAGACTATGAAGAGACGTTCAGTCTGGTGGCCAAGATGACTTCGGTACGAGTGGTGATTGCGTTGGCAGCTAGCCAAGGGTGGAAGATTTGGCAACTCGACGTAAAGAATGCTTTCTTGTACGGTGAGATTGACAAAGATATCTTCATGGTTCAGCCACCTGGATATGTATCGGAAGTTCATCCAGAACACGTCTGCAAGCTCAAGAAGGCTCTTTACGGGCTGAAGAAAGCGCCCCGGTCGTGGTATGAGAAGATCGCAGAATATCTCCAGTTCTGCGGATATTTTGCTTCAGATTCAGACTCGAGTTTGTTCGTAAAGAAGATCGGGGAGCTACAAGTCTTGGTGTTGTTGTATGTTGATGACATGATCATCATGGGGAACTCGGAGGCTGAGGTAGCTAAGCTTCGGGCTAAATTAGCTAATAGATTCGAGATGAAGGATCTGGGGGAGCTTCACCATTTCCTTGGACTCGAGGTGGAGAGGAAAGAGAGTGGCGTGCTTGCTTCCCAAAAAGGCTTTACGGAACGAATTGTGAAGTGATTCCACATGGAAGGGGGGAAGAGCAGCTCTACTCCACTGGAGGTTGGTCTAAAACTTCGGCGGGATGAGAGGAGGATTCTTCCTGATCCGTTGGTGTTCCGGGCTCTTGTTGAGAGTCCGATATACTTAATGATTACCAAGCCAGATATTGCCTATGCATTTGGCAGGGTAAGTCAGTATATGGCGGAACCACGGAAACCTCATCTGGTAGCGGCAAAGTGTATTCTAAAGTACGTGAAGTCGAACTCGAACATGGGTCTCCTTTATGGGAGAGACACGGGCTTTTGTTTGCATGGATACATGGATGCCGATTATGGGGGAGACTCAGACGATCGAAAGTCGACGTCTGGTTATGTTTTCTTATGCGGATCGGCAACTATTTCATGGTGCAGCAAGAAGCAGGATTCAGTGTCTGTCTCTACCATTGAAGCAGAGTACAAGGCTTCGGCCTTGGCAGCTCAGGAAGATATCTGGCTTAGGATATTGGTGGAGGACGTCCATAAGGAGGTACGTGGTCCTACTCTGCTACGTGGTGACAACGAGAGTGCTCTCAAACTAGTTAATAATCCAGTCTGTCACGCACGGACCAAGCACATCGAGATCGAGCATCATTTCATTCAGGAGAAGGTGTTGGAGGGATCTATGATGGTTGAGCATGCGCTGAGTGAGGACAATGTCGCTGACTGATGCGTTTCGGCAAGTGCACCGGTCGCGCAAGTAATAATAATGGGGAAAATCCCCGAGTGTCGGTCTCTTGAGGAACACAGTAAGGTGGAGTTAGGTTTCGAGGAAGGACTTGAGATCGAAGTCCTTAGTCGGTGCTACAATGAGTGGGTGGTTTGGTTTGCAAGTAATTAAATAAAATATTATGCCTACTCCTATGCAATGCCGCTATGCAATGCTTCGATTGGCGGGATGGAGACTAGGCAGTCCTTGAGCGCGCTGCGTCGAAAGGGCGGATGGGCGAGAAGGCTAACGAATTGAGGGTCGCAAACACCTCTTCAACAAGCACGCCACTAGCAATTGCTAGTGCGGCACCGGACATGGTAATGGAGCGGAAAATCAATCGGGGCGCACCTCATTAACACAAATGAACAAAATGATTTCATAATCATGAAATAAGCAATCTTAAACATCATTCATAGCGTTCATCATCGATATAAAGAGAATACAACACTATAACCACATAAGTAGAGGAAAAAGGGCGAGAGATACGACCGAATCCGGAGTCTCGTTGTAGATTCACGGTAGGAAGCACCAGGTTGTCAATCCGCGTCCTAACTCGGTCCCAACTGCGTCCGGGGTAGAGGAGGGCTGTCACACCTCCCAATGAACCCGTCTTCTCCAGCGATTTACCATCCGGCCACGTCTCAAGCGAAGAACCTCTTCATTAGCGATCAAAGTGAGTGTAGGAACCCTTCTTTCAAGCCCTTGGATGATGGAGGAGGCCTAGGGGATGAAATCCCTCTGAAAACGGCGAAAACGGCGTACGGAACGGAGCCAAATTGCGTCCCCCCGACCTAATTCGCGATCAGGTCATTATATAGGCGCTGAATTAAACAGTGCGCACGGTCAGTGGCGCACGACCAGTGGTCGTGCGCACTGGAATTCTGCGATCGTGCGCACTGCCTGGACAGAACCTGCAAGAGACGAAATTATAAAATACAATGTTCGCACGACCAGTGGCGCACGACCGGTGGTCGTGCGCACTGGAGTTGATGGTCGTGCGCACTACAGCAAACAGAACTCAGAAATTTAATGGTCAATGCGCACGAGCAGTGGCGCACGACCGATGGTCGTGCGCACTGGAGTCGATGGTCGTGCGCACTGCACCAGACAGAACTCGTGAAAAAGGGTTAAGTGCGCACGATTAGTGGCGCACGACCGGTGGTCGTGCACACTAGAACAAGTGATCGTGCGCAGTGTTCCTGTGCAGAATTGCACCGGAAACACTTGCACGCCTCCTATTCCAGCACAAACACAGACCTAGCCACTGAAAGTGGCACTTAACAACATATGAATACTACTAAAGATAATACACACGAAAACACACCAAAGTGGGCCTAAATGTGCACCTAGCATGGGTTATCAAATATAGACTATAATAAGGCTAAAGTGCGTGATATTGACAAAATAACGGCCCGGATGAGTCCATAAATGTATATGAGATCAGGACTCATCACACCCCCAGACTTAACTGTTTGCGCGTCCCGAGCAAACGAATCCGGTGGAATGTGAAAACGATAGCTAACATAGAGAATTACACAAGGGAGTACGGTGCGAAGTAACGTACGCATGCGAGTAGAAATTCTAGTAGAAGAAGATTCTAATTATGCTAACTAATTTACATAAGTATTAAAGCGTAAGTTAAGATTTAGTCCTACTCAGTTGGTGAATTATGAAGAATTTGACGATCATGCCCAGTATGAAAGTGACGAGACACTGAGGCGGGTGTTGCAAAAGATCGGGGCTTAGGAATAACTCCGCTGAAATCCATCAACGTCGTGAACCATACGCTCGCCCGGTCACACTCTCTCCACGGCGCTAGCAAACTCGCAAATCAAATCAGTAGGACTTATAGGATTAAAACGAGGCTTAGGTTACGGTATGATATTCAAAGTTAAACACGATGGCTGCGCAACCCAAGTGAGCTATCGGAACGCTGCACCCCACAAAACCACAAACTACGCTCGTGTGACACACCCCCAGACTTATCATGAAAACCAGGTGTGCACACGGCCTACTTCACAAACACCAACAGATTTTCTGTTTTTAGCTCGGGAGGACTTTTTTTTTTCAAACTACTGTTTTTTTTTTTTTCTTTTACATATTTTTTCTTCTTTTATGTATCCTCCGGTTGGTTCAAAGTCAGCGGATAGACAATATTTTCCCTTCATAACAAAATGATTCCACACGACACGCATATTGAGACTTATGAGCGCAGTTAAAAACAATTTGGTTGCGGGTGTAGGATAGGCTTCAGGCTTTGGTGGATGAAGAGGAGCTGAACAAAGGATTGGTAGGCACAAATTTGGCTCGCAAAGGTGAATGAAATGGACATGGAACAACAAAGCTCAAACTAGCCAAATGGTGGCCTACGTCATTTTTAACTCGACGAGTCGCTCTCACCAATGCTTCGAGGGTCGCTTGGGGCAAGTTCTTAGCCCACGAGAAAGATAAACCTTCCTCCCGACTCGAGCAACACACGACTAGCAATCGTGCACACACAATACCGGGTTATCGTCAATTTCATACAAATTCAGCATTTGAGTATACTAAATCTAAATTTACGCAGAAATACTAAATATAAATTAGATGCATAAAGAAAATCTAGTTCTACTCAAATTCTACCATAACATGCGACGTGACTAGTACACTACATGAGTCGACATCGTGCTCCAAATAATAATTCCTATGTTAACAAACTATTTCACATTCCAACCAAACTAATTTTAAACGGAACAACACAAAAAGACAAGCACGCACTCAAGTGGGTGAAGTGGTGTGTAAGGAATGCAACAATGATAATGATAATGAAAAATAAAAAGCAACCTTCTAGTATGCAATGCAGCTCGTGCACAGTGGATAATAACAACCGCTCCCCCAGACTTAAGCTAAACACGATATCTAGAAATTTGAAGCTGAAAGAGGGGAGGAAGTGTTACCCAATGCTCAGAAATGAGCATACCAGACGATTGGCGTTTACGATCAAGAATAGTCCGCAGCATCCGCCATCGAACACGAAACCTGCAAGCACAAACTCAAGGCAACAAAAGCAAATATAAAAGCTGAACTAAAAAAGAAATACGAAAACGGAAATCTGGGTTGTCTCCCAGTAGCGCTTTCATTTAACGTCCTTAAGCTGGACCAAATACCTGTATTAACAGTGTTTATAAAGAGTGCAGGAATTAAAAAGAAATACTCAAAAATAGAGTTTTGCAACAATAAGAAACAAGAAGGGAAAATCAGCTGCCGGTGCTTGAATGATGTCTATCTCCCAATGTCAACAACTGACATTCCTTGTTTATAGTGGCACCATCGTATAACTTCAGCCGATGTCCATTGACCTTAAACTTGTCCCCCTTATCTCCAGATATTTCTATGGCACCAAAGGGGGAGACGGCGGTCACGGAGAAAGGACCACTCCACCTCGATTTTAACTTCCCAGGGAAGAGGCGGAGACGAGAGTTGTAGAGCAGCACTTGGTCTCCAATTTTGAACTCCTTAGGAATGATATGCCGATCATGCCATTTCTTCATTTTCTCCTTGTAAATACGAGCGTTTTCATAAGCGAAATGACGGAGCTCCTCTAACTCGTTGAGTTGAGAACGACGCACCTCGGTCGTGGCTCCAATGTCCATGTTCAGCAATTTGGTTGCCCATAATGCTTTATGCTCCAGCTCCACCGGAAGGTGGCATGCCTTGCCATATACCAATTGAAACGGAGTCATGCCTATGGGTGTTTTGAACGCAGTCCGGTAAGCCCATAATGCATCGTCGACCTTTTTAGCCCACTCCTTCCTATTTGAATGTATTGCTTTCTCAATTATTCGCTTGAGCTCGCGGTTGGAAACTTCGACTTGCCCACATGTTTGGGGGTGGTATGCCAAAGAAATCTTATGATGGACCCCGAACTTTTTCATTAGTTGCACAAACTGCTTATTGCAAAAGTGACTACCGCCGTCGCTGATGATCGTTCTCGGCGTCCCAAACCTGGAAAAGATATTCTTGTGGGTGAAATGTAGCACTGTGTTGGCATCATTCGTGGCCACCGCTTCAGCTTCCACCCACTTTGAGACATAATCAACTGCCACAATAATGTAATGCTTACCATGAGACATCGGGAAGGGACCCATGAAGTCTATTCCCCAGACATCAAAGGGTTCGCAGACCAGCATGTTATTAAGGGGCATCTCGTCACGCCGGGAAATATTTCCGGTCCTTTGGCATTCATCGCACTTGGTAACATAGGTATGGGCGTCCCGGAAGAGGGTCGGCCAAAACAATCCACATTGCAGGATTTTTCGTGCTGTTCGAACGGCCCCGAAGTGCCCGCCAGCTTCTCTGTCATGACAGTGCTGAATATAGAATGAAACTCAGCTTCCGGAATGCAACGCCTAATAATCCCATCGCTGCACGTGTGGAATAAGAGCGGGTCTTCCCAAAAATAGTATTTTGAGTCAGAGGCAAGCTTCCGTCTTTGCTGGGGGGACAGATTCGGGGAGAACGTTTTGCAAGCCAAGTAATTAGCAATATCTGCGTACCAAGGTGCGGTTGGAGAAGACGTAGTAATTGCGAATAACTTCTCATCCGGGAAATAGTCGTCCGTTTCCTCCGCAACGCTGTTGGGAGTGTCGTACTCCAAACGCGAGAGATGATCAGCAATCACATTCTCCACCCCCTTCTTGTCTTTGATTTCCAGATTGTATTCCTGCAAAAGTAAAATCCAACGAATCAGACGCGATTTGGATTCTTTCTTACTGAAAAGATACCTGAGAGCGGCATGGTCCGTGTACACGATCACTTCGGAAAGTACCAAATATGAGTGAAACTTTTCACAGGTGAAGACCACGGCTAGCATTTCTTTCTCTGTAGTGGTATAATTTGCTTGTGCACTGTTGAGAGTTCGACTGGCATACGCAATAGTGTGAAAAGTCTTATCTTTCTTTTGACCGAGCACAGCACCTACGGCCACATCACTTGCGTCGCACATGATGATAAAAGGTAAAGTCCAGTCGGGTGCCACCAAAATTGGGGCAGAGATGAGTTGTCCCCGTAAAGTTTCGAAGGCTTGCATGCATGCTTCGTTGAAGTGGAAGGGAACATCCTTAACCAGCAGGCGAGATAACGGCTTTGAAATGGAGGAAAAGTCCTTGATGAACCTTCGATAGAAGCCCACATGACCAAGAAAACTTCGAATACCTTTCACTGACATGGGTGGAGGGAGGTTTCTGATGACACTTACCTTTGCTTGATCCACTTCGAGCCCTTTGCGGGAAACTTTATGTCCCAACACAATTCCTTCGCGCACCATAAAGTGGCATTTCTCCCAGTTCAAGACAAGATTGGTGTCTTCACACCGCTTCAAGGTCTTGGCCAAATTTGCCAGGCAAATGTCGAAGCTACTGCCAAATAGAGTAAAATCATCCATGAAAACTTCGAGGAAGTCCCCCACCATGTCAGCAAAGATGGCGAGCATACAACGTTGGAAGGTTGCGGGGGCATTACACAGTCCGAATGGCATTCTTTTGAACGCAAATGTACCAGAGGGACATGTGAATGTCGTCTTGTCTTGATCAGATTGGTCAATTAGAATCTGATTGTACCCTGAGTATCCATCCAAAAAGCAGTAGTAATCCTGCCCCGCTAACCTTTCTAGCATCTGATCAATAAAGGGGAGCGGAAAGTGGTCCTTGCGCGTCGCGTCGTTCAGCTTGCGATAGTCGATGCAGACTCTCCACCCGGTGATCATTCGGGTCGGTAGCAGCTCGTTCTTTTCATTGGCAACGACAGTAATCCCTGCCTTCTTCGGTACCACCTGAACTGGACTGACCCATTTGCTATCGCTGATTGGGTAAATGATGCCAGCGTCCAACAGCTTTATCACTTCAGCCTTTACTACCTCTTGCATTTTCGGGTTCAGCCGCCTTTGGGGCTGTGCTGTCGGTTTGTACTGATCTTCAAGGAGGATCTTATGCATGCAGACCGTGGGGCTGATTCCCTTAATGTCAGCAAGAGAACGTCCGAAGACCTTGTGGTACCTTCTCAGCACGCCCAATAATGCAGTTTCATTAGCGGCGGACAGGGCTGCAGAAATAATCACCGGATGTGTGTTTTTTTCTCCAAGAAACACGTACTTTAGAGAGTCCGGAAGTTGTTTGAGAGCCGGACATGGGTTTGGGCTAGCCGAATCGTTGGAGAGCTCTCCACTTGAATGTGACAAATCAGGGTGATTTGAGTGTGCACCCTCTTCTTCCTCGTCGTCGTGATGCCGGTACATCACGCGGTCATCCAACTCCACACCGTTCTGACCATCGAATTCTTCAAGCGCTTCTGCTGGTTCATACTCTGTAATTTCAAAAAGTTGCGACGGGCTGTGGACGTTGAAAGATATAGCATCCTCCCCCAGTCTTAGTGTGAGCTCCCCCTGCTCCACATTAATAATAGCACGAGCAGTAGCGAGAAAGGGCCGCCCCAAAATAATGGGAACATTTGTATCGACCTTCATGTCGAGAATGATAAAATCAGCTGGAAAAGCGAGACCGTTTACAACTATTGTGAGGTCCTCGACGATTCCCGACGGCTTCTTGATCGACCGATCAGCAAGCTGCAGCATTACTTGTGTTGGCTTCAAGATCCCAGCACCGAGTTCACGAAAGATAGAGAGCGGCATCAAGTTGATTGATGCCCCCAAATCACAGAGTGCCTGGCTGAAACAGTGATGACCGATCCTGCAGGGAATCGTAAAGCTGCCCGGGTCCTTGCACTTAGTGGGTAAATTGGAAATGATGGCAGAGCACTCCTCAGTGAGGTCGATGGTTTTGAGATCCTCCAACTGCTTCCGCTTTGAGATCAAATCTTTCAAAAACTTGGAGTAGCCCGGCATTTGAGAAATAGCTTCGATCAGCGGTATGCTCACCTGCACTCCTTTCATTATTTCCAAAAATCTGCGGAATTGCTGCTCAGTTTTCTCGTTTCGCAGTCTGTGAGGGAATGGGGGGTGAACAGCACTTTTCGAGGGTTGTGCCTCGCTCACAGGATGCGGCTCAATATGACTTTGAACCAGCTTCTCGGGGGTTTCTTCATTATGCCTGTCAGTCGAACACGTAGGAGGTTCCTGTCGAGGGGAATTGTCTACACTTCTCCCACTTCTCAATCGCATGGTGTTCACTGACTCAGGAGGCTGACTTGCAAGCTCAGAAACAGCATCGGACAGCGTCCCAATGGTAGAGCGAAGCTGTTGGATTGCGACTGATTGGTCATTCATTTTGTTCAATACCCCGACCACCAAAGTCGCTAACTGTTCTGGTTGCTCTGGCGGCAAAAAGTCCGCTACTCCTTTGAATGTCACGGCATTAACTGCAGCAGTAAATGGGGGGAGAATAACATGACTCCAGTGCTGACTGGTGTGAACAATATTCACGACCACGTCCCACGCGTCCTTTCCTGATTTATTAAACAGGGCCCCTCCAGCTGCCATATCAAATAGAAGACGGAAATTATCCAGCACTCCAAAGTAGAAAATCTGAATCAAGAAAGCTTCCGAAAGATCTTCACGGTAGCATCCCCTATACAGGGACTGGAAACGCTCCCAAGCATCGACTAACGTCTCCTCCTTCCCCTGTCCAAAGGTTACGAGTTCCCTGTACTTATTCAAAGCTTGGGTGCGATGTTGAAACTCTTGCAAAAATCTCCCTTCGAGTTGTTTCCAAGTGAGCACCTCTCTTTTCCGGATATCCCAATACCATCTTTTGGCTTTTTCATGCAAGGAGAATGAAAATGCCAGAGTCTTTTGCAGGTCACTTTCAACTCCACTAAATATACATGTATAATAGATTGCTAAGAAGTCCTGCATGTGTTGCACTGCGTCTTCATGCTCATCCCCGCTGAACTTGCAATTCCCAGACATGTACTCAATGACGTCGGAGGAGATCCCGAGGTCATGATTGTTTCTTTCTGCTTGATCTCTTAAATCTTTTAAGCTTTCCTGGTAGATGCATTCCTGAATTGAGCTCATGTCGCAAATACTTGCAAACAAAACGATTAGCAAACGATGGGAAAGGCGAAAGTAATCAGAAGTGCGGATCGAAAAGAAACGGAGATACCAGGGGTGAACAAGAGAAGTGAGAGAAAAGAAAATTCTCGTGCAACAAATCCTCACGCAGACGAATTCATCACGTCTGCATTCCCCGGCAACGGCGCCAAAAACTTGATGCGTTTCGGCAAGTGCACCGGTCGCGCAAGTAATAATAATGGGGAAAATCCCCGAGTGTCGGTCTCTTGAGGAACACAGTAAGGTGGAGTTAGGTTTCGAGGAAGGACTTGAGATCGAAGTCCTTAGTCGGTGCTACAATGAGTGGGTGGTTTGGTTTGCAAGTAATTAAATAAAATATTATGCCTACTCCTATGCAATGCCGCTATGCAATGCTTCGATTGGCGGGATGGAGACTAGGCAGGCCTTGAGCGCGCTGCGTCGAAAGGGCGGATGGGCGAGAAGGCTAACGAATTGAGGGTCGCAAACACCTCTTCAACAAGCACGCCACTAGCAATTGCTAGTGCGGCACCGGACATGGTAATGGAGCGGAAAATCAATCGGGGCGCACCTCATTAACACAAATGAACAAAATGATTTCATAATCATGAAATAAGCAATCTTAAACATCATTCATAGCGTTCATCATCGATATAAAGAGAATACAACACTATAACCACATAAGTAGAGGAAAAAGGGCGAGAGATACGACCGAATCCGGAGTCTCGTTGTAGATTCACGGTAGGAAGCACCAGGTTGTCAATCCGCGTCCTAACTCGGTCCCAACTGCGTCCGGGGTAGAGGAGGGCTGTCACACCTCCCAATGAACCCGTCTTCTCCAGCGATTTACCATCCGGCCACGTCTCAAGCGAAGAACCTCTTCATTAGCGATCAAAGTGAGTGTAGGAACCCTTCTTTCAAGCCCTTGGATGATGGAGGAGGCCTAGGGGATGAAATCCCTCTGAAAACGGCGAAAACGGCGTACGGAACGGAGCCAAATTGCGTCCCCCCGACCTAATTCGCGATCAGGTCATTATATAGGCGCTGAATTAAACAGTGCGCACGGTCAGTGGCGCACGACCAGTGGTCGTGCGCACTGGAATTCTGCGATCGTGCGCACTGCCTGGACAGAACCTGCAAGAGACGAAATTATAAAATACAATGTTCGCACGACCAGTGGCGCACGACCGGTGGTCGTGCGCACTGGAGTTGATGGTCGTGCGCACTACAGCAAACAGAACTCAGAAATTTAATGGTCAATGCGCACGAGCAGTGGCGCACGACCGATGGTCGTGCGCACTGGAGTCGATGGTCGTGCGCACTGCACCAGACAGAACTCGTGAAAAAGGGTTAAGTGCGCACGATTAGTGGCGCACGACCGGTGGTCGTGCGCACTAGAACAAGTGATCGTGCGCAGTGTTCCTGTGCAGAATTGCACCGGAAACACTTGCACGCCTCCTATTCCAGCACAAACACAGACCTAGCCACTGAAAGTGGCACTTAACAACATATGAATACTACTAAAGATAATACACACGAAAACACACCAAAGTGGGCCTAAATGTGCACCTAGCATGGGTTATCAAATATAGACTATAATAAGGCTAAAGTGCGTGATATTGACAAAATAACGGCCCGGATGAGTCCATAAATGTATATGAGATCAGGACTCATCACTGACATCTTCACAAAGCCGTTGGCGAAGGGAACATTTACTCAGTTACGAGGATTGCTTGGGCTGACTTCCACTTCCCACTTCAAGGGGAGTGTTGAAATTTGAAGTGTAAGTGGAGTTCGGGCGGTCTGGGCATCAGACCGGGCGGTCTGGTAAACCACGGAGGTCGGGCGGTCTGGTATGAAGACCGCGCGGGATGTCTTCCCGCAGTGGACTGGCAGTTAGCCAGTTGCAGGTGGCCTTAATCTTTCGGCTATCTGGGGTCAGCTCTCTGGTAGTAACCGGGCAGATACTATCTGCGGTTATCACTGGATGTTGGAACTATGACAGGATCTATGCTCGCGGGCTGACATGTTGTTGTTGGTGTTGCTGGGGTTCTGCGAGTTGTCTGCGCGGCTTGTCATAGAGTCGGCGAACTATTCGGCAGGGTTATCTCAGCAAGGCGCGTGGGTTGTGTGCTACCCATTGTTGATATGTGCGGTTATCCTATCGATGTAGGCGATGACCGAACTCCTCGCCTCTACTATAAATAGGCCCCCGGGCTCGAAGAAAGCAGACGAGAACTATAAGTGAGAGCTCGCAAGTTGTTGTGCGGATAGAACTTTTCTGTTCGCGGGGTTTGAGTTTTGCCGTTGCTGTGTTCGCAGGTTGTGCAGCTTGCTTGTGGTTCTGATTTGATCAGAGGAGACCGCAGCGGATAAGTCAGTAGCAGTCAGCGGCGGGTAGCAGCAGGAGGTCGCGGTTAGCGA
The DNA here is from genome assembly GCA_033032865.1 of Dactylorhiza incarnata. Classification (NCBI taxonomy): domain Eukaryota; kingdom Viridiplantae; phylum Streptophyta; class Magnoliopsida; order Asparagales; family Orchidaceae; genus Dactylorhiza; species Dactylorhiza incarnata. The sequence continues at coordinate 2,932,356 of JAWHQI010000078.1, forward strand.
CAAAACAATTATTTCTGGCTCGTGGTTAGCGACAAGACAATTATTTTTGGCTCGTTTCAGCTTTCAATAAAGGATCAGTCCGCGGAGGGTAGGCGGTTTGCCTTTGCCGGACTATTTTCTATTCAGCTCTTCAGCAGCTTCTTCGCGGTTAGAAGCGTCCAAATGACTGCGGTCATGCGGCCTTGCTTGCGCAAACAAAGTGAGCATTGGAATAACGGGTAGTCCGCGTGTTGAGTTGCGGGTTGGCGACTTGGTGGTATGCGCGGACAGCTTTGTTAGCCGGACGGTTTGGTGGGTTCAGTTGTAACCACCAGATTCTTGTAGTTTGGTTCTTTCTCCTTATTTGGTGCACTGGTAAATTATGTCTCGCCATGTATACCTCGCAATGTACAGAAGATAGTTAATACAAGATTTTTCTTGTTCCTTTATTGTTTCTGGTTTCTCGTACTTGGTATGGTTGAAGTGTTCCTGCGACTTAGTTCCCATTTTCCGCTTCTCAGAAATTTTAATATAATATCTGAGGAATTTCAACACGGAAGGAGTTCACGAGATTGCGAAGTTGCGTGCGTAGACCCGAAAAGAGCGCCAGTGCATGTGAAACTCTAGAATGTGTTCATCCATGCAGAAGTTTCATATCATCATTGTAAACTGAGAAGTGACATCTCACCTTTCGCACTTTTGTTGCGTGGATCTGAAAAGAGTGCTAGTTCACAATGTTGAACCAGAGAATTGGTCTCGACATTCGAAAGGGAGATGCAGCCAACCCTTACTTGACCCGAGCCTGAACCCTTGACCAGTCACTAAGAACCGAAGAACCTTGCCCTTGAAGAACACCTAAGTCCGCAAACGGACTCCTTAAGCTGCAGCGCGGAGGTCCCACCACACACCCGGAAGTTCATAGAGAGCTTCCCCTCCCAAGCCAATGCTGAGCCTGGGCACCTTGGAGGGCACTAAGGGCCACCTCACCGTCCACCTTCACTGACAGGGGGAGGGGGGTAGTGCTTGCTCACAATACTCACGCGAGGGAGGGGGTACCAACATCCCTTCTCAAGGTGCCCATGGGAGGTCTATTTATAGACTTCCCAAAATTGGGCTGCAGATAGCCAAAATTCTACTATCTGCAGCTCAACATCGAACCCGAATGATCAACGCAAGAGGGAGGGGCGAGTGGAGGACGAGACGTCCACTCCCCCCTTGCCGGGGGTCGAACGAGTGGACCGAGGTCCACCGCCCATACCCTTGGGCGAGTGGACCCATGGTCCACTCGCCCAGCTGCTCAGGGCGAGTGGACCACAGGTCCACTCGCCCATACCCTTGGGCGAGTGGACCCATGGTCCACTCGCCCCCCCCCCCCCAAATCGGGCGAGTGGACCAATGGTTTACTCGCCCGGGTCCTTGGGCGAGTGGACCAAGGGTCCACTCGCCCGGGGCCTTGGACGAGTGGACCCAAGGTCCACTCGTCCAAGGAGGTCTGCCCCCCGGGCCTTCTCTCTCTGGTCTTGTCGACCTCCGACGGTTCGGTCCGCTGCGTCACGGTCACCCTCCCTGCCACGACCTCATCCACGTTGGGTCACACCGACTCAAAAAATATGAGGGTTGTGCACAATCCCCACTCTTTTCGAGCTTGCCTTAAGCTCGGAAAGAAAGTCCAACCCACGTATTTGATGAGTAGGTGGGACCTTAGGGGAATCCACGAAGGGCCCTGCCAACGGGATACTCCTGCCGAGTTTTTCAGCTGAACCTGACTTGAGGCGGAAGGCGAACATTTCTCCACTTAAATACCCTCCTGTTAGTCGAGCTCAACTGGAGGTGGAGAAAGCTCAACACCTTAGTTCGAACTAAACTTTACTTGAGGTGGAGAAAAACTCAACACCTCTAGTCGAGCCGAACTCGACCTGAGATGGAAGGCAAACCTTTCTCCACCTAACAACCCTCCTGTGAGTCGAGCTCAACTAGAGGAGGAGAAAGCTCAACACCTTAGGTCGAACTAAACTTGATCTGAGGTGGAGAAGAACTCAACACCTCTAGCCGAGCCGAACTCGACCTTAGGTGGAAGGCAAACCTTTCTCCACTTAACAACCCTCCTGTGAGTCGAGCTCAACTGGAGGTGGAGAAAGCTCAACACCTTAGGTCGAACTGAACTTGACCTGAGGTGGAGAAAAACTCAACACCTCTAGTCGAACCGAACTCGACCTGTGGTGGAAGGCAAACCTTTCTCCACTTAACAACCCTCCTGTGAGCCGAGCTCAACTGGAGGTGGAGAAAGCTCCACACGTACGGTCGAGCCAAACTTGACCTGAGGTGGAGAAAAATTCAACACCTTTAGTCGAGCCGAACTCGACCTGAGGTGGAAGGCAAACTTTTCTCCACTTAACAACCCTTCTGTGAGCCGAGCTCAACTGGAGGTGGAGAAAGCTCAACACCTTAGGTCGAGCCAAGCTGGACCTGAGGTGGAGAAAAACTCAACACCTCTAGTCGAGCCGAACACGACCTGAGGTGGAAGGCAAACCTTTCTCGACTTAACAACCCTCCTGTGAGCCGAGCTCAACTGGAGGTGGAGAAAGCTCAACACCTTAGGTCGAACTGAACTTGACCTGAGGTGGAGAAAAACTCAACACCTCTAGTCGAGCCAAACTCGACCTGAGGTGGAAGGCAAACTTTTCTCCACTTAACAACCCTCCTGTGAGCCGAGCTCAACTAGAGGTGGAGAAAGCTCAACACCTTAGGTCGAACTGAACTTGACCTGAGGTAGAGAAAACTCAACATCTTCCCAAACAAACTGGGGGCGGAGAACTAGTCCACGTCCTAGGTGCTTACCTCACCTGGAGGCGGAGGAACTCAACCATCTTACCAAAGCACCTGGGGGCAGAGAACTAGTCCACGTCCTAGGTGCTTACCTCACCTGGAGGCGGAGGAACTCAACCATCTTACCAAAGCAACTGGGGACAGAGAACTAGTCCACGTCCTAGGTGCTTACCTCACCTGGAGGCGGAGGAACTCAACGATCTTATCAAAACAACTGGGGGCAGAGAACCAGTCCACATCCTAGGTGCTGACCTCACCTGGAGGCGGAGGAACTCAACCATCTTACCAAAGCAACTGGGGGCAGAGAACCAGTCCACGTCCTAGGTGCTTACCTCACCTGGAGGCGGAGGAACTCAACCATCTTATCAAAGCAACTGGGGGCAGAGAACCAGTCCACGTCCTAGGTGCTTACCTTCACCTGGAGGCAGAGGAACTCAACACCTTCCCAAACCACTTAGCATGTAGCCAGTCGACCCGATGAGTCTCCCATCAACTGGCATGACTGAGCCCGGTGAATGGTCTCTAGTCGGGGATCTTACCAATTGGAGGCGGAAGTACCCGTCCGCGTCCTAGGTGCCTTGCTTACCTGGAGGCAGAGGAACTCAACGCCTTCCCAATCCAATTGGAGGCGGAAGTACCCATCCGCGTCCTAGGGGCTTAGCTTACCTGGAGGCAGAGGAACTCAACACCCTCCTAATTCAACTACTAAGTAGCGAGTCGACCCGATGAGTCTCCCATCTGCCGACATGACTGAGCCCGGAGAATGGTCTCTAGTCGTGGATTTTACCGATTGGAGGCAGAAGTACCCGTCCGCGTCCTAGGTGCTTACCTTCACCTGGAGGCAGAGGAACTCAACGCCCTCCCAATCCAGCAACCAAGTAGCGAGTCGACCTGATGAGTCTCCCATCTGCCGGCATGACTGAGCCCGGAGAATGGTCTCTAATCGGGGATCTTACCGTTGGAGGCGGAAGTACTTGTCTGCATCCTAGGTGCTTACCTTCACCTGGAGGCAGAGGAACTCAACACCCTCCAAATCCATCTACCAAGTAGCAAGTCGACCCGATGAGTCTCCCATCTGCCGGCATGACTGAGCCCGGAGAATGGTCTCTAGTCGGGGATCTTACCGATTGGAGGCGGAAGTACCCGTCTGCGTCCTAGGTGCTTACCTTCACCTGGAGGCAGAGGAACTCAACACCCTCCCAATCCACCTACCAAATAGCAAGTCGACCCGATGGTTCTCCCATCTGTCGGCATGACTGAGCCCGGAGAATGGTCTCTATTCTGGGATCTTACCGATTGGAGGCGGAAGTACCCGTCCGCGTCCTAGGTGCTTAACTTCACCTGGAGGCAGAGGAACTCAACGCCCTCCCAATCCAGTTACCAAGTAGCGAGTCGACCCGATGAGTCTCCCATCTGCCGGCATGACTAAGCCCAGAGAACGGTCTCTAGTCGGGGATCTTACCGATTGGAGGCGGAAGTACCCGTCCGCGTCCTAGGTGCTTACCTTCACCTGAAGGTAGAGGAACTCAACGCCCTCCCAATCCAGCTACCAAGTAGCAAGTCGACCCGATGAGTCTCCCATCTACCGGCATGACTGAGCCCGGAGAATGGTCTCTAGTCGGGGATCTTACCGATTGGAGGCAGAAGTACCCGTCTGCGTCCTAGGTGCTTACCTTCACCTGGAGGCAGAGGAACTTAACACTCTCCCAATCCAGCTACCAACTAGCGAGTCGACCCGATGAGTCTCCCATCTGCCGGCATGACTGAGCCCAGAGAATGGGCTCTAGTCGGGGATCTTACCGATTGGAGGCGGAAGTACCCGTCCGCGTCCTAGGTGCTTACCTTCACCTGGAGGCAGAGGAACTCAACGCCCTCTCAATCCAGTTACCATAGGCGTTACCTGAAACCTTTTTCATTCATCATCGAGGAGTTACATGTTTATTACAACACGCCTCTCTGGGCCTACTTGGTCACATGCACCATGACCATCTCCTTCATTACTTCCTCCATCTTCTTTGTCTTCTTATTCCCTCTTTCTCCTGGTCTCTCCTGCTTCCCTAATCAACCTGGAGGCGAAGGACTTGTTCCTGAAACCGATCCGCGTAGGTTCCCAGCGTCTCCCCCTGCTTCTGTCGAATCAAGAACAGGGCCTCCGCTCCCTTCCACCTCTTTTTCGAGGTGGAGATTCTCAGCAAGAAGCTCTGGTGCAGGTCCTTGAAGCTGTAGATGGTACCTGATGGGAGCTGGTGGAACCAGTCTTTTGCCTCTCCCATGAAAGTGATGGCGAAGAGCCTGCACTTGGAGGCGTCCGACATCTTCCTGATCGAGGCCATGTCTTCGAACCACTGGAGAGGGTCGTCCTTCCCTGCATAGTAGGACATTGCAGGCTCGCTGAACCCATCTGGAACGGGAGCTGAGATAATCAGCTCGCAGAAGGGACTTCCACATCCTCCTTGGTGAGACAGGGGCACTCTCCCAACCCCCACACCGGGGCAGCTGGTCCTGGGCAAGCTGTTGAAGAGCACTTGCGCTTGGAGGCTCAAACCTTCCTCCGAGGCCGGTTCCTTGCCTTCCCGACGTGCTGAATCTGTCTTCCCTGCCTCCTCTTCCCCTATCAACGGTCGCGACTTGTTGGGGGAGGTGAGTTCCTTGGTTCTTCTCTTCCAGCCATGGGACTTTCTTAGAGCTTTCCGAACTAGCTGCTTCCACACTCACCGCACCAGAATGTTGAAACCAGAGAACTGGTCTAGACGTTCGAAAGGGTGATGCAGCCAACCCTTACTTGATCCGAGCATGAACCCTTGACCAGACACTAAGAACCGAAGAACCTTGCCCTTGAAGAACACCTAAGTCCGCAAACGGACCCCTTAAGCTGCAGCGCGGAGGTCCCACCACACACCCGGAAGTTCAAAGAGAGCTTCCCCTCCCAAGCCAATGCTGAGCATGGGCACCTTGGAGGGCACTAAGAGCCACCTCACCATCCACCTTCACTTACAGGGGGAGGGGGTAGTGCTTGCTCACAATACTCACGCGAGGGTGGGGGTACCAACATCCCTTCCCAAGGATCCCATGGGGGTCTATTTATAGACTTCCCAAAATTGGGCTGCGGATAGCCAAAATTCTACTATCCGTAGCTCAACATCGAACCCGAATGATCAACGCAAGAGGGGGGCGAGTGGAGGACGAGACGTCCACTCCCCCCCCCCCCCCCCTTGCCGGAGGTCGAACGAGTGGACTGAGGTTCACCGCCCTGACTGGGCGAGTGGACCTTACGGTCCACTCAACCCACCGGGCAAGTGGACCCTTGGTCCACTCGCCCAGCTGCTCGGGGCAAGTGGACCACATGTCCACTCGCCCATACCCTTGGGCAAGTGGACCCATGGTCCACTCGCCCCCCCCCCCCCCCCCCCCCCCCACCCACTCGCCCTGGCCCTTGGGCGAGTGGACCCATGTTCCACTCGTCCAAGGAGGTCTGCCCACCCCGGGCCTTCTCTTTCTAGTCTTGTCGACCTCCGACGGTTCGGTCCGCTGCGTCACGGTCACCATCCCTACCATGACCTCATCCACGTCGGGTCACACCGACTCAGAAAATATGAGGATTGTTCACACGTGATTCCCTAGAGCGTGTTCATCAACGTAGAGACACATGATCATTGTAAATTGAGTGGTGGCATGTCACCCTCCAGATTAGTTGTACTCAAAAAAAATTTTACATAGATTTATTTTGTTGCCATATTTTCTAACTCCTCAAACAAAATAGTATTTTTTTTTTAAATGAAAAATATGAGCTACCTAGAAAATATTTAAGTTCTATATAATTATGTCAAAAATATAATAATTTTTAAACGGGCAAACATATCAAACGAAATGAACTGAATGTTATGAATAAAATTTACATAGATTTATTTTTTTGCCATATTTCTAAATTCTCAAACAAGATAGCATATTTTTTTTATATGAGTTGCCAGTACACGCCAGAACCTACATAAATTCAATATAATTATGTCGAATATATAATAATTTTTAAACTAGTATTTAAACATCTCAACTTATCAAACTACATGAAGTAAATGTTAAGAATATCAAATCTACCATACGAAAGTGTTTGTTAAGTACTTAAAAATGTCAAGTATATAATTTAAAATATGAAACCAACGTGAATTAAACACGCAGCCTTCTAGTCTGGAGTCAGAAGCAATATCATTGCTCCACAGATCCTGTGTTACTTCGTAATAATAATAAAACACGTTATCTATTATTTTCCTTGCCTAATTTATAATTTTGTACTCACAAGGTATTAAGAGCACCAGCATGCAGATGAAATAGAACTACACAAATCGTAGTTCAATTAAGCTCAAAATATGCCCGAGTAAATTTTCCCATTGCCTTGCCAATTTCTAAAATATTAGTAAAATTATAAAATTTAAACATAAGACGCAATTCCTCAAAATGAAAAATAGATCACACTATTAATACATTTATTTCTTGTTTAACGATTTCACAAAATATTTATACAGTATTTGTTATTGTCAAAATTATCTACTCGTATTACTACACTTTTAATGCCTGTTTTCATTGTAGAGAGATAAGCAGTACTATGAGTATCATGTGATCGTTGATGTTTATTTTGTCCCCCTCTCTCTCTCTCTCCACTAAAAATAAAGCTCTGAGATTGCCTTCAAATTTGTTGGTGCAGATTGTGATAATGTAGCACTACAACTGTTAAGTGATATTTGAAATTTTGTATATAAGTTCCGTTATCTCATATTGATCGAAGCTTACATTTTTTTACTAGTCTGGAATTATTATATTGACAATTATTATGAACATGATTTATTTAATGTATATTTAATATATTTACTCTTTTGATCAGAAAGCACCAAGATACAGAATATGATGTCATAAATGGAAAATCAAAAATCTCGCTACTTCGAGCAAGCTGCAGTTCTTGGAGAGAGTGATTTACTACCTATGATTATCCTGGATACCACAACAAAAAAGGTGGATGGTGGACCGGTAAACCTTTTAAAATCATGAATAATTTTACTTTAAAGGCCTTTGAGTAGGGATGTCATGTATGTTATTTGGTTTCAAATGAAATCCTTGGGTTCTTCAGTTTCCCAAAATGTCTCCTATCTGCTTGATTCCCGAGGAAAACTAGTTCAGGATGAACTTCTCACTTTTGCAATATGCTAATATCTACTTTTACATTCGGGGCAGGTCCATATAACTCACAAGGACGATAATCCATTAAATAAATGGAAAACTCAAGATCTCGATACTTCCAGTAAGCTACAATTCTTAGATAAAGTGTCTTTTGATGCCCGTGATTATCCAGAATACCAAAACAAAAGGGGTGCAAGATCATGGAGCGATAGATCAATTAAAATCAAGAATAGCTTTACTTTTAAATTCAAAGCCTTTGAGTAGGTATATTATGTAGGTTATTTAATTTCAAATAAAAACCTAAGGTTCTACGGTTTCTCAGGATATTTTCTGTGTTTGTTTCCCGAGAAAAGCTAGTTCATGATGAACTTCTTACATATGGGGAGTAGACATTCAAGGGGCTAGTTCACGGTGAACTTCTTAAGTTTGCAATATGCTAATGAACGTTTGGGGTATATTCAAGGGAGAGGACATTGGTATATCGCAAACGTAATAAGTTCACCATGAACTACCTTCCTCAGGAAACAAGCAGACAAGAGACCTCATGGGAAACCGAAGAACCTAAAGAATTCATTTGAAACCAAATAACCTATAGAATATCTCTACTCAAAGACCTTTAATTTAAAAGTAAAGTTATTCTCAAATTTAAATGGCCTATCGCTCCACGGTCATGCACCCCTTCTGTTGTGATATCCTGAATAATCACGAGCATCAAAAGACACTTTATCCAAGAACTGTAGCTTACTGGAAATAGCGAGATCTTGAATTTTTCATTTATTATATGGCTTACCGCACTTGTGAGTTATATGGACTTGCCCACAAGGTAAAAGTAGATGCTTTGCATTTTCAAAAAATCCACGCACAAGATCTTGATGTTTCCTGGATCAAAAAAGTACATGAATTAAAAATACATTAAATAAACTATGTGCATGATTATTTTCAATATAATAATTCCAAAAAGTAAAAAAATATAAGTACCGGCTTCTGTGAGTTATATGGACTTGCCCACAAGGTGAAAATATATGTTTTGCATTTTCAAAAAATCCACGCACAAGATCTTGATGTTTCCTGGATCAAAAAAGTAAATGAATTAGAAATACATTAAATAAACTATGTGCATAATAATTTTCAATATAATAATACCAAAAAGTAAAAAAATATAAGTATCGAACAATATGAGAAAGAAAGGAACTTATATACTAAAACCAGCATCTTCAAAACCAACGTTTCCTAAAACTATTGATTTTATGTTAAACTAGCGGATTTTTGACAACTTCTGCAATCGAAGAACATATATTTATGAAAAGAATTACATGAGCTGTATAAAAAACTTGCTAAATGTCAATATCAACTCCTACAAAAATATTTGAAGAAGTTAAGTTTCAACCATCAACCAAAAAATTTCACATATCACACACAGTAGTAGTGCCACATTATCACAATCTGCATCAATAAGTTTCAAGACAATCTCAGAGCCATTAGAAAATAGCTAGAATGACAGGGAACAAGTCAATCCTTCTGCCATTCGGATAAATAAATGTCTTGAAAAATCTTATAGATTAAATACTTAATTATCCATGTCATATTTAAGTCAGACAAAATAAATGTTAGAGTTTGATATGATTAATAATTTGGAGCCAATCAACTTCAAATATGTAGGCGCTCCAATTTTGCAAAATTTTAATCAGTAGAGCTGCAAAATTAGTCTCAATTGATGATCTAAGTTTTTGCTAAATATTTAAATAAGCTAAACGATTTCTTTCTATGTTTAGTTGATGCTCATTCTTAGGGGTGCAACTAGGATCGGTTCGGTTCCACTCAAAACCAAGAACCGACCCATATAGATTCGGTTCCAAATTTTTGGAACCGGAACCGACCCACGGTCTTAAAGAATAGAACCGGATCCGAACTGTTCACTTCGGTTCGGTTCCGGTTCGGTTCTTGGTTCTACTCATGTCTCTACATAATTAAAAATAATTCTTTCAACTCATGATTATTTGTCAACAACTACCAATGTCTCAAAATAATTGAATCATGACTCTCTGTAACATTGAAGTCATACCAAGGTTGTCAGGATCGCTATCCGGATCGTAGGATCGCACGATCCTACGATCCAGATTACACAATTCGATCCGGATCTTAAGCCAGATCAAAATCTGGGCGCGTCCACGTGTGATCGCGATCCGGATCGGGGAATCATTAGGATCGCGATTCCTATACGATTGCACGATCCCGTGTGTTTTATTTTAAAACACCTAAACTCGTCGGCTTAACAACTCAAACCCTATTTCGATCCGCTCCCGTCGCTCCCTGGATTGCAGACTCACTGTTCTTCGCTCCCGTCGCTCCCTGGATCGCAGACTCAGGTCTTCTGCTGCTGGATGGTTTCAGCCCAGAAATCATCCAGATTTCTGGATGGTTTCAGCCCAGAAATCATCCAGATTTCTGGATGATTTCGGCCCAGAAATCATCCAGATTTCAGCAAGAAGGCATTTTATATTTTTATATGAGGCAGCCATGGATTTGTAGGCATAGTCATTTTATATTGTCACAATCACAGACTCCCATTTCACATTTTGTTTTTGTTACATTTTTTGTGAAATTTTTGTAACTTCTAGATGGCTGCTTCGGGTTCGGGACCTTCGGGTACAAATCCCATTGGAAAGAAGTCCCGAAAGAATTCTTCGGGTTCTAGAAGTGATCCGGGTTGGGAGCATGGGATTGAAATTGACAGTACTACTAAAAAAGTACAATGCAAATATTGTCTAGTCATTAGATCCAGTGGAATATACAGATTAAAACACCACTTAGCAAGGACAATTTAATGTGGAAGCGTGCACAAAAGTACCCGAAAATGTGAGAAATCAATTTTTGAGTATTCTTCAAGCTCATGGATAGGAAGCTATAAAGAAGAAAAGAGATATTGACGCGTCCATAGCTGATTATGAGGTTGAGTTGGGTGAAGCAAAACAAGGTAAAAGAAAGGAGCCAATGGATGCTTTTGTTAGAAAGACAAGTCAATCAACAATTAATCATATATTCAAAAAAGATGCACGTGAAAAAGCTTGTCAACAAATTGCTCGATTCTTCTATACAAGTGCAATTCCCTTTAATTGCGTGAAGAACCCGGAGTTCATAAGCATGATTGAAGCGATCGACCAACATGGGCCCGGAATGAAACCACCTTCTTATAATGACATTAGAGTTAAATATCTAAAACAAGAGGTGGATAGAACTCTAGAGTTACTAGAGGAATACAAGGCAGAATGGAGGAAAGTTGGTTGCACGATTATGTCTGATGGATGGTCAGATAGGAAAAGGAGATCTATATGCAATTTTTTGGTGAATAACCCAAAAGGTACGGTGTTCTTATCATCCATTGATACTTCTGATATTTCAAAAACATCAGACAAAGTTTTTCAAATGTTAGATGAAGTTGTGGAGAAAATTGGTCAAGAAAATGTTGTGCAAGTGGTAACTGATAATGCTTCAAACTACAAGGCGGCCGGTCATATGTTGATGGAGAAGAGAAAAAGTTTATATTGGACGTCATGTGCTGCCCATTGTATTGATTTGATTTTAGAAGATTTTGAAAAAAAAAATTGAGCTAATATGTTTATTTTGTGTTATACTTATATTATATATGATATATGTTTATATCGTAGATATGAGCCAATATGGGCCATCATTGATGAGAGATGGGCAAACCAACTTCATAGGCCATTGCATGCCGCAGCTTATTATTTGAATCCTCATTATCACTTTAGCCCAACATTTAGGGCAGATGCGGAAGTAAAAAATTGGCTTCTACAGTTGTCTCCAACGAATGATTCCAAACGAAGAAGAGAGAACCAGATGGATGATTTCAAACATGCAAGAGGCTTATTTGGGTTAGAATCGTCAAAGGCAACTAGAAGCAAAAGAGCTCCAGGTTAAACATTTTTAGTATATTAATCATTAAGCATGCTAATATCATATTACAAATTGCTAATATTGTAATTTACAGCTGATTGGTGGGATTCCTATGGAGATAATTGCCCTGAATTAAAAAGATTTGCCATTCGGGTTCTAAGTTTGACATGCAGCTCTTCCGGATGTGAACGCAACTGGAGTGCATTTGAGATGGTGAGATGATTTGCACTAAAATAACCTCACATGTACGTTATAAGATTGATTCATGTGTTCTTATTATTTTTTGTTGTCATAATAATTAATAGGTGCATTCAAAAAAAAGAAACCGCTTGCATCAAAAAAAAATGAATGATCTAGTTTTTGTGATGTACAACATGAAATTGATGGAACGTCAAGTTAGAAGGGATACACAATTGAAGGACGAGTTTTTTAATTTCGAGGATATCCCGTCTGATGATGAATGGATCACAGAGAGGAAAGATCCAGTTCTTCCTCATAAGGGCAATTGGTTGGGGATTCTTCGAAATAGAGAAACACAAGAAACTTATAGTGATGATAGTGTTGAAAGGCACATTGAAGAATATGCTACGGAAGTAAATGAAGAATGAAAGTTTCATAATAACTCATTTGATAATACAAAACTCCTCAACTACATTATGAATCAAGCACTCATTTAATTAAATTCTTTCATTTTAGGTGGCGTCGAAGATCTCACCATAAGACGCAGTGACCTCGATGCTATCGAGTATATTAGTGAGGGTGAATGGGATGATGATGAGAATGCAAGTGGTGATGATGAAGATGCGATAATTGGTGATGAGGATATGGTCGATGTACCAGTTAATGATTTGTACTGATGATTTTATGCTCTCCAAAACAATTGATTTGTCATAGACATTAGTTTGTTATTTCTCATTTGATGTAAAGTTATGCACTTATGCTTAATTTTTTTTTTCATTTGTGATCATTATCATAATGTTATTTTGAGTCATTAAATCTGGTAGCATATGCAATTATGGCATTATGCATGTAAAACTATAAGCTTATTTAAACATGCAGCTAGCCAACTAAAGCCTTAAGGTTGACAAGTTCAAGCTTATTAAGCTTTCAAGGACATCCAAATCAAAATTCTTAACGGTAAGAATTAAACTCAAGTGATTAATTTTCATTTTTTTCGTGTTTGATCAAATTTCCACATTCAACATATGAAAATGATTAAAGTTTATAGTTTTTTGAATTGATTGTTTGTATAATTGGATGATACCAAATTCAATTTCATATTTTAAGTCTTACTTTAGGAATGTAGTAGGATCTTACGATCCTCGATCCGATCCTACGATCCGATCCGATCCGATCCAACCCCCGCAACGATCACACCTAGGATCTCGATCCTGACAACCTTGAGTCATACAAATACATGAGTTCAAAAATTATTTGTTTTAGTCATATGACTATATTCTCAATCATTTTAACATATTAAGTCATACGACTATAACAGTTGTCTCAAAAAAAATTCCTTATAATTGATTTTCGGTTCTCGGGTCGGTTCTGGGTACCTGGCCTGTGGAACCGGAAACCAAACCGAATTGTCGGTTCTTTTATCATGGGAACCGGACCCGAACCGAACCTATTTGGAGCCGACCTGAACCGTTCGGTTCGGTTCGGTTCTCGGTTCTTCGGTTCTTTTCACAAACTCTCAAATTAAGAACTAGCTGTTAAATCCCCATTATATAGTTTCATCTTCCTTATTTAACTTTTCCAAACTCATTCTCTTACTCATGTTATTTTAATTTCTACGCCTTGGAACTAATCCACTGGCGTGTGATCCAGAGTATGGTCCTTCGGTTCTCCATCTCCTAGTAATCTAGCACTTCCTCGAGCCGTCTAATCACCCTATGCAGATGATGAGATAAATTCGCGCTGCGCAAAATTAAAATATTATCCACGTATAATTCGATAAGGCAAGTGTACCTATCGCTTTATAGTATAGGATTTAGAAAATCAAGTGTCGTATTTTTCCGGGCTTGTTGAGTACTTCTACTCACAAAGAAGAGCTATTATTTTATCGATCAAAAGTTGGGTTTGTTTTGGAAAAAACGATTTGGAGAAAATTAACTACGAAGAAAGATTATGATTAAAAGGATTAGCACTTGGTCTTGAATCCCTTTGGAATAAAATTTAATTTTATAAAAGATGAAACCGCAAACTCTTATTGAAATATATTCGACCGTGGAGGTTCCCAAAATATGGTAGAGCCTCTCTCGAGAGAACTACCACCTAACCTTAGGTTGATCGATTAAGACCCCTCGGCCAGTCGAAACCCCCTAAGCTTGCTTTAAGCGGTGAACCCCACTATTGGATTTGACTCCAATCCGGAAGATTTGCGTCACCCTCTCTCAAGGAATGCATACAACTCTTTTTATCTTTGAGTGATCTCCTCATATAGGATTATCAAATAACTATAAATATAGGATTATCAAATACCCCCATACTTATTCGTTTGCTAGTCCCGAGCAAACAACTTTCCATAGGAGTAGAAAAATTTAAATACTAGAAAAGAATTTTGAACCTAAGGAGTAAAAATGCGAAGTCTTGCGCCTAAGCGTGTAAAATCCTAGTAGAAAAACATATTCAGCATAAAGATTAGCTTATAATTTTCAAGAATGCGTTATAACATATTGTTTTTACTTTTTAATTGAAAAATCCGGTAAATCCTAAAATGATATTTAAGGAGCGGGTAGCGTGTTTACTAAGATCAATATTACACAAAATCAAAGTTCGGGATAGCCTCCAAAGAAATCCATCAATGACGATGGCCATAGGCTTGCCCTTTCACACTCTCGCCACGGCACTAGTTTAACTCATAAGCACGAATCAATAGGACTTAATTAGGTTGAAATGTGGCTTAGGTTCAAGGTGCGGAAATCAAAAGATAAACGTGAAGGGTTAAGGCACACTTAAAACAAAAATAAGAGCTTTGCAAAAACTTGTATGCTAATTAATTTTTACACCCCAAATAATTTTGAAATATAAAGGTAGGGGTCAAAAATGCACGCTGCAAATTTTTTCCTCAATATTTTTCTCATTTTTTTTTTATATATTTATTTTTTTTCATTATTTTTTTTCTTTTTTTTTTCTTCTTTTGCAGCAAAATGATACAAAAATTAAAATCACCATTTTCACAAATAAGATACACAAGCTAGCAACAAATAAAGCTCTAAATTTCAAGCGTGCATCATAGGTAGGCTATTTGGCTTTGGTGAAAATGAGTGGGGCTTACAAAAGAAACGGTAAAAAGAACAAAATGGCTAGCAACGGTTAAGATTTTATGGCTTGGAATGCAAAGGCTCAAACGAATCAAGAGGTGGCCTAAATCATTTTCATGCTCATGAATCTAACTTATGCAAATGTCTTGAGAGTCGCTAGAGGCAAGTTCTAGACATCGAGAAAGAATACCCTTCCGTTCAAATTGGGTAATATTTCTCCAGTAAACTTCTACATACTCACTTAAAGTATTTTTGGATTTTACCGGTTTCAAATTAAAAGTAAAACAAAAATATTCTACGCAATTAGAAAAACATAAATCTAATTTTATGCTGAATAGTTAATTCGACATGAGATCCTACTAACGCGTGCGCGTAACTAGAACACTGCACGAGTCAACAATTTTACTCCAAAATTCAAAATCTAATGAAGTATATAAAATTTTCTACAACACTATGTAAAAGTAAATCTACTAAGAACTTTGCAAACAAGTAAATATAGAAATATTGATAAAACTATATATATATATATATATATTTTTTTTTTTTTTGTAGATTTTTTAATTTTGTATTTTTTTTTATTTTATTTTTTTTTTTTTGCTTCTTTTTTTTTTTTTTTTTTTGTTACAAAAGTTTTTTTTTTTTTTTTTTTTTTTTTTTAAATTTTGTAATTTTGTAGATATTTTTTTATATATATATTTTTTTGATAAAAACTTTTGGGTGTTGCTTTGCAATACAACCGACGTGAAATACCCTCCCCCATACTTAAGAAAAAACAGTGTCCCCAATGTTTTAGAAATAAGTACGAGTAAAGAAGAGAAAACTTCCCTGATGAAGAGCAAATCAATACCCAAGCCATCCTGAAGAAAAACATGAAGCAAAACATTTTTTTTATATTTTTAATATTTTGGCAGGAATAAAAGAGAAATAAAACAAATACAAAAGTGCAGGACAGAAAATAAAAGATACAGACGACCAAAAATAAAAATCTCAAACATCATCGTCGTCGTCCTCCTGCTGATAATAAGCACGCAAATCAGCAAATTCCCGCTGCAGATGCTCCATAGAGGAAGCATGGCGCTGCTCGAGGGTATCAAAACGTGCGTCAAAATGAGTGCGCATGGACAGCTACTCTGTGTGAATCTGATCCAAACAAGTGTGGATCCGCCCAAACTGCTGATCGAAATAAGTGGATGAGTCGGGCGCAGGGGGAAAATGCTGCTGTGGCGGCTGTGGAAACTGCGGAGCTGGAGCAACGCCACCGGAATCAGCTTCGAAATCAAGATCGATCGGGTCGCCACCCACTTCGCCAGGAACGGCCTCGTACTCGCGGCCACGCCTACGCATCAAACCAAGGGCTCGGAGGTTTTGGAAAGTGATAGGCGCGGGCGTTTGGAGTGGAGACATGGGAGGAAGTGTATCCCAGAGCCCCAAACGCTTGGCCAAAAATGTAACAAACGAGCCTCCATGTAGCGCACTAAGCCTCCGATTTTCGGCCTGATGCCGGAAAAACATCGCTAGCGCCGAACCAAGATTGAGGGGGACTCGTTCGTGCATGCTATATAAATATAACAGGTCCGCGCGGGTCACCACTCCATGGCTATCGCCGCGAGCGGAAAGTGTGAAAGTGAGGAGGTAGTGGAGATAGCGTAAGGCGGGGGAGAGGAGATGACTACCCTTGGATTTTTTAGGCGAATATGGATTGGGGTCGTTACTGATTTCCGCCCAAAATCCGGGAAGGTTATACTCACGAGGGAAATCAAGGGGGAGAGCGGTGTAGGCCTCCGTAAGAGTGAAGGCCTCGTCGCAGAAGCCCATGAGAACGTTGAACTGACGCAAAGGAAGAGTTTGTGAAAGCCCGCCCATTCGGAATTCAAGCACGTTGTCGGCCCCGGCCCAGTGGAAATCAAACGAAGAGAAAAACTCCACCGTCAGCTCGTAGTACGCCGGCTCCGAAATGGAGAAGAAAGGAGCCCACCCCGGAGTAGTGAGTAGATCTCGCACCGCGTTCGCCTGCCCGAGGGTGGTGAGAACGTTCCAATCGATGACGCGGAAAACTCCAAATTCTTTCCCACGGAGGCGGGTACTTCGGTCTTGATGAGTGGGATGGGAAAAATTGAGCATAGCCTCCGCATCAAAAGTTTCATCGGGGAGTGAAGAGGAGGATCCGCCAATGGCGTGATTGCGGCGGCGGCCGGCCATTTGGAAGGAAGAAATGAAGTAATCGGCCAAAGATGAGAGAAAAGAAGGGAGAGATGGTCGACAAGGTGTGGAGAAAAGAGAGGGGAAAGTGGCCTTTAAATAGGTGAAAATTTAGGTGTCACGCCCTCGGTCACGCCCGTGACCTAGGGCGTGTAAGAGGCGACACGTGATATCTGGCGTGAGGGAGGAATCTTATGCTTGACCGGTCAAAAAGTGGAATTTTGTCAAGTCACGCCCTCGGTCACGCCCGTGACCAAGGGCGTGTAACTGGCGAAATCAAAGAGAGCAGGGAATCCAATGCTCGCCGGTCAAAAATCGGTTCCCGAGGTGTCAGCGCTCAGGGTCACGCCCGTGACCATGGGCGTGACTTGACTGTCACGGGCGTGACAGTCAAAGAGAATCTTTGACCTGGTGCGGTGGAGGTGATGTGCCAGCGGGATGAGTCACGGCCGTGACCTTCAAATGTCACGGGCGTGACTCGAGTTGTCACGGGCGTGACATGTCATGTTGAGTCCGGGAGTGCCGTGATGGGTGAAAATGTTCTTCCGCCAATGTCACGCCCGTGACCATGGTTGGTCACGCCCGTGACTTTTGCGGAAGGCGGAATGGGAGGCAGCTCGTCGAGAGACTCGCCAGGAAAACGAAGCATGACGCGCCACGCCCTAGTCACGGCCGTGACTGAGGCCGTGACCAAGACTTTTTTTCAGAAACATTTTTTTTTTTTTTTTTGGTTTTGGAATCTTTTTTATCTTTTTTTTGAAAAGAAAACAAAAAATAAAAAAAACAAAAGCAAGGTAATAAAAATAAAAAGAGAAATACTAAAAAGAAAGTACCGACTTGGAGAGCGAGGTTTCATGCGTATGCGCGAGTGACCGTTATCACGCAAATCTCCTCCAAACCTGTAAAAACCTCAAAATAGAATAATAACATTTTTTTTTTATTTGTTTTTTCCATTTTTATATGTTGTAATTTTTTTATTGTTTTTTTAAAAAAAACAAGAATAAAAATACTTAGAATTTTTTAAACGGAAGAAAAATAAAATAAGATAAAAACATGGGTTGCCTCCCAAGAGCGCTTTGGTTACGGTCGTTGAGCTCGACCATGGTGGCACGCCGATTTAGGTGTTCGGAAGGTGAATTTCCTCCCGGTGCTCATGAAAATTATCGCCGGTGAAAAATAATTTCAACCGGTGCCCATTCACTTTAAATTCACCTTTTTCAGGATGTGTTATTGAAACGGTCCCGTAGGGCCAAACCTCTTTGACGATAAAGGGGCCGGACCAACGGGACTTAAGTTTTCCCGGAAAAAGTCGTAAGCGCGAGTTATAGAGGAGAACTTGGTCTCCCGGTCGAAAAGTTTTAGGATTCCTAAGTTTCTTATCATGATAAAATTTAGTGCGCTCCTTGTATAATTTATTACTTTCATAAGCAAGGGAGCGCCATTCATCGAGCTCGTTAAGTTGGAACTTGCGGAGCTCGGAAGCAATATTGCTATCTAGATTAAGAAATTTAAGCGCCCAAAAGGCGCGATGCTCAAGTTCGACCGGTAAATGACATGCTTTCCCATAGACCAATCGATACGGCGTACAACCGATAGCGGTCTTGTACGCGGTCCGATAGGCCCATAAAGCATCATCGAGTTTATGCGACCAATCTTTCCTATTGGTGGAAACCGTTTTTTCTAAAATTCGTTTTAATTCACGGTTAACCACTTCTACTTGGCCACTTGTTTGAGGGTGATATGGGGTGGCCATCCTATGTGTAACGCCATATTTAGATAAAACTTTAGTGAATTGGGCGTTACAAAAATGAGTTCCCCTATCGCTAATTATCGCCCGCGGTGCTCCAAATCGCGAAAAGAGTTTTTTGAGAAATTGGGTTACGACTCGGGCATCATTGGTGGGAAGGGCTTGCGCTTCCGCCCACCGAGACACGTAATCGACTGCTACCAAAATATATCGATTTCCAAAAGAAACTGGTAGCGGGCCGACAAAATCGATCCCCCATAAATCAAAAACCTCAATTTCTAAAATAGATTTTAAGGGCATTTCATCAAGACGGGAGATATTACCTGAGCGTTGGCATTGTTCACAACGACTTACATGTGCGTGAGCGTCTTTGAAGATGCTCGGCCAATAGAAGCCCGCTTCAAGTACCTTCCGTGCCGTCCGATTTGCTTTATAATGCCCACCGGCGGGTCCCTCGTGGCAATGCTTTAAAATTTGAGCGCCCTCCTCATGAGATACACACCTCCGCACCACTTGGTCCGCACAAACTCGAAAAAGGAACGGATCCTCCCAAAAATAATTTTTCAAATCGGAAAAGAATTTCTTCTTTTCTTGATAGGAAAAATCTTTTGGGAGAAATCTCGCAACAAGGTAGTTTGCGAAATCGGCGAACCAAGGGGTGGGGAGATCTATTACCTTATGAATAACGAGGAGGCGTTCCTCAGGAAAAGTATCATTAATTTCTTCCTCTATGAGCTCCTCCGAATTGGGATTCTCCAACCGAGAAAGATGATCCGCCGCCAAATTTTCCGCTCCCCGTTTGTCCCGGATCTCCAAATCAAATTCTTGTAAAAGTAAGATCCACCTAATCAACCTTGGCTTGGCATCAGTTTTTGTTAGCAAATAACGTAAAGCCGAGTGATCAGTAAAAACAATTACTTTAGATAAAGTAAGATAAGAGCGAAATTTATCAAAAGCAAAAATCACGGCTAAAAGCTCTTTCTCGGTTGTTGTGTAATTCTCTTGTGCGTCGGTAAGTGTCTTGCTCGCATAATAAATAGGATGAAAATTTTTATTTATGCGTTGTCCTAGGACTGCACCAACGGCAAAACTACTAGCATCGCACATAATCTCAAAAGGAAGATCCCAATTGGGAGCTATCATAATAGGAGCGTTTATTAATTTTTCTTTAATAATAGAAAAAGAATGCAAACAATTTTCATCAAAAATAAACGGTGCATCTTTTTCTAATAAGTGAGTGAGGGGCTTGGTTATTTTAGAAAAGTCTTTTATAAACCGGCGATAGAAACCGGCATGCCCAAGAAAACTACGTACGGCCTTAACATTTGAAGGGGGAGGTAATTTTTCTATAGTTTCAATTTTAGCTTTATCTACCTCTATACCCTTACTAGAAATTTTGTGGCCTAAAACTAAACCTTCCCGTACCATAAAATGGCACTTCTCCCAATTTAACACTAAATTTGTCTCCTCACATCTTTGGAGAACGCGGGAAAGGTTAGTCAAACATAAATCAAATGAATCTCCGAAAACGGAGAAATCATCCATAAAAACTTCCATAATATCCTCCACTAGCTCGTCAAAAATTGCTAGCATACATCTTTGGAATGTAGCCGGCGCATTGCATAACCCAAATGGCATCCTACGATAGGCGAAGGTGCCAAACGGACAAGTGAAGGTTGTTTTCTCTTGGTCCTCGGGCGCAATTGGGATTTGAAAATACCCCGAGAGACCGTCAAGAAAACAATAAAACGAGTGTCCGGATAATCGTTCAAGGATTTGGTCGATGAACGGTAAAGGAAAATGATCCTTACGGGTCGCATCATTTAATTTGCGATAATCAATACAAACCCGCCATCCGGTAACGGTTCTAGTTGGGATTAATTCATTTTTTTCGTTTGGCACTACCGTTAACCCTCCTTTCTTTGGCACCACTTGGACCGGACTAACCCAAGAGCTATCCGAAATTGGATAGATGATGCCCGCATCTAATAATTTAATTACCTCCGCCTTAACCACCTCCTTCATATTAGGATTGAGGCGGCGTTGAGGTTGAATAGATTTACGTGAAGTTTCTTCTAATAAAATTTTATGCGTACAAAAGGAGGGATTAATCCCTTTTAAATCCGTAATTTTCCACGCAATTGCGCGGCGATGAAGTTTTAAAACATTTAATAATTTTAATTTTTCTTCATCGGACAGAAACGCCGACACGATTACGGGAAGCTTAGAATCCTCCGCTAGAAATAAATATTCTAAATGATTAGGCAATTGTTTTAGTTCTACTACGGGAGGTTCCTCATAAGAAGTTTTTAATCGATCACTACTTAATTCTAAAATTTCAAAAATAGGTTCGTGAGTGATCGTGTCGTCAATAATTTCATGAGAAATAAGTTCGAGATTTTCAAATTCTTCATCATAGAAAGATGACGGTGAAATATATTCAGAAAATAAAATTGAGTCTTCATCAGGTGAAGCCTCCAAGAAAAAACAAGAGTCGTCATTTGAGAGCGTATTTTTCATAGAAGAATTTATAGTAAAGGTAACTTCCTCATCTCCGACTCTAAGGAGAAGTTTACCGTTACTAACATCAATTATGGCGCGCGAGGTGGCAAGAAAAGGGCGACCGAGAATGAGTGGTACCTCGGCGTCCTCATCTATGTCAAGGATGACAAAATCTACCGGAAAGATAAATTTATCAACCTTGACAAGCACATCCTCGATAATACCCATTGGGTATTTTATGGATCGATCCGCCAATTGGATGCTCATTCTCGTAGGATTAGGCTCTCCTAAACCCAATTTTTGGAAAAGAGAATAAGGCATCAAATTTATAGAGGCGCCTAGATCGGCCAACGCATGTTTTACTAAGAAATCGCCAAATAAACAAGGAATTGAGAAACTACCCGGATCGGTTAATTTCTTAGGTAATTTATTAAGTAAAACTGCCGAGCACTCCGCGTTCAATTGAACGGTAGAAATATCCTCAAGTTTCTTTTTATTAGACAAAAGCTCCTTGAGGTATTTAGCATACTTCGGCATTTGCGCGATAGCTTCGCAAAACGGTAGATTAATTTGAATTTGTTTAAACATATCTAAAAATTTACCGTAATGCTCATCATTTCGATCTTTTTTTAATTTAGACGGATAGGGAAGTGGTTGTTGAAATTCCTTAATTTTATTTTGCGTTGGAACTTGAGGAGGAGGAGAAGATGAAGAGATTGTTACCTCTGGTTCAACCAATTGTGAAGGGGTAGTTACCTCCTTCCCGCTTCGTAGCGTGATAGCCTTTGCTTGCTCCTTTGGGTTGGGCTCCGTATTGCCTGGAAGTGCTCCCTGCTGGCGATCGGAGAGCATCTTCGCAATTTGCCCAATTTGATTCTCCAAATTGCGAACAGATCCGGTAAGATTCCGGATATTGGCATCGTTATTTGCTGCATATTTGGTGAAAACCTCCTCAAGAGAGGGAGATTTTGGAGCTTGTGGTGGAGGAAAACCAGGTGGAATTGTGTTTGGGGGTTGTGCCGCATTCCCTGGATTACTCCAAGAGAAATTTGGGTGGTTACGGAAACCCGGGTGATATGTGTTACCATAATGAGTGTTACCCGAATTAAAGTTTGGCCGATTCGGATTACCCATGTAATCCACATGTTCGGCGATGGTGGAGGGGGATCCCCAGGTAGGTGTAGAAGAGGAAGCAGTCATCTCTTCTATTTTTCTATTTAAAAGCTCAACCTGGACAGATAAATTTGAAATTGCATCAACTTCATACAAACCGGCCGGTTTATTTGAGCGCGACCGAGGTGTACTCCATTGATACGTATTCATGGCCATACTCTCTAAAAGCTCTTGCGCTCCTGCCGGTGTTTTGTTATTCAAGGTACCACCGGCGGCGGCATCAATCATTTGACGCGTTTGAGAATTGAGGCCGTTATAAAATGTCTGAATTTGCAACCAATCGGGGATTGCATGATGGGGGCATCGGCGCAAATATTCCTTAAATCGCTCCCAAGTATCATAAAGTGTTTCCGTTTCAACTTGGGAGAAAGAAATGATATCCTTACGCAATTGAGCCGATTTAGCGGGCGGAAAATATTTCGTGAGAAATTGTTCCGTCATTTGGGCCCATGTGGTGATAGATCCTCTTGGAAGAGAACTGAGCCACTGCTTAGCTTTATTGCGCAAGGAGAAAGGAAAAAGCCGAAGCCTTATTGCGTCATCGGATACCCCGTTAATTTTGAAAGTATCGCATATTTCTAGAAAACTAAAAATATGCGCGTTGGGATCCTCATCTTGAAGCCCATCAAATTGTACATATTGTTGTACCATTTGAATGATGCACGGCTTTAATTCAAAATTATTGTTCGCTATAGCAGGTCGAACAATACTAGAAGTGGTATCCTCTAGATTAGGCCGGGCATAATAGGACATAGTCCGTTGCGCGACCTCATCCGGATTTGGATCACCCATATTAGAAGAGGTAGAAAAGGAGGGGGAAGAAAAAGAAGATGAAGAAGGAAGAGTATTCGGAAAGGAAGTGTCACCTATGGATTCCTCAATCGGATCTTGAGAACTTGGTCGTTGGAATCTTAAGCGTCGCCGAATGGTTTGCTCGATTTCCGGATCCAATTCAAGAAGATCGGACGGATTCCTTCGGGTCATACACCAAACAGAAAAACGTAGAAAAGAGAGAAGAAGAGAAAAAAAAATGATAAAATTAATAGAACTAAGCTTTCAAAATATCAACAATTACTCCCCGGCAACGGCGCCAAAAACTTGATGAGATAAATTCGCGCTGCGCAAAATTAAAATATTATCCACGTATAATTCGATAAGGCAAGTGTACCTATCGCTTTATAGTATAGGATTTAGAAAATCAAGTGTCGTATTTTTCCGGGCTTGTTGAGTACTTCTACTCACAAAGAAGAGCTATTATTTTATCGATCAAAAGTTGGGTTTGTTTTGGAAAAAACGATTTGGAGAAAATTAACTACGAAGAAAGATTATGATTAAAAGGATTAGCACTTGGTCTTGAATCCCTTTGGAATAAAATTTAATTTTATAAAAGATGAAACCGCAAACTCTTATTGAAATATATTCGACCGTGGAGGTTCCCAAAATATGGTAGAGCCTCTCTCGAGAGAACTACCACCTAACCTTAGGTTGATCGATTAAGACCCCTCGGCCAGTCGAAACCCCCTAAGCTTGCTTTAAGCGGTGAACCCCACTATTGGATTTGACTCCAATCCGGAAGATTTGCGTCACCCTCTCTCAAGGAATGCATACAACTCTTTTTATCTTTGAGTGATCTCCTCGTTCGCATGGATCTCTCGATCACTAGCAAACGAATCTTAGATTGAAAGTCATATTCCGGACATATGAAATCAAAACGAAATAATTCAAAGATAAATCGAAGATAAACAATACGAGAGTTTGCTAATTAGAAGAATTCAAAACATATTTTATTTCATTCCAAAGTTCATCATGACCAAGTGCTAAAGGAAATTTAGCTACTCATCATGATGGAGGAAACACATATGATAAGAGAGAAATACATGATTTAAAAAAAAACTAGAATACTTGAAATGAAATTGCAATAATAAAAGCTTTCAACTTGAAGAAAAACTAGCTAGAACAACGATAATAGTAGACTAAAGCTGTAAGTAAACTCCAAAATCGAACCCCCAAACTTCTGGAGATTGCTGCCTTTTATAGCTGAAAAATCGGGGAGTCACGCCCTTGGTCACGCCCGTGACCAAGGGCGTGTAAGCTGCGTAATTGCTGTCATGAAAGCCCGGGACGTTGGGGAAGAGAAACCGGCAGAAATCAATTGCATGGCGGGTCACGGCCTCGGTCACGCCCGTGACCGAGGGCGTGTCTTGAACGGGCCAGGAAACGGCGGGAAACGCCGCGAACAGGAGTTATTCTGGCGGTTGCAGAAGAGTCACGGCCTTGGTCACGCCCGTGACCAAGGGCGTGTAAGCTAGAAACGGCGGGAATTGATTGCAGGCTGAATTGAACGCATTCCGGGCGTGTCACGCCCGTGACACTCTAGGTCACGCCCTCTGTCACGCCCGTGACGGAGGGCGTGTAATTTTAAACTGACGTGGCGGACGGCTTTTTCAACTGGAATGCGCGGGGCTGGATCACGGCCGTGACAAAACGTCACGCCCTAGGTCACGCCCGTGACCGAGGGCGTGTACTTTGCGATTTCGGCCGAAATGCTCCAAATAATCTTCTGATTATTCCTATGAGCTTGAAATTGCTATTGGCAGCCCATATTACCTGAAAATACAAAAAGAAGATAAATTAGTGAAAAATTAACTAAAACTAAATTAAATTAAATTAATTATTAATAAAATATTATATGAAAATAACTATAAATATAGGATTATCAGCAGACTTGCATATCATCCTGAGATCTCGCGCCAACCACATCTAGCCTGCCAACCGTTCCATCCGACCATGGTCGATCTACATCGTGCTCCTCAATTCTTACGTGTGTTGTGTCGGAAGTGTCGCCGCCATAGTAGTCTACTGCGCCTAAGCGCACTAACGGAGTTGAGGATAATTGTAAATGAAGATGAGTTATGGCTTAACTATGATTAGAAATATTAGTTATATTTTTGAATCACATAAACACTAGCCAGAGCGCATCAATTTCTCAGAAAATTGATCATCATTATTAGCTAAAGATATCAAGATAAGCTTAAGAACTACATTAAAAATATGGACAAACCTAAAAGCATACTCTTTGTTAGGAACTAGGTAGAGATTTGGGGAAGAAACTAGAGAGAAAATTAGGGTTTCTAAGAGAGAGAATGATACCTGAATATTATCTTGCTTAACCATCAAGGAGGGGTTCCGGGTATATTTATACCCGGACCCGACGCCGGCCGACCAAGGGGGTCGGACGGCCCAATAGGGGCTGAACCGGGTGGGTTCAGCCCCCGAGGGCCGTTCTTCAGAGAGTGGGGGCTGAACCAGTTGGTTCAGCCCCGTTGTCGCCTTCGGATCCGTCCGGGGGCGTAACATTCCCTACCCCTTCAAGACCCAGCTTGTCCTCAAGGTGGGAATCTGGTGGCTCAGTCCCTTCCTTCGGCGCCCTCCCAGCTACGTCATGCTCGTCTCCTTGCAATCTCCAAGCATCGAAGAAAGGCCCCTGTACTGGTAAGATTATGATTCCATTCAGGCAGTACTCCCTCCCTTCCTCAGCAAACTCCATAGTCAACTCATCCCAATCCAGAGTGACCCTCCCCAGCTGACGCAACCACTGGGTCCCCAGAATCACATCGGACCCCTGGATGGGCAAGAAGTAGACATCCATCTTCTCGGTGTATCCCGGCACACTGACCCTCACGTCTGGAAGCCTGCCTTCGCAGTGCAATGTGCGTCCACCTGCCACCATCACCTGGGACGCAGCATCCTTAATGATCTCTTGCCCAAGCTTCTGTGCCACCGCCGGGTTGAGGAAATTATGTGTACTCCCGCTGTCAATCATAATGGTCACCGGTTGTTGGCCGAGCCACCCCGCAACGGTCATAGTGGGCGGTGCGGAGTCTCCTGGCAAGGTCAGGGTAGTTACCTCAAACTCGATTGTATCTAAAATGTGCTCCCGGTCCTCGTGGCGCCCCTGGAATGGAGGGGAATCCATGGCAGACGTGTCGATTCCAAGTCCCCTAGTGAAGATGGAGGCCCGATCGGTACCATCTCGAACCGCACCGTCTTTGTGTCCCGATGCTGAAGACGGAATGAGAATCTGGACTGCGTTGGTCTCTTTCGCAACAGTCGGACCTTTGATGTGCTGGGTCAGCAAACTTTTTAGCTCGTCCATGCGCGTATCTATCTTTTCTGCCAATCGTTTTTCTGAAGCCTTCAACTGTTCTTCGATGGCCGCCACCGTGTTGGCCAACCCGGTGTAAGTCTCTTCGAGGGTGGCCAACCGATGGGATTCTTCTTGGGAACGAGTCACCATGGTCGACTCCGCAGAAATGGGACGAGGTACTCCTCAAGGAGAAGTCGGAGAAGAAGCTCGTTGTCGAAGAAGCCGCTGGAATCAAACGCCTTGAGGCTCGGCGAAATCGTCGCGGAAGAGGATCGGCGGAAGAGCCGGAACTGCGCGACCGACGGAATCGGCCGCTGGAGACGTCGCTGGAGAGTTCGCTGACGGAAATCTGGACTGTCGGCAGCCGCTGGAGTCGGGGCTGGGCCGATCCGAAGGAGTCGGGGTCGAGCGGATCCAAAACAGGCGGAATCGGTCGCTGGAGACGTCGATGGAGCAGCGAGATGTCGAGGGCTGGAGGCGGGGGAGCCGCAGGCGGCGGCCTCTGGAGCAGCAGGCAGCGGCCTCTGGAGCAGCAGGCAGCGGCCTCTAGAGCAGCAGGCGGCGGCGGTGGCCTTGGAGCAGCAGGCGGCGGCGACACTGGAGCAGGCGACGCTGGAGGTGCTGGAGTCGTCGCTGTCGAGGGCTGGAAGCGCTGGAGTCGGCGCTGTCGAGGGCTGGAGTCGTCGCTGTCGCGGGTTGAAGCGCTGGAGTCGTCGATGGATCGACGTCGAGGCCGGAGTCATCGCAGGAGTCGACGTCGAGGGTTGGAGTCGTCGCTGGAGTCGACGTCGAGGGCTATCGTGCGGGACGATTCCGCTGGCTGGCGTGCGGGACGATTCCGCTGGCTGGCGTGCGGAACGATTCCGCTGGCTGGCGTGCGGAATGATTCCGCTCGTTGTCGAAGAAGCCGCTGGCGTGCGGGGCGATTCCACTGGAGGCGTAAGGAATCACTGCTGGATCGGGACGATATCGCCGATGGATCGGAGCGATGCGGCGGAAAAAAAATTTGGAGGACGAATCCTCTGATACCAATTGTTAGGAACAAGGTAGAGATTTGGGGAAGAAACTAGAGAGAAAATTAGGGTTTCTAAGAGAGAGAATGATACCTGAATATTATCTTGCTTAACCATCAAGGAGGGGTTCCGGGTATATTTATACCCGGACCCGACGCCGGCCGACCAAGGGGGTCGGCCGGCCCAATAGGGGCTGAACCGGGTAGGTTCAGCCCCCGAGGGACGTTCTTCAGAGAGTGGGGGCTGAACCAGTTGGTTCAGCCCCGTTGTCGCCTTCGGATCCATCCGGGGGCGTAACACTACAGTTCTTGGATATAGTGTCTTTTGATGCCCGTGATTATCCAGGACAGGGGCGGACCCATGTCCAGACACACCCGGGCACGTGCCCGGGTGTGTTTTCGCGAAGTTAACTGAGGTCACTAGGTCATTTTCATTTTATCGCTCGCTCGACCCCTCTCTCCATTCTCCGCCGCTAAGAGCGACGCCCAGGCGCAGCCGCGCAGCCATCACCGATCGAGACTCCAGAGCGCCGTCGTCGGCCGTCGGTCGTTGAAGCCTGAAACTCGTCGACGTCGTTGAAGCCTTAACCCTAAACTCTTCCATCATTTGATTTCCGTCAGTCTTCCGATCTGCTCTGCGCCTCCGCTCGTCTTCCAGTGCTAGTTCAATGTTCTGTTACTATTGCTGAATGTTGAGGCTCTGCCCTCTGCTCGCTATTGCAGTATTCCGCCATTGCTGAATGCTGGTAAGTTTTAGTCAACTCTGTTAATTTTGGATTGTTATGACTTATGAGGATTGTCTTCTGTTTATAAGCTATTAATTTAGGATCTTGATTTAGATGTTGAACCCGTGCTGAATTAATTTAGTTTTGGAATTTGGATTGTCTTCTGTTTATAACTATGTATGATCTTGATTTAGATGTTGAATTAATTGAGTTATTAATAAGGTTAGAAGTTGAATGCAATGTCCAATTAATTGGATTGTATGATCTTGAATTAATTGTAGTGTCCAATTAGATGTTGATTTGCATTTTGTTGTTTTGATTTGTTTAGATGTTTAGAACTTATTAATTGGATTGTTATGTGAATTTATATTATTGTTTTGATTATATTCTTAAATTTTGAAAAACAAATCAGTTGTTCTGTAAATTTTGTTATGGAGAAGTTTTTTTTCAAAGTACGATCAATTCAGGAACATACGAGCAGAGATGCCACTAGTAGTAAAAGGCATCGAGTTGACTTTATGATTGAGGATTTACCTTCAGATCCTGGATTGAGGCAGCCTATAATTTCTTATGATGCAAATCTCCATGATACTATAAGAAGATACTATCTACAAAATGGACATTGTCAACCAATTTTAGAGAGTTTTCCTCAGTCTGAAATTGGGAAAAAAGCTTGGCATTTTAATAAAAATTGGTTTAATGAATTTAAAGGTTGACTAGAATACAGCACTGAAAAGGATGCCGCCTTTTGTCTTTTTTGTTATGTCTTTCCTCAAAGAGGTTGTGATCCAACTTTTGTTAGTCGTGGATTCAAGTATTGGAAAGATAAGACTATACTCGAAAAGCACGTCGGGAATCACACGACTCCACACAATGTTGCTAAAAGAATGTGCGAAACTTTAATGAATCAGAAATAAGGTATCCAAATTGCATTTGCAAGGCAAGAAGAAAGTCAAATCATTGAATATCACACTCGTTTAATCTCATCTATTGATTGTGTCCGTTTTCTCTTCCGACAAGGACTGTCTTTCCGTGAGCACGATGAGTCCAACGAGTCGATCAATAGAGGGAATTTTCTTGAACTATTGGAATTTCTAGCATCAAATAACAATGACATTAAGTCCGTGGTACTGAAGAATGCTCCAATTAATTGTCAGCTAACATCACCAAAAATACAAAAATAGATTGTTTCTGCAATAGCAAGTGCAACAACAGACACAATCATTAAGGACATTGAACATGATTGTTTTTCAATTTTGGTTGATGAATCTTGTGATATAGCAATTAAAGAGCAGATGGCTATTGTTCTTCGATATGTTGATCGAAGAGGATTGATTGTTGAAAGATTGCTTGGTTTTGTGCATGTATCTGATACCACTGCTTTATCACTAAAGATTGATATTGATAAACTCTTTGCGAAATACAATCTAAGTATTTCAAAATTACGAGGACAGGGTTATGATGGAGCCAGCAACATGAAAGGTGAATTAAATGGTTTAAGAACTTTGATTTCAAAGGAAAATAGTTCTGCATTTTACATCCATTGTTTTGCTCATCAACTACAACTAATATTAGTAGCAGTTGCAGAAGGTCATTCTGAAGTTGCTGAGTTATTTTTTCATATTAACATGGTATTGAATGTTGTTGGGGGCTCTTGCAAACGACGTGACTGCCTTAGAGCATTAGAAGTTGAAAGGGTTGCTAAAGAAATTGGTTGTGGAGAATTGGAAAGTGGCAAAGGTTTAAATCAACCACTTGAAATTAAGAAGGCAGGAGAAACACGATGGAGTTCACATTATGGTACTGTTTTAAATTTTCTACGTATGTTTTCATCTATTGTTAATGTTCTTGATATTATTAGAGTTGATGGAGTCGATGGAAATCAAAGAGGAACTGCAAGCAGTCTTTTACAAAGTATAACCACTTTTGTTTCATCTTTCTCCTTCATTTGATGAAAAATATTTTGTCGAAGACACATGAGCTATCACAGGCGCTGCAAAAAAAGGACCAAGATATCATCAATGCGATGAATTTCGTAAAATTGTCCAAACAGTTATTATTCAACATGAGAAATATTGATCTACAGTGGGAGACTTTCATGGTTGAAGTTTCAGGCTTTTGTGCAAAGCACGACATTGATGTTCTAAACATGGACGAGAAATTTATTCAAGCAGGAAGATCAAGACGCAATGCAAGAGATATTACAAATTATCAAGTGTGTAGTACCTCATGTTTTTCTTAATGCATGCATGCACTTTTTAACAAAGTATTGTGCTGTGGATTTTTTTCTTAAATTTATGTCTGCTTTCCTAAGTTTAGTTTAAGAGTGTTAGGGGTAAGGCCTAACCCATACCGGTGGGCAATACCTGCTGCTCAAATACCGCGCCACGCGAAGCGGTCCACGGCAATGATCCATAGTGGCCCCCAATCCAGAGCCCCTAACAGGGCCGCGGCCCCCACACCCCAACCCGTCTCCTCAACCAGTTTAATTGAGACGGGTTGTTGAGGCTGGGATTCGACCCCCAGACCTCCTTGATAAGGAGCCTTCAACACGGCTCTCATCACCAACTGAGCCGCGGCTCAGTTGGTGATGAGAGCCGTGTTGAAGGCTCCTTATCAAGGAGGTCTGGGGGTCGAATCCCAGCCTCAACAACCCGCCTCAATTAAACTGGTTGAGGAGACGGGTTGGGGTGTGGGGGCCGCGGCCCTGTTAGGGGCTCCGGATTGGGGGCCACTATGGATCATTGTCGTGGACCGCTTCGCGTGGTGCGGTATTTGAGCAGCTGGTATTGCCCACCGGTATGGGTTAGGCCTTACCCCTAACATGTAGCTTAATGGAAATAGCGAGATCTTGAATTTTTCATTTATTATATGGCTTACCGCACTTGTGAGTTATATGGACTTGCCCACAAGGTGAAAGTAGATGCTTTGCATTTTCAAAAAATCCACGCACAAGATCTTGATGTTTCCTGTATCAAAAAAGTAAATGAATTAGAAATACGTTAAATAAACTATGTGCATAATAATTTTCAATATAATAATGACTTGCCCACAAGGTGAAAGTAGATGTTTTGCATTTTCAAAAAATCCGCGCACAAGATCTTGACAAGATCTTGATGTTTCCTGTATCAAAAAAGTAAATGAATTAGAAATACATTAAATAAACTATGTGCATAATAATTTTCAATATAATAATTCCAAAGAGTAAAAAAATATAAGTATCGAACAATATGAGAAAGAAAGGAACTTATATACTAAAAACAGCATCTTCAAAACCAAATTTTTCTAAAACTATTGAATTTATGTTAAACTAGCGGATTTTTGACAACTTCGGCAATCGAAGAACATATTTTTTAAAAATGAATTACATGGGCTGTATAAAAAACTAGATAAATGTAAATATCAACTCCTACAAAAATATTTGAAGAAGTTAAGTTTCAACCATCAACCCAAAAAATTCACATATCACTCACAGTTGCAGTGCCACATTATCACAATCTGCATCAACAAATTTCAAGACAATCTCAGAGCCATTAGAAAATAGCTAGAATTACAGGGAACAAGTCAATCCTTCTACCATTTGGATAAATAAATGTCTTGAAAAATATTATAAATTAAATACTTAATTGCCCATGTCATATTTAAGTCGGACAAAATAAATGTTAAGAGTTTGATATGATTAATAATTTGGAGCCAATCAACTTCAAATATGTATGCGCTCCAATTTTGCAAAATTTTAATCAGTAGAGCTGCAAAATTATTCTCATTTGATGATCTAAGTTTTTGCTAAATTAGTCTCATTTGATGATCTAAGTTTTTGCTAAATATTTAAAGAAGCTAAACGATTTCTTTCTATGTTTAGTTGATGCTCATTCTGATTTCAAACTCAAATTAAGAGCAAGTTGTTAAATCCCCATTATATAGTTCCTTCTTCCTCATTTAACTTTTCCAACATCATTCTCTTACTCATGTTATTTTAATTTCTACGCCTTGGAACCGGTCCACTTGCCTCTGATCCAGTGTATGATCCTTCGGTTCTCCATCTCCTAGTAATCTAGCACTTCCTCGCACCGTCTAATCACCCTATGCAGACCTGCATACCATCCCTAGATCTCGCGCCAACTACATCTAGCTTGCCAACCGTTCCACCCCACCATGGTCAATCTAGATCGTGCTCCTCAACTCTTACGTGTGTTGTGTCGGAAGTGTTGCCGCCATAGTAGTCTGTTGCACCTCAGCGCACTAACGGAGCTGAGGATAGTTGTACATGAAGATGAGTTATGGCTTAACTATGATTAGAAATATTAGGTATATTTTTGAATCACATAAACACTAGCCAGAGCGCATCAGAAAATTGATCACCATTATTAGCTAAAGATATCAAGAGAAGTTTAAGAACTACATTAAAAATATGGACAAACCTAAAAGCATACTCTTAAACTAAACTTAGGAAAATAGACATAAATTTAAAAAAAAAATCCATAACACAACACTTTGTTAAAAAGTGCATGCATGCATTAAGAAAAACATGAGGTACTACATACTTGATCATCTTTGGGTCAATTTCTGAACCCTTGAAGCCGGCACGAGGAAAATTGTACACAATTCTATGAAATTTTATCCACCTTAGATGAGGATGTGTCCTCATTTGTCTTGCATCGACTTCATGAATAATTTTAACTCTCATTTCCTCAAGCCTCATAAGATTGTATTCGGCATTTCTTTATTTCTTGAATAACTTCGCTGACAAATAAAATTTCATAATCAAACAAAAAATAATAATAAACAAGAAATAATTTGGTTAAACAAAAAATTTATATGCGAATTATTGGCGGAGTAACTTGATCGGATCGAAACAAGCATGACCAACTTCGCATCCTAACTTGACTGTGTATCTTGGAAGAGTCTAACTGAAAGTTGATTGCGCCTATAGGCTAATAGGATAGATTGCGCGATGAGGCCTCTTCAACATCCAGTGAGATCTATTGGCTTTGCTCTTACCTGAGTCGGATAATGATTGGTGCAGAACCAGAAAAATAAGAAAGACACGCCTGTTGAAAAGAATATATGAGATCTTTACTAACGATAAGACATCGTGATGGTGGTGGGTCTATTGCCTAATCCATTTCCATCTTTAAACTTAACTATTAGATTCTTCCATCCTTCCTTATTAAAATGTATGGGGAGTCTATTGCATAGTTCAATTTCTCTAATACATATATCGCAAAATAACATTATGTCATTTGTATCCCAAGAAGCTGACAATCCTCCCTACCTTCGAGTTGAAAACAACCATTTGTATAGGCATGACTATATAACCTGAAGATTGTATCATGCTTATATAACTTGAACCATATAACTATAACTTGAATATTATATACAAATTCCATAACATAATCATATTTCTCAATTCAAACAAACTGTAATATCCATAGCAATATAACAGCAGAATCCACACAATATCCCCGGCAAAATTTCAATACAACTCATAGCATAATACAAATTGTAAAGATCATATAAAGCTGTATTGCCTAATCTAAAATTTCCTAAAGAGGTCATACATAAGATCTAAGACCATATATATCATGATATCATCAAACCCAATGAGAGAATTGTCTCGACTGGAGAAATAAGAACAAAAAATCTGAACAAAAACTACCAACAACAACAACAACAACAACAACAGAACCCATATAGTCCCCAATCATTGGGGGTATGGGCGGGGGAAGATTGGAAACAGACCTAACCTTTGGCACTATGCACAAAGTGGCTTCTCTCAGAGGAGAAAGACCTAACCTTTGACAATAAATGCACAAAGTGGCTGCTCACAGAGTACCACTGAAATAGTGGCCCCCTATACAGTTGCGTTTGCTGCGGAATCATGCCCTCAAATCAAAGCCAAAGACATCAGAGAGGGTAGACCCAAGAATCCATTTTGATTTATGTGCACATACCCATGCTTCCTTCATTCAGCACCCAGAGCATTGGTGAAGCACAAGTGAACAAAAACTACCAACAACAACAGAAAAATCAAAACAAAAAAAAATCAAAACGACTTAAATATTAATATAAAACTAATAACTTCAACACTCTCTCGCAAGCTGGAGCAGAAGCCTCCGGCTTGGAAAACATCATATAAAGATAATGGAGATAAGCTATGTGGGACAAATCATCAAACGGGTCACTAGGGAAACATTTGTCGGGGATAATTCGTTGGGGATAATCCGCACAAAGGTAGTCTCACACGACAAAAACGCACTAGAAGACAGACATGCCACCGAGGACACGGACCCACACAACACAACCCTTTGGAATTAAGTAACGAGAAAAGAGATGGGGTGAGTGCAGTCAGCTGAGTCAAGCAAAGGTGTCTCTGATACCATGTAAAATAGAGAAATTTTTAATTACAATAAACTAGGTTACAAGTGAACCTTATAAAATAGGTCCAAGTGTATAATTACAAATATACCCTAGACATAGTTAGGTATACCCTAACAAGCCAAACAATATATTAAAGGTTTCATATGTATTAGGTATTACTATAAGAAGATATAGACTTCTCAACAAAACAAGCTTCACCTCTTTATTCCATGTCATGACAAATTTCACCCACTAATTTAAGTAAAATCACAATTAGTTTCATTAGTTAACATGATTTAAAACTAGTTAATCTCATAATTTATTATCTTTGGATAATTGAATAAGCGTGAAATGATAATTAATCGACAATTTTGTGTAATGTTGTTTAATAACACTTATATTGGTGACAAATGGTGATAAAAGTCAATTATTTTCATTTGTATTTACTATGTACTTAGCAGTACAGTAATATTGTTGATTATATTATTAATTCTAAATGCAGACCCTACTATAGTGGGATAAAGGCTTGAGTGTTGTTGTATATTATTAATTCTAAATGATTTTGGTACATGTTACTAATTCTAAATGTCTTTTGGATACAAGTTACTAATTCTAAATGTTACAAAAAACATTGTTGCGCTTAAATTTGAATTTTGTTTGCTCAGAATTTTGTATTAAGCATCCTTAATTATTATCATAATCAAATAATTAGCCCTAATAAAAAAATGAGATTATTACAAATCTCCCCTCTTTAAAAAATTTCATTCTCAAACTATGTAGCCATAATATATGACGTATAGTGTGGTGCATGATGCTTAAAAAGAGTAAATCATTACAAATATGAATAATATAATAGCAACAAATAACCTAAGAGAACACAAAAATAAAAGTAACATATTAAAACATAAAGAGTCCATAAGATTATTTAATTCAGCATCCATGAAGATAAATAATGGGGAGTTCTATTGAATTTTTTTTAATAGAATACAATAAGAAATCAATAGGTTAATGAAGCTACCATGGGTGTATCAAAATTCAGAGTTAAAATAAATGCAAATGTTAGAGATTATCTTTGTATAGAAATAAATGACCAAAATCTCAAAGCTCAAAACATAAGATTATTTGCAAATTCATATTCCTAGTCATTCTCAAAATCATCATTATAAACTTAAACTATATAATTTTCTTCATTATTAGTATTTCCTTAATATCATTTCCACCACTTAGTTCAGTGTCAGACAATATGAATTGCATTATGCATATAATACACTTAATACACAAACTTTACATGATAATTTGATAGCCTGAACCTTGCCATACTAAATTGTACAGGATGTGCCTCGGTATGTTCTAGAGTGTGAAAGCGCCACACTAAACATTTGATGGTTTGAAACATAAAAAATAGGTAAACTCGCACATAAAAACATAAGGAAATATCAATTGCACACAAGCTTGTTAATCCACTGCCCTCCGTGACCTCCAAGCCCTAAACCGCTGATCTATGTGACCTCCCAGCCCTAAACCGCTGCTCTCCATGACCTCCCCGTTCTAAACCGCTGCCTTTCTTGACCTCCTACCTCTAAACCAGCTCCTCCCCACAACCCCCCCCCCCCCCACACCCGACCACCCTGCACTGCAACTTCCAGCCAGTCTTTCAGCTCTTCCCCAAAGCACACCATGGCCTCCTAACTCCTCGCCACTGCAAGCCACGACCTTCCAGCCCCTCCTGAGTACAAAACAGTGCCTCCCAGATCCCGCCCTTCACCTTCATCAGTAGGCCGCCCCCATTTCAGCCACAGCAAAGTCCCAGAACCACTTCAGATGCATCTCAAATAGCACTAATACTCGTAAGTTTTGTAGTTTTGGTTGTTTTGTTCATTTATTATACTCAATGGATGCTTGCATTAATTAGTGGAGCATAATTTGTATTTGTTTGCCTTCCAAATTAATCAATATATGTGGGTTTATTCTCTCGGTGTTCTTGCTTGTGTGCTCCAATCAAAGAGGAACTAAACTCTTTTTTAATCACTATAATTGCAAGCTAATGAATATTTTGCTAAATAATTATTGTTTCATTATTAAGTTGCTAGTTTGGCGACGGAACACTCTAAATTAATGTGTTTAATTTCATTCCACGCACATCGGACAGAGTTCGTCATGCATGTCAGTCCTCAATAGGCATTGTGTTTGTAAATGCCCGAGCATACTCACCGAGCCTACCCTACATCAGTTGGCATTCTCATTCATTGGTTTGTGTGCATGCTTGCACATCATTCTAAAGTTGGTGATAGGTCCATTGCATTTGCCACATGCTCGCTTGCATTGCAACTAGCATTAGGGCTTCGCACATCCTCCACATAAAGATTCAACATGCATCAAATGATATCAAAGCCAGTTCGGGTTTTATTTTGATGCACAGTCATTGAGTCTTTCCTTTATGGCAAGTTACCGTCGTCATCCATCTCTTTTTGAGGATCCAGAGCCCATCTATACCTGATCCCGTAGAGCCCCTTGGGAGAGACTGACATACTATTATGAGGATTATCCTCTCCCCCAACCCATTGCTCATAGAGATCATGTTGACCCTTCGACACAACTCGATTATGGTAGGAGCGACTACTACGATGATCACAGTTTTGAGGAGTCTCGAGTATAGATTATGTAGAGCTGCCCTGTTGTTGATCATTGATGGTTTGTCAAATCTCGAGGCCTTTAGTTATTGGCTCGTGGATATGAGATATTGTTTAGATCACTTTGAGTTATTCGGTGAGCATCGTGTCAGATTTGCGAAGCTTAGGCTGCTAAGTAAGGCGAGATAGTACTGGGATAACATTGAGAAGAACCTTGTGTGAGACCTTGGGTAGAGATGAAGTGGAGATGGTGTTTATGGTATTTTCTATGTCAAGCGGGAGAGTAAAGTGAAGTGTAGGCCGGTAATTAGTAATAGGGATAAATATGTAATACCACAGTTGAGTCTTTAGTTAAACAGTTGTTGGTAAGGGTTAGCTTTTTCTTAGGCATTGAGTAAGTCTTTTATCGCCGCTTTTTAGATCTATGAATTGCGGCGGGGAAGCAGCTAGCTTCCTCTGCTATTGTCAATTTTCCGTTCAGAGGTCTTCATCTTCTAGTTAGGATCGATCCTCTGTGTTTGTTGACTACTATATACATCGTTTGGTTCTTAGTATGCAATTCTGATTTCTCTATTTACATATATATATGATCTTCATTATGCTTGTGGGGATTAGATTTCTAGGATAGAAGGGATCATATCAAAGCCTATCAAGAATGTTGAATAGTACTTACAACGGGTGTCTTTGAAAGTGGCCATGATGTTGTTCACGAAGCCAAAAGCAATGGCGAGAGAGAGAGAGCGAGAAATCTCACACGCCGACGAGCAGAATGTCATGAACAGAGGCATAATGTTTCACTCATTTCACCTCTTCTGTCGCTTCCACCTCCTCTGTGTCTTCCTCAAAGACATTATCCACTTCCATTTCCCCATCACGAAGTGGAACCCGAACACAAGCGACAAAGAGAAAGACCCTTCTTCAATATGGCAACGGAGAAAAACAAGTGGAGTGAATCCGAGTGGAGTAGGGGAGTAAGGAAGCAGGCTATATTTGAAATTCAAATTAATTTAAAAAATATAGGCAAAATTGTGATTATGGTCCTTCAGCTTTATAAACTTTATGAATTCTCTCCTAGTATTACTTTTTATCCGATTTTAGTCCCTAATATTTTTCAAATTTATGAAACTGGTCCCTTATGTATATGTATTAGTAATGTCTTAAACGGAAATAGCTTATTAGGATTGAGAAAATTAACACAGCAGACATGACTTCCATCATATTTGTCATCGCAGCTGCAACGCCCATTCTGAGTATGTTCAAGGTTGATGGGGTATGATATTATTGTTCTGGATTTTTTTCTTGTTCTCAAGCTAGACCGCCTGCAACAAATCTTCTAGTGATGATTCAGGTGATGCAAGGGCAGGGATGATTGTTTCATTTGCAGGAAGGGGTGGATTTCTCCAAAAGGAGATGACAGAGGCATCCTGATTTGTGATCATGGTGTGTTCCTGTGCCATGGGTGTGTACTCGTGATCGAGCCTTTCCATCTCACGTCGCTTCCAGGCCTTTTCCCTTACCATTGATCTTGCTTATAATCTGATCTTGCTCGCGCTTCTTGATCGTGTCAGGGAATCTCTGTTGAATGGCTTCTTCCCTTATCATTCAAGGAACGCCATTTTTCCGACTACTTCATAGCCATCATTCCCTCTTAATCCATTTTCTTGTTTGCCTATTCAGCATGCTAGCGCATCCATAGTCGGTGTCATTACCATCATCGGAATATGAGAATGATGGAGAAGACGTGTTGGGAGAGAAGCTGACACTAGAATCGGCGACCATAGAAGTCGTTTCTAGTTTTACTTGAGAGGGTGGCAATGTAACATCCAAAATTTCACCCCCAAGACTTTCTAACTGAGGCATCTAGAGAGTTCAAAAATTAGCTTAGAAATGAAAAGCTGAAAATTTCCATCATACACGACATGGTGCACGGCCGTGCATTTTTATCA
The DNA here is from genome assembly GCA_033032865.1 of Dactylorhiza incarnata. Classification (NCBI taxonomy): domain Eukaryota; kingdom Viridiplantae; phylum Streptophyta; class Magnoliopsida; order Asparagales; family Orchidaceae; genus Dactylorhiza; species Dactylorhiza incarnata. Next base: position 2,971,946 of record JAWHQI010000078.1, read on the forward strand.
AATGATTCTTAAAGTTATGTAATCGATCGTGCATTTTCTTCAAGCACGACAACACGCCTAGTAATGCGTGAAGAATGCTGAGAGTGGTCTGCGGATAGCCAAAAACACACGATTGTGCGATGGTAAAACGCACGCGTGCATTTTTATAAGGATGAAGAGTTGATTTTCAGAGTTCTGTAATTGATCGTACATTTTCTTCAGGCACAATCGTGTGCTTGGTCATGCGTGAAGAATATTGAGGTTGGTCTACGAATAGCCAGAAATGCATGACCATGCATGGTTAAAACGCACGATCATGCAGTCAGTGTAAAACAAGATTTTTAAGCTCGAATCCGAGTCGTGGATCTCAATCCAACGACCCAGATTATTTTCCTCATACCCTAAAACTATAATATCGGGGTTCCAAGCCTCATTCGACCATTTGAGTCTAAAGGAGAGGACAAAGGAGAAGAAGAGCGGGAGGCTAGGGTTTTGGAGAAATCCACCGTTGGAGGAGACTTTGGAGCTCCAACCGACGAAGTGAGGCCGGATTTGCAGAAGGCAACTCCTCGTAATCGTTGTCCACCCAACCATTCGAGATTTCCCCATGGCGCCGAGAAAGGTTACAAGGGTAGCAATCCTTCTTCTCCTGGTTTTAGGAACGTTTAGTTGTTCCTTTTTTATTTCTTGGTGCAATGTGATGAGATTTGGGGGATTCAACCTCTCCAATTGGAAGGCTTGGGATACAGCGATTACTTATGAACCACTGGGACATAGGATTGCAAACATGACATGAAATTAGTTGCATTAGACGTCCAATGAGCGATTCCGGACTACGCATTGTGTGTGAAGCTTATTCGTGTCCATTCGGTCCAAATCGGTGATGTTATATTAGAACGCATTTAGGAATATTCGTAGGCGCGCAAATGTGACCATAATGTTGTTACTATGCCCAAAATTCATGGGCAGTGCCTTGATAAAATTTAGCGTGTTGGGATGGTGGGTATGGAAATTCCTAAACGTGCGAGAAGATTGTCGTTAGAAACCTTGTGTGGCTAGGTGATTGAATAAGACTCGAGAGGTGTTAATGTGCACTTGTAATAGCTTGAGACTCAAGGAGGTGGGGAAGGGGACCCACTTCATGTAGGTTGTGATATTCAAGAGTTGGAGGATCTCACTCATATCGCTTATGACTCAGGGGTTGGATGAACTTGTCCTTGTAGCTTATGACTCGGGATGTGCATGGTATCTCAAAATTGGGGACCACTCTCATAGCTTGATGATGAAGAGTAAGATATTAGTGGGTAATAGTCAACTAGATACTTATGTGTGTGATAGAAATTCCTTGAGAGCATTAGGTGTTTATCTTGATGACGTGTTTGAAGCATACACGCGAACTAGGGGGCGTGGTGGATCCGAATGGGAATACCCAATTACACGCATGTTTGCATGATAGATCCACATGTTTTATCGTCAACCCAGAAACATATTTACTTGAACACCATAGAGTAGGATTTCTTTACAATATCAAATGCTTACTGTTTACCTGATTTTTTATGTTTCATTTGTTTATACAAAGTGTTGACTTGCAGGGTGATGTTCTCCAGGGTCCGTTAGAACGGTCGGGAGAAGTGGGGTTGTTACGCAGATGTGGTAAGCTCATAGCTTACCCACATTTATTATGTCATGATATTTAGTTGCAGAGCGCGACACAGATGCGGAAGCCCACTAGCATGCATAAAAGCCAAAAAAAGATAAAGTCCCATGAAGTGTTTCCCCATCTCCCATGCTTCCCTACATTTGCACTTTTATTCCATGTTTTGGATCGGCCTGTGAACTGAGATTTTTGAGTTCTTGTACTCTTATTTGAATTGTTGTAAGGCCTTAAGTCTATGGAGATTGGATGCAACTATTCCTTACTAGTGGACATGCTCTTAATTTAATAGATTTTTTCGCTGTGAATTATTATAGTTGTGATTTGCTTTAAAATGGAAATTGATATGGAATGATGAGTTAGTTGTAGTTATACCTATTTTTAATATCATGCTTGTGATGGATTTATGGACTGGACAGACTCATATCATAATATTTTTATAGGAGAGGTGTTACAATTTGTTATCAGAGCTAGGTTTAGGGGTTTTAGATTGGTAAAAACGGTTAGGGAATTCAACACCATAAGGAAGATATGTCCACATAAGATTTGTCACATTTATGCAGGAAGGAGACGCAAAGTTGTGGTGCGTGGAGGAGTGCGATAGATGTTTTGTCGGGCGCCTCCCTACCCAGATTAGGATGGCGGAATTAGCGACTGCATTCTTGAAGTGATATCTCCCCACAGTGACGAGGATGGCCCTATTGGGGCAATTTCTGAGACTACTGCAGAGGGATATGAGTGCGGATGCATACCTATAGAAATTTACTCGCATGAGCCGATATGCAAGGCATATAATTGTTGATGACAAGGAGAAGGCACACCATTTCTAGAAAGGCCTACGTAATAACCTGGGGCGGCCTCTAATAGCCTTCAAGGGGGTAGTTTCAGTTCTTTAGTGGAGGCCGCCAGAACTTTAGAAATGGACATCGGGAGGAAACAATGCCGCAACGGGTTCGCGGCTAAGCAGGGAAAGGGAGAAGCCTCTCAATCACATGGGAGACCTGATGGAAACAAAGCGAAGAAGAGTTTTCATCCCCAGTAGTCGGGGGCTTAAGGGCAGCGGTGTGACAAGTGGGTATCAGGAACCTACTGATGCATCCAAGAGCGCATCAATTTAATGTCATTGGTTTTTGTTTATTTGTGTGTTTTAGTTACTTGCTTGATGTCATTGGTTTTTGTTTATGTGTGTTTTGGTTTTGGTTTATTCGTCGCATTTTTTATTGCTTGTTCATCACAGTATTGCGTGTTCGTGCTCGTCATATTCGTATGCCCATCAGTTCCAAAGTTGTATGCTAGTTTTTTATATCGGCTTATTGGCCCGACCAGCCAGTAAGACCTTAAATAAATTGATCCGCTAACGCTGAATGAGAGGATATGAAGGTAAATGGGGTACATTTTAAAAATTGCATAACATTAAAATTATTATTCGATTAATTTCAGTAAATAAGATCTGAAATTAATTACTTTGGGAGGAAAAAAGTCACTTAAAACTCCATTATTTCCAATTTCAGTTTCAACCTTTAAACTCTCACTTATTTATGCCTTTTTTCATTTATTTTCCTTGGAGTGATTGTTGCATTTGTCGGTTTTCAAAGCCCTTTTAAGCTCAGATGGTTTCAGTTTCAATTCCTCGGCTTATAAAGCCACCCTTTTTCACTGTAAATGGCAGCCTGGAAAATCGAGAAGCGGAACATATCGTTCCTGCTTCTCGGAAATCCAGTAAACCTTCGCTCATGTTAACGCCCCATGTCACAAACGCTTTGTAAGCTCCCATTGATTCCAATGGGGAAGAGGCAGTCCCTCCGATGAAATCATCCCTCGCCGCCTCCGTCAGCTGCGCCGAAACTATTTGCAGTTCTCAACGTTCACCCTGCTCTTTCTCTCAGCATGCCGATCTCCTGCCCTCACCCCTCGTCGTTCATCTCCGATCACCCCGAAAACAACCAGAGCCAAACAGACCTCCCCATCCGGCCCATTTCCCCGTCCGAGCCAGCTAATCCCAAATACATCCCATTCCCGAGCCGCCAGAACATGTCCACCTCCCTACCTAGCCCAACCAGTCTTGTGAGCCCACCCGAGCCCAACTTGATCTAGTCCACAGGAGTTTCCCCCTTCGGCCAACCTTGTTCTGCCTGGAAATCGAGGAGGCATAATTTCGGCTCCCTCTCTAATAGAATAATTTTATGCAATTTTATTTAAGTGATCGCCCTCATTTACCCATATGCACTATCTTCCATTGGCGTAATTTTCTCAAATTGTTGTTTACATTGCAGCTAGACATCATCTATTCGCTTGCGGAGTGAATAAATCTCGCTTTAAAAACTCCGCTACTCATTAAATCACATCATTTCGAGTGTAGATTTATATATCAAGGGTCCCTCTCTCGGGGCTGAGTGCGGCTAGACTAATAGAATGGTTTTAAAATTTATCTCCAAATATTTTTAACTTAGCCTACATCAGTTTGGTATCAGAGGTAGGTTGGATTCACTCTTATCGTGAAACTGACGATTCGTTAATTTTGGAAAAATAAAATAAATTTTTTTTATAAAAAATAAAATAAAATGAGTTTTAAAAGTTAACAAAAATATGTGTACTCTTTCTAAGTGTAGGAAAAAACACAAAAACTTAATTATAAAAATATCTTTAAACAAAAAAAATATTTGGTTATTTTAAATTAGCTTTTTCCCTCTTTAAAAAAAATTACACTATTTTAAACCTTTCGGTCATTTAAAATTTTCTTTTAAAATGAAAAATCAGGTAGAGAAATTAGAAGCGAGCGTCGATGACTAAAATCATCGCATGGGGAACCTCGTGAAACTGGTTGAAACACTCACAGACAACATGGGTGATGTTAAACAAGTCATGAATGGGTTACGAACCTCCGTCAATAATTTGGAAGATGCTAGACACCTAAGTCTAAATCTGGCATCTCCATCAAACCCTAGGGAGGAAGAACCCTTGCCACAACATCCTAAACCCCAAAACCAACCACGTTGGGATGAGGGCGTTAAGTTAGATGTAGGATATTTCGAAGGACGAGTCGAACCCGAAGGATGTTTAGATTGGTGTGAACGATTCATGGCCTGGAAATAGATGCCCATCAATCGATAGGTCGAGTATGCCACCCTTAGGCTTAAAGAATCATCACTAGTCTGGTGGATTCAGTTGGAGCGCACACGATTCTCTTTAGGATTAGCCCGTATCACTACCTGGGTAGAATTAAAAACCAAGCTAAGAAAGCGGTATGTCCCCCGGATTAGCCCCAAAATCTGTATCGCAAATTTCATAACCTAAGACAAGATAAACCCACAGTAGATGACTACATAAATGAGTTTTTTATTCTTCCATTCTAGGTTGGATATACGAGAGGAGGATGTGCCTGTTTCTCGCTACCTAAACGGTCTCCATTATGCCATTCGAAAGCAGTTGGAGCTTCACAATTTTAGGGATTTAGAGGAGATCTCCAGTAGGGCCCGTGGTGTTGAGTCATCGCTACAGAAGAAAGCTTCAAGCCCTAGGATTAAAGATAGGCTCCCCAATGTTGTATCTCAAACCACTACTCCTAAAACCCCATCTCAAACCGTTCCTTAGGGTACACTAGTGTCTTTACACCTTCGTATGTCATATCCAAAGGCAAAGAAATTATCGTCTTCCGACCCAACCGTAGGGTCTTTCGGTGTTTTAAGTGTATGGAGCCGGGACACAAATCCTCCAAGTGTCCGCATAGACAGTTCGTAGTTGCAGTCAAGTTTGAAGAGGATCAGGAGCCAGAATAAAGAGTCTTTGTTACTGACTTTCAACTTGATCCGGTAGTCAAAGACGAGGTAGAAGTAGAAGGAGACCACACTGAGCATTTAGTCTGTGTCCTCCAACATAGCCTCCCACCCACAAAATTTCCAATGAAGATGAGTGGTTGATGCATAATATTTTTCGAACTACCGCACGTTCCGGGGCAATTTTGCTCCATCATTATAGATAGTGGTAGCATGACAAATTTTGTGTCACAACGCATAGTAGAAAAACTGAAACTTAAGACCCAACCTCAAGGAAAACTGTATGGTTTGTCATGGGTCATTAGTTCTATGACTATACCCATCATCAGTGTTTGGTCGAGTTTCCATAGGTAGTTCCTACAAAGATTCTGTTTGGTGCCATGTTGCAACCAATGATGTTTGTCACTTCTTATTGGGGCGGCCATGGCAGTTTATCAGGTGTGTGATCCATGACGGCACGAGGAACTCGTATACCTTCGAACGAAGTGGGCATAAGAATGTTCATCTGCCCCAGAAGAACGGACCTCTACCCAAGCCCTTAGAACGTTCCTCACCGGGGAGTAGCACGTCTCCTCCTATCGCTGCGATTTTGTTTCCTTCCGCCCTTACGTTACTTTTTGGGTCCCAATTCCAGGAAGAAATGAAGGAGTGAGATCGTCTATATCTTAGTCGGTCTAGTTTCTAAACTAGAGACCACCGAGATTACGAGTAGAGTTCGCCCCCTTATTTTCGAGTTTTCGAGTATTATGCCCGACGAGCTGCCATACCACCTCTCACCCATGTGTGACATACAATATTGTACTGATCTTATCCCCGGTGCTAGCCTCCCTCACTTACCCCACTATCGTATGAGCCCCAAAGAACATGAGGAGCTCCACTGGCAAGTCATCGATTTGATTAAGGTCATATCATGGAGAGTATCAGTCCTTGTGTCGTTCCTGCACTATTGGTCCCCAAGAAAGACGAAACATGACGCATGTGTGTGGATAGCCACACAATAAATAAAATTACTATCAAATATAGATTTCCAAATACCATGTTTGGATGATATACTCGATATGCTTAGTGGTTCTCAGGTTGTCTCTAAAAGTTATCAAAAAAAAACCTCTCTAAGCCAAACCTGTCAAGCCGCACCGCACGGTTTTGGTGTGGTGCGGTTTTGTTCAGTCCAAAACCGATCCCCTTTGGTGCAGTTGCGGTTTGGGCTCAAACCACACCAAACCGCACCAATTTCAGGCCTAGTAGTCAGGGTAGAGCTCCTTGAAGTTCAGCAGGTCGACCCAAGTGTTGTGTGCCTCTAGCAAGTGTTTCCACTTAACAAGGACCTCGGGGCGGTCCTCGGTGCCCCTCTGCTTCCATTTGATAAGTAGGATCTCCTCTGGCAACGGTCGTAACTCGCCCGTTGTGGTCGCCTCCGGCAGGAATGGGCTGTCCTGAACTGTGTTGTCGATCTTCTTCTTTAGCAAGGACACATGGAAGGTAGGATGGATACGGACCCTTCGGGTAGTGCCAAGGTGTAAGCAACTGGCCCCACTCTACGGACAATACGAAAAGGGTCATTGTAACGTGGAGCCAATTTCTGATTCGCCCGTCGGGCCACTGACAGTTGTCGGTAGAGTTGGAGCTTGAGGAAAACTTCATCACCGACCTCGAATTCCCTCTCCTTGCGATGTTTGTCCGTCTGGGCCTTCATACGATCCTGGGCGGTTCGGAGGTTCTCGCGCAGAGTGGCTAAGGTGCGATCCCAGTCGCGTAGCGCCCGATCAACGATCGGCAAGGTCGTGTTGCCTGGTTCATAACTACCCAAGAACGGTGAGGGACGTCCATAAACGACCTCGAATGGGGTCAACTTGCTGGTCGAGTGGTAGGATGTGTTATAGCAATATTCGACCCAGTGCAACCAGCGGGTCCATGTCTGAGGCTCGTTCATCACAAAACAACGGAGGTATGTCTCCACTCCCCGGTTGAGGGCATCCGTCTGGCCATCTGTTTAGGGGTGATTGGTCGTGCTCAGGCATAAGCAAGTCCCCTGTAGTCGAAATAGCTCTCGCAAGAAATTACTCACAAACGTCGGGTCCCGATCTGAGATGATAGAGCGCGGAACGACATGGAGACGAACAATTTCTCGAACAAAGAGATCGGCGACTGATTCGCCCGTGTACGGGTGGCTCAATGCCAAAAAGTGTCTGTACTTTGAGAGCTTATCAACCACGACCAAGATAACGAGTTTGCCCTGAGACTTGGGCAGCCCGTCGATGAAATCCATAGACATTGTATCCTAAATGTGGTGCGGGATCTCCAGAGGTGTAAGCAGGACTGCAAGGGTGGTTGTCTCATACTTCTGCCGCTAGCACGTCTCGCACTGTTGAACAAACTGTTGGACATCGCGTCGTAATCCCTTCCAAAAGACATGCCCTCACCCGTTGGAGAGTCCGGAGTACTCATGCATAGCCCCCAGTTGGGGAGGAGTGGAACTCGTGCATCATGACGGTCTTCCAGGCTGAGGTGGGTGGAATGACCACACGGCCGTGGTAATAAAGTCTTCCATTCTGCAGGTGATAGCTCGGGGCGGTATCTTTCCCTTGTTGGAAAGCTTCCACGAGGACCCGTAGTGCGGGGTCCCGCATGATCTCCTGGATGTCATCTAAAGATTCGATCAGGGGGCCGAAAATCTGGGCGAAGGTGCTCTCCGGGAGAGGGGATAAAGCGTCAGCAACTACATTCTCTTTGCCTTGCTTGTAGAGGATCTCATAGTCGTACCCCAGCAGCTTCGTCACCGACTTCTGCTGGAGAGGGGACCCGTTGTTCCAAGAAGTGCTTCAAGCTCTGATGGTCTGTACGGATTTTGAAGTGGCGTCCCAGCAAATAAGGCCGCCACACACCCACAGCATGGATGATTGTCAGCATCTCCTTCTCGTATGTAGACAGCCCCAAAGTTCGGGGAGCCAACGCCTTGTTGTAGAAGGCTAATGGCCGGCCTTCCTGCATTAATACTGCGCCAATTCCCAAGCCCGACGCATCTGTTTCAAGCATGAACTCCTTGTTGAAATTGGGGAGGGCGAGGACCGGTGTGGTCCCGCATGATCCCCTTGAGGGCGTGGAAAGCCGCCTCAACTTCCTCCTGTCATAGAAAGGCATCCTTCTGTAATAACTGAGTCAATGGTCGCGCAATCTTGCCATAATCCTTCACGAAATGCCTGTAATACCCCATGAGTCCCAGAAATCCCCGTAAGGCCCGAACTGTATGAGGGTGTGGCCATAACAACATGCTCTCGATCTTCTTGGGGTCGGCCTTAACACCGTGAGTGGAGACCAAATGCCCCAGGTACTCGACCTCCGGCTGTCCGAATGAGCACTTGGACTGCTTGTTGTAGAGTTGGTGTTGGAGTAGGATGGTGAAAGCGTGCTCCACGTGGGTCAGATGCTCCTCCCAACTTGCGCTGTATATGAGGATGTCATAAAAAAAATCAATACTGAGCGGCGGAGAAGAGGGTGAAAGATCTCGTTCATGACGGCCTAGAACGTCGACGGGCGTTGGTGAGCCCAAAAGGCATCACGAGGAACTCATAGTGCCCGTCATGCGTCCGGAAGGCAGTCTTGTGGATGTCCTCCTCTCGCATTTGAATCTGATGGTAGCCCGACCGGAGGTCCAGCTTAGTAAAGAGGGAAGCGTCGTGCAACTTGTCCAACAGCTCTTCTATCAGCGGAATGGGAAACTTATCCTTGATAGTTGAGTTGTTCAAGCCGCGATAATCCACACAAAATTGCCACGATTCGTCCTTCTTCTTCATCAAGATGATGGGGGGGGGGGGGGGGGGGGAGAAGGAACTAGTACTGGGGCGGATAATCCCGGTGGCAAGCATTTCTCTGACGCTGCTGATAACGATACGATCTGATGTTGGTCGGTTCAACCCCCGCTTTGAGTTCGATCTGATGGTCCCTGAATCTCAGTGGTGGAAGTGTACGGGGTTTCTAAAATATGTCAGCATACTGAGCCAGTATAGTTTGCATCTACACCGGTACTACTGAGGGAACTGTGGTGGCCGGTGTAATCTCCATGATCACCGCCATAGCGCCGCCCTGATCCTCCAGTCGCTCCAAGCTCCGGATAGAGATCTCCTTCATCGGGGAGGATTTGAGGCCGCTCAGACAATACTCCTTCCCGTGTTGTATGAACTCCATCGTCATCTGATCCCAGTCAAAGGTCACCCGCCTCAATTGCTGCAACCACTGTACCCCAAGCACCATGTCAGAGCCTCTGATAGGAAATAGGTAGACGTTGGTGCAGCCCGTGTATCCTTGTATCCGTAGATCCACCCCTTTCATAACTCCCTCGCACTGAAGTTTGCATCCATCTGCTACCATGACCTAAAAGGCTGCTCCACGATCAATCACATGTCCCACGCGCTGAGCCACAGTGGGATGGATGAAATTGTGGGTGCTCCAACTATCCACCAGAGTCGTCACCCGCTCCTGGCTAACCCTTCCCGCAATCCGCATAGTGAGGGGGTGTTGCATCCCTCCATCGCCTGTATGGACACGCCAAACTCGGCCAAATCCAAGTCCTCCTCCAACTCTGGTCCTGGAGTGATCTCGTCTTCCACATCCTCATGCAACATATAAACCTGGACCTTCTGGCACTTGTGCCCGGGCCCGTACTTTTGGTCACAGTTGAAACACAGACCCTTCTCCTTCCGCGCCTGGAGCTCGGCCCATGATAGCCTCGTCACAGTCGGTTTGTCGGCCGCTAGTTGTTCTCTCCTGGCGGCTACCAGGGTGGTCGTGGTTCGCCGCGTGGCGCGGTTCCTTTGCCTGTTGAAGCGTTCTTCCTGTATGCGGGCCAAGCTAATGGCATGATTTAGGTTGCGGGGCATATATGACTGAACCTCGTCACGCAACTGCTCCTTTAGTACCGATACGAAACAGCTAAGCAACGTTTTTTCTTCCCAGTGCACCCTATTTGCCAACTTTTCGAACTTCGTGCGATACTCCATCACTGTCCCTTTCTGCCGCAATTTCTGAAGGAGGGCCTCAAAATCTTCGTACTCCAATGGCCCAAATCTGGTGGTGAATCCCTCTATGAAATCAGCCCAAGACACATAATCCTTGCCCCTCAGAAACCATTGTGTCCACTGAAAGGCATCATCCTCCAAGTGGAAGGACGCTAGCTGCACCCATTGGCCCTCCGGGACCTCTTGATAACTGAAAAAAAGTTCGGCCTTCTGCACCCATTCCAAAACGTCCCCGCCGTTGAACTTGGGAAAATTCATGTGTGTCAATTTCGAGGGCATGTAAGCTCGTGGAGTGGCCTGACCGTGCCACCCTGGCTCTTCTCCGTACCATGTTGGCCACCATTGCTCCGTAGGACCAAGAGGTGTGCCCGGGTACCCTTGGTGATGCATTCCGCCCGTCGGTAGGAGCTGGCCGCCCCACGGAACGCCCGTCCCATAGCCCCCTGGTGGGCTGCAGCCACGCGGGTGGGAAAGGAAACCAACTGCACCCCCTGGCGATAGTATCGGAGCTCCAGGGACCCGTCCGGCCCCTCTCGGGTCCTCAACGACTCGTCCCCAAGGTATGCGGCCGAAGCCAGCATCACCTACGCCGGACTGGATCGATCCCGCGCCCTGCGAAGCCCCGCGGACCCCCCAGCCTCCTGCTGCGCCAACTGCTCCGGTCGATCCAACGCTGACGCGGCCTTGTCCCGTCGATCCGGACACCTCGCTCATTTGCGGCGCTATCTGATGAGACACGGTCGTCTCTAGGGTCATACCCTGCAAGCCGTAGGACTCCTCGCTCGTAGTCGCCTTCCTTTTCAGATTTTGTGATAACAATGCTTTAATTTCTTCCATACGGGTGTTTATCCGTTCCTCCAAATGCTGCGTGGATGCCCACATCTTTTCCTCGATGGCGGCTACTGTATCCATCAAGCCAACCGGATTTTCTTCTAGGGTTTCCAATCGGTTGATCTCCTCTTACGAGTGAGTGGTAACCATGATTGTAGGAACGATGCTCTGATACCAAATGATAGGGTTCTAGGGAGGAAGGGGAAACTAGAGAGGAATTAGGGTTGTAGGGAGAAGAAGATGAGAAATACCTGAGAAATATCCATATGCCTTCCAAGAGAGAGCCCTGGGGTATTTATAACCCCGGCCATAAAGGGGGTCGGTCGGCCCCCTCCATAGGTGGGGCTGAACCGATGGTTCAGACCCGTAGCAATGCTTATTAATGAGTGGGGGATGAACCGGCGACCCATTCCAAAACGTCCCCGCCGTTGAACTTGGGAAAATTCATGTGTGTCAATTTCGAGGGCATGTAAGCTCGTGGAGTGGCCTGACCGTGCCACCCTGGCTCTTCTCCGTACCATGTTGGCCACCTTTGCTCCGTAGGACCAAGAGGTGTGCCCGGGTACCCTTGGTGATGCATTCCGCCCGTCGGTAGGAGCTGGCCGCCCCACGGAACGCCCGTCGGTAGGAGCTGACCCCCCTCTCCTCGGAGAGGATGGTTAGGTCGATCTCGCCAGGGGCGGCTTCGGAGTGCCCCTTTCCATTAGAGGGGGCGAGCGAGCCTTGACTCTTCTTGCCTCTCTTCTTGGGCAGAGACTTTGAGGCTGGGCCCCGGCTGCAGGAGGCCTCCGATCTCTTGCGAGAAGAGAGCTCAGCCGGGGTGGTGCTATCACGGCAGGCCTCCACTCCCATGGTCGCGAGAGCGTGGGTGGAGAAAGACTTCTGGTTGCTTGCGTAGGGGGGGTTGAGTGGTAGATCTCGCTCACCTGAAAAAGTGAGGGTTAGACATCTAGTGCAGAAAACGTTGAGACCATGGATGTTAGCGGGCGAGATCATTACCTTCCCCGGTGAGCACTGGGGGTAGCGAGTCGAGGTTGCGGCGAAGATACACAACCTCGAAGTTCTTCTTGCAGAAGAACTGGTATAAGGCGGCGTTGTGGCCGCCGAGAGTAGGAGGACGGTAAGTGGTCTCGTTGTACTAAACAGGCGAGAAAGGGATGTTGCCAAAGTTCCCCTTGACGAAGAGGAACTTCTGAGCCCAGTAGTGAGCTTTGTTGACGGTCTCGTCGACCTTGGGACCCGAGCCCACAAAGTAGGCGGTCCCATCTTTATACGCACGGAAAGTGAACAGCTTCCGGAAAATCGGAAGGCTGAACTCGATGCGCTCCTCGCGCATATAGCAGGCGAAGGCGACGATGACTGCCATCGCGTTGGGGGTCAGTTGACCCGGTATCACACCGTAGTGTCTTAACACCTGGCGAGCAAGATGGCAAGACCGTCAGTTAAGCGAGGAAGAATCCATTCTCATCTAAGGAAAGGAGGGCGAGATTAGTAGTTACCTGGCGAACTAGAGAGGAATTAGGGTTGTAGGGAGAAGAAGATGAGAAATATCTGAGAAATATCCATATGCCTTCCAAGAGAGAGCCCTGGGGTATTTATAACCCCGGCCATAAAGGGGGTCGGCCGGCCCCCTCCATAGGGGCTGAACCGATGGTTCAGACTCGTAGCAATGCTTATTAATGAGTGGGGGATGAACCGGTGACCGGTGGGTTCAGCCCCGCTGCTGCTTGCACTCTCCTTCTGTCGGCGAGCATAATGACGCCCTGAGAACCGCGCCATGTTCAGGGCGTAACAGAAAGATTGATGACCACTCCAATCATTAGTCTCCTGAGAGGGACCGACGGGTTAAAGATTTATAGTGAGGCATCTAATTGCGGTTTGTGGTGCGGTTTGGTTTAGCATGACAGGGTGATCGTTTATAGATCGAGGGCAGCGGTTTTGCCTTGAAGTTGTGGAGGCACTACGTGTATGGAGTCAAGGTGGAAATTTTTGCCGATCATCAGAGTCTGAAGTATCTCCTAGATTAGGAGTTGAATATAAGACAGCGTCGATGGATTGAATTCCTTGGGAACTATGAGGTGGAGATTTAGTATACTTCTGGGAAGGCGAATGTGGTGGCCAACACCCTGATCCGGAAGTAATCAGGACAAAGCAATTTGATCGAGGCGCATTGTAAACAGCTAGTACAAAACCTTGAATCTTTGGATATCACATGTGTAGTTCATGGGGGTTCCAGAGCAGCATGCTTGACTTGGATTGAACTACAATATGACATCACAGATAGAGTGCGGAAGGGGACCTTGAAAAGCTTAATCTGAGGTTTCGCAGCAGAGTTTATCTGAAGCTTAGTCCTTTCAAGGGCGTATCGCGGATTAGGCAACTGATGAAAAGCTGAGTCTGAGGAAGTTATGGAGAAGTGAGGGAGGTGGTGGTGGAGGGGTGTTGGCTAGCCATGGTGGTGGTAGAGGAGATGTCATGTGGAAGGTGGGGGAGGTGGTGGCCAGCGGCGGGGAGAGAGGCGGACGACAAGGCAGTACAAAGTGAGGGTACTCTAGGTTTCACAGCTAATTTTTCAGTTTCAGCACCAGTTACCACATGCTAAATTTCTCTTCTACAACTTTCAATCCCTTCGAAATTAGTAATTTATCTCTTTTTATAGGCTAAGAAATTGTCATGAGCAATCATGATTCTCCAATCATGTTGGCCTCTAAAATACACCAAAATAAAATACAAAAAATACAAAATAATAACTAAAATTTATGAATCGTTGATCCGCACAAAATGAACAGCTCTAGTAGTCGTACAAACTCATGTGTGACACGATCCCCATCAAAAACCACTCATAACAACTCTTATCAAAACCATTTCTATTTTTGCTCCAAATCGTGGTACTTATATTTCCTACTTCTATTAACATATAACCAACACCTTATCACATGTGTGGAACTCTAGCATAATCCACATTCGACACTTGTTTATTTTTCATTGTTGGTATGTGCTCAAATAAAATTTCAACCCTTTTGGGTGCAACTAACAACAAGGCAAGGATGATATTGCTTGCAAGTAAAGATAAAGTTTCATTAAGAAAATTATAAAGGAACCTTGATCAAAACAAACTCAAACAACAACGATCCAAACTCTTCAACAACTTGAACGCGCTCCCTAAACTCCCTACAAAAATTACATGATGGAGATGAAGAGTTGTTTTTCTGTTCTATAGGTCCACAAGGATGAGGCTAGATCCTTCTACACATTTCTACACATCTAAACTTCCCCTTACGATTCTAACAGCTATATCGTTCACACACTTCTAAAAAATTCTTCACACATCTTGAATCCCCTAAAAGGTCCAACACAAGGCTAACACTAACTAGTCTTTTGTATAACATTCTAGACTAAACTAAAAGCTTCTACAAAGATAATTCGCAAATAAGACATGCGGCTGGAAGTAGTCACGATGAATGAGTGAACTACATAATTGTAGTAACCCGCTCCCAAACGTGTTTAACAAACTCATTCAGCCACTTCCAACTCCATGTCCCAACCAAAATCTGGGCATGTTTGAAGATTCAAAGACAAACTAAAAAAGCATGCTCAATGAGCAAACATCATGTAGTGTGAAATTAATTGTGACAACTGTGTAAAGATATATTATGCATGTAACAAATAAATTATTTAACAATGAAAATCATAGTGTGGTAAGAACTAATCAATTGTTTGTCATACAATTGTTTTTGTTAAATTGTAATGTGCTAGAGTCCAATTATATTCGAAGATCCAAAGTAAAAGACCACACGGGCAAGCCCGTTAATCAAAGTATAAAGCACGACAAACATGCACAATGACATTAATTGTTACAAACAAGTATAAATAATCCTAGCATTCATTTTATGATAAGAACTAATTCAATTGTATTTTCATACAATTATTTTTGTTAAGTTGTAATAAAATACATAATACTGTTGAATTTTGATTGTCATGGTGTGATAATACTACAACAACAAAAGTGTTGAATGAATTAAAAATAGGATAGAGAAATCAATACCTTAATTTTTCCGATATCACCCAAGCCAAAATCGTTCGATCATATAGAATTGTTCTGCAGTTTGGACGATTATTGTCTTCATGATGCAAACTAAAATCTGTAATTGATTTTAAAAAGTTAATTTTATGCTCAACTTAAAATTTGGTGGCGAAATCAAGACGTCTCGAGCTTTGACATGTAATAGATTAATCAAAAGTTTCATAAACCCGCACAAGTGACTAACATTTGTCCGCGTTAACCAATATAACTAATTCATCCACAAGTTTTTTCAATAAAGGAAAACAACAACAATGACAACAAATTAACGGCAAATAGAGGCAAGATTAAATTGGGCAAGTAAGCTCTGAAGTCATTAAAGAAATCGAGATGCGAAATGAGGTGAGGATCATACAAACATCGTGTGCAACGATGCGTTCCAGCTGTGATGAAGTGGAGGTTAGGGCTGATTTCACTTGTCCAGGGGCTGGCTCAGAGGGAAATCCCTGAAATTTGGCTAGGCCTGGAGGAAAACTCCAAAGGCGGGCTGGAGGAGTGGGGAACTGGAAGCTGGTGGTTTGAAAAGCTTCCAGAACTGAGAAAATAGGGGAAGAAGGCTCGGTGACAGTCGAAGGGCAGGGAGAAACGCTCCAGCGGCGGTCTGCGTTCAACTGGAGTAGGAAAAAACCTATCCCGTCGACGGGACCAGCAGCAAGCGGGGAAGTGGGCGCCGGGGACGGAGAAGCACGCCGGCGGCGGTGGCGCGAGGGGGACGATTTCCAGGCGACGGGCTGAAGAGGCTGGAAGAGGGGCTGCGGGTATTGCCGAGTACAACCTCTGCTCGATTTCTATCCCCGCTCCTTTTTTCGTGAAGAGGTGGCTGACCTAAATAATATGCCAGGCGGTTTAACTGCGGTTTTGTCTATTTGCACTTGCCGCTATTAGCAAACGCTTTTTTAAGTGATTATCTATTCGCACTCAACATGTCTATTAGCAATGCAGTATTACTATTAGCACTTCTTGTCTATTTCTTAAATATAATAAAAACATCACCAAAAAAGAACACTTAAAAGAGCACTTAAAATATATAGGTGAGAAAACAAAAAGCACAAATGAATATAGGTGAGGGAATGGCATAAACCAGCAAGACATTTTTACCAAACATTTTAGGTGCGGATTACCTCTGCCTCTTTTAAGATATCCACTCGCCGTGCACGAATCCGTGCTTGAACTCGGACAAGGGCTTGCATGCATCTTAAAGTCAAGTCTCGGCCGCCTGCTTCCGCACACGCTGACGTGCAGAGATGGATCGGGAGGTGCGTCGGGGGAGTTTCCGACTGCCACTAGATAGAATGAGTTGTATTTTGGCTTTTCAAAATATTTAGGAGAAATGAAATGGGAATAAAAGGGGAATGCCAAGATGTTTGAGAATAAAAATTGAAATTAAATAAAGTTAGTACCTTAAGGTGTTAATTTCAGTTTTGATTAATACTTAATAATTTTATTTATTGCTTGCCCAACTTAATCCTACTCCTAATTTGACGGACCAATTTATTTAAGATCTTATTGACCGGTCACACCAATAAGTCGCACGAACGATTGCGCAAACGCGGCTCAACACACACAAATAAACGGGAAATAAAAGACATACTTGCGCGACGACTTGCGCTACAAAATATTTAAATAAAATACGATAAAAAAAATAACTATGCACTTCAGGATGCATCACTTCATCATTATGAAGTTCAACTTGAGTGGAATGTGAGCATTGTAAAACTGAAATGATGTGATAATTAGTGGAGAAAATGACACAAAATATGAAGCAAGAAAGGGGATAGAGGTATTAGAACTGTTGAAATACTATAGCAGTTGTACAAAAACTCAGACTGATGTAACGGAACTTACTTTTTCCAAAGTCGCAAAGGAGGTAGTATGCTATCTAAGCACATTTCGGAAAGAATTTTTTTAGTACAATGGAACCAAAATTAAATAGAGTTAAGCTTATCGCTCCCCCAAAAAAGGGCAAAGTGAATGCGTTAACAAATGCATAAACCAATAAGTGCGAATTTATTCACAAACAATATTCAATAACCTAAAGCAATTTATAGGCATAGTTGTTGTAACTATTTCATCTTATGTTATGATATACAATGAGAAAAAAAAGTGTCCATAAGTTATCAATTCTCAAGTGATAGTGCCCCACTATTAGTAGAAAATGACACTTAATTATAGTTCTTTTTTCTACTCTATGAAAACGAAAGAAAAATCATTTGTTAACTTGACTATGAATAAATAAGTTCTTCCTTGTACGGCAAAGATCTAGAATTAAGCTAAAATTTAAGCCTAGGAAGAGAAAGCATTTAATAAAGATTTAGAAAAGAAAATCAGGTTTTTCAAAGACTGAACCATATGTTTAATCTTATGATAACACAAGTGTACAACCCCGTGTTCGCCCGGGAAGGAAAGGTCTTGGAACGTGCGAGTTAAGCTAGAAATGGTCTCGTCACTAAGGAGTCGCGAGAACTAGGGAGTGCGAGCCGGGGTGAGCTCGCAGGAGAGAATGCGAGACCTGGATTCAGCGGTTGTCGCCATAAGGAAGGCAAGCAGGGCCTTCGCAGGCCACTCGCCTGGAGAGGGTGCGCGATTGGTAATCGCGAGGAGATCCGCGAGAGCTCTCGCAAGTGGCGTCCTCGCAGACCATTTGCCCAGAGGCTAAGAAGGGAGATTACCCCTCTGCCCCTGGTGGCCTGCAGTTAGCCCCTCCGAACAGCGGAGTTTGGATGTTAGCAGGTCAAATTAAGGTGCGCTTAGTAAAACCAAAAGGCGGAACCCCGCTATTAGCAGACCAGTCCAGAAACTATAAATAGGACCCTAAGGGCACCTTTGGAGAGGACTTCTTTTTGGCTTCTCTCTCCTCAGGTCATCTTTGGTTAGCATCCTCAGAGCTCTCCAAGGTGCCCGACTACAGTTCTTGGCTTAGGAGGGGAAGCGCTCTACGATCTTCCGGGTGTGTGGTGGGACCTCCACACTGTCGCCAAGGGTCTCAGTTCCAGGTCTTCAGTCCAGTTGCTCCGAGGGATCAGTAAGCGCGAGTTGCACCCATCTTTGGTGTCCGAACTCCTCGTTGGGCCGAATCCCGGTTCCAACATTTTTGGTGCGGTGAGCCTGGACAGCAGCTAGTGCAAGAAAATTTCAAGGAAGAAGCATGGCGGGAGATGAGGAGCAGGGAGATGAGTTTGGCAGCTCGCAGCAGGCGATGATGTTGGGGATGTTCGTGGACCTCAGGAGGGAGGTCCCGAGAGCATCGGTCTCGCTTTCGCCGCGGTGTGAATTGAGTTCGCGACTCCAGCACCTCAAGTGCTCCCCCCTCCAGGGGTCGGCGAATGTGCCCCAGGGGGAAGGGCAGGGAAGGAGGTGGCAGGAGCGGGGCGAGACCTCTTCGGGCGAGTGCTCTTTGCCAGCCCAGCGAGCGCCATCCCGGCAGGTCCGGTTTCAGCGAGTGATGCCCCGACGAGCGCAGTCCTGGCGAGCGCGGCTCTGGCAAGCTCGGGTCCTGCGAGGGAAGTCGTAGGACGAGTTGAGTAAGAGATGATTGTGAGCGAGAGAAGCCCCTTTTGCGAGCTGGTTCTTTCAGCACCTATGCCGGAAGGGTTCAGGGAGTGGGACAAGGTCTACTACTGTGGCAAGGATGATCATGTCCAGCACTTGCAGTCGTTCGAGGACTCGGTCTCTATCCGGCCGATGTAAGATGCATTTAAGTGCAGGCTCTTCGTCGTCACTCTGAAGGAGAAGGCCAGGGACTGGTTCCATCAACTCCCAGCCCGGTCGATCTACCAGTTCGAGAACTTGCGCAGAGGCTTCTTGTTGCGTTTCTCGACTTCGAAGAAGAGGAAGAGGGACGTCGAGTCGCTCTTCAAAGTCAAGCAGGAGCCGGGGGAGTCACTGGCCCATTACACGAACCGGTTCCAGGAAGAGGTTTTGCTTACCCAAGAGATGCCTGGGTTTGCCCTCCAGCTCGCCTTCACGGTAGGGCTGAGGGAGAGTTTCTTCAAGATGAGTTTGAAGAGGAAGACCCCTGTTTCCTACGAGGAGTTGATGAAGATGGTGGCAGAAGAGATTGAAGGGGAAGAGGCTAACCCGGAACTCACCAAAAGGCTAGCAAAGCTCAGTGAGCCGGAAGTCAAGCAGCAGGAAGTGCTAAGAAGAGAAGAGCCCAGGGCCCAGGAGATGGGGTGGAGGCATCAAGGCGGAGGAGCGCAGGTTCAAGGGAGGGGTTACGCCCCAGGAGGGGGTAACTTCCATGGGGGTCAGGGGAGATCCCATCAGTTAGGATGGAGGCAGGGTCCGAGGCAAATGCCTCCCCCGCCTCAGCAGGCCATGGCGATCAGGTGAGGAAGAGGAGGAAGAAGAAGAAGAGAGGGAGCAGGAGTGGGAGCAGGAAGAAGAAGGGGGAATAGGGGGCGGAGCCCGAGAGAGGGGAAGTGGCGTTGCAGTATTGTGACTTCCATCGGGAGGAAGGGCACGAAACGGCCACCTGCCCGGAATTCCTGAAAGTGAGAGAGGCCAGGACACCGGCATCGCGGGAGCAGCGGGCGGTGAGGATCGAGGAGGTCCCGCCTCTAGATGAGGAGGATGAGAGGTGCAAAGATCGGGCCGATGTGGGGGCCCAAAGGGGGATCGGGGTGATCCATGGGGGGTAGGGATTGAGGCGACCCGGAAAGCCAGCCTCCATGTCATGTACCGTCGTAGCGTAGCTTCGACATCCCTAGCCCTGCCCCCGACGGAGAAGGTTTCATTCACCCAAAAGGACATGCTGGGTCATGAAGACCCGTTCTGCGATACGCTAGTCATTCAGACGGCGATCGAGAACTTCACCGTCTTCCGAATCAATATTGAGCGACGCCTTTGTTGGATCTTACGACGCCCTTAGAGGGGGGTGAATACGGGAATAAAATTCTTTTTTATAAATTTTAAGAAAATTACTAAGTTGTTTTGATTAATAGGATATAATGATGACAAAATAGAAATAAACAATTTAGATTAGGAATTGAAAACTTAGAACACAAAATAATAGAGATTACGCCAAATGATATAAATCAAAGTAAACACAAAAGAGACATGATTATATTAAATGAAAAAGTGTTTACATAAAATTTTGATTTCTATATCGCTAGAAATCGGAGGCGTACAAATGTAGATTTCTTTTCCTTTTCTATACCGACTTGTATCCCCACAAACCGGTTGGCTTTAGCCTATCCTTCCCCGGATAAGGCCTCAAGCCGCTCTAGCCAATCCTTCCCCGGATATGGCCTCGAGCACCCCATAGATCTAATCCCCTAGACCTAGTCGCCAACTCACGTGGCGAATTCCCCCTAAGCCGCGCAAGGACCTAGTCGCCAAAAACAAGGCGATTTCACTACAAGATACAAATAAAGAATTGAAGTAAATAACAAGCAAACTCCCTCTTGAGATTTCTGGAGATGAGGATGAAGGATCGTTGAAGCACAATCGAGGTCGAAGCGATCGTTCTTCGGATGCAGCGTGATGGCTTCCTTTTCCAGAATTTCTTCTTTGGCTTTGAGTGGGAGATGATGTTTTGGCAGAGTAGCAGCACGAGAGTATGGGCACAAGTAATCTCTCTGGAAGGTCTAACCAAAACGAGAGAGAGCCCAGCCTTTTATAGAACTTGGAGCTAGCGCCTGCGGTAGCGTTCGTGTGGAGCGGTTGCGCAACCGTCGGCGGCGTGGCGCTGTGCACGAACTGGAGATAGCGCCTGGCGGTAGCGATAGCGCTGGCGGTAGCGGGAGATAGCGGTAGCGGTAGCGGTAGCGGTTGCGTAACCGTCGCTGCGCACGAACTCGAGATAGCGCCTGGCGGTAGCGGTAGCGCTAGCGATAGCGGTGGCGTTAGTGATAGCGCTGGCGGTAGCTCTGCTCCTTTCAAAAGTTTGTTCCAAGCTGCTTTCTACCAGTGGAGTATTGCACCTATAGTTCCTGCACACTATAAACACACTACAAGCAATATCAAATACAATATGTGATTTGTTATTCTCAAACAAAGGGATGTGACACACATGTCCAACAATCTCCCCCTTTTGATAATAACAAATCCTCTAAGCAAGAAATCAGCAATAGTGTGTATAGATAAGATAAGCAAGATAAAAGTGCAACTATAGTAAATGATATGCATGATAATGTGCATACTCCCCCTATCTTAATGCTCCCCCTACATAAATGCAATTTATGTGTTACTCCCCCTAAATGATAGATTTCATGAATTTATTCTCCCCTTAATCTTCTATATTTCTTCTATATAGATTTCTTCAATTAATCTCCCCCTTTTGGTATTATCAAAAGAAGGTGGGGTGAGGGTAGTAAGGAGGCATTAATATATCATGATCGAGCTTTTCGAAATATAAATAATGATAAAGAGTTTAAGCATAGCATATATAAGAGATTTCAAATATAAAGATAAGAGTTGTAAGCAAGCGGAAGATTATAGAAAACATCTTTTTGTAAGCATGAAGATCATAATTATAAATATGAGTTTAAGTTCAAAATGTAAAGATGTTGTAACCTTTTGGAAATCTCAAAGTTTTTTATAAGGATACCAAGCATGAAATGAACATATCAAAGAGAGATCATACTACAATGTTACTTAATTGTAAGTTCAAAAGATACCAAAACATTGTAGAGGTCATGCCAGGTTATCTAGTGCATTTTTATATAAAGAATAGTATAGAATAAAGCATTAGAATCCAATACTCATGAGAAGAAGTGTTATGAAAGATAATGATGTGCACATAAGTGTATTTTGGGCAATGTTAACAATTGATTTAAATCACCAAAATACAAGATATATGTAAAGTAAAATGCACAATAAAACACAAGTAAATTACTTTCACACACTCTTAATGCACATAATTTTTAACAAAGTGGTGTAATAACCAAGGTTTGCACAAGAAATTTACTATTCTTTCCAAGGTGCTCAACCTCACAATGCTTATGAAGACTTATCAGGAAGTTCAAGTAGTGCTTGGTGGAGTTATATTTGTCTACATATATAATTTTTTGTTCACATTTGTGAGACAACATTCTCCGAATACACTTGTTTTGCAAACCAAAATTTTTAACTTAACCACTTTTCTAAATTTCATAAGTGCAATTCAAATGTAGTGTAGGCAATAAACTTATGCAAGTTTTAATTCATTGTACAAATACAATATACAAGCAAGCATTTTTAAATTTAGACACACATGTTGATTACCAAAATAAGTGAGTGAAATATATCATTATCAATCATAAAACATTTACTCATACTTAGAGGCATGCTAAGCTTGGTTCTACACATTTTTCAATACAATTGATGCACTTTAAGTAGATATATCAAAGCTGATAAGCAAAACAATGTTCATAGTAATTTGAAGGAATAAGTTTTAACATTGTAAATAATTCTAAATAGAATTCATACATGCTTGATATTGACAATAAAGATCATACAGTTCTTTTTGTTTTATCATTTGTTTTAAATCAAATAAAAACAGAAAAATCACAAAAACATATTTTTGTAAATTTTGAATTTTGAATTTTTGTAGTAGATTTTTCATAATATGAAGAAAAAAAAACATAAATCACAAAAACATATTTTTGTATATTTTTAATTTTGAACTTTTGTAGTTGATTTTTCATAATATGATTAAAACACAAATAACAAAAAATATTTTTGTATTTTTGAATTTTGATCTTTTGTAGTTGATTTTTCATATAAATAAAACAGAAATAACAAAAGTCAGAAACACAACAAATAAGTAGAAAATATGAACCAACATATTTTTATGGATTTTCAGAAATTTTAAAAATCAGAAAATTCCAACACCCACGCTAGCGCTGGAAATAGTACACGGTTTTTCAAGAATTTCAAATTTTTGATTTTTGATATTGGTTAAGTGTCTTAAGAGTAGTCTTATGCAGAAGTTTTGTAATTATCAGAGATGTCTTAATTGCTCAAATTGCATAAAAACATTAGCGTTTTATATTTTTTTCATCCTAAGATGTCTAAGAATCATAATTCCAACCTTAACATTTGAAACCTTGCATCGGGAAGAGGTTTAGTGAATATATCAGCAAGTTGAGAGTCCGTGCCAATGAAACTAATTTTTACATTTTCCTTTTTAATGTGATCCCTTATGAAATGATGACGCACATCTATATGTTTGGATCTATAGTGGTGTACCGGATTATTTGTGAGATCAATGGCACTTTTGTTGTCACATTTTAATTCAATAAGTTTTAGATGAAAACCAAAGTCCTCTAAAGTTTGGCTCATCCATAGAGCTTGTGCACAACAACTCCCTAATGCAATGTATTCGGCCTCCGTGGTGGAGAGTGCAACCGAATTTTGTTTCCTACTAGACCATGCAACTAATGAAGGTCCTAGAAAATGACAAGTACCACTAGTGTTTTTTCTATCAAGTGAACAACCCGCATAATCCGAATCGGAATAGCCATGCAATGTAAATGCATCATTATGCGGGTACCATAATCCTAATCTAGATGACCCAATGAGATATCTAAAAATTCGTTTTACCGCTTTTAAATGAGATTCTTTTGGATTGACTTGAAATCTAGCACATAAGCATACGACAAACATAATATCGGGTCTAGTTGCACTAAGATAAAGTAGAGATCCTATCATACCTCTATATAAAGTTTGATCTATAGAAACTCCTGATTCGTCTTTTCCTAATTTTAGTGATGCACTCATTGGTGTAGAAGCATGTTTAAGGTTTTCAAATCCAAAACGTTTAAGCATATCATGGACATATTTAGTTTGACATACAAAGATACCATCAATTCTTTGTGATATTTGAAAACCAAGGAAATAAGAAAGTTCTCCTACAAGACTCATTTCAAATTCATTTTTCATCACTAAAATAACTTCGTTACACATCTCTTCATTAGTAGATCCAAAAATAATATCATCAACATATATTTGTAAAATAATTATATCATCATTATTGTGCTTAATGAAGAGAGTATTGTCCGCACTTCCCATAATATAACTGTGCTTCAATAAAAATGAGGTAAGTCTTTCATACCATGCACGGGGCGCTTGTTTTAAACCATAAAGCACCTTTTCTAGTTTATAAACATGATTTGGAAATTTTTCATTAATAAAACCGGGGGGTTGTTCAACATAAACTTCTTCTTTTACAAACCCGTTTAGAAAAGCACTTTTCACATCCATTTGAAATAGTTTTATTCTTTTAAAGCTTGCAAATGCTAGAAAAATTCTTATAGACTCCAATCTAGCAACGGGTGCAAGAGATTCATCAAAATCTATCCCCTCGATTTGAGAATATCCTTGTGCTACTAAGCGTGCTTTATTTCTAGATATTCTAGACTCACCATCTAATTTATTTTTAAAAATCCATTTACACCTACAACCGGGTGATTAGATGGTCTTTCTACTAATTTCCAAACATTATGTCGCTCAAATTGTTCTAATTCTTCATTCATAGCCAAAAACCAAAATTCATCATTTAAAGCGGTAGTAACGGTTTTTGGTTCTATTTCGGAAACAAAACAAATATTTGAAAAAGATTCATGAAGAGAAGAGCGAGTTCTTACCCCGATGGATGGTTCACCAATTATCAATTCCCGTGGATGATCCTTTGTGAATTTTAAGACACTTGGAGGTACATATTCATCTTTCTTGGCCACCTCTTCTTCTTCTTAATTTGGAAGGTTCTTCATCACCATGCTCCAAAGGAGGTAATAGATCATCCACTTTACCTGCGGAAAGTCTTTCTATACAAGGAACAAGCTCATCAAATTTCACATTAATTGACTCTTCAACTTTTCTCGTTCTTTTATTAAAAACTCTATAAGCTTTACTAGTTGAAGAGTATCCAAGAAATGTTCCTTCATCACATTTTTCATCAAACTTTCCCAAGCTATCTTTTGTATTTAAGATAAAGCATTTACAACCAAAAACTTTGAAGTAAGACACATTAGGCTTCTTTTGAAAATAGAGTTCATATGGTGTGAGATTTAAAGATGGGCGAAGCATGATTCTATTTATAACATAACATGATGTGTTTACGGCTTCGACCCAAAAGGACTTAGGTAATTTATATTCACATAACATAGTGCGTGCTAGCTCTTGAAGTGTCCTATTCTTTCTTTCTACAACACCATTTTGTTGTGGTGTGCGTGGTGCGGAGAACTCATGTTTTATGCCTAACATATCACAATACGAAGTAAATTTTTCATTTTCAAATTCTCCTCCATGATCCGAGCGAATGCATTTAATTTTTAAATCACTTTCATTTTGAATACGAGTACATAATTTTGAAAATTCACAAAACGCTTCGGATTTGGATTAGAGAAATATTGTCCAACAATATCTAGAAAAACCATCTATTAAAATATATGTATACAATCTACCACCAAGACTTGCGGTGCTAACGGGACCAAAGAGATCCATATGAATTAATTGCAAAGGTCTTGTAGTAGAAATAGCATTTTTACTTTTGAAAGAGGATCTAGTAATTTTACCTTTTTGACATTGATAAGTAGGATTTATGCTTATTTTAATTATAGTATTTAGGTTAAATTTAATATAATTTTGTAAATATTATTTATATTTTAGTTAAAAATCACTTCTTTTATAATTTTAGTTCTAAATATAATTGTATTGTTGTTTTGCAGATTTTTGGAGATTTTGGTCAAATTTCATAGTACACGCCCTAGGTCACGCCCGTGACCAAGGGCGTGTAACATTAAGATCAGTCCAGGAGTTGTTGCCGCGCATTTGAGCTAGTCCACAGCAAGTCACGCCCTCGGTCACGCCCGTGACCCAGAGTCACGCCCGTGACCAAGGGCGTGTAAATTTAAAGATCACTTTAAGCTTTCCACGTGGACCTGTCAGCCGCCGAATCCAATGTTGACCCAAGTCACGCCCGTGACCAAAGAGTCACGCCCGTGTCTTCCCGCGTGATCCCAGCTCCCTGCTGCGCCGAATTCAAGCCCACGCCGTATTGATGGAGTTGACCCTAGTCACGCCCGTGACCCATGAGTCACGCCCGTGACTTTTCGCGCGTGATCGCTTTTCGCTGCAGCGCCGCACTCAAGCCCACGCCGCATTGATGAAGCCGCCCAGGTACACGCCCGTGACCAAAGTTACACGGGCGTGTAATGTGATTTTTTGCGACACAGTCACGCAAGACCCACGCCGATGTCGTAGCCGTGCAGAACAAGTATTACACGCCCTAGGTCACGCCCGTGACCGAGGGCGTGTAACCTGGAATTTTTTTCTATAAATTCAGAGGCTCCCCTCCAGCATTCCATTCCCTTCCCCCTGCCCATTTGGGCTGTTCTTGTACAGTTTTCCTTATTTCTTCATGTTTTAGGGTTAGATTTAATTTCATGTAATTTTCTTATTTCCTTTTTAATGTCTTGTTTTTCTTTTCCATGCAAGTAGCTTAGCTTTATTTTCATGCAATGTAACTTAGTTTTCATTTCATGTAATGTTTTCTTTTTATGGAAATGAAATTTTAAGCTTCCTTTCATTTTTGCAAAGTCTCTTTCTTTCTCTTTATTTAGTCTTGTCTTCTTTATTTTATTTTTGTTGTTCTCTTTTTAGTTAACTTTAATTACGCTCTCTAAACCAATTTTATTTCCGATAAAATAATAGTTAGCTTTTTCGAAGTAGAAGTAATCGATAGACCCGGATTTCAATACGACCTTGATATTTTCTTTAAAATATCCTATGCTATACGCGATAAGGTATACTTGCCTTTTCGAATGAGTAGTTTGGATTACACATTAGCAAAAACTTGCAAAAACTTTCTCCCTCTCTTTTCAATTTATTTTTAGATTTCGCCGCCGCCGCCGCCGCATTTATTTTCGTCGATATTCCGAAAAAAAGGAAAGACTATTACTCTTATCATCTCGACAGGTAGGATAATGGTTACTTCCTCGAAGTAGGATTACTCGCGAGACGCCTCGAAAGCGCCCGTCGAATTCTTATCGCATCGAGAAAGGCTTTTGCAGAACTTCAATTTTTATTATCAGACATGGTGAACAAAGTGAAGGTAAATTTCCATTTAATCTAGGCAATCCTCTAATTAAATCTCTTTTGGCAAGTTTTACAATAAGCTTTGTGCTAGCATGTCCTAGCCTTCTAAGCCAAAGATCAAGTTCATCATTTTTGGTAATAAAGCATTTTAAAGATGATTTTGAAAGATCATGAAATGAAACAATATAAACATTGTGTATTCTAGGTGCAGTTAGTAAAATATTGTTTGTAATAGGATTAGATATTTTGCATAGATTAGTAGAAGATTCAAATAAAACATCTAATCCTTTATCACATAATTGGCTAATTGAAATAAGATTATGTTTTAGCCCTCTTACATAAAGAACATTTGATATAGTGAAGGATTCGTTACCAATTGTACCAATTCCCATGATTCTTCCTTTTCCGTTGTCGCCAAAAGTAACAATCCCTCCCTTCTTCCTTTCTAGGCTAAGGAACTTTGATTTATTGCCCGTCATGTGCTTGGAGCATCCTGAATCCAAGTACCACACGTCTTCATTGTCCTTAGCCTGCCTGCACATCTAGAAAGAAGATGAGAGTAAAGATCCGGATACCCAAGTGGAACCTCCCATAGAATAAGTGGAAGCCTTAGGTACCCAGATTTGCTTTAAAATATTTTGTTTTATTTTCCTGCAAGAACTAGTTGTGTGACCCAACCTATAACAGTTTGCACACGAAATAAAGGGGGTTGAGACCCTTTTCTGGAAAACTTTCTTGCTGGAATAATTTTGATTTACAGAAGGAAAGCATTTTGAAAAAGAAATTTCAGGTTTCTGGTATGAGGTGCTAGCGCCGGGCGGTAGCCCTCACCTCGATATCCGAGCCCAAACTTTCCAGATCCATGGCACTGGTACCCTAGAATCATTTCCAGTGATTTTTGGCCTATACCAAATTTTTTAATGGCCATGGTGAGATCATGAACTTGTGCTTTAAGTGAAGAATTTTCTTTCACAAGCATGGCACACCTATTTTCAAAACCTTTCTTATTATTTTTTATTTGCAAAAGAGAGGCTTCTAATTTCCTTTCTAATTCCCCCTTCTCTTTTGTAAGAGTTTTAGCATGAGAAAGGGCTTTAGAAAGTGACTCTTCTATATCTTTTGCCAATTTTGTGGAGTGATCACATTCTTGGCAAGAAACCTTTCTCTTTTCTAAAACAATCACCTTTTTTGAAAGCTTTTGATTTTCTTTAATAAGAGATTCATTTTCACGATTTAATAAAATACTATCTTTCATAATTTTATCAAAAGCTTTGCAAGTTTCAAGAAATTCATTATACAATTCATCATAAGTGGGAGGAGTTACCTCAGTGTCACTAGGAACACTGGTGTCGTCGCCGTCGTTTTCATGTCCCATGAGGCACATGCTTGCTTCCTCATCTTCGCTTGATGAAGACCCACTTGATTCTTCGGAGGAGGAGGAGGAAGAGTCATCCCATGTTCTAGCTTTTAGTACTTTCTTCTTCTCCTTCCCTTTGTGCCATTTTTCTTTCTTCTCCTTCAAGAACTTTGGGCACTGGCTCCGAATGTGCCCCGTCTTCCTACAATGATAGCATTCCGGTGGAGGTCTCTCTTCTTCATTGTCGCTCTCTTTTTTCCTTCTTTGAAGATGACCCTTTCCATCTTTCACCCTTTTGGAAATATTTTCGAAAGGTATTTCTCCTTTCCGGATTGCGCATGAACTTTCAGAAGTTCTTTACCAAAAGACTCTCTTCATCTTCATCCTCATCCTCTTGGCACTCCTTCTTTGATTTTAATGCCAACGCCTTCTTCTTTGGCTCCTTGTTGTATTCATCATGTTGGATTTTGAGTTCTACCTCATGGGTTTTGAGATTCTCAATGAGGCTCTCAACTTGGAGCGTCCTTAAGTTGTGCGACTCCGAAATAGCCGTCACCTTCGGGTTGAATTTTGGAGGAAGAGAACGAAGGATCTTACGGACCAAGTCGCCATTTGAGAAGGTCTTTCCAAGAGCTTTTGAGGCATTGACGATCTTGGTGAAGCGCGTGTACATACCATCAACATCTTCGCTTTCATCCATTCGGAATTTTTCATATTCCGACTCCAGTTGGAAAAGCTTGGAATCTTTAACCTGCGATGTACCTTCATGAGTAACTTCCAAATGATTCCAAATTTCATATGCAGTAGTACAAGCAGAAATTCTATTAAATTCATTTCCATCTAACGCACAAAATAGAGCATTCATGGCTTTTGCGTTATTTTTACATTTGAGTTTATCCCGATCATCCCATTTATCTTTGGGTTTTTCTAACATAACCTCTCCAACTACAAATGTAGGAGGAGTGTATTCTTCTTTTACCATGTTCCAAACCTCAATATCTAGGGTCATTAGAAAACAACGCATCCTATTTTTCCAATAATTATAATCCGACCAGTAAATAGTGGAGGTCTACTAATTCCCTGACCCTCGGAAAAAGCGAGATCATAAGACGCCATTATTCCTGGTTTTTAAACCGTTTGGAATAACCTGGCTTTGATACCACTTGTTGGATCTTACGGCGCCCTTAGAGGGGGGGGGGGGGGGTGAATAAGGGAATAAAATTCTTTTTATAAATTTTAAGAAAATTACTAAGTTGTTTTGATTAATAGGATATAATGATGACAAAATAGAAATAAACAATTTAGATTAGGAATTGAAAACTTAGAACACAAAATAATAGAGATTATGCCAAATGATATAAATCAAAGTAAACACAAAAGAGACATGATTATATTAAATGAAAAAGTGTTTACATAAAATTTTGATTTCTATATCGCTAGAAATCGGAGGCGTACAAATGTAGATTTCTTTTCCTTTTCTATACCGACTTGTATCCCCACAAACCGGTTGGCTTTAGCCTATCCTTCCCCGGATAAGGCCTCAAGCCGCTCTAGCCAATCCTTCCCCGGATATGGCCTCGAGCACCCCCTAGATCTAATCCCCTAGACCTAGTGACGCGCTATTTCCACAGCGCTAATTAGCGGGCACGAAATGCGGTACGACGGCAGCGCACCGATCGTTGTCAAGCAATAAAAGTAGGGAGTAGCTCCCCGAATATCGTTCTCAAAGGACCGCAAGTTGGGTAGTACGATTTGATTGTTAGGAGATTAATTATGAGGGTTTCTAAGTTAAACAAAAATAGGGGGATTTTGATTGGTTTTATAGAACAGGAATGAGAAAACTAAACAAACTATGCGGGTCGCAATCACAGCGTCGCTTGGTGGATGGATTTAGTGCAGGCCGCGATGCCGTGCTTCGCTTAGCGGATGGCTGGTGAGCAAATGGATGAGGTGAGTGCAAATGCGAGAGTTGAGGGTCGAAGGCACCTCTTCTCTATCGCTTCCAGCTTTTGCTAGAGCTAGTGCTAGAACGTGTGTGTGTAAGTGGAGCGGGGGCGGAGTGCATCATAACACAGCATCAACTAAAGAACAAGATCATAATCAAACTCCCATTCATAGACAAATAGAGGTTCACTTAGTTCATTACAACAATGAAGAGTACATATCAAAAAAAGGAGAAGGGGTAGAAGGAACCACGAGATGAGAAGCCTCGCCGTGGATCTTGGTCGGAATGGGGTGTCGTCACGCCTCCTCCGAGCTCAGTCCTTGGTTGCTTCCGGGGCTTAGAGGCTGTCACTACCTCCAACCGTTGCCCGTCTTCTTCTCAGAGCTGGGTCACTTCTGCTTCGCCCAATGGAGATGTCCTCCTCATGGAATGCTGGCTGTAGATGGCGGAGAATGCTTCCGGGATCCTAGATGGACCGTAGGATCAATGGATGAAGCCTTCCCAAAGGGGGGAATGGATGGGAGGAACTTGGAGAGGTGAAACGGCGGACTGGCGCGGAGAAATCGCGCCCCAAAATAGTGCTGAATGCCCTAATTTCGCGGAGCAGCGGTTTAAATAAGGAGCAGAATAAACACTGCGCACGGTCAGTGGCGCACGACCAATGGTCGTGCGCGAAGGAATGCCTGTGATCGTGCGCAGTCAACTTGTAGCAAAGAAAAAGATGGAAAATAATGCACGGTTAGGGGCGCACGACCAGTGGTCGTGCGCGAAGGAATCCTCTGATCGTGCGCAGTCGCCCTGTCTGGGAAGGGAATTAACGCACGACCACGGGTCGTGCGCTTGATCGTGCGTGAAGGAATGCGCACGATCAGAGGCTTTTTAGGCCAAAAATTGCCCCGCACCATCCCGAACGTTCACGCGATCCCAGGACCTGCAGCAAAAATACATATGACCCCGATCTGTGCACACCACCGGATCCATAACACAGGCATACAGTAATATATAAGAAAAACATGCCACAAAGGGGGAAGGATTGCACAAAAGGCGCAGATACGCCGTGATATCAATATAAGCATATATGAACAGCAATTGAAGTGCAATGACACTAAAACAAACCCAGATGAGGCCGGAAATCACTGTATAAACCAGACTCATCACACCCCCAGACTTACCTGTTTGCACGACCCGAGCAAACAAATCCGGCGGAGCGAGAAAAGACATAGCTGGGTTAGAAATTGCAAGGACGGAGTAATATGCGAACTCTCATACACATGTGCATAGAAACCTAGTAAAAAGAATTTTTAGTTATGCAAAATAGTTTACATAATTCTAACAACGTAACCATATATTATTTCTACTCAAAAGTTGAATCATAGGGAATCACTCGGTCATGCGTAGGAAGAAAGTAGAAAGGCTGCTGAGGCGAACAGTACTCAACACCGGAGTTCAGAACAACCTCCACTGAAATCCATCAGTGTCGATGACCATAAGCTCACCCGTTCGCACTCTCTCCACGGCATTCGTACGATTCGATGCGCAAATCAATAGGACTTTAGGTTATGATTTAGGCTTAGGCTACGGTGTTGTAAACAATGATAAATGCGGGGGCTTAACACACATAACCCAAATGAGCTTGCAAAAGAAACACTATCCCAGCAATAATAAAAATGTGTACACCACTTATCCCCAAATATATCTCTTTATACATTTTTTTTCTCTTTTTTTTACTTCCTTTTCTTCTCATTTTTTCAAATTTCATAACTTTGCACAATTAGATACAAAACACCTATATCTTCAATAACGCATTTCCACCACAATCACAAATATACACCGCATCAACACCCAATTTTTTAAATGCACAAATTGCTTGAGCTCAGAATTTGGTGTGCGATTAGGATAGTCATTTTGGCTTTGGTGAATTGAAGGTGGAGCTGAATCAACGGGATCGGGTAGGCACAAGGGGCTAGCAAGGATAAGATGTTAGGACCGGAATACAAAGCTCAAACTGGTCAACATGATGGCCTACGTCACGCTCACGCACTGAACTAACTCATACCCATGCTTCGAGAGTCGCTTGGGGGCAAGTTCTTAGTCACCGAGAAAGATGATTCTTCTTCCCGACTCGAGCAATACGAGTCTAGCACCCCTCTACACACATCCCTACACTACCGATTGATTCGCACCGGATTCACCGCTTTTGAGTAGAATAAACTAGAATTACGCTACAGAATAAAATGTAAAACTAAAAGCATAAAGAAAAGTTTAATCTACACCAATTTCTATGCGAGACATGAATAAATGACTAGAGCACTACACGAGTCAACAAAGTACTTCGTCTCGCAATCCTAACCCAGCATCGTGATTTCCCATTCACACAACCGAGACGAGTTAGACTCGTCGCGCGCCTACAGTTAAGTGCGCTCACGTGGGTGTCGTGGTGTGCCATGAGATGAACAATGCTACAATATAAGACAGATTGTAAATCCTAGTATGCTGTGCACTGCGCATGTGCACGTGGTAATGATAACTCTCACTCCCCCAGACTTACACTAAGCAAAAAGCATGTTTGATAGCGGCATAAGCTTAAGAGGGCTAGGATGAGAGATTACCCCATGCTCAGAAATGAGCATACCAGAAGATATGACATTTTGTTCAGAATGCGGTGATTCCGCCGTGCTCCAATAGATGCGGACCTACGATTAAAGAGATCCCAAGCACAACAAAAATATAGCAAAGAAGATAACAAGAAAGAACGGAACCAAATGGTCCCCAATGTGTTGTCTCCCAAGAGCCCTTTTGTTTAACGTCCTTGAAGGTGGACCAAATACCTGTATTAGAGTTTGATAGCAATAGTCTTATAATAAAAAAAACAAAAGAGACAGTACGACGCAGCAAATAACTTGAAACAGAGAAGCACAGAAACATAACAGATGGCACACAGCACAACTCGAAGACGAAAAGCTTCAGAAATAATAGTTTCCTCTTGGGAACAATACTCTTATTGACCAGATTAAGCCTTAACAATGTGGATTACAATTACATCCACCTTAGCACCAAAAAGGAAAACAACGCGACCAAACAAATTAACCACACACCCACAAAGTCGAGAAGAGCTGTTTAGTCAACTAAATGTACCACTTGATGGTCAGACAAGGCCGTGCTTCCCTCGTAGATCTTTAGGCGATGCCCGTTCACCTTGAAGTTTTCTCCTTTTTCTCCGGATATTTCAATTGCTCCGAAAGGCGCAACGTCGGTAACCACGAATGGACCATTCCAGCGAGACTTCAGCTTTCCCAGGAACAAACGAAGACGGGAATTGTAGAGAAGGACATGGTCTCCAATTTTGAATTCTTTTTGCGCAATACGCTTATCATGCCACTGTGTTGCCCTTTCTTTATATATGCGGGCATTTTCATAAGCAAACTGCCGAAATTCATCAAGTTCGTTCAACTGGGTGAGACGTCGGCTTGCTGCGGCATGGAGGTCCATGTTCAATAATTTGGTTGCCCACAGAGCTTTATGTTCTAGTTCCACAGGTAAGTGACATGCCTTTCCATAAACTAGCTGAAATGGGGACATCCCGATAGGGGTCTTGAAAGCTGTTCGGTATGCCCAAAGTGTATCGTCCACCCTCAATGCCCAATCCTTTCGATTAGAGTGTATTGATTTTTCTATTATCCTTTTAAGCTCTCTATTAGAAACTTCCACCTGTCCGCACGTTTGTGGGTGATAGGCTAAAGCGACTTTATGATGCACCCCAAACTTCTTCAATAGTTGAAGGAACAGTTTGTTACAGAAGTGGCTGCCTCCATCGCTAATGATTGTCCGCGACGCTCCGAATCTGGAGAAGATGTTCTTGTGGATGAACTTTAAAACTGTGCGGGCAACATTTGCAGCAACGGCTTCAGCCTCCACCCATTTTGAAACATAGTCCACTGCCACTATCATGTAAAGCTTTCCATGGGACATTGGGAATTGTCCCATGAAATCAATCCCCCAGACATCAAATGGTTCGCAGACCAACATGCTATTGAGCGGCATTTCATCCTTCCTCGAGATGTTCCCAGTCCTTTGACATTCATTACATTCCTTCACGTGCACGTACGAGTCACGGAAGAGGGTGGGCCAATAAAAGCCACACTGAAGAACCTTCTGTGCTGTCCGCGCAGACCCCATGTGGCCACCTGCTTCACGATCGTGACAATGGAGTAATATAGACTTTTGCTCCGATTCGGGAATACACAGGCGGACGATCCCATCAGCGCACGTGCGGAATAACAGCGGGTCTTCCCAAAAACAGTACTTCGCATCTGAAAGAAATTTCTTTCTTTGTTGAAATGAAAGATTCGGAGGAAGTTTACCGCACGCCAAGAAATTAGCGATATCCACAAACCATGGAGAGTTGCTCGGGACCGTTCCCACTGTGAACAGCATTTCGTCCGGAAAAGAGTCAGAGATTGGCGGGGGGCTGAGCTGAGAAAGATCTCCACACTCAAGCCTGGACAAGTGATCCGCAATCACATTCCCGACTCCCTTCTTGTCGCGGATTTCGAGGTCATACTCTTGAAGCATCAGGATCCAATGGAGGAGCCTTGGTTTGGCATCCTTCTTCTGCTTCAAATACTTTAGAGCAGCGTGGTCCGTGTGCACAATTAATTTGGACAGAATGAGGTAGGAATGAAATTTCTCAAGAGCGAAAATCACTACTAACAGCTCCTTCTCAGTGGTTGTGTAGTTCTGCTGAGCTCCATTCAGGGTGCGACTGGCATAGTGAATTGTGTAAAAGATCCCGTCCCTTCTTTGTCCCAAAACGGCACCAATAGCGATGTCACTGACATCGCACATAAGCTCAAAAGGGAGCGACCAGTCCGGTGATGTCAACACCGGAGCGGTCGTTAAACAGTCCTTCAACACGTTGAACGCATGCAGACACGCATCATTGAAGTCAAACCTCTCGTCCTTCCCTAAGAGATTGGATAACGACTTGGCTATAGATGAGAAATTTTTGATGAAACGTCGATAGAATCCTGCATGTCCCAAGAAACTGCGAATCACTCTCACAGATGTTGGAGGGGGAAGCTTCTTGATAATGTACACCTTGGCTTGATCAACCTCTATTCCCTTATTTGAAATCTTGTGTCCCAGAACAACTCCCTCCCAGACAATGAAATGACACTTCTCCCAGTTCAGCACGAGGTTTGTACTTTCGCAGCGCGTGAGAACCGCCAAGAGATTCCTCAAGCAGGAGTCAAAATCAGCACCGAAAAGAGTGAAATCATCCATGAAGACCTCAAGGAACTCCCCTACAATGTCGTGAAAGATAGAGAACATACATCGCTGAAAGGTGGCAGGGGCGTTGCACAACCCGAATGGCATTCGCTTGAATGCGAAGGTGCCGGACGGGCAAGTGAACGTAGTTTTCTCTTAGTCTTCTGGGTCAATGAGAATCTGATTGTATCCTAAGTAGCCATCCAAAAAATAGTAATAGTCCTGTCCAGCCAACCTCTCGATCATCTGATCAATAAATGAGAGAGGGAAATGATCCTTGCGTGTTGCGTCGTTTAGTTTCCTATAGTCGATGCACATTCTCCATCCTGTAACAATCCGAGTTGGCAACAGGTCACACTGCTCATTTTCAACAACGGTGATACCACCCTTTTTTGGGACAAGCTGCACTGGACTCACCCACTTGCTGTCGCTGATTGGGTATATGATTCCGGCATCAAGCGTTTGATCACCTCTTTCTTGACAACTTCCTGCATCCTAGGGTTGAGTCGCCGCTGAGGTTGTGTAGTCGGTTTGAAGCTCTCTTCCAGCAATATTTTGTGCATACATACATCAGGGCTGGTATCTTTTAAATCCGTGATGTTCCAGCCGAATGCGCCCTTATGCGTTCGCAAGAGATCTCCCAAACGTTGCTCATGCTCGAGTGGAAGCAGCGCCGATATAATAACTGGGTGAGTTTGCTGATCTCCCAAGAATAAATATTTCAGATTTGTTGGCAGGGGTTTGAGAGACAAAGCTAGAGGGGCATCGAAATATGCCGCAGATGTGCATTCCACAGCAGACGTGCTGTCGCTGTTGATATTCCAAGAAGCATCCTCAACAACATTGCCCCAAAGAGATGGAGACCGAAGGTCGGGTTCATCCTCCACAAGCTCGAGTGCGTCAGCGTCTGCATGATGATCACTGACAATGGCTTTATACATGTCAAAGGTAGTCACATCGTCTCCTAGACGGAGAGTCAACCTCCCCTTCTCAGCGTCAATAAGAGCGCGAGCTGTGGCAAGAAACGACCTTCCCAAGATAAGAGGGACAGCAACATCCGAAGCAATATCCATAATTACAAAGTCAGCAGGGAATACCAAGTCATTGACCGATACCGCTAGGTCCTCGACAACACCAATAGGTTTCTTAATTGACCGATCTGCCAGTTGTAGATTGATGTTCGTAGGCCTCAAGTTACCAGATCCCAGCTCCCGGAAGATTGAAAGAGGCATCAGATTAATTGAAGCACCGGAATCGCATAATGCCTGGTAGAGGCCCGAATGCCCAATGGTGCATGGAATGGTGAAATTCCCCGGGTCCTTACGTTTAACCAGCCTATGTGCAACAACAAAAGTGACACCCTCAGTTAGGGTGGATATAGACTTGGAAGTCTCCAGGCGCTTGTTCTGAACAAGCATATCCTTTAGATATTTTGAGTAGCTTGGAATCTGGGTGAGGACGTCCAGGAGAGGAATATTAACTTGCACCCCTTTCATAATCTCTTGAAACTTCTGGAATTTTTTCTCCTTTTTCGTATTATTCAGTCTGTGCGGGAATGGGGCGGTAGTGGATGATTGAGTAGGAGCTGGGCTAAGAAGCGGCTGAGGAGTGTCGGCATCAGCAAGTATCTTATCCTTGCTTGATGGGTTTCGCGACTCTTCTTGAGACTCATTTCTTCTGATGGGTTCCACGGGTGACCTTCCGCTTCTCAGCTGCATGACATTCAATGTCTCATTTGGGTGGACCACCATTTCCGATACCATAGATATGATGCTCACAACCATGGACTGGAGCCTTAGCAAAGCACAGTTCTGGGCCTCTATGCATCCCAGGATACATTCGGTAAAAACACGAAATTTATCAACAGAAGGCTCAGGTGGGACGCTGTCATCCGGTGGACATGTCGTGGAGGTGATGCTCATGGTCTCACCACACCTTGCGGGAGCACACCACATCCCACTGGTTCGTGCAACCTTTTCAACAATTTGCCACGCGTCGGCACTTGTTCTGCTGAATAAAGATCCACCCGCAGCCATATCGAAGTATGGTCTATACCCAGCCGATACCCCGAAATAAAATATCTGAAGGCGTGCTGGTTCTGCGAGGCTATGCACAAACCAGAACTTCTGAAGGGAAATGAACCTCTCCCATGCGTCAATCAACGTTTCGTCTTCGCCCTGCGTAAACAATAACAGTCTATTGTGCATTTCCAGAAGATAGTGGCGTGAATAGAATTTAACGAGAAACTCCTCTTCCACTTTGCTCCAAGATTGACCTTCGTTTGCTTGCATCTCCCGATACCAAACCCGATCTTTTCCTGCCAATGAGAAAGCGAACAGCTGAATCCTGACTCTCTCTGAATTTCCTTCAGCGTGCTGAAAAGTACTGCACACTTCAAGAAAATTCTGCAAATGGGACAATGCATCCTCACTAGGGGTCCCGAAAAATATGTCAGCTTGAGAAACAAAGGTGATTAGTTCCATGGATATTTCAAAGCAGTTGTTAGCCATGTCAGGTATGTAGATAAAAATAAAAGACTATAAGTATCCCAACAATCGCACACAGGCTAGCAAGACAAGGGAACCTACATAAATGAAAAATATCAAAAACCAAAATACCCTTAAACTAATTTCCCAAGAAAGACAAATCATACACGCTTGCAGTCCCCGGCAACGACGCCAAAAACTTGACGCGCTATTTCCACACCGCTAATTAGCGGGCACAAAATGCGATACGACGGCAGTGCACCGGTCGTTGTCAAGCAATAAAAGTAGGGAGTAGCTCCCCGAATATCGTTCTCAAAGGACCGCAAGTTGGGTAGTACGATTTGATTGTTAGGAGATTAATTATGAGGGTTTCTAAGTTAATCAAAAACAAGGGGATTTTGATTGGTTTTATAGAATAGGAATGAGAAAACTAAACAAACTATGCGGGTCGCAATCACCGCGTCGCTTGGTGGATGGATTTAGTGCAGGCCGCGATGTCGTGCTTCGCTTAGCGGATGGTCGGTGAGCAAATGGATGAGGTGAGTGCAAATGCGAGAGTTGAGGGTCGAAGGCACCTCTTCGCTATCGCTTCCAGCTTTTGCTAGAGCGAGTGCTATAACGTGTGTGTGTAAGTGGAGCGGGGGCGGAGCGCATCACAACACAACATCAAGTAAAGAACAAGATCATAAACAAACTCCCATTCATAGACAAATAGAGGTTCACTTAGTTCATTACAACAATGAAGAGTGCATATCAAAAAAAAGGAGAAGGGGTAGAAGGAACCACGAGATGAGAAGCCTCGTCGCGGATCTTGGTCGGAATGGGGTGTCGTCATGCCTCCTCCGAGCTCAGTCCTTGGTTGCTTCCGGGGCTTAGAGGCTGTCACTACCTCCAACCGTTGCCCGTCTTCTTCTCAGAGCTGGGTCACTTCTGCTTCGCCCAATGGAGATGTCCTCCTCATGGAATGCTGGCTGTAGATGGCGGAGAATGCTTTCGGGATCCTAGATGGACCTTAGGATCAATGGATGAAGCCTTCCCAAAGGGAGGAATGGATGGGAGGAACTTGGAGAGGTGAAACGGCGGACTGGCGCGGAGAAATCGCGCCCCAAAATAGTGCTGAATGCCCTACTTTCGCGGAGCAGCGGTTTAAATAAGGAGCAGAATAAACACTGCGCACGGTCAGTGGCGCACGACCAATGGTCGTGCGTGAAGGAATGCCTGTGATCATGCGCAGTCAACCTGTAGCAAAGAAAAAGATGGAAAATAACGCACGGTCAGGGGCGCACGACCAGTGGTCGTGCGCGAAGGAATCCTCTGATCGTGCGCAGTCGCTCTGTCTGGGAAGGGAATTAACGCACGACCACTAGTCGTGCGCCTGATCGTGCGTGAAGGAATGCGCACGATCAGAGGCTTTTTAGGCCAAAAATTGCCCCGCACCATCCCGAGCGTTCACGCGATCCCAGGACCTGCAGGAAAAATACATATGACCCCGATCCGTGCACACCACCGGATCCATAACACAGGCATACAGTAATATATAAGAAAAACATGCCACAAAGGGGGAAGGATTACACAAAAGTCGCAGATACGCCGTGATATCAATATAAGCA
Source organism: Dactylorhiza incarnata (assembly GCA_033032865.1). Lineage (NCBI taxonomy): Eukaryota > Viridiplantae > Streptophyta > Magnoliopsida > Asparagales > Orchidaceae > Dactylorhiza > Dactylorhiza incarnata. The sequence goes on from JAWHQI010000078.1 coordinate 3,011,963, forward strand.
TATATGAACAGCAATTGAAGTGCAATGACACTAAAACAAACCCAGATGAGGCCGGAAATCACTGTATAAACCAGACTCATCACACCCCCAGACTTACCTGTTTGCGCGACCCGAGCAAACAAATCCGGCGGAGCGAGAAAAGACATAGCTGGGTTAGAAATTTCAAGGACAGAGTAATATGCGAAGTCTCATACACATGTGCATAGAAACCTAGTAAAAAGGATTTTTAGTTATGCAAAATAGTTTACATAATTCTAACAACGTAACCATATATTATTTCTACTCAAAAGTTGAATCATAGGGAATCACTCGGTCATGCATAGGAAGAAAGTAGAAAGGATGCTGAGGCGATCAGTACTCAACACCGGAGTTCGGAACAACCTCCACTGAAATCCATCAGTGTCGATGACCATAAGCTCACCCGTTCGCACTCTCTCCACGACATTCGTACGATTCGATGCGCAAATCAATAGGACTTTAGGTTATGATTTAGGCTTAGGCTACTGTGTGGTAAACAATGATAAATGCGGGGGCTTAGCACACATAACCCAAATGAGCTTGCAAAAGAAACACTATCCCAGCAATAATAAAAATGTGTACACCACTTATTCCCAAATATATCTCTTTATACATTTTTTTCTCTTGTTTTTTACTTTCTTTTCTTTTCTCATTTTTTCAAATTTCATAACTTTGCACAATTAGATACAAAACAGCTATATCTTCAATAACGCATTTCCACCACAATCACAAATATACACCGCATCAACACCCAATTTTTTAAATGCACAAATTGCTTGAGCTCAGAATTTGGTGTGCGATTAGGATAGTCATTTTGGCTTTGGTGAATTGAAGGTGGAGGTGAATCAACGGGATCGGGTAGGCACAAGGGGCTAGCAAGGATAAGATGTTAGGACCGGAATACAAAGCTCAAACTGGCCAACATGATGGCCTACGTCACGCTCACGTACTGAACTAACTCATACCCATGCTTCGAGAGTCGCTTGGGGCAAGTTCTTAGTCACCGAGAAAGATGATTCTTCCTCCCGACTCGAGCAATACGAGCCTAGCACCCCTCTACACACATCCCTACACTACCGATTGATTCGCACCGGATTCACCGCTTTTGAGTAGAATAAACTAGAATTACGCTGACAGAATAAAATGTAAAACTAAAAGCATAAAGAAAAGTTTAATCTACACCAATTTCTATGCGAGACATGAATAAATGACTAGAGCACTACACGAGTCAACAAAGTACTTCGTCTCGCAATCCTAATCCAGCGCCGTGATTTCCCATTCACACAACCGAGACGAGTTAGACTCGTCGCGCGCCTACAGTTAAGTGCACTCACGTGGGTGTCGTGGTGTGCCATGAGATGAACAATGCTACAATATAACACAGATTGTAAATCCTAGTATGTTGTGCAATGTGCATGTGCACGTGGTAACGATAACTCTCACTCCCCCAGACTTACACTAAGCAAAAAGCATGTTTGATAGCGGCATAAGCTTAAGAGGGCTAGGATGAGAGATTACCCCATGCTCAGAAATGAGCATACCAGAAGATATGGCGTTTTGTTCAGAATACGGTGATTCCGTCGTGCTTCAATAGATGCGGACCTGCGATTAAAGAGATCCCAAGCACAACAAAAATATAGCAAAGAAGATAACAAGAAAGAATGGAACCAAATGGTCCCCAATGGGTTGTCTCCCAAGAGCCCTTTTGTTTAACGTCCTTGAAGGTGGACCAAATACCTGTATTAGAGTTTGATAGCAATAGTCTTATAATAAAAAAACAAAAGAGACAGTACGACGCAGCAAATAACTTGAAACAGAGAAGCACAGAAACATAACAGATGGCACACATCACAACCCGGAGACGAAAAGCTTCAGAAATAATAGTTTCCTCTTGGGAACAATACTCTGATTGACCAGATTAAGTCGCCAACTCACGCGACGAATTCCCCCTAAGCCGCGCAAGGACCTAGTCGCCAAAAACAAGGCGATTTCACTACAAGATACAAATAAAGAAATGAAGTAAATAACAAGCAAACTCCCTCTTGTGATTTCTGGAGATGAGGATGAAGGATCGCTGAAGCACAAGCAAGGTCGAAGCGATCGTTCTTCGGATGCAGCGTGATGGCTTCCTTCTACAGAATTTCTTCTTTGGCTTTGAGTGGGAGATGATGTTTTGGCAGAGTAGCAGCACGAGAGTATGGGCACAAGTAATCTCTCTGGAAGGTCTAACCAAAACGAGAGAGAGCCCAGCCTTTTATAGAACTTGGAGCTAGCGCCTGCTGTAGTGGCTAGCGCCTGCGGTAGCGTTCGTGTGGTGCGGTTGCGCAACCGTCGGCGGCGTGGAGCTGTGCACAATTTGGAGATAGCGCCTGGCGGTAGCGATAGCGCTGGCGGTAGCGGGAGATAGCGCTGGCGGTAGCGGTAGCGGTTGCGGTTGCGTAACCGTCGCTGCGCACAAACTCGAGATAGCGCCTGGCGGTAGCGGTAGCGCTAGCGATAGCGCTGGCGTTAGTGATAGCGCTGGCGGTAGCTCTGCTCCTTTCAAAAGTTTGTTCCAAGCTGCTTTCTACCAGTGGAGTATTGCACCTATAGTTCCTGCACACTATAAACACACTACAAGCAATATCAAATACAATATGTGATTTGTTATTCTCAAACAAAGGGATGTGACACACATGTCCAACAGCCTTAACACCATGAGCGGAGACCAAATGCCCCAGGTACTCGACCTCCAGCTGTCTGAATGAACACTTGGACTGCTTGTTGTAGAGTTGGTGTTGGAGTAGGATGGTGAAAGCGTGCTCCACGCGGGCCAGGTGCTCCTCCCAACTTGCGCTGTATATGAGGATGCCATAAAAAAATCAATACTGAGCGGCGGAAAAGAGGGTGAAAGATCTCGTTCATGACGGGTTGGAACGTCGACGGGCATTGGTGAGCCCAAAAGGCATCAAGAGGAACTCATAGTGCCCGTCATACGTCCGGAAGGTAGTCTTGTGGATGTCCTCTCGCATTCGAATCTGATAGTAGCCCGACCAGAGGTCCAGATTAGTAAACAGGGAAGCTTCGTGCAACTCGTCCAACAGCTCTTCTATCAGCGGAATGGGAAACTTATCATTGATAGTTGAGTCATTCAAGCCGCGATAATCCACACAAAATCGCCACGATCCGTCCTTCTTCTTCATCAAGATGATGGGGGAGGAGAAGGAACTAGTACTGGGGAGGATAATCCCGGTGGCAAGCATTTCTCTGACGCTGCGCTCAATCTCGGCCTTCTGGACGTGCGGATAATGATACGGTCTGATGTTGGTCGGTTCAGCCCCCGCTTTGAGTTGGATCTGATGGTCCCTGAATCTCGGTGGTGGAAGTGTACAGGGTTCCTAAAATATGAAAGCATACTGAGCCAGTATAGCCTGCATCTACACCGGTACTACTGAGGGAACTGTGGTGGCCTGTGTAATCTCCATGATCACCGCCATAGCGCCGCCCTGATCCCCCAGTCACTCCAAGCTCCGGATCGAGATCTCCTTCATCGAGGAGGATTTGAGGCCGCTCAGACAATACTCCATCCCGTGTTGTATTAACTCCATTGTCATCTGATCCCAGTCAAAGGTCACCCGCCTCAATTGCCACAACCACTGTACCCCAAGCACCATGTCAGAGCCTCAGATAGGAAATAGGTAGACGTTGGTGCGGCCCGTGTACCCTTGTATCCGTAGATCCACCCCTTTCATAACTCCCTCGCACTGAAGTTTGCATCCATCTGCTACCATGACCTGAAAGGCTACTCCACGATCGATCACATGTCCCACGCGCTGAGCCACAGCGGGATGGATGAAATTGTGAGTGCTCCCACTATCCACCAGAGTCGTCTCCTGCTCCTGGCTAACCCTTCCCGCAATACGCATAGTGAGGGGGGTGTTGCATCCCTCCATCGCCTGTATGGACACGCCAAACTCGGCTAAATCCAAGTCCTCCTCCAACTCTGGTCCTGGAGTGATCTCGTCTTCCACATCCTCATGCAACATATATACCTTGACCTTCTGGTGCCTGGGCCCGTACTTTTGGTCACAGTTGAAACGCAGACCCTTCTCCTTCCGCGCCTGGATCCCGACCCATGATAGCCTCGTCACAGTCGGTTTGTCGGCCGCTAGTTGTTCTCTCCTGGCGGCTACCAGGGTGGTCGTGGTTTGCCCCGTGCCGTGTTTCCTTTGCCTGTTGAAGCGTTCTTCCTGTATGCGGGCCAAGATAATGGCATGATTTAGGCTGCGGGGCATATATGACTGAACCTCATTACGCAACTGCTCCTTTAGTACCGATACGAAACAGCTAAGCAACGTTTTTTTCTTCCCAGTGCACCCAATTTGACAACTTTTCGAACTTCGTGCGATACTCCATCAATGTCCCTTTCTGCCGCAATTTCTGAAGGAGGGCCTCAAAATCTTCGTACTCCAATGGCCCAAATCTGGTGGTGAATCGCTCCATGAAATCTGCCCAAGACACATAATCCTTGCCCCTCAGAAACCATTGTGTCCACTAAAAGGCATCATCCTCCAAGTGGAAGGACGCTAGTTGCACCCATTGGCCCTCCGGGACCTCTTGATAACTGAAAAAAAATTCATCCTTCTGCACCCATTCCAAAACGTCCCCGCCTTGAACTTGGGAAAATTCATGTGTGTCAATTTCGAGGGCATGTAAGCTCGCGGAGTGGCCTGACCGTGCCACCCTGGCTCTTCTCCTTACCATGTTGGCCACCTTTGCTCCGTAGGACCAAGAGGTGTGCCCGGGTACCCTTGGTGAGGCATTCCGCCCGTCGGTAGGAGCTGGCCGCCCCACGGAACGCCCGTCCCATAGCCCCCTGGTGGGCCGCAAGCACGCGGGTGGGAAAGGAAACCAACTGCACCCCCTGGCGATAGTATCGGAGCTCCAGGGACCCGTTCGGCCCCTCTCGAGTCCTCACCGACTCGTCCCCAAGCTAAGCGGCCGAAGCCAGCATCACCTACGCCGGACTGGATCGATCCCGCGCCCTGCGAAGCCCCGCGAACCCCCCAGCCTCCTGCTGCGCCAACTGCTCCGGTCGATCCACCGCTGACGCATCCATGTCCCGCCGATCCGGATGCCTCGCTCATTTGCGGCGCAATCTGATGAGACACGGTTGTCTCTAGGGCCATACCCTGCAAGCCGCAGGACTCCTCGCTCGTAGTCGCCTTCCTTTTCAGATTTTGGAATAACAATGCTTTGATTTCTTCCATACGGGTGTCTATCCGTTCCTCCAAACGCTGCGTGGATGCCCTCATCTTTTCCTCGATGGCGGCTACCGTATCCATCAAGCCAACATGATTTTCTTCTAGGGTTTCCAATCGGTTGATCTCCTCTTGCGAGTGAGTGGTAACCATGGTCGTAGGAACGATGCTCTGATACCAAATGCTAGGGTTCTAGGGAGGAAGGGGAAACTAGAGAGGAATTAGGGTTGTAGGGAGAAGAAGATGATAAATATCTGAGAAATATCCATATGCCTTCCAAGAGAGAGCCCTGAGGTATTTATAACCCCGGCCATAAAGGGAGTCCGCCGGCCCCCTCCATAGGGGCTGAACCGATGGTTCAGACCTGTAGCAATGCTTATTAATTAGTGGGGGATGAACCGGTGCCCGGTGGGTTCAGCCATGCTGCCGCTTGCACTCTGCTTCTGTCGGCGAGCATAATGACGCCCTGAGAACCGTGCCATGTTCAGGGCGTAATAGAAAGATTGATGACCACTCCAATCATTAATCTCCTGAGAGGGACTGACGGGTTTAAGATTTATAGTGAGGCATCTAATTGCGGTTTGTGGTGCGGTTTGGTTTAGTATGACAGGGTGATTGCTTATAGATCGAGGGCAGCGGTTTTGCCTTGAAGTTGTGGAGGCACTACGTGTATGGAGTCAAGGTGGAAATTTTTGCCGATCATCAGAGTTTGAAGTATCTCCTAGATTAGGAGTTGAATATAAGGCATCGTCGATGGATTGAATTCCTTGGGAACTATGAGGTGGAGATTCAGTATACTTCTGGGAAGGCGAATGTGGTGCCCAACACCCTGATCCGGAAGTACTCAGGACAAAGCAATTTGATCGAGGCGCATTGTAAACAGCTAGTACAAAACCTTGAATCTTTGGATATCACATGTGTAGTTCATGGGGGTTCCAGAGAAGCATGCTTGACTTGGATTGAACTACAATATGATATCACAGATAGAGTGCGGAAGGGGACCTTGAAAAGCTTAATCTGAGGTATCGCAACAGAGTTTATCTGAAGCTTAGTCCTTTCAAGGGCGTATCGCGGATTAGGCAACTGATGAAAAGCTGAGTCTGAGGAAGTTATGAAGAAGTGAGGGAGGTTGTGGTGGAGGGATGTTGGCTAGCCTTGGTGGTGGTAGAGGAGATGTCATGTGGAAGGTGTGGGAGGTGGTGGCCAGCGGCTTGGATGGTGGTCAGATGTGAGGAAGGGGGGAGAGAGGCGGTCGACAAGGCAGTACAAAGTTAGGGTACTATAGGTTTCACAACTAATTTTTCAATTTCAGCACCAGTTACCACTTGCTAAATTTCTCTTCTACAACTTTCAATCCCTTCTAAATTAGTAAGTTATCTCTTTTTATAGGCTAAGAAATTGTCATGAGCAATCATGATTCTTCAATCATGTTGGCCTCTAAAATACACCAAAATAAAATACAAAAAAATACAAAATAATAACTAAAATTTATGAATCGTTGATCCGCACAAAATGAACAGCTCTAGTAGTCGTATAAACTCATGTGTGACATGATCCCCATCAAAAACCACTCATAACAACTCTTATCAAAACCATTTCTATTTTTGCTCCAAATCGTGGTACTTATATTTCCTACTTCTATCAACATATAACCAACACCTTATCACATGCGTGGAACTCTAGCATAATCCACATTCGACACTTGTTTATTTTTCATTGTTGGTATGTGCTAATCAAATAAAATTTCAAACCTTTTGGGTGCAACTAACAACAAGGCAAGGATGATATTGCTTGCAAGTAAAGATAAAGTTTCATTAAGAAAATTATAAAGGAACCTTGATCAGAACAAACTCAAACAACAACGATCCAAACACTTCAACAACTTGAACGCGCTCCCAAAACTCCCTACAAAAATTACATGATGGAGATGAAGAGTTGTTTTTCTGTTCTATAGGTCCACAAGGATGAGACTAGATCCTTCTACACATTTCTACACATCTAAACTTCCCCTTACCATTCTAACAGCTATATCGTTCACACACTTCTAGAAAATTCTTCACACATCTTGAATACCCTAAAAGGTCCAACACAAGGCTAACACTAACTAGTCTTTTGTATAACATTCTAGACTAAACTAAAAGCTTCTACAAAGATAATTCGCAAAATAAGACATGCGGCTGGAAGTAGTCACGATGAATGAGTGAACTACATAATTGTAGTAGCCCGCTCCCAAACGTGTTTAACAAACTCATTCAGCAACTTCCAACTCCACGTCCCAACCCAAACCTGGGCATGTTTGAAGATTCAAAGACAAAAACTACAAAAGCATGCTCAATGAGCAAACATCATGTAGTGTGAAATTAATTGTGACAACTGTGTAAAGTTATATTATGCATGTAACAAATAAATTATTTAACAATGAAAATCATATTGTGGTAAGAACTAATCAATTGTTTGTCATACAATTGTTTTTGTTAAATTGTAATGTGCTAGAGTCCAATTATATTCAAAGATCCAAAGTAAAAGACCACACGGGCAAGCCCGTTAATCAAAGTATAAAGCACGACAAACAACATGCACAATGACATTAACTGTTACACCTATTCATAAAAAATATTACACTTGTTACAAACAAGTATAATTAATCCTAGCATTCATTTTATGATAAGATCTAATTCAATTGTATTTTCATACAATTATTTTTGTTAAGTTGTAATAAAATACATAATACTGTTGAATTTTGATTGTCATGGTGTGATAATACTACAAAAACAGAAGTGTTGAATGAATTAAAAATAGGATAGAGAAACCAATACCTTAATTTTTCCGATATCAATCAAGCCAAAATCGTTCGATCATATAAAATTGTTCTGTAGTTTGGACGATTATTGTCTTCATGATGCAAACTAAAATCTGTAATTATTTTTAAAAAGTTAATTTTATGCTCAACTTAAAATTTGGTGGCGAAATCAAGACGTCTCGAGCTTTGACATGTAATAGATTAATCAAAAGTTTCGTAAACCCGCACAAGTGACTAACATCTGTCCGCGTTAACCAATATAACTAATTCATCCACAAGTTTTTTCAATAAAGGAAAACAACAACAATGACAACAAATTAACGGCAAATAGAGGCAAGATTAAATTGGGCAAGTAAGCTCTGAAGTCATTAAAGAAATCGAGATGCGAAATGAGGTGAGGATCATACCAACATCGTGTGCAACGGCATTCCAGCTGTGATGAAGTGGAGGTTAGGGCTGATTTCACTTGTCCAGGGGCTGGCTCAGAGGGAAATCCCTGAAAGTTGGCTGGGCCCGGAGGAAAACTCCATAGGCGGGCTGGAGGAGTGGGGAACTGGCAGCTGGTGGTTTGAAAAGCTTCAAGAGCTGAGAAAATAGGGGAAGAACGCTCGGAGACAGTCGAAGGGCAGGGAGAAACGCTCCAGCGGCGGTCTGTGTTCAACTATCTCGTCGACGGGACCAGCAACAAGCGGGGAAGTGGGCGCCGGGGACGGAGAAGCACGCCGGCGGCGGTGGCGCGAGTGGGACGATTTCCAGGCGACGGGCGGAAGAGGCTACAAGAGCGGCTGCAAGTATTGCCGAGTACAACCACTGCTCGATTTCTATCCCCGCTCCTTTTTTCGCGAAGGAGGTGGCTGACCTAAATAATATGCTAGGCAGTAATTTGAAGGCTAAGTTTCTCTCTTAACTTTAAGGCAAATAAATGAGAGGGGTTACAAAATAAAGAGGGCCGACTGCCCGTAGATAGGATGAGTTGTCTTTTGGCCTTTCAAAATATTTAGGAGAAATGAAATGGGAATAAAAGGGGAATGCCAAGAGGTTTGAGAATTAAAATTGAAATTAAATAAAGTTAGTACCTTAAGGTATTGTTGAAGCCTAGAAAATCCTGGCTCCAAAATTCGGATCAATACAGCCCGAGGTTACTGATCCTGCAGTCCAACTCCACGGCTCGGATAGCTAAAATAGGAGAGAGAAAATGACTATAAGCACACCCCAGGTGCTCCAGCAGGGAGGTTCCACCACATACCCAGAAGTTTGGGAGAAACTTCCCCTCCGCAACCAAAAGCTGGGCGAGGTACTAGACGGGCATGGACTTGGCGAGTATCCAGCTTGGGGGGACCTCGACCACTTCCAAAAGTCTGCCCTTTCTAGTACCCCTAGGGGTCTATTTATAGAGAAATTCTAGGGGGGTACAGGCGAGTATACTGCCTAAGCTCGCGAGTTACAAGGGCTACTCACCCATACTCACGAGATACTCTCCCAAGCTCGCCCATGCTCACCCATGCTCACCCATGCTCGCCTCTTGCTCGCCTCTGCTCGCCTCTTGCTTGCCTCTGCTCCCCCCTGCTCGCACATGCTCCTGCTCGCTGAGTTGTCTTGTGTCTTGGACTGCCGGTTTCTGTGCTGACCTTTTGACCTTGACTTCTGCCTACGTGGCTTTGAATAGGCCTACCCTCGGAGAATGATGGTTGTACAGGTATTAATTTTAGTTTTGATTAATACTTAATAATTTCATTTCTTGCTTGCCCAATGTAATTCTACTCCTAATTTGACGGACCAATTTATTTAAGATCTTATTGGCCGGTCACACCAATAAGTCGCACGTGTAGAAAAATGAGGGGTGCCGAGAAGAGAGATTCAAACGAAAAATAAAAGAGAAAAACACAGAGAACACACAAATTTAAGTGGTTCACCCAAAACCGGGCTACGCCCCTTATCCCGCCTCCTTCACCTTCTTGTATATATCAATAGAGATTACAAAACACACAAGGTTACAAGGATCAAAACCGATCCTACCTCGCACCTCTCTCTTTGGACAAGAAACGGAGGAACCACCGCCGGAAAACGCCTCTCCACGGAATCACCTCGTAGACGCCTCCCAAACTCCCAGCCGAAAACCGCTGAGAAGAACCTTAACCCTAGATCCGGGTTACACGCCTTTAAATAGGCCACAGAACCGAAACCCGGATATCCGCACACTCGGATATCACCCCCGCATTCGCTGGTACATTAATCATCAGAGAGAGTTACGCTCCGACGTCTCTAAGCTCATGTGGGCTACCCGGTGTGGGAAACAAGAGAGACGGAAGTTTTTCCCAACTCCAACAGCACGAATGATTGCGCAAACGCGGCTCAACACACACAAATACACGAGAAATAAAAGACATACTTGCACGACGACATGCGCTACAAAATATTTAAATAAAATACGATAAAAAAATAACTATGCACTTCAGGATGCATCACTTCATCATTATGAAGTTCAACTTGAGTAGAATGTGAGCATTGTAAAACTGAAATGATGTGATAATTAGTGGAGAAAATGACACAAAATATGAGGCAAGAAAGGGGATAGAGGTATTAGAACTGTTGAAATACTATAGCAGTTGTACAAAAACTCAGACTGATGGAACGGAACTTACTTTTTCCAAAGTCGCAAAGGAGAAGTATGCTATCTAAGCACATTTCGGAAAGAATTTTTTTATTACAATGGAACCAAAATTAAATAGAGTTAAGCTTATCGCTCCCCAAAAAATGGGCAAAGTGAATGCGTTAACAAATGCATACACCAATAAGTGCGAATTTATTTACAAACAATATTCAATAACCTAAAGCAATTTATAGGCATAGTTGTTGTAACTATTTCATCTTATGTTAATACAAAAAGAGAAAAAAAGTGTCCATAAGTTATCAATTCTCAAGTGATAGTGCCCCACTATTAGTAGAAAATGACACTTAATTATAGTTCTTTTTTCTACTCTATGAAAACGAAAGAAAAATCATTTGTTAACTTGACTATGAATAAATAAGTTCTTCCTTGTACGACAAAGATCTAGAATTAAGCTAAAATTTAAGCCTAGGAAGAGAAAACATTTAATAAAGATTTAGAAAAGAAAATCGGTTTTTCAAAGACTGAACCATATGTTTAATCTTATGATAACACAAGTGTACAACCCCGCGTTCGCCCGAGAAGGAAAGGTCTGGAAACGTGCGAGTTAAGCTAGAAATGGTCTCGTCACTAAGGAGTCGCGAGAACCAGGGAGTGCGAGCCGGGGTGAGCTCGCAGGAGAGAATGCGAGACCTGCATTCAGCGGTTGTCGCCATAAGGAAGGCAAGCAGGGCCTTCGCAGGCCATTCGCTTGGAGAGGGTGCACGATTGGGAATCGCGAGGAGACCCGCGAGAGCTCTCGCGAGTGGCGTCCTCGCAGACCATTTGCCCAGAGGCTAAGAAGGGAGATTACCCCTCTGCCCCTGGTGGCCTGCAGTTAGCCCCTCCGAACAGCGGATTTTGGATGTTAGCAGGTCAAATTAAGGTGCGCTTAGTAAAACCAAAAGGCGGAACCCCGCTATTAGCAGACTAGTCCAGAAAAACTATAAATAGGACCCTAAGGGCACCTTTGGAGAGGACTTCTTTTTGGCTTCTCTCTCCTCAGGTCATCTTTGGTTAGCATCCTCAGAGCTCTCCAAGGTGCCCGACTACAGTTCTTGGCTTAGAAGGGGAAGTGCTCTACGATCTTCCGGGTGTGTGGTGGGACCTCCACACTATCGCCAAGGTTCTCAGTTCCAGGTCTTCAGTCCAGTTGCTCCGAGGGATCAGTAAGCGCGAGTTGCACCCATCTTTGGGGTCCGAACTCCTCGTTGGGCCGAATCCCGGTTCCAACATTTTTGGTGCGCTGAGCCTGGACAGCAGCTAGTGCAAGAAAATTTCAAGGAAGAAGCATGGCGGGATATGAGGAGCAGGGCGATGAGTTTGGCGGCTCACAGCAGACGATGATGTTGGGGATGTTCGCGGACCTCAAGAGGGAGGTCCTCGAGAGCATCAGTCTCACTTTCTCCGCGGTGCGAAATGAGTTCGCGACTCTAGCACCTCAAGTGCTCCCCCCTCCAGGGGTCGGCGAGTGTGGCCCAGGGGGAAGGGCAGGGAAGGAGGTGGCAGGAGCGGGGCGAGACCTCTTCGGGCGAGAGCTCTTTGCCAGCCTAGCGAGCGCCATCCCGGCAGGTCCGGTTTCAGCGAGTGATGCCCTGGCGAGTGCAGTCCAGACGAGCGCAGTCCTGGCGAGCGCGGCTCTGGCAAGCTCGGGTCCTACGAGGGAAGTCGTAGGATGAGTTGAGAAGAAGAGGATTGCAAGTGAGAGCAGCCCCTTTTGCGAACTGGTTCTTTCAGCACGTGTCCCGGAAGGGTTCAGGGAGTGGGACAGGGTCCTCTACTACGACAAGGATGATCTTGTCCAGCACTTGCAGTCATTCGAGGACTCAGTCTCTATCCGGCCGATGTCAGATGCATTCAAGTGTAGGCTCTTCGCCGTCACTCTGAAGGAGAAGGTCAGGGAATGGTTCCATCAACTCCCAGCTGGGTCAATCTACAAGTTCGAGGACTTGCGTAGAGGCTTCTTGTTGCGTTTCTCGACTTCGAAGAAGAGGAAGAGGGACGCCGAGTCGCTCTTCAAGGTCAAGAAGGAGCCGGGGGAGTCGCTGGCCAATTATGCGGACCGGTTCCAGGAAGAGGTTCTGCTTACCCAAGAGATGCCTGGGTTTGCCCTCCAGCTCGCCTTCACGGTAGGGATGAGGGAGAGTTTCTTCAAGATGAGTTTGAAGAGGAAGACCCCCGTCTCCTATGAGGAGTTGATGGAGAGGGTGGAAGAAGAGATTGAAGGGGAAGAGGCTAACCCAGAACTCACCAAAAGGCTAGCAAAGCTCAGTGAGTCGGAAGTCAAGCAGCAGGAAGTGCGGAGAAGAGAAGAGCCCAGGGCCCCGGAGGTGGGGTGGAGGCATCAAGGCGGAGGAGCGCAGGTTCAATGGAGGGGTTACGCCCCGGGAGGGGGTAACTTCCATGGTGGTCAGGGGAGATCCCAGCAGTTAGGATGGAGGCAGGTGTCCGAGGCAGATGCCTCCCCCGCCTCAGCAGGCCATGTCGATCAGGCGAGGAAGAGGAGGAAGAGGAAGAAGAGAGGGAGCAGGAGCAGGAGCGGGAGCAGGAAGAAGAAGGGGGAATAGGGGGGCGGAGCCTGAGAGAGGGGAAGTGGCGTTGCCGTATTGTGACTTCCATCGGGAGGAAGGGCACGCAATGACCACCTGCCCGGAATTCCTGTAAGTGAGAGAGGTCAGGACAACGGCACCGCGGGAGCAACGGGCGGTGAGGATTGAGAAGGTCCTGCCTCTGGACGAGGAGGACGAGAGGTGCGAAGACTGGGCCGATGTGGGGGCCCAGGGGGGACCAGGGTGATCAATGGGGGGGGGGGGGGGGGGGTAGGCATTGAGGTGACCCGGAAGGCCAGCCTCCATGTCATGTACCGTCGTAGCGTAGCTTCTACGTCCCTAGCCCCGCCCCCGGCCGAGAAGGTTTCATTAACCCAGAAGGACATGCCGGGTCATGAAGACCCGTTCTGTAACATCCCCCAAACAGCTAGACCCCTAAGTTGGTTTTGTCATGACTAGGTCATGACAAAACCATTGGAAGAGCCCAAGACCATGAGAGCTTAGGTGATAAGGAGAAAACCCAAGTGGTCTGCAAATAGTAATTTTCAGCTACCAAGCCTAGGGTTGGACTTTAGGGCCCCACCTTGAACCTTGACCCCACCATAGCATCCCTAACCCATTAGGGGTCTCCTTGGAGCCCCAGGCACCCATTGGGGTCAACCTAAGAGGCCAATTTGACTAAAGTCAACCTTAACCCTAATTTGGTCAAAGTGTCCTAATAAGGGGCAATTCACCCTAACCTTGCCAAATTGACCCTACCAATACCTTCCTAACCCTTAAGGGAAGCCAATGGAGCCCAAGCCACCCTTTGGGGTCAACCCAATTGGTCAATTTAACCAAAGTCAACTCAAGCTTAATTTAGGTCAAATTGCCCCAATTTAACCTAATCTAGCCCAACCCATTTGGGCTAGGCCCAACTAAAGAGATCCACCATCTAGTGGGCCTGCTAATTACTGAATTACCACTTAAGTTCTGTAATTGGTGATTAGGAGAGAGAAATTGGAGGTCTTCCCCAAATCGGAAAGAGAAAGAGAGCATTCATGGAGATTAAATGCAATTGATCCTTCGATCCCTCCCCAATTGATGAGCATTCACCTTTCCCCATCAGTTACAAACAAATTCTAGAGTTTTCTATGACCAGAGGGGCTGAATTAAAGGAAAAATTAGGCGTAACCGAAATCTGGGTAATGGCCATTAATGGCTTTTAGGAATAAAGACATCCCAAGCCCGAATTGAAACCCCCATTTCCTTCAGTGCTCAGAGAGGAAGAGATCCCCCAACTTTCCAGTGAGAATCGTGCAGAGGAATCCTAGATCAGCATGGCACCGAAAGCTCCAGCACCGTCAATGGCGACTCGTCGGAATTCACGACAACAAGCCCCCCCACAGGTCCGATCCTCTTCTCCTCCCTTGGTGCTAGATCTTTTCTAAATTTGGGGCTTGATCCGTGTTCAAAAGGGCTCGGATTGTGCTTCCGAAAGGGTGCGATACGTACTCTTTTTCCCTCCTCTAAAATCCCAATCCGACCACCTCCGGCCGCCCAACCTCCCTATCGCCGGCAACCACCTCAACGGAGGTGGTGGTGGCATTGACTAGACGGAAAGAGGCGTAGGTGGCCGGGAAATCACCCCGGAAAGAAGCCCAGGTCGGGCTGTCGCGCGCCGTCCATTCTTTGGGGACGATGATAGAGAGCCGTCAGATTAATTTTATTTGTTTTTGTTTATATTCATTTCATTCGTCGAACGCAATTGTGAGTTCGTCGAACGGAATCCTGGATCCGTCGAACGCAACTGGTTCGTCGATCGCGTTTTAGTCTTCGTCGATCTGATAGTTGAGTTCGACGAATTGATTTTAGAGTTCGTCGAACAAAATTCATTTCGTCGAACGCAGACTTTATTTAGTCGAACGCATAATTATTCTGTTTTCGTCGAGCGCAGATTTATTTCGTCAAACACAACTTATATAAGATTTCGTCAAACGCAGATTTATTTCGTCGAACGCAGATTTATTTCGTCGAACGTAGCTTATATAAGATTTTGTCGGACGCAGTTC
This sequence comes from Dactylorhiza incarnata, assembly GCA_033032865.1. Lineage (NCBI taxonomy): Eukaryota > Viridiplantae > Streptophyta > Magnoliopsida > Asparagales > Orchidaceae > Dactylorhiza > Dactylorhiza incarnata. The sequence goes on from JAWHQI010000078.1 coordinate 3,027,268, forward strand.
ACAATTCGTTGAGCGCAGTAAACATTTCGTCGAACGCAGAATCCCTTATATAAATAAATGTTTATGTAAATTTCTGTCACATATTTTGCTGTACCTAGATTTAATTATTAAAAATACTTAGGGTCCTCTAATGAAAACGTGGTCAACATCAAAGTTGTAGCCCTTTGAATCTACTTTGTTTTAAAATTGATTTCACCCCAGAAGGAGTACTGTAGCTCCATGTAGAGTCAAAATGGTGGGATTGGTCCCTAGGGTAGGGCAGTCACTCTTTCCTTCATATATTTTTATAGGTAGATGATATAGCCTTGATATTTAAAACCTAGGCTAGATATATACACCCACACAACATACTAAAAGATGGGATTTTTAGGAGAACATTTTTCTGAGGTTTTTGAAATAATTTCATAAATCATATATTAATTAATTAGTTGGTCAAATGACCTCCAATGCCCTCCAAATTTTGGTGGGTGCTCCATAGGATTATGTTATGACCTTGGTAAAAATCTCAGCCCAATTGAGACTGTTTTGAGTGGGTAATTTGTCAACCCAAGTTAGGTCAAATAGGGTCAAAGTTAGGGCATGGTGTTTATCTTGGGATATTGTGGTCAAATCTCGTCACCATGAGGTGAAACCTGGCCCACTGGTTTAGGATCACCTAGAACACCTTCATGAGAGAGATGGGGTGGTGTAGAACCCTAGTTTTATCCCTAGGTATGCATTTAGAACCTTGTGAAGGACATGTGGTCAAAGCTATAGAATGGTCATGGAACTTAGGAGATATGTTCATGGGGTGTAATTATGCCCTAGGGAATTTTGAGAGAATTTTAGGAGAATTTATTCCCCCTAAATTAGGACATAAGCCCTTTAGGAAATTTGCTTATAAAAATTATTTATATGCTCAAAATGTCTTGGATGGAGATAAAACTTTGGTAGTGCCTTTATAATCATGTTTTGGACCTCTGGTAATTTTTGTGTATTCTATTAAATGATTTAACCAGTACTTCATTTACAAGGCACCTATTTTCTCTTAGGCTTAAGAAAAATAACTGAGGGTCCAATACTCTTTGTTAAATTATGCAAATTGGTGATAGGACATTTCTGATCATTAGGAAGCTCTGAGTTTTTTTATATAATTTTTGGAGACTTAAATCAGTAGACTTCTCCACAACTTATCTTATTTGAGGTTTTCTTAAAGTATTTATTTAAGTGAGAAAATGATTTTCATAAATCCTGAAATTTAGTCAGTAGGTTTTTCTGATGAGTACAAGAGTTTGGTAATTTTTCCATAATTTTGGTGTAGATATTTTGGTGGTTCCTTCATAAATCTACAAGTTTGGATAGATGATAAATATTTAAAATAGAGGGCAATTTCTTACTGTACAAACATTATATGATGTATTTACTGTTATTTAGTCATCATAGATTTATCATAATTTTTGTAGAGCCATATCATAAGAATTCCTTATACTTCATGTTCATTTTCATACTTGGCAAATGTTTGGAGAAATTAAAATAAATACTAAATAATTAAGGAAAAATATGATTCTCTGGATTTAGTCTTATAACATCATGATAGATCCCCAGTAATTATCTTGAGTCAGTTGGATGAATATTTGGAGTACCTCTAATTACAAGCTTCATATAGTTAGTTTGGTCTGCATTTAGTAAAACTGTGGAACTTGGGTAACTAGTGGCCTACTAAATGAGAATGGCATGTAGTTGGTGTACATGGTCGGGATGAAGAGATTTAGGTCACCAAAAAGGAGTTGTATATTAAGAGTGCTTGGTGAGTTAAGGGTAAGGTAGTGCTTGGGATTGACGAAGGATCGTCTTTTCCCTAGCGTGTCATAAAGCACTTAGGTTTAACTCAAGTGAAATGATAAGAGGGGTGTTCTTATGGGTAGATACCAACAACACTAAGTGTCTTGAGATGGGAACTTTGGGGTGTCATCCCATTACAGTTCCTAGTACCGTAGCGAGCCCCTTACAAGGTAATCCTCGGGAAGTCCAAGATTAACCATAAGTCATAGGAGTAAGAAGTTGTTATACAAGATTAACTTAATAGTACTCTCACCCACACCCCGTTATCACGAGAATATTAGTCGGTTTGGTCTTACGAGTGGTAGGCTCGGTGGTTGTAGCTGTAGACTAATTAGTCTGGTGAGCTTGTGACTCAGTAGTGTTTGTTGGTACGGACGGGTTGGTCCGGCGAGCCGGTGGCTCGGAAGGTTATTGATGACGGACAGGTTAGCCCCGGGAGTTTATGGCTCGGGATATAGTATAACATGTTTGCATGTGCATGAAGGTGGTGGGTCTTCGGTATTGGACGATCGTTCACAACGACGTCAATATGTTGACTTGGCAAGTGTGGAATTTGCACTTAGCCATAAAAGTCTGGTAGTCCAGCCAGTAAGAGTACGCAGATGCTTAGCGATTTTGCGTTGAGGCGTACGATAGGTCTAGGTAGGGTAGTGTGAATACCAACCTAGAGGTGGGCGAGGCCCAACCCACCGCTTCCATTTGCCACTACGGGAGTATCCTGGGAGTCTTGCTAGCTCCAAAAAGGGGGAACTAAAGGTTTATGCGCATTGAGTCGTAGTGTGTGAGTTGCACTTGTGTGAACATATCATTTAACATCATACCTTGCGTGACATAGCATAAACATTGTATTTCAACCCTACCCCTATCGTATAAGTCGGTTATGGGACTTCTTATACGATAGGCCATGCTAAACGACCCCTTGGTCTATAGGTTTGTATGGGCATTCCTATAAATCAATGGTTACTTTTCTATTATTATTGCCTTTACTTACTGCACTTTACTTACTCTTTACCTGCTCTTACTATGCTTTATTAAATGCTTCGATTATGTATATATATACTTGAGTAGTGGTAGAACTCTTCCTGTAGATTATGCCCCGTCATCTGCTTTTTAATTATACTCCTTGTTGTCCTCCGCTTCATACTTCCCGCTCGGTGCCTAGGAGTCACAGGGGTGGGGGATTGACTTAGTCTTTTTTGACTAACGGTCGGTGGACCATATCATTTTAGGGAATCGAGGAGACACAGCAACACCAGAGGCCGGTGCAGACGGAGGCGGACCAGTCTAGTAGAGGAGCACCAGTCACAGGATCAGAGTGTGATTAGTAGTTAGCTTCCGCGAGTGATCTTGTAGTGAGGTCATGATGTACTGGGCATGAGCCCTTTTTCTTATTATTGTTATATTTGTATTCAGTTAATATAATGTGAACATTTATATTTATATATAGCATGTGATTGTGGACTTGGGTTAATATTTGTTCAAGTGTTCTTTTCTTCTTTGTGATCGATCTGGCCGGAAAAATCGGCGCTTTGTAGTGGCGACCTTCCCGTGCGAGGGTGTCACCGCAAAATGGCGGTTCTGGGCATAAGACCCGGGTTTTTGTAGCAAAAAAAAAATTGGGGTCTTACAAAGTGGTATCAAAGCGGTATCAGAGCAAACCTCGATCCGAAGAAAAGAAGTCCACAAACCCTGGGCCACCCCGTGCAAGCTTAGTTTGAGGACAAACTAGCAGCGGAAGCAGTGGTGTGCCCATACGGGGAAATCACATGAAAAGTCCACTTTTAACTAAATCTTTTTAGCCAAATCTCTTTACGAGTGTCAAGTTTTCTTTGGTAGCCTGCGACGAACCCTGCGCCCAGCAGGGAATACCTCCGGCTACAATGATCTCTTTAGATAGTCCTTTAGTCAACGAGTTAGATTTAACTTTCACTAGGACACGTGACCTACCATGACAATTTATATCATGCCCTAGCCCTGAAATAGACCGTAGGTATGACTTTTGGTGAAGGTATGAGGATACCCAAAGAGGCTAGAGAAAGAGAGATTGATACATAAGCAGAATGGTATGAGACTCATAGACTCAACCCTCGTACCAGTGACATGTTTTCATTGAGATAACCACCATGACAAACACCGAGGGTCGGATAAGAATTCAAGTGCAGAAGAGACCCGTTTGGGATTGGGTGACATATTGACCCTGATAAGGTTGTCGTAAAGGGGACCTTGAAGAGTCTAGTGTATGGAGTACACCAACAAGTCTCAAGATAGAACCCAAGTCTAAGGTTGTGTGCCCTAAGGATTGCTTGCATACTTGGGACGAGTATAACATGGTGATATTGAAGATACTTCGCCCAAAAATAGATAGAGGCTAATCTTTTGTTTATTGGGGCTTACCTTTTTGTTTATTGGGCAAATTGGTTACTGACTTGGGTGCCCCTTAGATCTAATTTAACAATTCCTATGTCGGGAGTAATGACTTTGAAGTCGATCTTATTCAATGTTACTTGGACAAAGATGAGACGGTGTAACAGTATGTTTGGGAATCATGATCTGTAGTAATACCAGGACAATGGATAGACATCACTGATCGAACAACAACTTGACCTTAGTTGAAACATTAGAAATGTAAAGTTGCTAGGTCTGGTTACTTTGGGATGTAGATACCATTCTGGAAGTTGGGAACCGAAATTAGGTCGAGCAAGCTTTAATTATAATTGGAAGTTCTTGTGGTTTGGGGCATTCAAAAGTGATCAACTAATGATTTATTAAAAATCACGCCCTGTCATGGTGGAAAATTTTAACTATAATAATAACCCTTATACCTTGGGAGCTATGATGATGAATAACCCGAGATCCCAGGTGGGGACTTATTGGAATTAGAATATAGCGTTTGAGTTTACTATGATAAGATCGATCTAAGTTTATCTTACCTTGGACCATTTGAAAGTGATCAAGACTAGCATAAGTTGAAGTGATAGAAAATTTGGTGAAATAAATGAGATGATATTTCCGTGATGGAATGGACTTATAAAAAAAAAATCTTAGGGTTTCAAAAGATTTTACTCGTATAGGGAGTCATCTTACCATTATGATTGGTTAATATGTACTCATAAAGGTTGACAAGTGCACCCCCATTAAAATTTAAGGATGATTAGGATGCCTGACGATCTGATTAGTTCCATCAGTAGTAAGAACTGGAAAAGTTGTAGAGTAGAGATGAGTGATTACTCGGACGTACCTGAAGGAGTAAGAATTTGAACATGTGAAGAAAACTTTAGAGGCATAAGAATCTGCCCAGGATAGAGTGGAAGTTCGAGGATATAATTATGGATTTCATAAACAGGTTACCACATCCCCACTCCGGGCAAATGTTTGTTTGGAACATTGAGGATAGATTGACCAAGGTAGCTAGGTCACCTCGGACAGGATAGATGATACAATGGTGCGAGTCTTGCGGCGCAAGAAGATTCTGTAGGTAAAAATCATGTTGTAAAATTATGGACAGTAGGAGCACACCTGGGAGCCACTAGGACTGGTGTGGCAGAGATAGTCGGTGCTCTTCGAGCCAGGAATAACTTCAATTCTTAGGGGATGTTTCGTTCAGTCACTCTCGGTGATAACCCCGCAAACATAACCTGAATTTCTAGGACGAAATTATTCTTTTTGTTTATTGGGATTTGTAACATCCCCCAAACAGTTAGACCCCTAAGTTGGTTTTGTCATGACCAGGGCTCCGTTTGGGGGGACTTATTTTCACCGGTCAAGCGGTTACGACCGCATGAACCGGACCTTAATTAGGGTCCGGTTCATGCGGTCGTAACCGCTTGACCGGTGAAAATAAGTCCCCCCAAACGGAGCCTAGGTCATGACAAAACCATAGGAAGAGCCCAAGACCATGAGAGCTTAGGTGAGAACGAGAAAACCCAAGTGGTCTGCAAAAAGCAATTTTCAGCTACCAAGCCTAGGGTTGGACTTTAGGGCCCCACCTTGAACCTTGACCCCACCATAGCATCCCTAACCCATTAGGGGTCTCCTTGGAGCCCCAGACACCCATTGGGGTCAACCTAAGAGGCCAATTTGACTAAAGTCAACCTTAACCCTAATTTGGTCAAAGTGTCCTAATAAGGGGCAATTCACCCTAACCTTGCCAAATTGACCCTACCTATACCTTCCTAACCCTTAAGGGAAGCCAATGGATCCCAAGCCACCCTTTGGGGTCAACCCAATTGGTCAATTTGACCAAAGTCAACTCAAGCTTAATTTAGGTCAAATTACCCCAATTTAACCTAATCTAGCCCAACCCATTTGGGCTAGGCCCAACTAAAGAGATCCACCATGTACTGTGCCTGCTCATTACTGAAATTACCACTTAAGTTCTGTAATTGGTGATTAGGAGAGAGAAATTGGAGGTCTTCCCCAAATCGGAAAGAGAAAGAGAGCATTCATGGAGATTAAATGCAATTGATCATTCGATCCCTCCCCAATTGATGAGCATTCACCTTTCCCCAGCAGTTACAAATAAATTCTAGAGTTTTCTATGACCAGAGGGGCTGAATTAAAGGAAAAATTAGGCGTAACCGAAATCTGGGTAATGGCCATTAATGGCTTTTAGGAATAAAGCCATCCTAAGCCCGAATTGAAACCCCTATTTCCTTCAGTGCTCAGAGAGGAAGAGATCCCCCAACTTTCCAGTGAGAATCGTGTAGAGGAATCCTAGATCGGCATGGCACAGAAAGCTCTAGCACCGTCAATGGCGACTCGTCGGAATTCACGACAACAAGCCCCCACACAAGTCCGATCCTCTTCTCCTCCATTGGTGCTAGATCTTTTCTAAATTTGGGGCTTAATCCGTGTTCAAAAGGGCTCGGATTGTGCTTCCAAAAGGGTGCAATACATACTCTTTTTTCCTCCTCTAAAATCCCGATCCGACCACCTCCAGCCAGCCAACCACCCCTATCGCCGGCCACCACCTCAACGGAGGTGGTGGTGGCATTGGCTGGCCGGAAAGAGGCGTAGGTGGCCGGGAAATCACCCTACAAAGAAGCCCAGGTCGGGCTGTCGCGCGCTGTCCATTCCTTGAGGACGATGATAGAGAGCCATCAGATTAGTTTTATTTGTTTTCGTTTATATTCATTTCATTCGTCGAACGCAATTGTGAGTTCGTCGAACGAAATCCTGGATCCGTCAAACGCAACTAGTTCATCGATCGCATTTTAGTCTTCGTCGCTCTGATAGTTGAGTTCGACAAACTGATTTTAGAGTTCGTCGAACGGAATTCATTTCGTCGAACGCAGACTTTATTTAGTCGAACGCAGAATTATTCTGTTTTCGTCGAGCGCAGATTTATTTCGTCGAACACAGCTTATATAAGATTTCGTCGAACGCAGATTTATTTTGTCGAACACAGCCAGTATAAGATTTCGTCGGACGCAGTTCACAATTCGTCGAGCGCAGTAAACATTTCGTCGAACGCAGAATCCCTTATATAAATAAATGTTTATGTAAATTTCTGTCACATATTTTGCTGTAGCTAGATTTAATTATTAAAAATACTTAGGGTCCTCTGATGAAAAAGTGGTCAACATTAAAGTTGTAGCCCTTGGAATCTACTGTTTTTTAAAATTGATTTCACCCCAGAAGGAGTACTGTAGCTCCCTGTAGAGTCAAAATGGTGGGACTGGTCCCTAGGGTAGGGCAGTCACTTTTTCCTTCATATCTTTTTATAGGTAGATGCTATAGCCTTGATATTTAAAACCTAGGCTAGTTATATACACCCACACAACATACTAAAAGATGGGATTTTTAGGAGAACCTTTTTTTAAGGTTTTTGAGATAATTTCATAAATCATATATTAATTAATTAGTGGGTCAAATGACCTCCAATGCCCTCCAAATTTTGGTGGGTGCTCCATAGGATTATGTTATGACCTTGGTAAAAATCTCAGCCCAATTGGGACTGTTTTGAGTGGGTAATTTGTCAACCCAAGTCAGGTCAAATAGGGTCAAAGTTAGGGCATGGTGTTTATCTTGGGATATTGTGGTCAAATCTCGTCACCGTGAGGTGAAACCTGGCCCACTGGTTTAGGATCACCTAGAACACCTTCATGAGAGAGATGGGGTGGTGTAGAGGTGTTAAGCCTTAGAACCCTAGTTTTATCCCTAGGTATGCATTTAGAACCTTGTGAAGGACATGTGGCCAAAAGCTATAGAATGGTCATGGAACTTAGGAGATATGTTCATGGGGTGTAATTATGCCCTAGGGAATTTTGAGAGAATTTTAGGAGAATTTATTCCCCCTAAATTAGGACATAAGCCCTTTAGGAAATCTGCTTATAACAATTATTTATATGCTCAAAATGTCTTGGATGGAGATAAAACTTTGGTAGTGCCTTTATAATCATGTTTTGGACCTCTGGTAATTTTTGTGTATTCTATTAAATGATTTAACCAGTACTTCATTTACAAGGCACCTATTTTTTCTTAGGCTTAAGAAAAATAACCGAGGGTCCAATACTCTTTGTTATGTGCAAATTGGTGATTGGACATTTCTGATCATTAGGAAGCTCTGAGTTTTTTATATAATTTTTGGAGACTTAAATCAGTAGGCTACTCCACAACTTATCTTATTTGAGGTTTTCTTAAAGTATTTATTTATTTGAGAAAATGATTTCCATAAATCTTGAAATTTAGTCAGTAGACTTTTCTGATGAGTACAAGAGTTTGGTTATTTTCCCATAATTTTGGTGTAGATATTTTGGTGGTTCCTTCATAAATCTACAAGTTTGGATAGATGATAAATATTTAAAATAGAGGGCAATTTCTTACTGTAAAAACATGATATGATGTATTTACTGTTATTTAGTCATCATAGATTTATTATAATTTTTGTATAGCCATATCATAAGAATTCCTTATACCTCATGTTCATTTTCATACTTGGCAAATGTTTGGAGAAATTAAAATAAATATTAAATAATTAAGGAAAAATATGATTATCTGGATTTAGTCTTATAACATCATGATAGATCCCCAGTAATTATCTTGAGTCAGTTGGATGAATATTTGGAGTACCTCTAATTACAAGCTTCATATAGTTAGTTTTGTCTGCGTTTAGTAAAACTGTGGAACTTGGGTAACTAGTGGCCTACTAAGTGGGAATGGCATGTAGTTGGTGTACATGGTCAGGATAAAGAGATTTAGGTCACCAAAAAGGAGTTGTATATTAAGAGTGCTTGGTGAGTTAAGGGTAAGGTAGTGCTTGGGATTGACGAAGGATCGTCTTTTCCCTAGCGTGTCATAAAGCACTTAGGTTTAACTCAAGTGAAATGATAACAGGGGTGCTCTTATGGGTAGATACCAACAACACTAAGTGTCTTGAGAAGGGAACTTTGTGGTGTCATCCCATTACAGTTCCTAGTACCGTAGCAAGCCCCTTACATGGTAATCCTCGGGAAGTCCAAGATTAACCATAAGTCATAGGAGTAAGAAGTTGTTATACAAGATTAACTTAATAATACTCTCACCCACACCCTGTTATCACGGGAATATTAGTCGGTTTGGTCTTACAAGCGATAGGCTCGGTGGTTGTAGCAGTAGACTATTTAGTCTGGTGAGCTTGTGATTAAGTAGTGTTTGTTGGTACGGACGGGTTGGTCCGGCGAGCCGGTGGCTCGGAAGGTTATTAATGACGGGCAGGTTAGCCCGGGGAGTTTATGGCTCGGGATATAGTAGAACATATTTGCATGTGCATGAAGGTGGTGGGTCTTCGGTATTGGACGGTCGTTCACACCGACGTCAATATATTGACTCGGCAAGTGTGGAATTTGCACTTAGCCATAAAAGTCTGGTGGTCCAACCAGTAAGAGTACGCAGATGCTCCGCAGTTTTGCGTTGAGGCGTACGATAGGTCTAGGTAGGGTAGTGTGAATACCAACCTAGAGGTGGGCGAGGCCCAACCCACCACTTCCGTTTGTCACTACGGGAGTATCCTGGGAGTCTTGCTAGCTCCAAAAAGGGGAAACTAAGGGTCTATGCGCATTGAGTCGTAGTGTGTTAGTTGCACTTGTGTGAACATAACATTTAACATCATACATTGCATAACATAGCATAAACATTGCATTTTACCCTACCCCTATCGTATAAGTCGTTTATTGGACTTCTTATACGTTAGGCCATGCTAAACGACCCCTTGGTCTATAGGTTTGTATGGGCATTCCTATAAATCAATGTTACTTTTCTATTATTATTGCCTTTACTTACTGCACTTTACTTACTCTTTACCTGCTCTTACTATGATTTATTAACTGCTTCGATTATGTATATATATACTTGAGTAGTGGTAGAACTTTTCCTGTAGATTATGCCCCGTCATCTGCTTTTTGATTATACCCCTTGTTATCCTCCGCTTCATCCTTCCGGCTCGGTGTCTAGGAGTCACAGGGGTGGGGGATTGGCTTAGTCTTTTTTGACTAACGGTCAGTGGACCATATCTGTTGAAGCCAAGCAGTCTCGAAGGATTGAAGCCGCGCGATCTGAAGCCAGCGGTCTGTGCGGTCTCCAATAATCAGACCGCGGCTTCTCCTCTGATGTACCAGATCGCGCCGGATAAAGATGGGTTGAAGCTGCGCGGTCTCGAGTCAGCGGTCTGTGCGGTCTCCCAGAATCAGACCGCTTCTCCTCCTCAGATATGCAAGGTCGCATCTTGTGAAGGTCAGCATCATTCCGCCTCTCCAAGCGGTCTAGAGCCAGCAGTCTCAGCGGTCTCCAAGTACAAGACTGCCGGTTCATCTCGAATATACCAGACCGCTTCTTATGGAGAAAAGCGGTCTGGCTCTCCCGGTCTCTCCCTTATGGGGGAGTGTTCGCCAGATCGATCTAACCGTCCGACGGTCTCCTCTGTCACACGACCTTCCTCCTGTCGTGTGACCGCCCAATCTCACTCCAGATCGCAGAGGTCGCTGCGGTCTCAATATTCCTGATCGCCTAAACCACCCAGCTCTCTTGTGTTCTGTGTATTTATATTTAGTCCCATATCGTATATTTGTATTTTACTGTTTCCCTCCTAGTCTATATAAAGGAGGCAATACACTTATAATACTCAGTTTTTTGGAAATAAAATTTCTGTTATTTTCAAGTTCTCACATGGTATCAGAGGAATCGATCTCTTCGACCAGACTCTTTTTCTCCTGACCGCATGATTCGTGCGATCTCCTCTCTTCCTATTGACCGGTCTCTCTTTCCCTCCTCCTGTCCGCGCGATCTCCCTTATATCCACGAGACCGCGCGATCTCTCTTCTCATGGGTACCCCTTCTGTGAATGTTACCCCCCCCCCCCCACTGCCCACTCCTGTGGCTACTTCTACCTCTTCCTCGGGTAACCTTGGCACCACATCCAAGATCACTGGAGCTAATTATCCTGATTGGAGTGTCTCCTTCACCTTTCTCTTACGCTCTCAACGCAAACGCCACCATCTCACCGATGATCCTCCTCCCACAGGATCTGCTACCTTTGATGATTGGGATGCTAGTGATGCTCTTGTTTGCACCTGGCTTGCTAACAGTCTCTTTGATGAGTGTCTTCCTATCATTCGTCATGATGAGACAGTCAAGGTAGCATGGAAGCATCTTGCGGCCCTTTACTCCAAAGGCGCCAAAACCTCCCGCATTTACACCTTGTATGCTGATCTCTTTGCCCGCCCAACCATGGATCCCACAACAGCATATCAAGCTGTTCAAGCCCTTGGGGATGAACTCCTTCAGCATCGCCCCTTCTCTGCTGATCTTGTTGAACATCATAAACACTTCCAAGAGCTCCTGGTTGTGTGTTACCTTCTCCATCTTTCAGAGTCCTATGATATGATACGATAACAAATCCTTGGAGAAGCTGAATCTCTAACTCTTGATGCCACCGCTGCTCGGGTCTCTGCTGTTACCTCCCTTCTCCAACGACCCTTGTTGTTTTCCCCTCCTCCTCAAGAGAGCTTTGCTCACCGGGCTGAACGTGGTCACCCCGGTGGCCGTGGTGGATCTCTTGGTGGCCGTAGACCTCCGCGGTACATCTGTTCTCATTGTGGTTGGAAGGGTCACACAATTGATCGTTGCTATCTCAAGCATCCTCACCTTCGCCCTATGGCTGCTGCTTCTCAACCGGATACTAGATCACCGTCTGCTTATGTTGCTACCTCCTCAGGTAGCGTGCACGTGGTTACTGAAGGTAAATGGCTTATTGATTCTGGAGCAACAAATCATATGACAGGGAACCCTCACCTTTTCTCCCAGTTACTAGAGCACAAGAATTTACCTCCAGTTCTAACCGCAGATGGTTTTCCCTCACATGTGTGTGGGACTGGAATAGTTCAAGTCACTCCGACTATCTCTCTTCAGAACACTCTTTATGTGCCTACTTTTCCATGCAACTTACTATCAGTCAAGGCACTCTCTCAACAATTACAATGCTCTATTATGTTTACTCCGACTAATTGTTATTTTCAGGATCTTCATACGAAGGAGACAGTTGCTACTAGGACTGAGAGTGGAGGCCTCCACTTCCTTGACGTTCTTGCTGCTCACTCTGCTTCTACCGTCTCTGATTCTCTCCATCAATGGCACCTCCGTCTTGGTCACCCTCCACCTCGGCTGCTGTATCAACTTCTACCTCACCTCACCAGAGATACCTCTCCTCTCAACTGTGAAGCTTGTCAACTAGGAAAGCACCATCGGGCTTCCTACCCTGCCAAACATGAACGTAGCTCGACTTGTCCCTTTGATCTCCTCCACTCGGACATCTGTGGTCCTTCTCCTACCAAGACTGTAGGTGGGAGTAGTTTGTATTTCGTTACTTTTATTGATGACTTCTCGATGTACTTTGGTGTATCTGTTAAAAGAACGCTCAGAACTTTTTTCTGTTTTCAAAACTTTCTAAAATGAAATTTCCACTCAGTTTGGAGTATCTATCAAGGCTATTCGCACTGATAATGCTAAAGAGTATGTTTCTCATCAATTTTCTGAGTTTTGCATGAATCATGGTCTTATTCATCAGACTAGTTGTCCTTATACTTCTCAACAAAATGGGATCGCGGAACGTAAGAATCGTCACCTCCTTGACATGGCTCGCACCTTACTCTTCCAGATGAATATGCCCAAAACCTATTGGGGTCATGCCATCCTCATCTCTTGCTATCTCATTAACCGCATTCCCTCCACCCTTCTTCAAGGCTCCACCCCCTTCTCTTTACTATATCCCACCTCACAACCCTTCTCATTACCTCTCAAGGTGTTCGGTTGTACTGCGTTTGTCCACACTCCTTCCCTAGGTCGGGACAAACTCTCTCCTCGGGCAGTTAAATGCATCTTTGTTGGTTATTCTCCAACTCAGAAAGGGCACCGATGCTATGATCCCCTTCTTCGCAAACAATATATTTCCTCTGATGTCAACTTCTTTGAAACTGTTCCATACTTTTCTAACTCTTCCACCAAGCTGCCTCCTGCGCCTAGTCCAACAACACCGCTCATTTACTCTCCACCACCACCACCTACTCTCCCAACTCCACCACCTCTTTCTTTCCCTCCACCACCTCCAGCATCTCCTTCCACCTGTCCTCCTACTCCGGGGCCTTCTCTCCCGACTCTTGGGCCAGCACTATCTTCTTCCGATGATGACTCTCCTGCAGATACAGTTACCACTGAAGACCTCCCTATTGCTCTTCGAAAGGGAGTTCGCTCATGTACGCAACATTCTATTCACGATGTTGTAACTTATGCTCAACTTACCCCTTCTGCTAGGGCATTTGATATTGCTATTATAGATACTGCCACCCCAACCAGTTATTAGGAGGCTCTTGCCATCCCATAGTGGAAGGCTGCCATGGATGATGAAATCTCCGCCCTTCAGGACCGTGGCACTTGGACTCTTGTTCCTCCACCTATTGGGATAGATGTTGTTGGGTGTAGATGGGTCTTTGTGATAAAATATCATGCTGATGGCTTTGTTGACCGCTACAAAGCTCGCTTGGTTGCCAAAGGTTTTACTCAGACATATGGAGTAGACTTCTTTGACACATTCTCACCTGTCGCTTGTCTTACAACCATCAGGGTCCTCTTCTCTGTGGCCGTCAACAAAGGTTGGAAACTCTCTCAATTGGATGTCAAGAATGCCTTTCTCTATGGTGATCTTCAAGAGGTTGTTTTCATGGAGCAACTGATGTGCGAATCTTAGCACACCGCTATAGGCGGTAGCTCGACTGCGACACGAAACGGCAGTGTACCGATCGTTCAAGTAATATAAAATGAGGAGTAATCCCCGATTATCGAACCTCGAAGGAACACAGTAAGGTGGAGTTTATTATCGAGGAAGGACTTGAGATTGAAGTCCTTGAGTCGGATGGAATGCGGAAACGGGGGTGGTTTGGCTTTTGGAAAATAAAATAAAACAACTACAACTACTCCTATGCAATGCCGCTATGCAGTGCTTCGCTTGGCGGGATGGAGACTAGGCAGGCCTTGAGTGCGCTGCATCGCAAGGGCGGATGGATGAGTAGGCAAACGGAATCGAACTATGCAGGCCTTGAGCGCGCTGCTTCGTTAAGCGGGATGGATTACACGGGCCGCTATGCCACGCTTCGCTAGGCGGATGGAAGAGTAGGCATACGGATGAGGGTCGCAAGCACTTCGTCGACAAGCACGCCACTAACAATTGCTAGTGTGGCATACGAACGTGACGGCGCGATGGAGAATGGAATGGGGCGCACCTCAAGCAACTCAAACAGTAAAATATTTCACATAGACATGAAATGTATAGAAATGCAAATAAAGTTAAGTGCTACTTCATCAAAATGTTAGCTCTTGCTACATATACATCAATAAGAAAAGAACAAGGCAAGAAATCGACCGAATCCGAAGGCTCATTGTAGATTCACGGTTGGAATCGCCGGGTTGTCAATCCGCGTCCAAGCTCGGTCCGCAACTACGTCCGGGGTAGAGAGAGCTGTCACTACTCTCCAATGAGCCCGTCTTCTTCGTGTCACGATCCGGTAGAGGTTGCAAACTTCCTCTTGCTTGATGGCAGCTAGATATTCCTTTAAAGCGCTAGGATGAAGGAGGAGGCTGAGAGGAAGCTCCGGATCAAGAATGGCGTGAAGAACAAGCCCGGAGCACCTCCCGATGGTGGGCGGCGATGGAGGGGCGAAATCGGGTGCTCTGGAGCAGGAAACGGCGGACTGGCGGAAGAAAATGCGGCAGATCCAACCTAATTCGCGAGCAGGAATATTTATAGGCGCTAGAATAAACAGTGCGCACGGTCATTGGCGCACGACCAGTGGTCGTGCGCGCTGGAGTTCTGTGATCGTGCGCCTGCCTGGGTGGAGCCTGCAATGTAAGAAATTTATAAAATACCATGTTTGCACGACCAGTGGCGCACGACCGGTGGTCGTGCGCACTATCGTAGGTGGTCGTGCGCACTGGTCGAAACAGAACTCATAAAATTGATGTTAAGTGCGCACGATCAGCGGCGCACGACCAGTGGTCGTGCGCAATAGAACCAGTGATCGTGCACAGTGTTCCTGTACAGAATTGTACCGGGAACACCTGCACGACTCCTGTTCCAGCATACAACACCAATCCAGCCACTAAAGGTGGCACTTAACAATGCATGAAAACTAATAACGAAGATAAACAAGAAATAACACCAAAACGGGCCTAGAAGTGCACATAGCATGGAATAACAAATATGAGCGAAAACATGCCTAAAATGAAGTGCATAGACTAGAAAATCGGCCTAGATGAGTCCATAAATGTGTATATATTTGGGACTCATCACACCCCCAGACTTAACTGTTTGCGCGTCCCGAGCAAACCATCTCTCGTGGACAGGAAAAACATAAGCTGGCGAAGAAATTATCAAGCGGAGTACCATGCGAAGTCGCATGCTCATGTGCGTAGAAGTACAGTAGACAAAATTTCTAATTATACATATTAGTTTATACTTTTCTAGGGGCGTATTTATATATTGCATTTACTCAAAAAGTGAATCACGGTGAATCATAAGGTCGTACATAGGAAGAAAGTAAACTAAGCGCTGAGGCGAGCATTGCCAAAGATCGGGGCTCGAGACAACTCCATTGAAATCCGTCAATGTCGGTGACCATAAGCTTGCCCGTTCGCACTCTCTCCAGGGCACTGGTTTGACTCAAATGCGTGAATCAATATGACTTAAGGTTTTAGATGAGGCTTGGGTTTAGGTGAGGTAAACAAATATAAACATGAAGGCTTAGAACACAAAAACCCAAATGAGCAAATGCATAACATTATCCAAGTAGCCATAAAACACGCGGATGCACCACACCCCCAGACTTAGACTTAACAACATGGGTGTGTGCACCGCCTACTCCCAAACATATATTTGTACACAAAATTTTCATTAAAGCTCATATCGTTTTCTTTTATTTTCACTTCTTTTCTTTCTCTCATTTTCTTCTTTTCTTTTCTTATCATTTTCAGCAGCTAAACAATAAAACACATCCACATCTTCACAAACATATCACCAAATCAACAACCCAACTCATGAAAATAATAAACAGCTAAAGCTCAGATTTGGGTGTGCGACTAGGATTGGCATTTAGGCTTTGGTGAGACAATAGTGGGGATGAATCAAAGAAAGGGTAGGCACAACTGGGCTGACGAGGATAAAGCGATAGGAGTGGGCACAAAGGCTCAACCGGGCCAAAATGATGGCCTATATCACATTCACGCAATTGAATAACCGTATACCCATGCTTCAAGAATCGCTTGGGGCAAGTTCTAGCCACCGAGAAAGATAATCCTTCCTCCCGACTCGAGCAATATGAGGCTAGCAAACGTCTACACACATTCCTATGCTACCGTTTGATTCACACCGGATTCACCAATTTTGAGTAGAGTAAACAATATTTATGCTAATAGAAAAAAAATATAAACTAAAAGCGTAAAAAGAAATTGAATCTACACGAATTTCTAAACGCGACATGAGCACTCGACTAGGAGCACTACAGGAGTCAACATTTTACTCCGCCTCATAATCCTAAGCCAGCACAATGATTTCCAAATCACACAAAAAGACAAATTCAACTCGCGACGTGCCAACAACTAAGCGCGCTCAAGTGGGTGTTGTGGTGTGCAATGGAAATAAACAAAACATTTTAAATGAAATCTTCTAGTATGCAGTGAAATAGTGCACGTGAGCGGGTAAACAAAACTACTCTCCCCCAGACTTAAACTAAACAATCCGCATAATATATGACAGGAAAATCAAAATAGGGCTAGGGGAAGAGAGTACCCAATGCTCAACAAGTGAGCATACCAGAAGATTGGCGATTAACTCTAGACCAAGCTGCAGCACCCAACCAGAAGAATACCTGCAGGGGTCAGCTCCGCAAAAATAGAAGAAGAAGATAAACTAAAATAAACTACAGCTAACTAAGCAGGATTGAATAAAATGAAATGCATGAGAAAGTAAGATAACTACTGGGGTTATTGTCATCCCAGCACGACTTATTCAGGTTTTGTACAGTTCTAGCTTATAGGCCTATGAAAAAGAAAATGCACAGGTAACTGTTCTAATATGCGCATCGGTAGCGGGTACCGATACGGAGACAGAGCAGTCACCCATCTACTTAAATATAGATACCTGCTCCTCACAGGTAGAGGGAAAAGAAAGTAAGAAGAGGAGGAGGCCTGGTCCTCACTCATCTCACCAAAACTATCCTTGCCCAGCAAGGTATCATCTCCAGGGAGGCAGTAGGAGGAGAAGGCAATAAGTGGGGCTTCCTCTACGGAGGAGGGATCAACCTCCTCACGTGAGAGGATACACTCATCATTGACTTGAGCAAAGTGCTCCAAGTCCTCCTGAAGTACCTGTGAAGACTCAACCTGCACAGGCTTAGATAGAGAAAGGGGATTAAGAGATAAAAAAGAAGAAGAACATGAATAAAAATCAATCGGGGGAGTGATCCCGGTCTCACTCCCGGCAAGATCCAAGGATAGATCTCTATCATCATCGTAAGTATCAAAGCGAGGGGAACCCAAGAACTCAAGGGCCTCAGTGGTGGTTTGGACCTCCTCGTCCCATGAAGAAGTGCAAACCTCCTCATCAGAGAGAGTATCCTCCTCATCCCACCGAGGTGCACCATCGTGTTCAAAGTATTCATTCTCCCCTTCGGGGAAAATAAACTCCTCATCCCACTTTGTAGCATCCTCCGAGTCAGAAGCATCACCCCACTCCTTCACTTCGATAGGATCATAAAGAATGTGTGTAGAAAAATCATGCAAAGAAACTGGAGGAACATCAGAATCAGAAAGTAGAATATCAGGTTCCTCCGCAAAAAGATCTGCTAATGCCTCCCCGATGGAAAGAATACTTTCCAAATCCCACTCAGGAGCATCTAGGAGCTCCCATTCCTCTCCTTGTTGGCCAACAGATGAGTGATCATCATCACTAGGAGTGAAGCCATACATAGGGAGTGAGGAGTCCATGCATGAAATAAGATCGGGGGCAGATGGCACGATTGCCTCCATGGGTAAAGAATGAGTGATAGGGACAATGTTGTCATGAGTGGAGGAGCGGCGGTCAGGATTGAAAAGACTAGGGCAGTCCTTCAATTCATGACCCTCTCCTCGACACAACAAGCATACAACGTTCCTACACTACCTAACATTTAACTCATTCATTTGGTCTATATAATAGACCATCTTGTCGTAAGTGCTAGGAGAAATGTCCCATGATGACATATTTGACAATTAAAGCAGATATAACGAGACTAAAATTCTTTGCAAGAAAATTTACACAAACTAATAAAAATTCTTGGATTAAACTTGCCTAAAACTTTAAAATAAGAGGGAAAGAAATAATAACAAGCGGTAAATAAGTAAAAAGCAAACAAAAATAATAAGGCGGCTATACACACTGGAAGAAACTTCTCTCTCTCAGCTCTCCCTCTCAAGAAAACTCACACGTCTGTGTTCCCCGACAACGGCGCCAAAAACTTGATGCGCGAATCTTAGCACACCGCTATAGGCGGTAGCTCGACTGCGACACGAAACAGCAGTGTACCGATCGTTCAAGTAATATAAAACGAGGAGTAATCCCCGAGTATCGAATATCGAAGGAACACAGCAAGGTGGAGTTTATTATCGAGGAAGGACTTGAGATTGAAGTCCTTGAGTCGGATGGAATGCGGAAACGGGGTGGTTTGGCTTTTGGAAATTAAAAGAAAACAACTACAACTACTCCTATGCAATGCCGCTATGCAGTGCTTCGCTTGGCGGGATGGAGACTAGGCAGGCCTTGAGCGCGCTGCGTCGCAAGGGCGGATGGACGAGTAGGCAAACAGAATCGAACTATGCAGGCCTTGAGCGCGCTGCTTCGTTAAGCGGGATGGATTACACGGGCCGCTATGCCACGCTTCGCTAGGCAGATGGAAGAGTAGGCATACAGATGAGGGTCGCAAGCACCTCATCGACAAGCACTCCACTAGCAATTGCTAGTGCGCCACACGAACGTGACGGCGGGATAGAGGATGGAATGGGGCGCACCTCAAGCAACTCAAACAGTAAAATATTTCACATAGACATGAAATGTATAGAAATGCAAATAAAGTTAAGTGCTACTTCATCAAAATGTTAGCTCTAGCTACATATACATCAATAAGAAAAGAACAAGGCAAGAAATCGACCGAATCCGAAGGCTCGTTGTAGATTCACGGTTGGAATCGCCGGGTTGTCAATCCGCGTCCAAGCTCGGTCCGCAACTACGTCCGGGGTAGAGAGAGCTGTCACTACTCTCCAATGAGCCCGTCTTCTTCGTGTCACGATCCGGTAGAGGTTGCAAACTTCCTCTTGCTTGATGGCGATGGCGGCTAGATCTTCCTTTAAAGCGCTAGGATGAAGGAGGAGGCCGAGAGGAAGCTCCGGCTCAAGAATGGCGTGAAGAACAAGCCCGGAGCACCTCCCGATGGTGGGCGGCGATGGAGGGGCGAAATCGGGTGCTCTGGAGCAGGAAACGGCGGACTGGCGGAAGAAAATGCGGCGGATCCAACCTAATTCGCGAGCAGGAATATTTATAGGCGCTGGAATAAACAGTGCGCACGGTCATTGGCGCACGACCAGTGGTCGTGTGCACTGGAGTTCTGTGATCGTGCGCCTGCCTAGGTGGAGCCTGCAATGTAAGAAATTTATAAAATACCATGTTCGCACGACCAGTGGCGCACGAACAGTGGTCGTGCGCACTATCGTAGGTGGTCGTGCGCACTGGTCGAAACAGAACTCATAAAATTGATGTTAAGTGCGCACGATCAGCGGCGCATGACCAGTGGTCGTGCGCAATAGAACCAGTGATCGTGCGCAGTGTTCCTATACAGAATTGTACCGGGAACACCTGCACAACTCCTGTTCCAGCATACAACACCAATCCAGCCACTGAAGGTGGCACTTAACAATGCATGAAAACTAATAACGAAGATAAACAAGAAATAACACCAAAACGGGCCTAGAAGTGCACATAGCATGGATAACAAATATGAGCGAAAACATGCCTAAAATGAAGTGCATAGACTAGAAAATCGGCCCAGATGAGTCCATAAATGTGTATATATTTGGGACTCATCAACAACCTCCAGGGTATGTTGCTCCGGGGGAGACTCATGTATGTAAGCTAAAGAAGGCCATCTATGGTCTTAAGCAAAGTCCTCGCGCCTGGTTCAAAAAATTTAATGAAGTTATCAAGATCATTGGATTTGTCCGTAGTTCTGGGAATCACTCTCTCTTCATTCGCAAGACATCTCATGGAATGGTTGTTCTGGCTGTATACGTTGATGACATCCTTCTCACAGGTGATGATGTTGAAGGTGTCTCCCTTACAAAGAAACATCTCCTCCAACACTTTGTGACCAAAGATATGGGGACTCCCAAGTATTTTCTGGGCATTGAAATCTCAAGGAAGCATAGCTCCATTGTTCTCTCACAACGGAAGTATGCTATTGACCTTCTAAAGGAAATAGGTCTTCTGGGTGCTAAACCTTCTAAATATCTAATGGCAATTGGAGACGACAAACTCTGGACTGACAACTCTCCTCCTCGACTTGATAGCACTAGATATCGTCGTCTTGTAGGCAAGCTCATCTACCTAACTGTAACAAGACCTGATATCTGCTATGCTGTTGGGAAGGTCAGCCAATTCATGCAAGCTCTGAAGGAATGTCATCTTCAAGCTGCTTTAAAGATATTAGAATACGTTAAGGGATCTCCAGGGAAGGGACTTATGTTCCAAAGGAACAACCATCTCAAGATAGAAGCCTATTCAGATGCTAGCTACGTTGATGATAAAGGAGACAGGAAATCCACATCTGGGTTCTGTACCTTCGTGGGAGGAAATCTGGTGAGCTGGAAGAGCAGGAAACAAGCAGTAGTATCCAGATCAAGTGATGAGGCTGAGTACAGGAGCATGGCCCAAACTACATGCGAGTTGAAATGGTTACGAACTCTCCTTCTAGTCTTAGGAGAAGTTTACAATCATCCATTGCCAATGTTCTGTGACAACAAAGCTGTAATCTATATATCTCAGAACCCAGTCTTTCATGAGAGAACCAAACACATTGAAGTGGACTGTCATTTCATCAGAGAAGAAATCTTGAAGAAACAAATCTGCACTCCCTTCGTAACTTCGGATAAAGAGCTGGCTGATATCTTCACCAAAACTATATCTTCATCCTTCTCCGATGTGTGTAACAAGCTAGGCATGATTGATATATATGCTCTAGCTTGTGGGGGAGTGTTGAAGCCAAGCGGTCTCGAAGGATTGAAGCCGCGCGATTTGAAGCCAGCGGTCTGTGCGGTCTCCAATAATCAGACCGCGACTTCTCCTCTGATGTACCAAATCGCGCCAGATAAAGATGGGTTGAAGCTGCGCGGTCTCGAGTCAGCGGTCTGTGCAGTCTCCCTGAATCAGACCGCTGCTCCTCCTCAGATATATGAGGTCGCGTCTTGTGAAGGTCAGCATCATTCCGCCTCTCCAAGCGGTGTAGAGCCAGCGGTCTCAGCGGTCTCCAAGAACAAGACTGCCGGTTCATCTCAGATATACCAGATCGCTTCTTATGGAGAAAAGTGGTCTGGCTCTCCCGGTCTCTCCCTTATAGGGGAGTGTTCGCCAGATCGATCTAACCGCCCGACGATCTCCTCTGTCACACGACCTTCCTCCTGTCGTGTGACCGCCCAATCTCACTCCAGATCGTAGAGGTCACTGCGGTCTCAATATTCCTGATCGCTCAGACCGCCCAGCTCTCTTGTGTTCTGTGTATTTGTATTTAGTCCCACATCGTATATTTGTATTTTACTGTTTCCCTCCTAGTCTATATAAAGGAGGCAATACACTTGTAATACTCAGATTTTTGGAAATAAAAATTTCTGTTATTTTCAAGTTCTCACAATATCATTTTAGGGGATCGAGGAGACACAACAATACCAGAGGCCGGTGCAGACGGAGGCGGACCAGTCTTGTACAGGAGCACCAGTCACAGGATTAGAGAGTGATTAGTAGTTAGCTTCTGCGAGTGATCTTGTAGTGAGGTCATGATGTACTGGGCATGAGCCCTTTTTCTTATTATTGTTATCTTTGTATTCAGTTAATATAATGTGGACATTTATATTTATATATAGCATGTGATTGTGGACTTGGGTTAATATTTGTTCAAGTATTCTTTTCTTCTTTGTGATCGATCTGGCCGGCAGAGTCGGCGCTTTGTAGTGGCGACCTTCCCGTGCGAGGGTGTCACCGCAAAGCGGCGGTTCTGGGCATAAGACCCGGGTTTTTGTAGCGAAAAAAATTGGGGTCTTACACGTTCTGCGATGCGCTAGTCATTCAGACGGCGATCGAGAACTTCACCGTCTCCCAAATCCTTGTGGATAACGAGAGCTCAGTCAACGTCATATTCAAGAAGGCATTTGACGGGATGGGGGTGGAGGCGCAAAGGGTGTTGGCCTCAGATCGCCCTTTGTTTGGATTCTTCGGGGAGAGGAAGGAGGTGGAGGGGGAGTGGGACTCCATGTAGTCCTGGGGGGGGGGGGGGGGGCAGTCCAAGAATTGCCGTTTTGTCATAGTGGACGCCCCCAGAATCTACAGCGCCATCTTTGGACGGCCGCTCATCAGCGCGTTCCGCTGTGTCCCCTCCACCTTCCACCAGTGCCTTAAGTTCAATGATGGAGGAGTCCAGGTTCGGATAAGGGGAGACCAAAAGGTGTCCCGACAGTGCTATGTGACTGCCGTGAACACCATCTCGTGGATGGCCGAGGCGGTGAAATGGGATCGAGAGATGGGGGAGCCAGCGAGGCTCGGTGAAGGAGGGTAGGAAAAAGTAGAGGAAGGGTCAGAAGAACCGGTAGAGAGGAAGGAAAAAAATGGAAAAGGAGGCCCAAGAGGATGGGGCGGAAGGGGTGATGAAGGTTTGGGAAGGAGGAAGGGAGGAGAAGGTCGAAGTGCCGACTTGCTACGTGGAGAAGGAAGAAGACTGGGGAGAGCAGTCCCGGTTGGAGGCCGTGGATGAAGTCGTGGAGCTTGAGGTCACCACCCGGGCGGGGGTGGTAGAAAGGGTCAAGGTCAGTGGCAAGCTCAGCCCGGAGGAACAGAAATAAATCCTGGCCTGTGTCCAGGAGAACGTAGACGTCTTCGCATGGAGTGCCGCAGAAATGCCCAGAATCGACGCAGATGTGGCTTGCCATCGCCTTAACCTCGACTCCGGCGCCCTCCCCATCCGTCAAAAGAAGAGGGCCATAGCAGACAAGCTGGAGGGGCCCATCTGAGAGGAGGTGGGTAAGCTCCTTCAGGCAGGTTTTGTATCGGAGATCCAGTATCCAGGCTGGGTATCCAACGTGGTTATGGTGAAAAAGGGAGGAGGTACGTGGAGGATGTGTATCGATTTTTCCTTGCTTAATAAATCATGCCCCAAGGATTGCTACCCCTTGCCTAGAATCGACGCGCTGGTTGACTCAGCCGTCGGTTTCCCTATAATGTCTTTTTTAGATGCTTTTCAGGTTATCATCAGATCCGCATGCACCCCCTGTTGGGAATATTGCCCTCAATGTTCCCTTGATTTGAAGAGGCATCACCTCCAATACTAAGTACATATTGTATTTGATAAAGCTTTGTTTTTGTAAGTTAAACAGGCTTAGGTGACTCAAGAGAAAGGGTTAATCAAGACCTAAGGTTAGGAGAAATCTTCTCCTAAGTTGATGAAGAAATGTCTTGACTGAACCGCTGAGACGAGGAGCCATCTCAGCTTTTCCACTGAGAAGAAGGTGTCTCAGCTAATAAGTTCATCAAACGCTGAGAATCAGCGTGTTCGTCGAACGCAGAGTGCCGTTCGTCGAACTCAGGACTCAGTTCGTCGACTGCTGAGACGAGACCAGAGAAGGAGCCGCTGAGAAGGCACAAAGGTCGTGTTCGTCGAACGCAGAGAGCCGTTCGTCGAACGCAGAACAAAGTTCGTCGAGCGCTGAGACGAGATAGAAGAAACAACTGATAATAGCGTGTTCATCGAACGCAGAGTACCGTTCGTCGAACGCAGAGACAAGGCAGATCGTTGAACGAAGAGACAAGGTCGATCGTCGAACGCAGAGTGCCGATCGTCGAACGCAGAGTGTCGTTCGTCGAACGCAGAGACAAGGCAGATCGTCGAACGCAGAGACAAGGCAGATCGTTGAACGCAGAGTTTGGCAAGTTCGTCAAACGCAGAGTTTGGCAAGATCGTCGAACGCAAGATGCAGCGGGTTCGTCGAACGCAGAGTGAAGCGCGTTCGTCGAACGCAGACATTCTCTACAGATAAGTAGGGCGGTGGGACCTGCGGCTAGGGCAAGTTGCAGAAAAGCTACAGGGGACCACCGATCTCTCCCATACTTCTTGGGAGATCAAATTAGAGCCGTTGAAGATAAAAGAAGTATAAAAGAAAGTGTTAGGGCTTTTTCTAAGCCCGTCCAGTTGTGTGCAAAAGCTACTTTTGCCATTAACGGCTGCTGCTCTCGTCTTTCTTCCTGCTCACTGAAAGAGAAGAAGAAACTAAGAGAAGAAGATAACTCCTCCACCTGAAGGGGCAAGGTGATCTTCCATCACTCTATTGAAGAGGAAGATCAAGTGGTAGTTGTTATCAACATCTTCAGCTACAGGAAAGCACAAACTGTGCAGGATCTACAGGAGAGTATTTCTGCTGTAGAATATTTCTAAAACATCTTTTTCTGTAAGGCTTTTTGCCGGAGTTTGTAGGGCTGGTTTGCCTGAGATTGTAGGGTTGTTTAGCCTGAGGAGTAGGGATGTTTAGCCTGAGGAGTAAGGCTTGTTGCCTGAGGTAGGACCAGGAGGTGGTCTGAGCTGTAGGAGGTATATTCCTCTGAGTTTGTAGGGCAGCAGTGCCTGAGGTAGGAGCTGGTGATAGCTTTGAGTTGTAGGATCTGTGAAGATCTGAGGTAGGGCTGTTTAGCCTGAGCTGTAGGGCTGTTGAGCCTGAGTTGTAGGACCTGCTGAGGTCTGAGCTGTAGGATCAGGAGCTGATCTGAGTTGTAGGGCTGCTTAGCCTGAGGTAGGGTTTGGGAAAACCTGAGAGATCCCGAGGGATCTGAGTTGTAAGCTCTTTAAGCCGAGATTGGAGGAGTTGGCCTTGTCTAACACATTGTTAGAAAGGTGAAGGGGGAAAGAGGATAACTCAAGACACCCTGTCTTGAGGAACCTCTATACATACTTGTGTGCTTTCTGTGTTGCTTGATTCTCTATTTAGAATAGTTTGAACAGGCCATAATTATTAAGTAAAACTCAAAAGACCTATTCACCCCCCTCTAGGTGAATTAGTTAGCATACCTATATTCTTCCCCCCCCCCCCCCCCCCCCCCCCCCCCGACATCAAGGATGTCTCCTTCATCACAGGGGATGAGTGCTACTGCTATAAAATGATACCATTTGGCTAAAAAATGCAGGGGCAACATATCAGCGGATGATGGACAGGGTTTTCCGGGAACCGAAAGGAAGGAACCTGGAGGTCTATGTGGATGACCTCATGATCAAAAGCCGAGACCTGGGATCCCACCTCCGGGACCTCGAAGAGACCTTTGGGACTTTGTGAAAGCATAAAATGAAACTCAATCCCCAGAAGTGTGTCTTCGGGGCTAGCCGAGGGAAGTTTTTAGGTCACTTGCTCACCCCAGCAGGGGTGGAGCCCAATCCAGACAAAGTCAAGGCTATCATGGAGTTGGGGTCCCCAAGGAATGCGAAGGAGGTTCAACGGCTAATGGGAAAATTTGCCGGGCTCAGCAGGTTCCTTTCTAGGGCAGGAGAGAAGTGCACACCCTTCTTTAAGGTACTGCAGGGGAATCATAAGTTTGAATGGACCCCCAAGTGCGAGAGGGCTTTTCAAGCATTGAAGGAGCAATTGACCTAAGCTCCCTTACTGAAAGGGCCAAGGCAAGTAGAAGACTTGTCCCTGTACTTGGGGATAGGACCCGAGGCAGTGAGTTCAGTGCTGGTTCGGGAAGAAGTTAGAAGGCAACTCTCAATTTACTACGTTAGCCGAGTCCCGAGGAAGGCGGAGCTTCGGTATCCCATCTTGGAGAAGTTGGCCTTTGCCTTGGTAGTATCGGCCAGGAAGCTCCGACCCTACTTCCAGGCACATCTGATCAAGGTTGTGATCGACCACCCCCTTCGCAACATCATGGAAGGGTAGATCACTCGGGAAGGCTAGCCAAGTGGTCCGTGGAGCTGAGCGAGTTTGATATCTCGTTTGTATCATGGTTATCAATAAAGGCACAGGAGGTGGCAGACTTCCTGGCAGATTATGTCGCTGAGGTGGAGGAGCAGGAAGTGTCCCACTCGGAGGCTTGGAAGATGTTAGTGGATGGGGCATCAGGTAAGCACTCCTTCGGGAGAGGGGTAATCCTGATGAGCCCACAAGGGACAAGGATTGAGCAGGCCATCAACATTCATTTCCCAATCACCAACAACCAGGCTGAGTACGAGGCGGTGATAGCAGGCCTGTGGATGGCCCGGGAGTTGGGTGTACAAGACGTGGAGGTCTTGACGGACTCCATGGTGGTGGCGTGCCAGATCATGGGGGAGTTTGAGGCAAAGGAGCCCACCCTCCAGCGCTACCTAGAGAAGGTCGAGGGGGTCATCGGGCAATTCCACACTTTCTCCATCAATCATGTTGTAAGACCCAATTTTTTTCTTTTTCAACTCCGGGGTCTTATGCCCAGAACTGTCATTTTGCGGTGACACCCTCACTCGGGAAGGTCAACACTACAAAATGTCGATCCTGCCGGCCTTATCGATCACAAAGAAGTTAAGCTTAAAAAACTTATAGAAGCAAAGTCCACATCACATATAAATAAACTATCATAAAGAGATGTCCACATAATCATAACCGAAATAAAAGACAGAAATAACAAGGGCTCCTGCCCGATACATCAAATCCTCACTACATAAACACTCACGGAAGAAAATCAACTAGTAGTAACACTCACGGATCCCGACACTGGTGCTCTTGTGCTAGACTGCCCCGCCTCCATCTGCACCTGCCTCTGGTGCTGCTCCGTCACTGTGGTGTCCTAAAATGATAAGGTCCATCGACCGTTAGTCAAAAAGACTAAGCCAATCCCCCACCCCTCCCCCGGTGACTCCTAGGCACTATGCGGGAAGGATGAAGCGGATGACAACAAGGGGTATAACAATAGCAGGTGACAGGGGTACAAGGAATGTCTACACTACACATGTATATATATATATATATAATTGAAGCAGTAAAAGAGCATAGTAAGAGCAGGTAAAGACTAAGTAAAGTGCAGTAAGTAAAGACATGTATATAATAGAAAAGTAACCATTGATTTATAGGAATGCCCATACAAACCTATAGACCAATGGGTCGTTTAGCAAGGCCTATCGTATAAGCAGTCCCATAACTGACTTATACGATATGGGTAGGGGTATGCAATGTTTATGCTATGTCATGCAAGGTATGTTGTTAAATGTTATGTTCACACAAGGGCAACTCACACACTACGACTCTATGCGCACAGACCTTTAGTTCCCCCTTTTTGGACCTAGCAAAACTCCCAGGATACTCCCGTAATGGCAAACGAAAGCGGTGGGTTGGGCCTCGCCCACCTCTAGGTTGGTATTTGCAATACCTAACCTAGACATAACGTACGCCTCAACGCTAAGAACACAACAATGGAGCTACTGTGTACTCTTGCTGGTTAGTCCACCAGACTTGTTTTGGTAAAGGGTTATCCACACTTACCGAGCCCAAGTATTAATGCCGGTGCAATGACCATCAACACTCAGGACCCACCATCTTATGCATATACAAACATGTTTACCATCTATCTCCGAGCCATAAGCTCACCGACTAATCCTCCCGGCACAACAAACATTACTGAGCCACAAGCTCACCAGACTAATTAATCTGCTCCTACAACCACCGAGCCTACCGCTCGTAAAACCAAACCAACTAATACACCCGTAACCATGGGGTGTGAGTGAGTGTGTTATTAATTACTCTTGTACAACATCTTGCTCCTACGATTTATGGTTAATCTTAGACTTCCCGAGGATTACCCAATAAGGGGCTCGCTACGGTACTAGGAACTATAATGGGATGACACCCCAAGGCTCCCTTTCTCAAGACATTTAATATTATGGGTATCTACCCATATGCCTAAGCCTCTTATGTTTTCACTTGTATTAACCCTAGGTGGTTTATGACACGCTAGGGGAAAGACGATCTTTCGTCAATCCCAAGCACGACCTTACCCTTAGCCCACCTAGCACTCTTATCTCCTAAACTCCTTTTGGTGACCTCATCCTCTTCAACCTGACCATGCACACCATCTACATACCAATTCCACCTAGTAGGCCACTAAACACCTAAGTTTCACCGTTTTACTAAACGCAGACCAAACTAACTATATGAAGCTAATAAGTAGAAGTACTCCAAATATGCATCCTCATGACACAATATTTTTACTGGAGAACTATCATGGCATTATAAGACTAAATCAAAAGACTCATATTTTTCCTCAACATTTTAGCATTTATTTATATTTCTCCAATATTTTCCAAGTATGAATATGAACATGAAGTGTAAGGTATTCTCAAGACACGATCCTCATAAAATTAAGATAAATCTATCATACCAAAATAACAGTAAATAATGAATATCATAATTTTACAGTAAGGAAATGTCCTCTATTTTTAATATTTAACTTCTATCCCAATTTGAAGATTTATGAGGGAACTACCAAGAATACATATGCCAAAATTATAGAAAAATTACCAGACCTCTATTATGTCCAGAAAAGCTTAATTACAGAGTTTCACAATTTATGGGAATCATTTCCTCACTGAAATAGTTAATCCAAATAATTCCTAAATTGTACATGTTGTGAAGTAGCCTACTGATAACAACTTCCAAAAATTATGTAAATATTTACAGAACTTTCTAGTGCTCTGAAATGTCCTATCACCAAGTTGCACATTTTTCCAGAGAGTTTTGGACCCTTATCTATATTTCTTAAAATTAAGACAAAATAGGTGCCTTGAGAATGAAATACTAGATAAATCATTAAATAAATTATACAAAAATTACCAGAGGTCAAAATTATGATTATAAAGGCACCACCAAGATTTCACCTTCATCCAAGATCATTTGTGCATGTAAATATCTCTTACAAGAAGTTTATCTAAAGGGGTTATGACCTACTTTAGGGGGAATAAGTTCTCCTAAAATTCTCTCAAAATTCCCTAGGGCATAAATACATCCCATGAACATATCTCCTAGGTTCCATGGCCATTCTATAGCTTTTGACCACATGTCCTTCACAAAGCTCTATATGCACCCCAAGGGGTAAGACTAGGGTTCTAAGGTATGCCCACCTCCACACCACCCCAAACCCCTCATGGTGGTGTTATGAGTGACCCTACACTAGTGGCCAATGTTTCACCTTATGGTGAGGATATTTGACCACAATATCCCAAGATAAACACCATGCCCTAATTTTGACATAATAAAACCAAACTTGGGTTAACCAATTTCCAAACTAAATCAGTCCCAATTGGGCTGAGATTTTTACCAGGGTCAGGTGATAACCCTAAGAAGTACCCACCAAAATTTAGAGGGCAATGGAGGTCATTTGACCTAATAATTAATTAATATTTAATTTATGAATTTATTACAAAAACCTTAGAAAAAGGTTCTCCTAAAATTCCCATCTTTGGGTATGATGTGTGGGTAGGTGTAAAAAGCCTAGGTTTCAATTTTCAAGTCCATCCCATAACCCAATCAAAAGTTAGTCAAGAAATGGTGGATGTCCTACACTAGGGACCAGTCCCACCAAAATGGACCTACGGGGAGCTACAGAACTCCTTTTGAGGGGAAATTAATTTTAAAATAAAGTAGACTCCAAGGGCTACAACTTTAGTGTTGACCACTTTTCATTTTAGGGGTTCTAATATTTTTAATAATTAAAATTAACTACTGCAGGAAGTATGACAAAATGTGCTGGAACAAGTCTCTGCGTTCGACGAAATCCGACCTGCTTTCGACGAACTCTGTTCTGCGTTCGACGAACACCGTGCTTCAGTGCGCTCGATGAAATCTGATCTTCGTTCGACGAATTAATTTAGTTCGGCGAATTAATTCTGTTCGACGAACTCCGGGTTCAGTTCGACGAACTCAACTATCAGTTCGACGAACTCAACTATCAGTTCGACGAACTCCAGAGTGTGTTCGACAAATGAATTCTGTTCGACGAACTCCGGGTTTAGTTCGACGAACTCAAATATTATTTTGGTGAATTAATTCCGTTCGACAAACTCCGGGTTCAGTTCGACGAACTCAACTATCAGTTCGACGATTGCTAGAGTGTGTTCGACAAACGAATTCCATTCGACGAACGCCAGGTTCAGTTCGACGAACTCAACTATTATTTCGGTTAATCAATTCCATTCGACGAACTCTGGATTCGGTCCGACGAACTCAACTATCAGTTCGACGAATTAATGAAATAACTATATAACATAATCATTAAATGCCAATAGCTGATCACGGCAAATCCGACGGTTCTTAGTTATCGTCCCTGTTGGATGGACGACGCGCGACAACCCATCCTGGGCTTTTTTGCGGGATGATTTCCCGGCCACCTGTGCCGCTTCCAGGCCAGCCAATGCCACCACCACCTCCGTTGAGGTGGTAGCCGGAGATAGGGGGTGGTTGGCCGGCCGGAGGTGGTCGGAATCGGGGTTTAGAGGAGGGGAAAGAGAGCTCGAACCGAGCCCTTTCGGAAGCACGATCCGAGCCCAATTGAGCTCGGATCAAGCCCCAAATTATGATAAGATCTAGCACTAAGGGAGAGGAGGCGGATCAGACCTGTGTGGGGGATTGGTGGCGCGTATTCCAGCGAGTTTCCATGGCCGGAGGTGGAGCTTTCAGCGCCATGTCAATCCTAGCTTCTGGTGCTCGATTTCTTTGGGGAAGAGGGGGGTTTCACTCCTTTCCAACCTCTGAAGATGTTAAAGGGGTCAATTGAGGCTAAGTGGGAGGAGTTACTCGGATTGCCATTAATGGCCATTAGTGAAGATTTCGGTTACACTTGGGGGAGTGAATTTGGGCATCAATGTGGCCGGGGAAGGGTTGAAAACTTCTCCTCTCCCCAATGGGAGATGAATGGTGCCATTATTGGAGGAGATGGAAGGTTTCCTCTTCCTCTCCATTAACTCCCCCTTCCTTCTCTCTCTTCCAAATTGGGCTCTCTCTCTCCTAGCCGATTTCCCTAAAATTGAATGGCCCAATCAGTAGCACTCAATACCATTTGGTGGTGGACCACCTCAATTGGGTCCAGCCCAAATGGATTGGGTTTAATTTGGGTAAATTAGGTCATTTTGACCCAAATTTAGGATAAGGTTTACTTAGGTCAAATTGACCAATTAGGCTGACCCCACTGAGTGGCTTAGGCTCCAATGGTCTCCCATAAAGGTTAGGGAGGTCTAGGTAGGGTCAAGTTGGCAAGGTGAGGGTGAATTGCCCCTTAATATGACACTTTTGACCAAATTAGGGCTAGAGTTGACTTAGGGTAAATTGGTCAAATTGGAGGTCCCATGATGGGGATTTTTGGTCCATTAAGTTCCTAATATCCATATAAGGATAGGGGCAAGGTTAATTTTGCATGGTGGAGGCCAATTGACCCTAATTGAGTTAGTTTGACCAATTTAGGGTTCAAGTTGACTTTAGCCAAATTGGCCTCTTTGGTTGACCCTAATGGGTCCCCAGTGCTCCATTCTATAGCTTCTACCATACGATGATGCGCATCGTAATACTTGGCGTGCCCGCTCTGGGCCTCCAACATCCTATCTCGAATCAGCCTCACCTGAGCCTCCGTGTCCTCTACGAACTCTGAGCCAAGTGCCTTGGGATCCTCATCCTGAATCCAAGACAATGGTGTCATGCACCTCCATCCGTATAATGCCTCGTAGGGCGCCATGCATATACTAGCCTGGTGACTGTTGTTGTATGAGAACTCGACTAACGGTAACAGTCTCTCCCATGGCTCCCCGCAGTCCATAATGCAAAGGCGTAGAAGATCCTCCAGGGTCCGGTTGGTACGCTCTATTTGCCCGTCTATCTAGGGTGGAAAGCCGTACTAAAAGTCAACTGGGTGCCTAGGTAGGCCTGCACTACTCTCCACTCCCTTGACGTAAAACGTCCATCTCGATCTGACATGATCGTCCTCTGCACACCATGATATCGGGCAAACTACTCTACGAACCTCCGTACCAAAACACCGACCGGATCGTCCTTCCTGACTGGAATGAACCTGGCCACCTTCGTCAATCTGTCGATGATCACCCAAATCGAGTCATTTCCCGCACGAGATCGGGGAAGACCGTGTATAAAGTCCATAGCAACATCGTCGAACTTCCACTCCGGTACTGGGAGTGGCTGCAATAATCCTGCTGGGTTCCGACACTCCGCCTTCACGATTTGGCAAGACTCGCAGTGGGTCACAAAGTAGGTGATGTCCTTCTTCATACCCAGCCAGTACATGGTCCTCTTCAAATCCGCTGTCATCTTGGTGATACCCGGGTGCACGGAGTATCTACTACAGTGAGCCTCTGTCATAATGTCCTCCCGAATCTAGCTCCCTGCCGGTATATACACTCGGCCTCTAAAATTCAACAGGCCATCCTTCAACGAATAGTCTCCAGCTGAGCCTGCCTCCAAGGCTCTGAAAATTGGCTCTAGCTTGGCATCCTGCCTCTGCCCATCCCTGATGTAGTCTCGAATGTCGTAAGTGGTACTCATCGCCGCTAAATACTCCTCATATAATTCCGGATCGTCCTCGGATACTAAAGAGATCTACATGTCCCCGAACATCCGTACTAGCTCCATGGCCATCAGCTTGGGCTCCGCTCCTGACGTGGTAGCTCTCCTGCTCAAAGCATCCGCTACTACGTTCACCTTCCCTGGGTGGTAATGCATAGTGTACTGATAATCTGATAAGAACTCCACCCATCGTCTCTGCCGGATGTTCAACTCCTTTTGCGTATCTACGTACTTCAGATTCTTGTGATCTGAGAATATGTCGCAGTGGACACCGTAGAGATAGTGTTGCCAGATCTTTAGAGCGAAAACAACTGCTCCCATCTCCAAGTCATGCACCGGGTAATTCCGCTCGTGATTCTTCAACTGACGGGAGGCGTATGCTATCA
The DNA here is from genome assembly GCA_033032865.1 of Dactylorhiza incarnata. NCBI lineage: Eukaryota > Viridiplantae > Streptophyta > Magnoliopsida > Asparagales > Orchidaceae > Dactylorhiza > Dactylorhiza incarnata. Next base: position 3,060,849 of record JAWHQI010000078.1, read on the forward strand.
CGTGCCCATTCTGCATCAGAACGTCACCCATCCCCTGATAAGACGGATCCGAGTACACCTGAAATCCTTCCCTCCCCGATGGAAGGGCAAAGATGGGGGCCGTAGTAAGTCGACCTTTCAGCTCCTGGAAGGCTGCCTCACACTGCGGCGTCCATGTAAAGGCAGCATCCTTTTTTGTCAGGGATGTGAGCTGGAGGGATATCTGTGGAAACCCGTGCACGAACTTTCGGTAGTAGCCGACAAGTCCCAATAAACTCCTCACGTCGGTGGTCGTCTTCAACGGCGGCCAATCCCGTACTGCCTGGATCTTTGCTGGGTCCACTGCTAGACCAGCTCCACTGATAATGTGGCCAAGGAAGGCCACCTCCTTTAGCCAAAACTGGCACTTGCTGAACTTCGCATACAAACGATGCTCCCGAAGTTTCTCCAAGGTTAGTGCCAAATGACGTGCATGCTCCTCCTCCGACTTTGAATAGATGAGGATGTCGTCGATGAACACGATGACGAAGATGTCGAGATAAGGCTCGAACACCTGGTTCATCAGGCTCATAAATGCTGATGGTGCATTTGTGAGTCCGAATGGCATCACCGTGAACTCATGTAATCCGTATCAGCTGCTGAAAGCCGTCTTCGGGATATCCTCCTCCTGGATCCTCAACTGATAGTATCTTGACCTCAAATCCAACTTTGAGAAGCAGTGGGCTCCCTCTAGCTGGTCAAAAAGCTTATCAATCCTTGGTAGAGGGTATGTGTTCCGCACCGTCATCCTATTCAGGGCTCTGTAGTCGATGCACAATCTGAGCGACCCATCCTTCTTCTTCACAAACAACACCGGAGCTCCCCAAGGTGAGGAACTCGGCCTAACGAAACCTTATTCCACCAGCTCCTGTAGTTGGCTCCGAAACTCCACTAGCTCCTTCGAGGCCATCCGGCAGGGGGCCCTAGATACTGGCTTAGCCCCTGACACCAGTTGGATTTGGAAATCCTTCTCACGGTGCGGAGGTAGTCTGGGTAGATTCTCCGTAAAGACGTCGGCAAAATCCCGCACGACCGGGATATTTGACACCGAGTCTTTGACTTCGGTCGCCTCTAAGAGCACTTGGTATACCTCGTCTCCCTGCAGGTGGGCCTTGACAGCCTGAACTAATGATTAAAAGATATGAGAGGCGGATTTAGTACCTTCGATCACTACTTCACCATCTTCATGCTTTAGAATGATCCTCCTTCCCGGACAGTCAATCTTTGCATGGTTCCCGTGCAGCCAGGTCATGCCTAAGATCAGATCAAAGTCCTTCATCTTCAAGCGTGTCGCCGGCGCTTCGAACAGTTTCCCTCCAATCTCCACCTTCATGTTGCACTTTGCATTTGTAAAATTTATGATCCATCCGGGAATCGCACTCTCCTGTAGATGCCTTCGAAGTGTTGTACTTGGCATAGATCCTCTACGAACTCTTCCGAGATGAACGAGTGAGAGGCACCCATATCAAATAAAGTGTTTGCGGGCTTGCTGCAGACGAGTACTATACCTGGGTGGTTTTTGTTTGTTTGGTTTAATGCTAAGGTAAATCTAAGGTTTACTATGTACTAATGAATCGTAAAACAAAAGGCATCAAAAGTACCTGTAATGACCCTTGCGGGGTCCCGGGGCTGTGCTAGGTCCAGGGTGTACATCTGCTCTCTGTTCTGCCTCCGATCTCTGCCCTGAAATCCATGGCCTCGTCCACGTCCTCGGCCCCCGAAATGCTGGCCCTGAGGGGCAGCCTGTAGTGCTGGTGGTGCATTCCTCTGAGGGCAGTTTCTCCTGATATGGCCGGTCTGGTGGTAGTGGTAGCACTCCAGAGGTGGCCCACCTCCTCCAATCCTCGACATCTCCCGCATCTGTAGAGGCTGAGGAGCCAACACTACCGACTCTTTATGCTCATGCCTCTCCTCCTGGCGGGGTCGGACCTCCGTCCTTCTTTCCCCAGCATCTCGACCTCTCGGTTGGTCTCTTCTTCCTCCTCGTCCCTGTTCTTCTGCAGGCCTCTTCCTTCCTCGAACAAGGTGCTGGTCGGCTTATAGCTTCTTGGCCATCTCCAAGATCTTTGTCATACTGCTGTCGGAGACGAAGAGGAGGGCCTGTCTCAGCTCATCACGAAGGCCCTTGTAGAAACTCTTTGCGTATCCTGCGTCGTCCAGCGGATATGAAACCGCAAACCGGGATAGGTGGGTAAACTTCCAGTGATACTCCAGAACTGTCCCGCTCTCCTGCCTCAACTGCAGAAATCTGTCCTCCAGCTCATCTCTTGCCGACTGCGGCACAAAATGCTCTAGCAGTGCTGCCTTGAAATCATCCCAAGAAACATCCGCAGCCTCCAGTCCCGCATATGCTGTGTCCAGGAACCTCTTCCACCATCTCTTTGCATGAGACTCTAAGTACGAGACCACAAGTGGCACCTCCATATCTGCCGGACACTGAATCCCTGTCAGCATCTCCTCCATGATGTCAACCCACTCCCCAGCCCTCACAACTGCCTCCGTACCGAGGTATGATGGGGGGGGGGGGAGACCTCGGAAGGTCTTCATTCGCAATTCCCACCCTTACCAGTGCACCCTTGACTATCTCAAAAAGTCCTCGACGCCAACTCTGTTGTTCGCCTAGGGGCGCATTTTTCGCCGAAGAGCGGATTTTTCGACGGGGCGTGTATTTTTCCACTCGTGCGCACATTTTTTCGCCTGAGTGTGAATATTTTGCTCGCGCGCGCATATTTCGCTCGCACGATCATATTTCGATCGGGCGGGTATTTTTCGCCCAAGCGCGCATTTTTCCGCCCGAGCGCGCATTTTTTGGCCCATGCGCTCATTTTTCGCCCGGGCATGCATTTTTAACTCGGCCGCGCATTTTTGGCCCGAGCGCGCATTTTTCGCCCGGGCGCCATTTTTTTCCGCCGCGCACTTTTTTTAATCGGGGAGTGCATTTTTCGCAAGGGCGCGCATTTTTTGCCCACATTTTTCTGCTCGTGCGCGCATTTTCCTGCCCGGGCGCGTTTTTTTTTTGCCCGGACTCGTATTATTCTCCCGGGCGAGCAGTTTTAGCCCGGGCACACATTTTTCCTCTGTTCGGCAAAAAATGCGCTCCTGGGCGAAAAATGCGAGCCGACAAGAAAAATGTGCGCCCGGTAAGAAAAAAACGCGCCCGGGCGAAAAAAGTTCGCCAGGGCGAAAAAAGCGCCCGGGCGGAAAATGTGTGCCCGGGCAAAAAAATGCATGCCCGAGCGGGAAAATACGTGCACGGGTAGAAAATGCATACCCGGGCGAAAATTGCACGCCCGGGCGGAAAATTTCGTGTCGTGGCGTAAAAATGTGCGCCCAGACGAAAAAATGCACGCCCGGGTGGAAAAATGTGTGCCCGGACGAAAAAATTCGCTGCCGGCCGAAAAATTCTAATATCCAACCCAACAGTAGAATTACTAATTTCAATTCCTGTGATAGAATTTCTGCATTCTGCCGAACATCAGAATTGGAATTGACTACAATTCCAAATCCCGTGGGAATTAGAATTGAAGTCAATTCCAATTCCTACATCTCAATTCCAACATACCATTGTTTCCGCTGCTAGTTTGTCCTTAAACTAAGCTCGCACGGGGTGGCCCAGGGTTGTGGACTTCTTTTCTTTTCTCTGGATCGAGGTTTGCCTCTGATACCACTTTATAAGACCCCATTTTTTTTCTTTTTCAAAACCCGGGGTCTTATGCCCAGAACCGCCGTTTTGCGGTGACACCCTCACTCGGGAAGGTCGACACTAAAAAATGTCGATCCTGCCGGCCTTAACGATCACAAAGAAGTTAAGCTTAAAAAAACTTATAGAAGCCAAGTCCATATCACATATAAATAAACCATCATAGAGAGATGTCCACATAATCATAACCGAAATCAAAGACAGAAATAACAAGGGCTCGTGCCCGATACATCAAATCCTCACTACATAAACACTCGCGGAAGCAAATCAACTAGTAGTAACACTCACAGATCCCGACACTGGTGCTCCTGTGCTAGACTGCCCCGCCTCGATCTGCACCTGCCTCTGGTGCTGCTCCGTCTCCGTGGTCTCCGAAAATGATAAGGTCCACCGACCGTTAGTCAAAAAGACTAAGCCAATCCCCCACCCCTCCCCCAGTGACTCCTAGGCACCGTGCACGAAGGATGAAGCGGAGGACAACAAGGGGTATAACAATAGTAGGTGACATGGGTACATGGAATGTCTACACTACACATGTATATATATAATTGAAGCAGTAAAAGAGCATAGTAAGAGCAGGTAAAGACTAAGTAAAGTGCAGTAAGTAAAGACATGTATATAATAGAAAAGTAACCATTGATTTATAGGAATGCAAATACAAACCTATAGACCAAGGGGTTGTTTAGCAAGGCATATCGTATAAGCAGTCCCATAACCGACTTATACGATAGGGGTAGGGGTATGCAATTTTTATGCTATGTCACGTGATGGCACAAATCTTAGCACACCACTATAGGCGGTAGTAAGACTGCGGCACGAAACGGCAGTGTACCGATCGTTCAAGTAATATAAAACGAGGAGTAATCCCCGAGTATCGAATCTCTCAAGGAACACAGTAAGGTGGAGTTAACGTTCGAGGAAGGACTTGAGATCAAAGTCCAGCGATAGGTGGAGTGCGGACGAAAGGGATTTGGTTTGTGAATAATAAAATAAAATATTACAACTACTCCTATGCAATGCCGCTATGCAAAGCTTCGCTCGGCGGGATGGAAGACTACATAGGCCTTGAGCGCACTACTTCGTTGGGCGGATGGACGAGTAGGCTAGCGGAATTGAACTATGCAGGCCTTGAGCGCGCTGCTTCGTTAGGCGAATGGAATACGGGCCGCGATGCCACGCTTCGGTAGGCGGATGGACGAGTAGGCATACAGATGAGGGTCGCAAGCACCTCGTCGACAAGCACGCCACTAGCAATTGCTAGTGCGGCACACGAACACGAAAGCAGAATGGAAATTAGATGGGGGCGCACCTCATAAACACATATGAATAGTATAATCTCAAATAAATGAAATAGACATTACATAACAAGATTCATTGTGTATATCATCAAAATATAGAAGAGTCTAACTTAAACAATCATCAACATAAAGAAGGAAAAAGAGGGTAAAGGAGTCGACCACATCCGAAGCCTTGCCGAAGATTCACGGTTGGAATCGCTGGGTTGTCAATCCGCATCCAAGCTCGGTCTTCAACTGCGTCCGAGGTAGAGGAGGGCTGTCACTTCCTCCCAATGGCTCGTCTTCTTCGTGTCACGATCAAATCTACTCCGATACCCGATCTTCTTGCTCGATGTTGGCGATCTTTGGGCTAGAAACCTCTCCTTGGAGCTCAAGGATGATGGAGGAGGCCTAGGGGGGCGGAGAACCGGCGGAAGGGGCGAAAACGGCGGACTAGATAGCAGAAATGCGGAGTCTCCAACCTAAATCGCGAGCAGGACAATTTATAGGCGCTGGAATAAACAGTGCGCACGGTCATTGGCGCACGACCAGTGGTCGTGCGCGCTGGGGTTCTGTGATCGTGCGCCTACCTGGGTGGAGCCTGCAAAGTAAGAAATTTATAAAATACCATGTTCGCACGACCAGAGGCGCACGACCGGTGGTCGTGCGCACTATCGTAGGTGGTCGTGCGCACTGGTCGAAACAGAACTCATGAAATTGATGTTAAGTGCGCACGAATAGTGGCGCACGACCAGTGGTCGTGCACACTATCACAGGTGGTCGTGCGCACTGTCCGAGACAGAACTCAGAAAAAAGGGTTAAGTGCACACGATCAGCGGCGCACGACCAGTGGTCGTGCACAATCGAACCAGTGATCGTGCGCAGTGTTCCTGTACAGAATTTTACCAGGAACACCTGCACGACTCCTGTTTCTACAGAAATGCTAATCAGGCCACTGAAAGTGGCACTCAACAAAACGATAAGGCTATCAAAAGGGAATAAGCATAAAACACACCAAATTAGGCCAAGAAATGCACCTAGCATAGAAAGACAAATATGAGCTGAAACAGGGCTAAAGTGCAGTGAAACGACTAGAAAACCGGCCTAGATGAGTCCAAATATGTGTATATGATCAGGACTCATCATCACGCAAGGTATGTTGTTAAATGTTATGTTCACACAAGTGCAACTCACACACTACGACTCTATGCACACAGACCTTTAGTCCCCCCTTTTTGGAGCTAGCAAAACTCCCAGGATACTCCCGTAGTGGAAAACGGAAGCGGTGGGTTGGGCCTCGCCCACCTCTAGGTTGGTATTTGCACTAACTAACCTAGACCTAACGTACCCCTCAACGCTAAGAACACAATAGCGGATCTACTGCATACACTTTCTGGTTAGACCACCAGACTTGTTTTGGTAAAGGGTTATCCACACTTACCGAGCCCAAGTATTAATGTCGGTGCAACGACCATCAGCACTAAGGACCCACCACCTTATGCACATGAAAACATGTTTACCATCTATCTCCAAGCCATAAGCTCACCGGCTAATCCTCCTGGCACAACAAACATTACTGAGCCACAAGCTCACCAGACTAATTAATCTGCTGCTACAACCACCGAGCCTACCGCTCATAAAACCAAACCAACTAATACACCCGTAACCACGGGGAGTGAGTGAGTGTGTTATTAATTACTCTTGTACTTTCCGAGGATTTATGGTTAATCTTGTACTTTCCGAGGATTAACCTATAAGGGGCTCGCTACGGAACTAGGAACTATAATGGGATGACACCCCAAGGCTCCCTTTCTCAAGACATTTAATATTATGGGTATCTACCCATATTCCTAAGCCTCTTATGTTTTCACTTGTATTAACCCTAGGTGGTTTATGACACGCTAGGGGAAAGACGATCTTTCGTCAATCCCAAGCACGACTGATATAGAAATATTTCGTGTTTTGAAATTAAGTGAAGGTTTGAAGATTTTCTCCAAAACTTTATCTGATTAAGGCAAGTGTACCTTATCGTCTATAGTATAGGATATTAGAAATACCAAGGTTGTATTCCACGGGGCGCGTTGATTACTTCTACTTCGAGGAAAGTCACTATTATCTTATCTAATGATTTTTTGGAGGTTTTGATTACTTAGCTAAAAAGAGAAAATTTGCAACATAAGTGAAGGATTTAAACGATAATAAAAGGCTTAATGCTCAAACATGGTGGAGGGGGAAAAGGAAAGAAAAATTAACATTGCATGAAAGGAAAAGTACTTAAAGAGAAAGAGAACATGAAAGAGAGGAAACTTAATTTTATTGAAAACCAAAACTATTACAAACCTTAATTAAAGAGTATAAAGCAAGGGAAATTAAGATTACAAGCTTAAGAAAGAAAAACTAGTACATGAAAGTTATATTAAAACATTGCATGAAAAGAAAAGAGAGAACATGAAAGCTTAAGAAAAACATGAACTTAATTAGCTCACTAACAGCTCTAGCAGCACCTCCCCATCTCCAAAATTCTGAACCCTGGACTCAAGGAAAGCCTCTGAATTTATAGCAGAAATTTTCAAGTTACACGCCCTTGGTCACGGGCGTGACCTAGGGTGTGTAAACATTACTAACTTCGGATCTGACAGTGGCGTGGACTTTGCGTGACGGCGGGAGAAATTCGGATATTACACGCCCGTGTAACTTGGGTCATGGGCGTGACTTTGGACGGCTTCATTAAATGCATCATGGGCTGGAATTCGGCGCGGCAGAGCAGGGATCACGCGGGAAAGTCACGGGCGTTACATTTCGGGTCACGGGCGTGACATTTTGGGTCACGGGCGTAACATTTCGGGTCACAGGCGTGTACCTGGGCGGCTACAATTAATGCAGCATGGGATAGAATTCGGCGCGACAAAGCGCATTCGTCAAACTCAACTCAGGCATCGTCAAACGCAGGGGCGGAGAGCGTTCGTCGAACGGAGCTCCGATTTCGTTGAACGGAGCTCCGATTTCGTCGAACGCAGGGGCAGAGATCTTTCGTCGAACGCAGCTCCAATTTCATCGAACGCAGCGGCAGAGAACTTTCGTCAAACGCAGCTCCAATTTCGTCGAACGCAGGGGCAATTTCATCGAACGTAGATTTTTAGGTTACACACCCTTGGTCACGGGCGTTACCGAGGGCGTGACTTGTGATTTTCTCCAATTTTTCATAAAATTCTGCAAAAATAAAAGTAAAACTACATTTAGAACAAAAATTATAAAAGAAGTGATTTTAAACTAAAATATAAATAATATTTGCAATTTTAAATTAAAACTAGACTAAATACTATAATTAAAAGACGCATAAATACTACTCATCAAATACCCTCATACTTGAGGTTTTGCTATTCCAGAGCAAAAGTGTGAGACATAATTTATAAGACATCGTTAAAAAAATATTTAATTTTAAACTAAAATTTCATTTAAACCAAAAGTTAAGTTAAGAGTAAATTCAAGGAGGAGTTAAGTCCTAAATTATGATGATGATTTGAAAAGAGGAAAAAATGTTTAGGCAAGGACTTCTCAAGAAAATTAATTAGTTTAACAATATTGTAGAAATTATAAAATGAGATTAAATTAAAATTATAAGAACTCTATCTTAAAAGAAATTTAAGGAAAAGTAACTTACAAAATATTGCTCTCTCCATAATCTTAAACTAAATCTAGAACAATGATAATTGGCTAAGGGTGATTTCATAAAATTTGGTAAAAGAAGAGATCTTTGATTTGAGGTGATGAATTTTATCCTCTCACCTCTATATTTTTTTTCTCTTTTTTTTTCTCTTCTAATAACAACCCCAAATGTATATGGTTTAGGAGTAATAAATTTTATCCTCTTACTCCATGCCATATAATCTTTTCAAATATTTTGGGGGCATATGTTTAGGGAATAATGAATTTTATCCTCTTATTCCCATGACATATGATCTTTTAAACTTCATTTTTTATGCCAACAAAGGGGTAGGGTAGGAAATTAAATATAGCTAGCTTTAAATTATATTGAGAGCAAATTCTAGTAAAATTAAATTTCCTAAGATCTAAAAAGTTAGAAGAAAATATAATTGAAATCTAAAGAGGTTTAGCAAATTCACTACAAAATAAAGCCATTTAAAAATAAAAAGAGAAGTCATGCTAAATAAATTCTCTAATCAAGTTAAAATCATAAGAGGATTCTTAAATCACGATTACCTCAAATTTAAAAGTGACAAACTATGATAAGCAAAATTTTAGCCAATTAAAAACTTAAACATGCTTATAAATATTCTCAACTAGATTTCTAAGAAATCACAAAAACAACAAATAGGAGAGGTATAAGATTTAAATTTTTTTTGTCTTTTAAGTTTTTTTTTCATAAATTTTTTTTTGAATTTTGATATTATCTTTTTTTTTTGATAAGAAATAAACAATAAAAACATATACTAAAAGCTTAAATTTTTTTTTTAATTCTTGGACTTCCCGAGGTATACCCCGTGAAGGGTTCTCACGGTACTAGGAGGCGAGATGGGGTGAGGTCCCAAACGTCCCTTTCCAATATTTAAATTTTTCAATTTTCTAAATATTTTTTTGAGTTTTCGGGTTTTACAAGTGCTAAAATAGAAGAAAACATAAGAAAATATTTATTTTTTTTGAAAATTTTCTAAATTAACAATTATTTACAAAGAACTATTTACACCCCCATACTTAAAGTTAAACATTGTCCCCAATGTTTAAAACTAAGTATGAAGTAAAAGAAAATAAAGTGCAAGACAAAACAAAAAGAATAATTGAACCGAAGGAGAGGTTAAGAGGGCTTCGCTGGTTATGAAGATGCGGGGGAAGCGGCGGTTACCTACAAAACATGTTAAAGTAAAAAGAAAAACAATAAAAAGATAACTTTGTAGTGCCTCCCAAAAGCGCTTTGTTTAAGGTCGCGTAGCTTGACCCACTTGCCGATCATATAATGGGGGTGAATAGAACTCACAACACTCTTCCAGGTAAAAACATGAATCGTCGTTTTCTAATGTGTTCCGCATCGAGGAATTTATGCCGAAAATAACTTCATCGTCTCTAACCCGTAGGAGGAGCTTTCCGTTAGTTACGTCTATAATAGCGCGAGAGGTGACAAGGGGCGGCCAAGTATGAGGGGTACTTCGGCATCCTCTTCGATATTAAGAATGACAAAATCCACCGGGAAGATGAATTTGTCAACCTTGACAAGCACGTCCTCCATTATTCCTACCGAATATTTTAAAGAACGATCCGCTAATTGAATACTCATTTGAGTGGGCTAGGATTTCCTAGACCTAGCTTTTTGAATAATGAAAATGACATGAGATTGATGCTTGCCCCAAGATCTGCTAAGGCGTGTTTTACTAACGAATTGCCAAATAAACACGGGATGGAGAACCGTCCCGGGTCATTTGCTTTTTGAGGCAATTTGTTGAGTACAACCGTGGAGCATTCTGCGTTTAAAGAAATATGCGAAATATCTTCTTATTTTTTCTTTTTGGAGAGCAACTCCTTAAGATATTTCGCATATTTAGGCATTTGAGAGATATCCTCGCAGAAGGGTACATTAATATGAATTTGTTTTAAAATGTCTAAAAACTTTTTATAATAATTTTCGGCCCACTCGCTTTTAAACTTAGACGGATACGAAATATTAGAAGTAGAAGCGCGCGGAGCTAACGTAGCGGGCAAATTCGAAGATAAATTAAGAATAGGAGGAGGAGAGGAAGTTACCTTGGGTTCGTCCTTTTTTGAAACCACCTCCTTCCCGCTTCGGAGTGTAATCGCGTACGCGCTCTCCTTTGGATTTTGCTCTGTATTCCCCGTTAGTGCTCCTTGCTGACGCTCAGAAATCATCTTTGCGGGCTGGCCCACTTGATTCTCTAAATTTTTTATCGACCCGGTAAGGTTCCGGATGTTCGTTTCATTTGTAGCAACATTTTTGCAAAAACCTCTTCAAGCAGAGAGAGTTTTTGCTGTTGCGGTGAAAAACCGGGTGGATTAAAATTTTGAGAAATTAAATTTAGAGGCGGAGTTAAGTTAAGAAGTTGATTAGGGGGAGGTTGATTTAGATTCATAGGACGCTGAACATTTCCTTGGTTGCTCAATGAGAAATTTGGATGATTCCTATAACCCGTTGTATGTGTTGTTATACGGAGCGGTGTTGGGGTTATAGGAAGGCCGAGGCAGATTTCCCATGTAGTCAACATGTTCTTCAATTAAAACATTATTAGCCCAAGGAGGAGTGGCGGAGGAAGCAGATATCTCTGCCACTTGCTTTGTTAAGCGCTCAACTTGTAAAGCCAAATTTGCGTTTGCATCTATTTCAAAAATTTCGGCTGGCTTATTAGGCCACACTCGGGGCATGTTCCATTGGTATGCATTTGTGGCCATCTCTTCGAAAAGCTCTTGAGCGGCGTCCGGGGTTTTGTTATTTAACGTCCCCCCGGCGGCCGCATCAATCATTTGCCTCGTTTGGAGATTTAAGTCATTATAAAATATTTGCACTTGCTGCCAAGTGGCAAGTGCGTGGTGAGGGCATCAGTGCAAAAGCTCCTTAGAGCGCTCCCATGTGTCATAGAGTGTCTCCGAGTCGATTTGCATGAACGACGCAATATCCGTGCGCAATTTAGCGGTCTTTGAAGGCGGGAAATATTTATTATGAAATTTTTCTGCCATTTCGGCCCAAGTAGTGATGGACCCCCTAGGTAGGGAGCCCAGCCACTGCTTGGCCTTAGACCGCAAAGAAAAAGGAAAAAGACATAATTGAATGGCGTCATCAGTGATGCCATTGATTTTAAAAGTATAACAAATTTCAAGAAAGTAAGAAATGTGCGAATTTGGATCTTCGTCCGGTTAACCATTGAAGGTCACTGATTGTTGCACCATTTGCATGATGCTGGACTTGATCTCAAACTTATTGTTCGCCACTGCGGGGAAAACAATACTTGACTGTGTGCCATCCAAATTCGGCCGCGCATAATAGGACATGGTCCGTTGCGCGTCCTCATCAGGATTTGGCTCGTTAAGATTAGGAGGATTAAGATTATGATCCATATTCGCTGTGTTAGTGTCCCCGATCGGCTCTTCAAATTCTACTTGATTTTCCTGATCAAGAGAACGGCGGTGCCTCAAAAAGGTTCGCTCGATCTCTGGATCAAAAGGAATAATCGAAGCGCTACCTCGGTCATACACTAAAAAGAGAAGAAAGGAAGAGGAAAAACTATTTTTTTTCTTTTTGAAATTTAGAAAAAACAAAATAAAATAAAAAGAAGCATGATAAAATTAATAGCTATCCTCTTTTAAAAATATGTACGCAAAATCCCCGGCAACGGCGCCAAAAACTTGATATAGAAATATTTCGTGTTTTGAAATTAAGTGAAGGTTTGAAGATTTTCTCCAAAACTATATCCGATTAAGGCAAGTGTACCTTATCGTCTATAGTATAGGATATTAGAAATACCAAGGTCGTATTCCACGGGGCGCGTTGATTACTTCTACTTCGAGGAAAGTCAGTATTATCTTATCTAATGATTTTTTGGAGGTTTTGATTACTTAGCTAAAAAGAGAAATTTTGCAACCTAAGTGAAGGATTTAAACGATAATAAAAGGCTTAATGCTCAAACATAGTGGAGGGGGAAAAGGAAAGAAAAATTAACATTGCATGAAAGGAAAAGTACTTAAAGAGAAAGAGAACATGAAAGAGAGGAAACTTAATTTTATTGAAAACCAAAACTATTACAAACCTTAATTAAAGAGTATAAAGCAAGGGAAATTAAGACTACAGGCTTAAGAAAGAAAAACTAGTACATGAAACTTACATTAAAACATTGCATGAAAAGAAAAGAGAGAACATGAATGCTTAAGAAAAACATGAACATGAACTTAAAAAGCTCACTAACAGCTCTAGCAGCACCTCCCCATCTCCAAAATTCTGAACCCTGGACCCAAGGAGAGCCTCTGAATTTATATCAGAAAAATTTTCAAGTTACACGCCCTTGGTCACGGGCGTGACCTAGGGCGTGTAAACATTACTGACATCGGATCTGACAGTGGCGTGGACTTTGCGTAACGGCGGGAGAAATTCAGATATTACACGCCCGTGTAACTTGGGTCAAGGGCGTGACTCTGGACGGCTTCATTAAATGCAGCATGGGCTGGAATTCGGCAAAGCAGAGCAGGGATCACGTGGGAATGTCACAGGCATGACATTTCGGGTCATAGGCGTGACATTTTGGGTCACGAGCGTGACATTTCGGGTCACGTGCGTGACATTTTGGGTCACGGGTGTGTACCTGGGCGGCTATAATTAATGCAGCGTGGGATATAATTCGGCGCGACAGAGCGCATTCGTCGAACTCAGCTCAGGCTTCGTCGAACGCAGGGGCGGAGAGCGTTTGTCGAACGGAGCTCCGATTTCGTCGAACGCAGTGGCAGAGATCTTTCGTCGAACGCAGCTCCAATTTCGTCGAACGTAACGGCAGAGAACTTTCATCGAACGCAGCTCGAATTTCGTCGAACGCAGGGGCAATTTCGTCGAACGTAGATTTTTAGGTTACACGCCCTTGGTCACGGGCATGACCGAGGGCGTGACTTGTGATTTTCTCCAATTTTCCAGAAATTCTGCAAAAATAAAAGTAAACTACATTTAGAACAAAAATTATAAAAGAAGTGATTTTAAACTAAAATATAAATAATATTTGCAATTTTAAATTAAAACTAGACTAAATACTATAATTAAAATACGCATAAATACTACTCATCAAATACACCATACTTGAGGTTTTGCTATTCCAGAGCAAAAGTGTGAGACATAATTTATAAGACATCCTTAAAAAAATATTTAATTTTAAACTAAAATTTCATTTAAACCAAAAGTTAAGTTAAGAGTAAATTCAAGGAGGAGTTAAGTCCTAAATTATGATGATGATTTGAAAAGAGGAAAAAAATGTTTAGGCAAGGACTTCTCAAGAAAATTAATTAGTTTAACAATATTGTAGAAATTATAAAACGAGATTAAATTAAAATTATAAGAACTCTATCTTAAAAGAAACTTAAGGAAAAGTAACTTACTAAATATTGCTCTCTTCATAATCTTAAACTAAATCTAGAACAATGATAATTGGCTAAGGGGGATTTCATAAAATTTGGCAAAAGAAGAGATCTTTGATTTGAGGTGATGAATTTTATCCTCTCACCTCTATATTTTTTTTCTCTTTTTTTTTTCTCTTCAAATAACAACCCAAAATGTATATGGTTTAGGAGTAATGAATTTTATCCTCTTACTCCATGCCATATAATCTTTTCAAATATTTTGGGTGCATATGTTTAGGGAATAATGAATTTTATCCTCTTATTCCCATGACATATGATCTTTTAAACTTCATTTTTTTTATGCCAACAAAGGGGTATGGTAGGAAATTGAATCTAGCTAGCTTTAAATTATATTGAGAGCAAATTCTAGTAAAATTAAATTTCCTAAGATCTAAAAAGTTAGAAGAAAATATAATTGAAATCTAAAGAGGTTTAGCAAATTCACTACAAAATGAAGCCATTAAAAATAAAAAGAGAAGTCATGCTAAATAAATTCTCTAATCAAGTTAAAATCATAAGATGATTCTTAAATCAAGATCAACTCAAATTTAAAAGTAACAAACTATGATAAGCAAAATTTTAGCCAATTAAAAACTTAAACATGCTTATAAATATTCTCAACTAGATTTCTAAGAAATCACAAAAACAACAAATAGGAGTGGTATAAGATTTAAATTTTTTTTGCATTTAAAGTTTTTTTTCTCATATATATATTTTTGAAATTTGGTATTATCATTTTTTTTGGATTTTTGATAAGAAATAAACAATAAAAACATATACTAAAAAGCTTAAATTTTTTATTTTGTTAATTCTTGGACTTCCTGAGGTATACCCCGTGAAGGGTTCTCGCGGTACTAGGAGGTGAGATGGGGTGAGGTACCAAACGTCCCTTCCAAGATTAAAATTTTTCAATTTTCTAAAATTTTTTTTTGAGTTTTCGGGTTTTACAAGTGCTAAAATAGTAGAAAATATAAGAAAATATTTATTTATTTTTTTGAAAATTTTCTAATTTAGCAACTATTTACACCCCCATACTTAAAGTTAAACATTGTCCCCAATGTTTAAAACTAAGTATGAAGTAAAAGAAAATAAAGTGCAAGACAAAACAAAAATAATAATAGAACCGAAGGAGAGGTTAAGAGGGCTTCCCTGGTTATGAAGATGCCGGAGAAGCGGCGGTTACCTACAAAACATGTTAAAATAAAAAGAAAAACAATAAAAAGATAACTTTGGGGTGCCTCCCAAAAGCACTTTGCTTAAGGTCGCTTATCTTGACCCACTTGCCGATCATATAATGGGGGTGAATAGAACTCACAACACTCTTCCAGGTAAAAACACGAATCGTCGTTTTCTAATGTGTTCTGCATCGAGGAATTTATGCCGAAAGTAACTTCATCGTCTCTAACCCATAGGAGGAGCTTTCCGTTACTTACGTCTATAACAGCACGGGAGGTGGCAAGGAAGGGGCGGCCAAGTATGAGGGGTACTTCGGCATCCTCTTCGATGTCAAGAATGACAAAATCCACCGGGAAGATGAATTTGTCAACCTTGACGAGCACGTCCTCCACTATTCCTATCGGATATTTTAAAGAACGATCCGCTAATTGAATACTCATTTGAGTGGGGCTAGGATTTCCTAGACCTAGCTTTTTGAATAATGAAAACGACATGAGATTGATGCTTGCCCCAAGATCCGCAAGGCGTGTTTTACTAATGAATTGCCAAATAAACACAGGATGGAGAACCGTCCTGGGTCATTTGATTTTTGAGGCAATTTGTTGAGTACAACCGCGGAGCATTCTGCGTTTAAAGAAATATGCGAAATATCTTCTAATTTTTTCTTTTTGGAGAGCAACTCCTTAAGATATTTCGCATATTTAGGCATTTGAGAGATAACCTCGCAGAAGGGTACATTAATATGAATTTGTTTTAAAATGTCTAGAAACTTTTTATAATAATTTTCGGCCCACTCGCTTTTAAACTTAGACGGATACAAAAAATTAGAAGTAGAAGCGCGCGGAGCTAACGTAGCGGGCAAATTCGAAGATAAATTAAGAATAGGAGGAGGAGAGGAAGTTACCTTGGGTTCGTCCTTTTTTGAAACCACCTCCTTCCCGCTTCGGAGTATAATCGCGTACGCGCTCTCCTTTGGATTTTGCTCTTATTCCCCGGTAGTGCTCCTTGCTAACGCTCAGAAATCATCTTTGCGAGCTGGCCCACTTGATTCTCTAAAATTTTTATCGACCCGGTAAGGTTCCGGATGTTCGTTTCATTTGTAGCAACATATTTTGCAAAAACCTCTTCAAGCGGAGAGAGTTTTTGCTGTTGCGGTGGAAAACCGGGTGGATTAAAATTTTGAGAAATTAAATTTAGAGGCGGAGTTAAGTTAAGAAGTTGATTAGGGGGAGGTTGATTTAGATTCATAGGACGCTGAGCATTTCCTTGGTTGCTCCGCGAGAAATTCAGATGATTCCTATAACCCGCATTGTATGTGTTGTTATACGGAGCGATGTTGGGGTTATAGGAAGGCCGAGGCGGATTTCCCATGTAGTCAACATGTTCTTCAATTATAATGTTATTAACCCAAGGAGGAGTGGCGGAGGAAGCAGACATCTCCGCCACTTGCTTTGTTAAGCGCTCAACTTGTAAAGCCAAATTTGTGTTTGCGTCTATTTCAAAAATTCCGGCTGGCTTATTAGGCCGCGCTCGGGACATTTCGGGTCACGGGCGTGACATTTCGGGTCACGGGCGTGTACCTGGGCGGCTACAATTAATGAAGCGTGGGATAGAATTCGGCGCGGCAGAGCGCATTCGTCGAACTTAGCTCAGGCTTCGTCGAAAGCAGGGGCGGAGAGCGTTCGTCGAACGGAGCTCCGATTTCATCGAACGCAGGGGCAGAGATCTTTCGTCGAACGCAACTCCAAATTCGTCGAACGCAGCTCCAATTTCGTCGAACACAGCGGCAGAGAACTTTCGTCAAACGCAGCTCCACTTTCGTCGAATGCAGTGACCGAGGGCGTGACTTGTGATTTTCTCCAATTTTTCACAAAATTCTGCAAAAATAAAAGTAAAACAACATTTAGAACAAAAATTAAAAAAGAAGTGATTTTAAACTAAAATATAAATAATATTTGCAATTTTAAATTAAAACTAGACTAAATACTATAATTCAAATATGCATATATACTACTCATCAAATACCCCCATACTTGAGGTTTTGCTATTCCAGAGCAAACGTGTGAGACATAATTTTTAAGACATCCTTAAATTTTTTTTTAATTTTAAACTAAAATTTCATTTAAACCAAAAGTTAAGTTAAGAGTAAATTCAAGGAGGAGTTAAGTCCTAAATTATGATGTTGATTTGAAAAGAGGAAAAATGTTTAGGCAAGGACTTCTCAAGAAAATTAATTAGTTTAACAATATTGTAGAAATTATAAAATGAGATTAAATTAAAATTATAAGAACTCTATCTTAAAAGAAACTTAAGGAAAAGTAACTTACTAAATATTGCTCTCTCCATAATCTTAAACTAAATCTAGAACAATGATAATTGGCTAAGGGGGATTTCATAAAATTTGGCAAAAGAAGAGATCTTTGATTTGAGGTGATGAATTTTATCCTCTCACCTCTATATTTTTTTTCTCTTTTTTTTCTCTTCTAATAACAACCCAAAATGTATATGGTTTAGGAGTAATGAATTTTATCCTCTTACTCCATGCCATATAATCTTTTCAAATATTTTGGGTGCATATGTTTAGGGAATAATGAATTTTATCCTCTTATTCCCATGACATATGATCTTTTAAACTTCATTTTTTATGCCAACAAAGGGGTATGGTAGGAAATTAAATCTAGCTAGCTTTAAATTATATTGAGAGCAAATTCTAGTAAAATTAAATTTCCTAAGATCTACAAAGTTAGAAGAAAATATAATTGAAATCTAAAGAGGTTTAGCAAATTCACTACAAAATGAAGCCATTTAAAAATAAAAAGAGAAGTCATGCTAAATAAATTCTCTAATCAAGTTAAAATCATAAGATGATTCTTAAATCAAGATTACCTCAAATTTAAAAGTAACAAACTATGATAAGCAAAATTTTAGCCAATTAAAAACTTAAACATGCTTATAAATATTCTCAACTAGATTTCTAAGAAATCACAAAAACAACAAATAGGAGAGGTATAAGATTTAAATTTTTTGTATTTAAAGTTTTTTTTTCATATATTTTTTTTTGAAATTTGATATTATCTTATTTTTGGATTTTTGATAAGAAATAAACAATAAAAACATATACTAAAAAGCTTAATTTTTTTTTTGTTAATTCTTGGACTTCCCGAGGTATATCCCGTGAAGGGTTCTCACGGTACTAGGAGGTGAGATGGGGTGAGGTCCCAAACGTCCCTTTCCAAGATTTAAAATTTTCAATTTTCTAATTTTTTTTTTGAGTTTTCGGGTTTTACCAGTGCTAAAATAGAAGAAAACATAAGAAAATATTTTTTTTTTAAAATTTTCTAATTTAACAACTATTTACAAAGAACTATTTACACCCCCATACTTAAAGTTAAACATTGTCCCCAATGTTTAAAACTAAGTATGAAGTAAAAGAAAATAAAGTGCAAGGCAAAAAATAATAATAATAGAACCGAAGGACAGGTTAAGAGGGCTTCCCTGGTTATGAAGATGCGGGGGAAGCGACGGTTACCTACAAAACATGTTAAATAAAAAGAAAAATAATAAAAAGATAACTTTGGGGTGCCTCCCAAAAGCATTTTGTTTAAGGTCGCGTAGCTTGACCCACTTGCCGATCATATAATGGGGGTGAATAGAACTCACAACACTCTTCCAGGTAAAAACACAAATCGTCGTTTTCTAATGTGTTCCGCATCGAGGAATTTATGCCGAAAGTAACTTCATCGTCTCTAACCTGCAGGAGGAGCTTTCCAGTACTTACGTCTATAATAGCGTGTGAGGTGGCAAGGAAGGGGCGGCCATGTATGAGGGGTACTTCGGCATCCTCTTCGATGTCAAGAATGACAAAATCCACCGGGAAGATGAATTTGTCAACCTTGACGAGCACACCCTCCACTATTCCTACTAGATATTTTAAAGAACGATCACTAATTGAATACTCATTTGAGTGGGGCTAGGATTTCCTAGACCTAGCTTTTCGAATAATGAAAACGGCATGGGATTGATGCTTTCCCCAAGATCCGCTAAGGCGTGTTTGACTAACGAATTGCCAAATAAACACGGGATGGAGAACCGTCCCGGGTCATTTGCTTTTTGAGGCAATTTGTTGAGTACAACCGCAGAGCATTCTGCGTTTAAAGAAATATGCGAAATAACTTCTAATTTTTTCTTTTTGGATAGCAACTCCTTAATATATTTCGCATATTTAGGCATTTGAGAGATAGCCTCGCAGAAGGGTACATTAATATGAATTTATTTTAAAATGTCTAAAAACTTTTTATAATAATTTTCGGCCCACTCGCTTTTAAACTTAGACGGATACTAAATATTAGAAGTAGATGCACGCGGAGCTAACGTAGCGGGCAAATTCGAAGATAAATTAAGAATAGGAGGAGGAGGAGAGGAAGTTACCTTGGGTTCGTCCTTTTTTGAAACCACCTCCTTCCCGCTTCGGAGACGAGGCTCAGAAATCATCTTTGCGAGCTGGCCCACTTGATTCTCTAAATTTTTTATCAACCCGGTAAGGTTCCGGATGTTCGTTTCATTTGTAGCAACATATTTTGCAAAAACCTCTTCAAGCGGAGAGAGTTTTTGCTGTTGCAGTGGAAAACCGGGTGGATTAAAATTTTGAGAAATTAAATTTAGAGGCGGAGTTAAGTTAAGAAGTTGATTAGGGGGAGGTTGATTTAGATTCATAAGACGCTGAGCATTTCCTTGGTTGCTCCACGAGAAATTCGGATGATTCCTATAACCCGCATTGTATGTGTTGTTATACAGAGCGGTGTTGGGGTTATAGGAAGGCCGAGGCAGATTTCCCATGTAGTCAACATGTTCTTCAATTAAAACGTTATTAGCCCAAGGAGGAGTGGCGGAGGAAGCAGACATCTACGCCACTTGCTTTGTTAAGCGCTCAACTTGTAAAGCCAAATTTGCGTTTGCGTCTATTTCAAAAATTCCGGCGGGCTTATTAGGCCGCGCTCGGGGCATGTTCCATTGGTACGCATTTGTGGCCATCTCTTCGAAAAGCTCATGAGCGGCTTCCGGGGTTTTGTTATTTAACGTCCCCCCGACGGCCGCATCAATCATTTGCCTCGTTTGGAGATTTAAGCCATTATAAAATATTTGCGCTTATTGTCAAGTGGCAAGTGCGTGGTGAGGGCATCGACGCAAAAGCTCCTTGAAGCGCTCCCATGTGTCATAGAGAGTCTCTGAGTCGATTTGCATGAACGACGCAATATCCGTGAGCAATTTAGCGGTCTTTGAAGGCGGAAAATATTTATTAAGAAATTTTTCCGCCATTTCGGCCCATGTAGTGATGGACCCCCTAGGTAGGGAGCCCAGCCACTGCTTGGTCTTAGACCGCAAATAAAAAGGAAAAATACGTAATCGAATGGCGTCATCAGTGACGCCATTGATTTTAAAAGTATCACAAATTTCAAGAAAGTAAGAAATGTGCGAATTTGGATCTTCGTCCGGTTGACCATCGAAGGTCACTGATTGTTGCACCATTTGTATGATGCTGGACTTGATCTCAAAATTATTGTTCGCCACCGCGGGGCGATCAATACTTGACTGTGTGCCATCTAAATTCGGCCGCGCATAATAAGACGTGGTCCGTTGCACATCCTCATCAGGATTTTACTCGTTAAGATTAGGAGGATTAAGATTATGATCCATATTCGCTGTGTTAGTGTCCCCGATCGACTCTTCAAATTCTATTTGATTTTCCCGATCACGAGAACGGCGGTGCCTCAAAAAGGTTCGCTCGATCTCTGGATCAAAAGGAATAATCGAAGCGCTACCTCGGGTCATACACTAAAAAGAGAAGAAAGGAAGAGGAAAACCTATTTTTTTTCTTGTTGAAATTTAGAAAAAACAAAATAAAATAAAAAGAAGCATGATAAAATTAATAGCTATCCTATTTTCAAAATATCTAAGCAAAATCCCCGGCAACGGCGCCAAAAACTTGATATAGAAATATTTCGTGTTTTGAAATTAAGTGAAGGTTTGAAGATTTTCTCCAAAACTATATCCGATTAAGGCAAGCGTACCTTATCGTCTATAGTATAGGATATTAGAAATACCAAGGTCGTATTCCACGGGGCGCGTTGATTACTTCTACTTCGAGGAAAGTCACTATTATCTCATCTAATGATTTTTTGGAGGTTTTGATTACTTAGCTAAAAAGAGAAAATTTGCAACCTAAGTGAAGGATTTAAACGATAATAAAAGGCTTAATGCTCAAACATAGTGGAGGGGGAAAAGGAAAGAAAAATTAACATTGCATGAAAGGAAAAGTACTTAAAGAGAAAAAGAACATGAAAGAGAGGAAACTTAATTTTATTGAAAACCAAAACTATTACAAACCATAATTAAAGAGTATAAAGCAAGGGAAATTAAGATTACAAGCTTAAGAAAGAAAAACTAGTACATGAAAGTTACATTAAGACATTGCATGAAAAGAAAAGAGAGAACATGAAAGCTTAAGTAAAACATGAACATGAACTTAAAAAGCTCACTAACAGCTCTAGCAGCACCTCCCCATCTCCAAAATTCTGAACCCTGGACTCAAGGAGAGCATCTGAATTTATAGCAGAAATTTTCAAGTTACACTCCCTTGGTCACGGGCGTGACATTTCGGGTCACGGGCGTGACATTTCGGGTCACGGGCGTGACATTTCGGGTCACGGGCGTGACATTTCGGGTCACGGGCGTGTACCTGGGCGGCTACAATTAATGCAGCGTGGGATAGAATTCGGCGCTGCAGAGCGCATTCGTCGAACTCAGCTCAGGCTTCGTCGAAAGCAGGGGCGGAGAGCGTTCGTCGAACGGAGCTCCGATTTCATCGAACGCAGGGGCAGAGATCTTTCGTCGAACGCAACTCCAAATTTGTCGAACGCAGCTCCAATTTCGTCGAACACAGCGGCAGAGAACTTTCGTCAAACGCAGCTCCACTTTCGTCGAATGCAGTGACCGAGGGCGTGACTTGTGATTTTCTCCAATTTTTCACAAAATTCTGCAAAAATAAAAGTAAAACAACATTTAGAACAAAAATTAAAAAAGAAGTGATTTTAAACTAAAATATAAATAATATTTGCAATTTTAAATTAAAACTAGACTAAATACTATAATTCAAATATGCATATATACTACTCATCAAATACCTCCATACTTGAGGTTTTGCTATTCCAGAGCAAACGTGTGAGACATAATTTATAAGACATCCTTAAAATTTTTTTTAATTTTAAACTAAAATTTCATTTAAACCAAAAGTTAAGTTAAGAGTAAATTCAAGGAGGAGTTAAGTCCTAAATTATGACGTTGATTTGAAAAGAGGAAAAAATGTTTAGGCAAGGACTTCTCAAGAAAATTAATTAGTTTAACAATATTGTAGAAATTATAAAATGAGATTAAATTAAAATTATAAGAACTCTATCTTAAAAGAAACTTAAGGAAAAGTAACTTACTAAATATTGCTCTCTCCATAATCTTAAACTAAATCTAGAACAATGATAATTGGCTAAGGGGGATTTCATAAAATTTGGCAAAAGAAGAGATCTTTGATTTGAGGTGATGAATTTTATCCTCTCACCTCTATATTTTTTTTCTCTTTTTTTTTTCTCTTCTAATAACAACCCAAAATGTATATGGTTTAGGAGTAATGAATTTTATCCTCTTACTCCATGCCATATAATCTTTTCAAATATTTTGGGTGCATATGTTTAGGGAATAATGAATTTTATCCTCTTATTCCCATGACATATGATCTTTTAAACTTCATTTTTTATCCCAACAAAGGGGTATGGTAGGAAATTAAATCTAGCTAGCTTTAAATTATATTGAGAGCAAATTTTAGTAAAATTAAATTTCCTAAGATCTACAAAGTTAGAAGAAAATATAATTGAAATCTAAAGAGGTTTAGCAAATTCACTACAAAATGAAGCCATTTAAAAATAAAAAGAGAAGTCATGCTAAATAAATTCTCTAATCAAGTTAAAATCATAAGATGATTCTTAAATCAAGATTACCTCAAATTTAAAAGTAACAAACTATGATAAGCAAAATTTTAGCCAATTAAAAACTTAAACATGCTTATAAATATTCTCAACTAGATTTCTAAGAAATCACAAAAACAATAAATAGGAGAGGTATAAGATTTAAATTTTTTGTATTTAAAGTTTTTTTTTTCATATATATTTTTTTGAAATTTGATATTATCTTATTTTTGGATTTTTGATAAGAAATAAACAATAAAAACATATACTAAAAAGCTTAATTTTTTTTTTGTTAATTCTTGGACTTCCCGAGGTATATCCTGTGAAGGGTTCTCACGGTACTAGGAGGTGAGATGGGGTGAGGTCCCAAACGTCCCTTTCCAAGATTTAAAATTTTCAATTTTCGAATTTTTTTTTGAGTTTTCGGGTTTGACAAGTGCTAAAATAGAAGAAAACATAAGAAAATATTTTTTTTTTAAAATTTTCTAATTTAACAACTATTTACAAAGAACTATTTACACCCCCATACTTAAAGTTAAACATTGTCCCCAATGTTTAAAACTAAGTATGAAGTAAAAGAAAATAAAGTGCAAGGCAAAAAAAAAAATAATAGAACCGAAGGACAGGTTAAGAGGGCTTCCCTGGTTATGAAGATGCGGGGGAAGCGGCGGTTACCTACAAAACATGTTAAATAAAAAGAAAAATAATAAAAAGATAACTTTGGGGTGCCTCCCAAAAGCATTTTGTTTAAGGTCGCGTAGCTTGACCCACTTGCCGATCATATAATGGGGGTGAATAGAACTCACAACACTCTTCCAGGTAAAAACACAAATCGTCGTTTTCTAATGTGTTCCGCATCGAGGAATTTATGCCGAAAGTAACTTCATCGTCTCTAACCTGCAGGAGGAGCTTTCCATTACTTACGTCTATAATAGCGTGGGAGGTGGCAAGGAAGGGGCGGCCATGTATGAGGGGTACTTCGGCATCCTCTTCGATGTCAAGAATGACAAAATCCACCGGGAAGATGAATTTGTCAACCTTGACGAGCACACCCTCCACTATTCCTACTAGATATTTTAAAGAACGATCACTAATTGAATACTCATTTGAGTGGGGCTAGGATTTCCTAGACCTAGCTTTTTGAATAATGAAAACGGCATGGGATTGATGCTTTCCCCAAGATCCGCTAAGGCGTGTTTGACTAACGAATTGCCAAATAAACACGGGATGGAGAACCGTCCCGGGTCATTTGCTTTTTGAGGCAATTTGTTGAGTACAACCGCAGAGCATTCTGCGTTTAAAGAAATATGCGAAATAACTTCTAATTTTTTCTTTTTGGATAGCAACTCCTTAATATATTTCGCATATTTAGGCATTTGAGAGATAGCCTCGCAGAAGGGTACATTAATATGAATTTATTTTAAAATGTCTAAAAACTTTTTATAATAATTTTCGGCCCACTCGCTTTTAAACTTAGACGGATACTAAATATTAGAAGTAGATGCATGCGGAGCTAATGTAGCGGGCAAATTCGAAGATAAATTAAGAATAGGAGGAGGAGGAGAGGAAGTTACCTTGGGTTCGTCCTTTTTTGAAACCACCTCCTTCCCGCTTCGGAGCCGAGGCTCAGAAATCATCTTTGCGAGCTGGCCCACTTGATTCTCTAAATTTTTTATCGACCCGGTAAGGTTCCGGATGTTCGTTTCATTTGTAGCAACATATTTTGCAAAAACCACTTCAAGCGGAGAGAGTTTTTGCTGTTGCAGTGGAAAACTGGGTGGATTAAAATTTTGAGAAATTAAATTTAGAGGCAGAGTTAAGTTAAGAAGTTGATTAGGGGGAGGTTGATTTAGATTCATAAGACGCTGAGCATTTCCTTGGTTGCTCCACGAGAAATTCGGATGATTCCTATAACCCGCATTGTATGTGTTGTTATACAGAGCGGTGTTGGGGTTATAGGAAGGCCGAGGCAGATTTCCCATGTAGTCAACATGTTCTTCAATTAAAACATTATTAGCCCAAGGAGGAGTGGCGGAGGAAGCAGACATCTACGCCACTTGCTTTGTTAAGCGCTCAACTTGTAAAGCCAAATTTGCGTTTGCATCTATTTCAAAAATTTCGGCTGGCTTATTAGGCCACACTCGGGGCATGTTCCATTGGTATGCATTTGTGGCCATCTCTTCGAAAAGCTCTTGAGCGGCGTCCGGGGTTTTGTTATTTAACGTCCCCCCGGCGGCCGCATCAATCATTTGCCTCGTTTGGAGATTTAAGTCATTATAAAATATTTGCACTTGCTGCCAAGTGGCAATTGCGTGGTGAGGGCATCAGCGCAAAAGCTCCTTAGAGCGCTCCCATGTGTCATAGAGTGTCTCCGAGTCGATTTGCATGAACGACGCAATATCCATGAGCAATTTAGCGGTCTTTGAAGGCGGAAAATATTTATTAAGAAATTTTTCCGCCATTTCGGCCCATGTAGTGATGGACACCCTAGGTAGGGAGCCCAGCCACTGCTTGGCCTTAGACCGCAAATAAAAAGGAAAAATACGTAATCGAATGGCGTCATCAGTGACGCCATTGATTTTAAAAGTATCACAAATTTCAAGAAAGTAAGAAATGTGTGAATTTGGATCTTCGTCCGGTTGACCATCGAAGGTCACTGATTGTTACACCATTTGTATGATGCTGGACATGATCTCAAAATTATTGTTCGCCACCGCGGGGCGATCAATACTTGACTGTGTGCCATCTAAATTCGGCCGCGCATAATAAGACGTGGTCCGTTGCACATCCTCATCAGGATTTGACTCGTTAAGATTAGGAGGATTAAGATTATGATCCATATTCGCTGTGTTAGTGTCCCCGATCGACTCTTCAAATTCTATTTGATTTTCCCGATCACGAGAATGGCGGTGCCTCAAAAAGGTTCGCTCGATCTCTGGATCAAAAGGAATAATCGAAGCGCTACCTCGGGTCATACACTAAAAATAGAAGAAAGGAAGAGGAAAACCTATTTTTTTTCTTGTTGAAATTTAGAAAAAACAAAATAAAATAAAAAGAAGCATGATAAAATTAATAGCTATCCTATTTTCAAAATATCTAAGCAAAATCTCCGGCAACGGCGCCAAAAACTTGATATAGAAATATTTCGTGTTTTGAAATTAAGTGAAGGTTTGAAGATTTTCTCCAAAACTATATCCGATTAAGGCAAGCGTACCTTATCGTCTATAGTATAGGATATTAGAAATACCAAGGTCGTATTCCACGGGGCGCGTTGATTACTTCTACTTCGAGGAAAGTCACTATTATCTCATCTAATGATTTTTTGGAGGTTTTGATTACTTAGCTAAAAAGAGAAAATTTGCAACCTAAGTGAAGGATTTAAACGATAATAAAAGGCTTAATGCTCAAACATAGTGGAGGGGGAAAAGGAAAGAAAAATTAACATTGCATGAAAGGAAAAGTACTTAAAGAGAAAAAGAACATGAAAGAGAGGAAACTTAATTTTATTGAAAACCAAAACTATTACAAACCATAATTAAAGAGTATAAAGCAAGGGAAATTAAGATTACAAGCTTAAGAAAGAAAAACTAGTACATGAAAGTTACATTAAGACATTGCATGAAAAGAAAAGAGAGAACATGAAAGCTTAAGTAAAACATGAACATGAACTTAAAAAGCTCACTAACAGCTCTAGCAGCACCTCCCCATCTCCAAAATTCTGAACCCTGGAGTCAAGGAGAGCATCTGAATTTATAGCAGAAATTTTCAAGTTACACGCCCTTGGTCACGGGCGTGACATTTCGGGTCACGGGCGTGACATTTCGGGTCACGGGCGTGACATTTCGGGTCACGGGCGTGACATTTCGGGTCACGGGCGTGACATTTCGGGTCACGGGCGTGACATTTCGGGTCACGGGCGTGACATTTCGGGTCACGGGCGTGTACCTGGGCGGCTACAATTAATGCAGCGTGGGATAGAATTCGGCGCGGCAGAGCGCGTTCGTCAAACTCAGCTCAGGCTTCGTCGAACGCAGGGGCGAAGAGCGTTCGTCGAACGGAGCTCCAATTTTGTCGAACGCAGGGGCAGAGATCTTTCGTCGAACGCAGCTCCAATTTCGTCGAACACAGCTCCAATTTCATCGAACGCAGCGGTAGAGAACTTTCGTCGAACGCAGCTCCAATTTCGTCGAATGCAGGGGCAATTTCGTCGAACGCAGATTTTTAGGTTACACGCCCTTGGTCACGGGCGTGACCGAGGGCGTGACTTGTGATTTTCTCCAATTTTTCCCAAAATTCTGCAAAAATAAAAGTAAAACTACATTTAGAACAGAAATTATATAAGAATTGATTTTAAACTAAAATATAAATAATATTTGCAATTTTAAATTAAAACTAGACTAATATTATAATTAAAATACGCATAAATACTACTCATTAACGACCTTACCCTTAGCCCACCTAGCACTCTTATCTCCTAAACTCCTTTTGGTGACCTCATCCTCTTCAACCTGACCATGCACACCATCTACATACCAATTCCACCTAGTAGGCCACTAAACACCTAAGTTTCACCGTTTTACTAAACACAGACCAAACTAACTATATGAAGCTAATAAGGAGAGGTACTCCAAATATTCATCCTCATGACACAATATTTTTACTGGAGAACTATCATGGCATTATAAGACTAAATCCAAAGACTAATATTTTTCCTCAACATTTTAGCATTTATTTAAATTTCTCAAATATTTTCCAAGTATGAATATGAACATGAAGTGTAAGGTATTCTCAAGACATGATCCTCATAAAATTAAGATAAAACTATCATACCAAAATAACAGTAAATAATTAATATCACAATTTTACAGTAAGGAAATGTCATCTATTTTTAATATTTAACTTCTATCCAAATTTGAAGATTTATGAAGGAACTACCAAGAATACTTATGCCAAAAATATAGAAAAATTACCAGACCTCTATTATGTCCAGAAAAGCTTAATTACAGAGTTGCACAATTTATGGGAATCATTTCCTCACTTAAATAGTTAATCCAAATAATTTTTAATTTACGCATGTTGTGAAGTAGCCTATTGATAACAACTTCCAAAAATATTTACAGAACTTCCTAGTGCTCTGAAATGTCCTATCACCAAGTTGCACATTTTTCCAGAGAGTTTTGGACCCTTATCTATATTTCTTAAAATTAAGACAAAATAGGTGCCTTGAGAATGAAATACTAGATAGATCATTAAATAAATTATACAAAAATAACCAAAAGTCAATATTATTATTATAAAGGCACCACAAGGATTTCACCTTCATCCAGGATCATTTGTGCATGTAAATATCTCTTACAAGAAGTTTATCTAAAGGGGTTATGACCTACTTTATATGCACCACAAGGGGTAAGACTAGGGTTCTAAGGCATGCCCACCTCCACACCACCCCAAACCACTCATGGGGGTGTTTTGAGTGACCCTAAACAAGTGGATAAGGTTTCACCTCATGGTGATGAGATTTGACCACAATATCCCAAGATAAACACCATGCCCTAATTTTGACCTAATAAAACCCAACTTGGGTTAACCAATTTCCAAACTAAATCAGTCCCAATTGGGCTGAGATTTTTACCAGGGTCAGGTAATAACCCTAAGAAGTACCCACCAAAATTTGGAGGGCATCAGAGGTCAATTGACCTAATAATTAATTAATATTTAATTTATGAAATTATTACAAAAACATTAGAAAAAAGTTCTCCTAAAATTCCCATCTTTGGGTATGATGTGTGGGTAGGTGTAAATAGCCTAGGTTTCAATCTTCAAGTCCATACCATAACCCAATCAAAAGTTATTCAAGAAATGGTGGTTGTCCTACACTCGGGACCAGTCCCACCAAAATGGACCTACAGGGAGATACAGAACTCCTTTTGGGGTGAAATTAATTTTAAAATAAAGTAGACTCCAAGGGCTACAACTGTAGTGTTGACCACTATTTCATTTTAGGGGTTCTAGGATTTTTAATAATTAAAATGATCTAATGCAGGGAGTATGACAAAATGTGTTGAAACAAGTCTCTGCGTTCGACGAAATCTGACCTGCGTTCGACGAACTCTGTTCTGCGTTCGACGAAATCTGACTTGCGTTCGACAAACTCTGTTATGCATTCGACGAATGCCATGCTTCACTGTGCTCGATGAAATCCGATCTTCGTTCGATGAATTAATTCAGTTCGATGAATTAATTCAGTTCGGCGAATTAATTCTGTTCGATGAACTCCGGGTTTAGTTCGACGAACTCAACTATCAGTTCGACGAACTCCAGAGTGTGTTTGACAAACGAATTCCGTTCGACAAACTCTGGGTTCACTTCGATGAACTCAACTATAATTTCGGTGAATTAATTCCGTTCGACGAACTCCGGGTTCAGTTCGACGAACTCCGGGTTCAGTTCGACGAACTCCGGGTTCAGTTCGACGAACTCCGGGTTCAGTTCGACGAACTCAACTATCAGTTCGACGAACGCCAGAGTGTGTTCGACAAACGAATTCTGTTCGACGAATGCCAGGTTTAGTTCGACAAACTCAACTATTATTTAGGTTAATCAATTCCGTTCGATGAACTCCGGATTCAGTCCGATGAACTCAACTATCAGTTCGACGAATTAATGAAATAACTATATAACATAATCATTAAATGCGAATAGCTAATCACGGCAAATCCGACGGTTCTTAGTCATCGTCCCCGTTGGATGGACGATGCACGACAACCCATCCTGGGCTTCTTTGCGGGATGATTTCCCGGCCACCTGTGCCGCTTCCCGGCCAGCCAATGCGACCACCACCTCCGTTGAAATGGTGGCCGGCGATAGGGGGTGGTTGGCCGGCCGGAGGTGGTCGGAATCAGGGTTTAGAGGAGGGGAAAGAGAGCTCAAACCGAGCCCTTTCAGAAGCACAATCCGAGCCCAATTGAGCTCGGATCAAGCCCCAAATTATGATTAGATCTAGCACTAAGGGAGAGGAGGCAGATCGGACCTGTGTGGGGGCTTGGTGGCGCGTATTCCGGCGAGTCGCCATGGACGGAGGTGGAGCTTTCGGCTCCATATCAATCCTAGATTCTGGTGCTCGATTTCTTCGGGGAAGAGGGGGGTTTCATTCCTTTCCAACCTCTGAAGATGTTAAAGGGGTCAATTGAGGCTAAGGGGGAGGAGTTACTCGGATTGCCATTAATGGTCATTAGTGAAGATTTCGGTTACACCTGGGGGAGTGAATTTGGGCATCAATGGCCAGGGAAGGGTTGAAAACTTCTCCTCTCCCCAAGGGGAGATGAATGGTGCCATTATTGGAGGAGATGGAAGGTTTCCTCTTCCACTCCATTAACTCCCCCTTCCTTCTCTCTCTTCCAAATTGGGCTCTCTCTCTCCTGGCCAATTTCCCTAAAATTGAATGGCCCAATCAGTAGAACTCAATCCTATTTGGTGGTGGACCACCTCAATTTGGTCCAACCCAAATGGATTAGGTTTAATTTGGGTAAATTAGGTCATTTTGACCCAAATTTAGGATAAGGTTGACTTTGGTCAAATTGACCAATTAGGCTGACCCCACTGAGTGGATTAGGCTCCAATGGTCTCCCTTAAAGGTTAGGGAGGTCTAGGTAGGGTCAAGTTGGCAAGGTGAGGGTGAATTGCCCCTTAATAGGGCACTTTTGACCAAATTAGGGCTAGGGTTGACTTAGGGTAAATTGGTCAAATTGGAGGTCCCATGATGAGGCTTTTTGGTTCATTAAGTTCCTAATATCCCTATAAGGATAGGGGCAAGGTCAATTTGGCATGGTGGAGGCCAATTGACCCTAATTGAGTTAGTTTGACCAATTTAGGGTTAAGGTTGACTTTAGCCAAATTGGACTCTTTGGTTGGCCCCCAATGGGCCCCTAGTGCACCAAGGAGACCCCTAATGGGTTAGGGATCCTATGGTGGAGTCAAGGTTCAAGGAAAGGCCCTAAAGTCCAACCCTAGGCTAGGTCTCTGAAAACCACTATATGCAGACCACTGGGATTTCTCCTTCTCATCCAATCTCACATGGTCTTAAGCTCTTCCTATGGTTTTGTCTTGACCTAGTCATGACAAAACCAACCTAGGGGTCTAGTTGTTTGGGGGATGTTACACATGTGCCAAGGGAGGAGAGCACTCCTGCAGACCTTCTGGCCAAGTTCGGCCCTCGGGAAGGGGGGACGGTGTCGGAGCTCTTCCAACCATCCACCTAGGAAGGAGAGCTGATGGAGATAGACCAGCAGGAATCATGGATGAGTCCCATCGTCACCTTCCTGGCGTCCAGGAAGTTCCCCGAAGGAGAGGTGGACAAGCAACGACTCATGTACAAATCCGCCTATTACTCCATGCATGCAGGTGGGCTGTATCGTAAGACCCTCTCGGGACTCCTTGCCTGTTGTGTAGCCGAGTGGGAGGTCCCAAGGGTCTTGGAGGAGATCCACACAGGGGAGTGTGGCAGCCACTCGGGGAGCAGGACATTGGAAGGAAGGGTGCTGAGACAAGGTTATTTCTGGCTTACCCTCAGCAAGGATGCGGCGGAGTTCGCAAAGAAGTGCTCCAAGTGTCAGCTCTATGCTCCACTCCAACTTCTCCCAGATCAAAGGCTTCAGACCATCACAGCTCCATGGCCCTTCGTGATATGGGGGCTTGATCTGGTTGGTCGCTTCCCCCAGGCAAGTGGTAAGAGAAGGTTCCTGCTGGTGATGATAGACTACTTCTCCAAGTGGCTGGAGGTGCAGGCGCTAGCCAAGGTGGCATCCCAAGTGGTAAGAAATTTTGTATGGGGTGAAATCATTTGCAGGCATACACTCCCACTGGCCATAGTGACAGACAACGGACCACAGTTCGCCAGTGACGAGTTTGTCAGTTTCTGCACCCAGCTTGGCATAGATCTTCGGTTTGCGTCGGTCCATCACCTGAGGAGCAATGGCAGGTGGAGGCGGCAAACAAGATAATCGTGAATTTTTCTCAAAAAGAAGGTTGAGAACCTCAGGGGTAACTGGATAGAGCAGTGATGAGTCCCAATATTATACATATTTTCGAACTCATTTGGGCCGATTTACTAGTCTTTGCACCACACTTTAGGCTTGTTTTTCATTTATATTTAATAGCCGTCTATTATTCCACTCTTAGTGCACATGTATGCCCATTCTTGGTGTGATCCCTTATTTTCCTGTAGTCCTGGAGGTTTTCATGCAGGTTCATGGATCGTGCGATGCTCGGAGTCTGTTTGGGGGCAATTTCTGCCTGAAATGCCACTCATCGTGCGTTTTCTTCATGCACGATCAGTTGCTCGTGCGCCTTTGATCGTGCGAGTTCATTTACTGCCCAAAAACAGCTTCGAATTTTAGTTGTGCATTTGCTACGCACGATCGTGCGCACGGTCGTGCGCTTTATATTTTTTCTACAGTTTTATTTTGCAGGTTTCGGGCACAGAGCGCATGATCACCAGCTTTCAGTGCGCACGATCAGTTGATCGTGCGCCCTATTTTCTATAAATATCCAGCCCGCAAAATTAGGTTGGACGACCATTTTGCTCCGCCGTTTTCGAGTCCTGTTCTCCTCTTCCGCCCCCGACATCATCTTCCACCACCAGGAGGTGCTCCGGGCTTGTTCTTCACGCCAATCTTGAGCCGGAGCTTCCTCTCGGCCTCCTCCATCATCCTAGAGCTTCAAAGGAAGATCTAACCGCCATTACCATCAAGCAAGGGGAAGTTTGCAACCTTTACCGGATCGTGAGACGAAGAAGACGGGCTCATTGGAGAGTCGTGACCGCTCTCTCTACCCCGGACGTAGTTGCAGACCGAGCTTGGACGCGGATTGACAACCCGGCGATTCCAACCGTGAATCTACAACGAGCCTTCAGATTCGGTCGATTTCTTGCCTTGTTCTTCTCTTATTGATGTGTATATGTTGTAGATCTTTATTATTATGATGAAGTAGCACTTAAACTAGTTTGTATTTCTATATATTTCATGTCTATGTGAAATGCTTTGGTGTTTAAGTTGTTTGAGGTGCGCCCCATTCCATCCTCCATCCCGCCTTCACGTTCGTGTGCTGCACTAGCAATTGCTAGTGGCGTGCTTGTCGACGAGGTGCTTGCGACCCTCATCCGTATGCCTGCTCTTCCATCAGCCTAGCAAAGCGTGGCATAGCGGCCCGTGTAATCCATTCCGACTCCGCCGGTGCGAACCATTCAATCTGCTTGCCTACTCTTCCATTCGCCTAGCAAAGCGTGGCATAGCGGCCCGTGTAATCCATTCGCCTAACGAAGCAGCGCGCTCAAGGCCTGCACAGTTCGATTCTGCTTGCCTACTCGTCCATTCGCCCTTGCGACGCAGTGCGCTCAAGGCCTGCCTAGTCTCCATCCGGCCAAGCGAAGCATTGCTGATGCGCAAATCTTAGCACACCGCTAAAGGCGGTAGTAAGACTGCGGCACGAAACGGCAGTGTACCGATCATTCAAGTAATATAAAATGGGAATGAATCCCCAAGTATCGATCTCAAAGGAACACAGTAAGGTGGAGTTAACTTTCAAGGAAGGACTTGAGATCGAAGTCCTAAAGGTCAGATGGAATGCGGGAGAGTTGGTTTGGTTTTTGGAAAATAAAAGAAAACAACTACAACTACTCCTATGCAATGCCGCTATGCAATGCTTCGCTTGGCGGGATGGAGACTAGGCAGGCCTTGAGCGCGCTGCGTCGCAAGGGCGGATGGATGAGTAGGCAAGCGGAGTTGAACTGTGCAGGCCTTGTGCGCACTGCTTCGTTGGGCGAATGGATTACACGGGCCGCTATGCCACGCTCCGCTAGGCGGATGGAAGAGTAGGCTAGCGGATGGAGTGGAGAGAACGGCGGAATGAGGTTCGCAAGCACCTCTTCGCAAAGCACACCACTAACAATTGTTAGGGCGGCACAACACAACAAACAATCCACACCACAAGGCACACCTCAAATGAAAATATAACAAGATTACTCAATCACATAGACATGATTTCATACTAATGTTAACAAATAAAAGTATACTTCATCAAAAATAAGGAAACCTAACTAAGCTATCAACTACAAGAGGAGGTGAGTGTGCGAAATCGACCGGCTCCGAAGTCTTGTTGAGGATTCATGGAAGGAATCGCCGGGTTGTCAATCCGCGTCCAAGCTCGGTCCTCGACTGCGTCCGGGGTAGAGAGAGCTGTCACTACTCTCCAATGGACCTGACTTCTTCGTGTCACGAACCGGTGGAATGATCACACAAGCTGCTCCGATCTTGAATGTAGGAGCTAGGTTGACTCCCTTCTTGAAGCTCTTAGATGAAGGAGATGGCCAAGAGGAAGCTCCGACGAATATTTGGCGTTGAAAGCTTGCCCGGAGCTCCTCCCTAAGGTGGACGGTGAAGAAGGAGGCGAAACCCTACAAAAAACGTGGAAAACGGCGGAGGAAATCGGTCTATATCCTAATTTCGCGGAGCAGCGGTTTAAATAAGGAGCAAAATAAACACTGCACACAGTCAGTGGCGCACGACCAATGGTCGTGCGCGAAGGAATGTCTGTGATCGTGCACAGTCAACCTGTAGCAAATAAAAAGATGGAAAATAATGCACGGTCAGGGGCACACGACCAATGGTCGTGCGCGAAGGAATCCTCTGATCGTGCGCAGATGCTCTGTCAGGGAAGGGAATTAACGCACGACCACTGGTCGTGCGCCTGATCATGCGCGAAGGAATGCGCACGATCAGAGGCTTTTTAGGCCAAAAATTGCCCCGCTCCATCCCGAACGTTCACGCGATCCCAGGGCCTGCAGGAAAAATACTAGACCACAAAAATACATGAAATCACACCAAGATGGGGCATAAATGTGCACTAAGCAATGAAATGGGCATCGTGATCAAATAGAATTAAATATGGGCCTAAAGTGAAGTGCAAGTGCATGAAACCTAGCCCAGATGAGTCCGGAAATCACTATATAAACTGGACTCATCACACCCCCAGACTTACCTGTTTGCACGTCCCGAGCAAACACATACAAAGCAGGCGGGAAAAATTAATAGCTAGTTTAAAATTACACCGAGGAGTACCATGCGAAGTCGCATGCCCAAGTGCATAGAGAAATAGTAGATAAGGTTTCTAATTATACACATAGTTTATATATTTCTAATGGAGTAAATAAATATTACTACTACTCAAAAAAATGAATCACGGTGAATCAATCAGTCACGCATACGGAGAAAGTAAAACACACGCTGAGATGAGCATTGCCCAAGCTGGGGTTTGGGACAAACTCCACCGAAATCCATCGGTGTCGAAGACCATAAGCTCGCCCGGTAACATTCTCTCCACATCACTAGATTAGTTCAGAGCATGAGTCAGTAGGACTTAAGGTTTTTCATGGGGCTTGGGTTACGGTGAGGTAAACAATGATAAACAGGACGGCTTAAAGCACCTAACCCAAATGAGCTTAAACAATAACGCTATCCCCGCAGCTACAAAAACACGCGGATGCACCACACCCCCAGACTTGGACCTGAACGCATGGGTATGTGCACCGCCTACTCCAAAATACATATCTCAAATAGATTTTCAATTAAACTCATTCTCATTTTTCTTTTCTTTTCTTCTCATTTCATTTCTTTTTCTAATTATATATTTTTTTAAATTCAGCAAATGTTCAAGGGAGTACAACCACATCTCCAAATTTAACATCACCACATCAACATTCCAAAATACAAATTTGAAAACAACTAAAGCTCAGCTTTGGGTATGTGACTAGGATCGGCTTTTTGGTTTTGGTGGAATAAAATGTGGGGCTGAATCAAAGGGATGGGGTAGGCACAAATGGGCTAACGAGGATAAGATATCAGGATTGGCACAAAGGCTCAACCGGGCCAAAATGATGGCCTACGTCATTCTTGCGCAACAAAATTATCCTATGCCAATGCTTCAAGAATCGCTTGGGGCGAGTTCTTAGTCACCGAGAAAAATTATTCTTTATCCCGGCTCAGGCAATACACGTCTAGCGATAATTTACACACATCCCTATGCTACCTTTTGATGCAGACCGGATTCACCATTTGAGTAAAGTAAACGACATTTACACTAATAGAAATGTATAAGACTAATAGTATAAAAAGGAATCTAATCTACACAAATCTCTATGCTCACAAAAGCATTAGACTAGGAACACCGGAGTCAACATTTTACTCCACTACATAATTTAAAAGCCAGCACAATGATTTTCCCAATCACACAAAGGGAGGAGTTCCACTCAAGACGCGCCAACAACTAAGTACACGCTCAAGTGGGTGCTGTGGTGTGCAATGAAAATGAACAATAGCTTAAATAGAAGCTTCTAGTATGCAGTGCACTCGTGCACGTGAGCGGGTAAATAAAACTACTCTCCCCCAGACTTAAACTATGCATTAAGATATTCTAAAACAAAGTTAGGGGAAGAGGGTACCCAATGCTTAAAAATGAGCATACCAGAAGACGCATGAAAACCAAGACAAAGAGCAGCTTCCGCCAACCAGGAGATGACCTGCAAGGGTGAGCTCCACAAAAACAAAAGAAAGCAGAAATGCTAAAAAGAAATGCAACGAACTAAACAAACTGGATAAATTGAAATTGCAAGAAAAGTAAGATAACTACTGGGGTTATTGTCATCCCAGCACGACTTATTTGGCATTTGTACAATTCTAGCTTATAGGCCCATGAAAAGAAAAGTGCACAGGTAGTTGTTCCATTATCCGTTTCGGTAGCGGGTACCGATACAGTGACAGAGCAGTTACCCCTCTACCTGTATAATAATACCCACAAACCGTAGGTAGAGGAAACAGAATGTAAGAAGAGGAGGAGGCCTGGTCCTCACTCATCTCACATAAAAAATCCTTGGCCAGCAAGGTATCGCCATCAGGGGGGTAGCAGGAGGAAGAGATAAATGTTGGAGCTTCCTCATCGGAGGAGGGATCAACCTCCTCGCACATGAGGATGCTATCATCATTGACCTGAGCTGGGAGCTCCAAGTCCTCCTTATGTACCTGCGGAGACTCAACCTGCACAGGCTCAGTTATAGCAGAAGGGGGGTCAAGAAATAAAAGAGAAGAATGACTTAAATAAAAATCAAGCGGGGGAGTGTTTCCGGTCTCACTCCCATTAGATTGGGAAAGTAAAATAATGTTTGCATTGTCATCAATGCTGCAAGGTTCAGCGGGATCAACAGTGGCCATGCCTAAGATTTGGACTTCCTCCACCGGTACTGAGGAAAGCTCCTCTTCACCTAGAAGGTTGTCCTCCTCCATTGGAGTAGGCACAAAACATAGATCGCCGGCCTCGTCTTGCGACACATCATAAACAATGTCGTCAGAGACGAGCATAATAGTATGCACAAAAGGGGAAGGAGCAGTGCTTGAATAAAAGTCAAGCACCGATTCCTCACAAAGAATCGAATCTACGCACGGTGATATATTCACAGGGGAGATAGGCTCGGCCATGTCAGAGCCTAGATCAGCCACGCATCTGGTGACTGTGTCGACATCATCCCCTTCAAAGAATGAAGGTGACACGGACATATAACCAGATGTTGAAGGCGCGCCTCCAGAAGTAGGAGTCGGGACGATCCGGATATCCGACTCATCATCCTCGTCCAATTGGCGAAGATACTCGACACAGTCCTTCACGGCGTGATCCATGCTTTGACAAAACAAGCACCGTTTTATATTACTCCTTGGTCCTTGAGGGGCCGGGGAGGAATATAAAAATGGTGTATGCGGCGAGGATGAGTGGCCATAAGACTTGGGCACAGGGCATGAAGAACCATAGGAAAATGGTGCTCCGTACACCGGGCCACGAGAATTATGCCCACCATCTTCCGTAGGGCATCTATCACTAGCGTGAGAAATATCTCCACACCAACGACAACGAATATTGAATGCAGCCCACATGATGTGAAGATAATAAGATTCAAAAAAGAAAGACACTGTTGTGCAAAATACTACACCTAACACTGATTACTAAAGCAACCTAATATAAAACAGGAAAACAGAATAGGAAGAAACAAAACAAAAGAATGCAATATACAAAGGGAAGGGCTTCTCGCTCAGATTCTCCCTCTCCAGAAAACTCACACGTCTGTGTTCCCCGGCAACGACGCCAAAATCTTGATGCGCAAATCTTAGCACACCGCTAAAGGCGGTAGTAAGACTGCGGCACGAAATGGCAGAGTACCGATCATTCAAGTAATATAAAATGGGAATGAATCCCCAAGTATCGATCTCAAAGGAACACAGTAAGGTGGAGTTAACTTTCAAGGAAGGACTTGAGATCGAAGTCCTAAAGGTCGGATGGAATGCGGGAGATTTGGTTTGGATTTTTGGAAAATAAAATAAAACAACTACAACTACTCCTATGCAATGCCGCTATGCAATGCTTCACTTGGCGGGATGGAGACTAGGCAGGCCTTGAGCGCGCTGCAACGCAAGGGCGGATGGATGAGTAGGCAAGCGGAGTCGAACTGTGCAGGCCTTGAGCGCACTGCTTCGTTGGGCGAATGGATTACACGGGCCGCTATGCCACGCTTCGCTAGGCGGATGGAAGAGTAGGCTAGCGGATGGAGTGGAGAGAACGGCGGAATGAGGGTCGCAAGCACCTCTTCGCAAAGCACACCGCTAACAATTGTTAGGGCGGCACAACACAACAAATAATCCACACCACCAGGCACACCTCAAATGAAAATATAACAAGATTACTCAATCACATAGACATGATTTCATATTAATGTTAACAAATAAAAGTATACTTCATCAAAAATAAGGAAACCTAACTAAGCTATCAACTGCAAGAGGAGGTGAGTGTGCGAAATCGACCGGCTCCGAAGTCTTGTTGAGGATTCACGGAAGGAATCGCCGGGTTGTCAATCCGCGTCCAAGCTCGGTCCTCGACTGCGTCCGGGGTAGAGAGAGCTGTCACTACTCTCCAATGGACCCGTCTTCTTCGTGTCACGAACCGGTGTAATGATCACACAAGCTGCTCCGATCTAGAATGTGAGAGCTAGGTTGACTCCCTTCTTGAAGCTCTTAGATGAAGGAGATGGCCAAGAGGAAGCTCCGGCGAAGATTTGGCGTTGAAAGCTTGCCCGGAGCTCCTCCCTAAGATGGGCGGTGAAGAAGGAGGCGAAACCCTGCAAAAAAACGTGGAAAATGGCGGAGGAAATCGGTCTATATCCTAATTTCGCGGAGCAGCGGTTTAAATATGGAGCAGAATAAACACTGCGCATGGTCAGTGGCGCACGACTAATGGTCGTGCGCTAAGGAATGCCTGTGATCGTGCGCAGTCAACCTGTAGCAAAGAAAAAGATGGAAAATAACGCACGGTCAGGGGCACACGAACAATGGTCGTGCGTGAAGGAATCCTCTGATCATGCGCAGACGCTCTGTCAGGGAAGGGAATTAACGCACGACCACTGGTCGTGCGCCTGATCATGCGCGAAGGAATGCACACGATTAGAGGCTTTTTAGGCCAAAAATTGCCCCGCTCCATCCCGAACGTTCACGCGATTCCAGGGCCTGCAGGAAAAATACTAGACCACAAAATTACATGAAATCACACCAAGATGGGGGCATAAATGTGCACTAAGCAATGAAATGGGCATCGTGATCAAATTGAATTAAATATGGGCCTAAAGTGAAGTGCAAGTGCATGAAACCTAGCCCAGATGAGTCCGGAAATCACTATATAAACTGGACTCATCAATTGCATAGCGGCATTGCATAGGAGTAGTTGTAGCATTTTCTTTTTATATTTCACAATCCAAATCCCCCGTTTCCGCATCCATCCGACGTAAAGGACTTCAATCTCAAGTCCTTCCTCAATAGATAACTCCACCTTACTGTGTTCCTTTGAGATCGATACTTGGGGATTCATTCCCATTTTATATTACTTGAACGATCGGTACACTGCCGTTTCGTGCCGCAGTCTTACTACCGCCTATAGCGGTGTGCTAAGATTTGCACATCAAGTTTTTGGCGCCGTTGCCTGGGAACACAGTTGTGTGAGTTTTCTGGAGAGGGAGAATCTGAGATTTGAGCCCTTCCATTTGTGTATTGCATTCTTTTGCTTTATTTCTTCTTAATCTGTTTTACTGTTTATATTAGGTTGCTTAGTAATTTACTGTTAGGTGTAGTGTTGTGCACAATCGTGTCTTTATTTTGAATCATTTTATCTTCACACTATGTGGTCTTCATTCAATATTCGTTGCCATTTTTGTGGAGATATCTCTCATGCTAGTGATAGATGTCCAAAGGGAGATAGTATCCATAGCACTCCCAGCCCAGCATATGGAGCACCGACTTCGTCTGGTACTCCATATGGTGCGCGGAAGTCTTATGGCTATTCTGCCACGCCTTTACCTTCATACCTCTTTTCGGCTTCAGCACCCGCTGTGCCAAAGAAGCCCGCAAGGTAGTGCTTGTTTTGTCAAAGCACGGATCATGCCTTGAAGGATTGTGCTGCATTCCTTCGCCAATTGGATGAGGACGACGAGTCGGATATCCGGATCGTCCCGACTCCTACTTCTGGCAGCACACCTTCAACACCCGGTTATGTGTTCATTTCACCTTCAAATTTTGAGGGGTATGATGTGGACACAGTCACCAGATGTGTGGCTGATCCAGGCTCTGACATGACTGAGCCCATCTCCCCTGTACATATATTGTTGAAACCGATTTCTCGGTCTCTTGTGGAGCTCGGGGCCCTCAACGAATCGAGGGGCAGCTAGCCCTTACCGGTCCCTCGGAAGAGGTAGGCAAATAACTCGGACAAAGAACAAAGACCCTAGTCTTAGAGAGGAGGTCCCTCCACTAACCCGGAAGATCGTTGAGCGCTTCGCCTCCCAAGCCAAAGCTAAGACTCGGGCACCTTGGAGAGCTAGAGAGCCCAAACCAAAGCGACCTAAGGAGAGAAGAAGGCTCAAAGATTCTGAACCGGTCCCTCCCCAAGGTGCCCTTTGAGGTCTATTTATAGATTTTAATTTTGTGGTCTGTCAATAGCCAAATCCCGCTGTCTATTCTTACTATCCGCACACCGGATTGGTCTGCTAACAGCCAAACTCCGCTGTTTGGAGAGGCTAACCGCAGACCACCGGGGGCCTCCTGGTAAAAATCCCTTCCTGGACTTTTACTGGGCGAGTCAGCCCGCTTCGCGACCTCCCTTGCGAGTGGAGCTCGCGAGCCTCTGGGTTGGCGAGCCCCAGAATTACTATTGGCACATTACTTGGCTCGCTCGCCTACACTACACCTCCCTTGCGAGTGGAGCTCGCGAGCCTCTGGGTTGGCGAGCCCCAGAATTGCTATCCGCACTTACTCTAGGCGGGCTCGCCTGTCTGGCCTCGGCGAGCCCCCGAATTGCTATCCACACTTACTCTAGGCGGGCTTGCCTGTCTGGCCTCGGCGAGCCCCCGAATTGCTATCCGCACTTACTCTAGGAGGGCTCGCCTGTCTGGCCTCGGCGAGCCCCCGAATTGCTATCCGCACTTACTCTAGGCGGGCTCGCCTGTCTGGCCTCGGCGAGCCGGGGTTCGCCCATCTTGGCTCGCCTCACCGGGGTTCGCCCATCTCGGTTCGCCTCACCGGGGTTCGCCCATCTCGGCTCGCCTCACTGGGGTTCGCCCACCTCGGCTCACCTCACCGGGGTTCGCCCACCTTGGCTCGCCTTCTTGGATGTGAACCATATGACTCTTCCTGGCGAACATCGGGGTTGTACACAATCCCCGCTCTTCGCGAGGTTGTCTTAAGCTCGCGAAGAAACATCCAACCCCTGGTGTTCGCCGATTCGGCCGGGAATCTTTTGGTGGGTCCCATGCCCAAAACTATAAATACCGTCCACCATGGCGAGTGATCAAGCTTTTCCTTGCCCTTCTTCCTCGCTGAAAACAACCTTTCTCCAGAATGTCTTCCAAGTCGAGCGCGCGGGATCGACTGAAGGCTTCCAGAGAGATAGCGAAGGCCCAGGCCGCTGAGCGCAACGCCTGGATGTTCAACCCCGCCACATCCCCTTCCCCCCAGTCTAAGAAAGCCAAGACGGTTTGGAGGTCGCAGGGGGAGGACGTGTCGTCACCTCCTGCCTCGCCCCCGCCGCCGAAT
This sequence comes from Dactylorhiza incarnata, assembly GCA_033032865.1. Taxonomy (NCBI): domain Eukaryota; kingdom Viridiplantae; phylum Streptophyta; class Magnoliopsida; order Asparagales; family Orchidaceae; genus Dactylorhiza; species Dactylorhiza incarnata. The sequence goes on from JAWHQI010000078.1 coordinate 3,103,312, forward strand.
ACCGTGCTCGCGCAACAGGTATTCTTTGTCTAGGTTTTTTATATCGACTCCCTACTCATTCCTTCTCCCCTCGCAGAATCCTCCACCTAAGGAACGCATGGCGGGCCTTACGCTGACCTCTTCTCATGCTCCGTACCCAGCGAGGCTGGGATCGCTAGGTGCTGGAATTGGGACCTCGACCCAACAGGCGCCTCTCTCGCAACCCCGTAAGTCATAAGTACCTTTGTCTCCTATTAAGTCTGTGCGATATCCATTCATTTATGGCCTATGCAGATACCCCACCGCCGAGCCCCGAGAAGAGAGGCTCCACACCGGTGCGCTCGCCGATTCCGCCTAAGGTTAACGTGGAGACCCCGGGCTTCGACATTGTGGGCAGGCGAATCCCTGACGGCTCGCTTCTCGACGGCTCCCAGGTCGCGGAGAGGGTGGTGTATCCCCCTGGTCTGGGGAAACCCCACGTACGAGGGTTCCACGAGAATTGCCAGGGTCGACCGGAGTCCTCTCGCAAGCAACGTCGCGAGCCCCCCTTCTCCCAAGGTTAGTACATTTGTGCGGGCTCACTTTCTCGCTCGCCGCCTGATCCTACTAGCTCTTCCTTCGCAGAAATTTCAGAAGCCACGCCTGAGTCAGAGCATGGGAGGGTGGAGATGTCACCGCCGCCCTCGCCGAGCCAGATGGAAGACTTCTTGGGCGAGCCGGGCGACCCCGCGCAAATGAAGAGACGAGTGTCAGAGGTGCTTCAGAAGCATGGTATGATGCTGCGCGAGCTGGAGGAGCGATATGACGCAAACCGAGCTTCCTTCAATGAGAGATTCGCCGCGATGGAGGACGCGAATGCGCACTTGCTCGCCGAGGCGGGGCCGGTGACTCGCGCAGACGCTACCTCGCCCAGCGTGCACTTCTCGCGGGGCGAGGACCAAGCACACCTGATCTTGCGTGAGCTCAAAGTACTTCGCGAATACCACTATCCGAGAGTGCCGCCGCGCGCGGGGAAGCGAGGCCGGGGTCGCTGGAAATGGATTCCTTACCCCTGAGCCTGCCGTGGGTTTATTTTTACTGTCCCCTTGTTTTCATTTATTTCATGATGCTTCTGTTGAACGATATCTGTGGTGTGATAATACTCGCGAGTCCATCATGACTCGCCTTTTATCATTTTTTGTTTTGCCCCTTATTTCTGTGGTGCGCCTGTGGCGTATTCTCCTCGTTCGCCATGTTTGATATGATTGCCTTCGTGGAGCGCTCGCGAACTTCTGGGCGACGTTGCGCCCAAATACCCTTCCCTCACGGGCCGGCCTCAGGCGGGGCTCAGTTACTGCGTATTGGCGAGCCAGGGTTCGCAAGGCTGTAGTCTTATCGAGTATAAATCTGCTTTATTTTCACTATCCGCACTCCCGACGCTTCGATTCCCGTGCCAATCCTATTTTCCTATAAATAGTTTGGATTCACTTTTCCATCCGCCGCATTTATTTCCCAAGTCCTCGCGCCTCTACGCTCCTTTCCGTTCTCGCAAGCTTGTGCTCGCTTTCACTATTTGCAGGTTGCTTCTTCCTGGATGGCTGCGAACAAGTCCTTCAATGGGAGTAGATGGCGAGAGCGAGGGGCGGTCAAGATGCGCCTCAGCATTCCAAGCTCACGAGTTTTACTGTGCGAGCCTCACGGCGGAGGAATACAAATACGCCGTGGATCGTTATCTCCCGGAGGGCTATTCGGCTCGCTTTCCAAGCGAGAGAGCTACACTGAACGAGACCGAGGCTGGCGAGCTCGCGATCCCCATTGCTCACTTCGCGAATGGGTTGCGACTCCCCTTATGACCTGAGATTCGTCAGGTACTTTGCTTAGCCCTCTCGCCTCTCCCTGCTCGCTATCGCAACTTTTTCATCCCCTTTTCCTTGCAGGTGCTACGGTACTATGCGGTGCTGCCGAGCCAGCTGACCCCGAATGCGATCGCGGATATTGTTGCGTTCGCTAGTTATCTGCGGGAGGAGAGGATCGAGTTCAGCCTCCTCGTCTTCCGTAAAGTGTTCTCTTTCCGCGCCTTCCAGGACGGGACTACTTATTTCACGAGTCAGCACGTCACCGTTTGCGAGACGGTGAACAAGAGTCACTACTGGACTCAGAAATTCATTTTGCTGAAGGGACCTTTCGGTAACCTCCACTTCACTCCTCTTCAACGGGATGACGCCACCTACCCCCCTCCGAGCTCGCTGAGCGGCGCCGACGCCAAACTCCTCAACTACCTTTCTGGGAAAAACTTCGAAGTCTCCCATCTGAGGCGCAACGTCGACTCGCTACTCGCGGTTCCTCAAGGGGAAGGTACGGCTGCTCTCGCCCTACCCCCCTTTTCTTTTCTTCGCTGTGTAATGCTCTTATTCTACAGGAGAGCGCGAGATCCCCTTTGATCCTCTGCACGTGCAAGGAACCATGCTTACGGCGGACACACTCGTGACCGCGGCAGCAGAGGCTTGCCGCGATCTTCCTACCACTGGGTCCGGCAAGAAGCGGCCTCCGTCTGCGAGTCAGCCTGGTTCGCAACCCTCTTCCAAGAAGTCAAAGGGGAAAACATTCGCTGTCAAAGACAAGAGCGCGGTCGTTGATCTGAGCGAGACCGACGGCTTTCCCCCTTCCCCTGCGAAACAGCCGGACCCCTTGGCGAGCCAGGGCGCTGGGAGCTCTTCCGCAACCCCCCAACCCAAGGGCCACAAGAACTTCGGTCTAGGTGAGAAGGTTTCTGATATCCTCGGCGAGCCCCTGCTCGCTTGGGATCTTGACGCCAACCGGATTTCCTGCTCCACCCTTCACCCCTCCTGGGTGGAGCTTGGTAAGGCCGGGGAGGAGGCGTTCTCTATCTCCTTCGGCTTATACGGCCGCGAGGATGCCGCCGCCTATAAAGAGATGGGGCCAAGGCAACTGGTCTACGAAGAAATGCGAGCCCAGTTCCTCTAGACGGAGCTCGCACACATGGCGGGGCGCCGTTATCTGCAGGCGGATAGGGATATCCGCGCATACAGGGAGGAGCTTAAGAGAGCTCGCGAGGAGATCAAAGGTCTTAAGGAGAGAGAGGAGGCGTCGGAAATCCTTCTCGCCGTGATGCAGGGCAAGATGGTAAGCGGCCTTTGGCCTCCTTTCTTTGCTGTTCGCGACCCCCGACCTTTGTCTCATTTGATGTTTAACTCAGGATGCCGACGTAGCAACCAAACTTCTCGCTCGCAACGACAAGCTGGAGTTGGAGAATACCATGCTGAAGGCTCAGGTGGACGAGCTGGTTCGCAGCGTGCTACCTCCTTCTCCTGGGCGAGCCGGGTCTCAACAGAGGGTTGCCGAAAGCGAGGAACAGAGACGGCGAGATGCACAGGAGGTTGCTAACCTCGTCTTCACGACCCTTAAGAACGCGAGTCTACTAGCCGAAGACGCGATGGAGTTTACAGCCGAAGACGTCTGCCCGGATCTCTTCGACTTGGCGCCATGGTTGGGGGCTCGCAAGAATGGCGAGGGCCCCCCAGAATGAACCACCTTAGCTTCCCTTCTCCCTCTTTCCTTCGAATGTATATTATTCTTTTTGGGCTGGCGAGATCGCCGCCGAACAGAGAAAAATCTTGGGGAATGTTAGTTATGATTTTTTCGTTAGTATTTATGCGCATGCTCGCGTTTCTTTTTTCTCTCGCACTTGATCTCTTTCTTTTGAACTCTCATAACTAGTTGTTATGCGGCAGTGCTTCCAGGGGGCTCGCGAATGCGTGTGTCTGGGCTCGCCTCGCCAAGATTCTCCTCTTATGGATTTCGTGAACCCGGGCTGTCGCCGCCCGCGGATACTGCCCGACGAACCCAACCTTGGCGAACTCAGACATAGGCATCCTGCGAACTAAACCTCCCTGACTCTAGTATCTCAACCCGCTACCTTAGGCCTTACCAGCCTCAACCCTTTTAATTTTGCGAACCAAGCCCTTCTGGCTCTAACACCTCAACTTGTTACCTTCCGACCGTGACCCCTATTGCCAGCCTCTCCAGAGTCAACCTGAACCCCCCGCCTAGGTGAGAGCCCGGGAGAGGAATCGATCTGGGGCATTCCAGCACCAACATATCCAACCTTGCCAGCCTCTCCAGAGATCAACCTGAACCCCCCCCCGTCTAGGTGAGAGCCCGGGAGCGGAATCGATCTGGGGCATTCCAGCGCCAACATATCCAACCCTGCCAGCCTCTCCAGAGATCAACCTGAACCCCCCGTCTAGGTGAGAGCCCGGGAGCGGAATCGATCTGGGGCATTCCAGCACCAACATATACAACCTTTGCCAGCCTCTCCAGAGATCAACCTGAACCCCCCGTCTAGGTGAGAGCCCGGGAGCGGAATCGATCTTGGGCATTCCAACACCAACATAGACCAACCTTGCCAGCCTCTCCAGAGATCAACCTGAACCCCCCGTCTTGGTGAGAGCCCGGGAGCGGAATCGATCTGGGGCATTCCAGCACCAACATATACAACCTTTGCCAGCCTCTCCAGAGATCAACCTGAACCCCCCGTCTAGGTGAGAGCCCGGGAGCGGAATCGATCTGGGGCATTCCAGCACCAACATATACAACCTTTGTCACCCCGGCACGGCAGTAGTTATAAGCATCATAAGAAAGGAGTAAGACATTCATTAAACAACATAATAAAGCTTTCAAGGGTAAAATCGTTTCAAATCATCCCCACTCTGGGCTCGGTCGAGGGGCATCCCTTCCACATCCTAGAGGTGATACCCCCTCCGACTTGAGCACCTCGCTTACAATATATGGACCCTCCCAGTTGGGGTTTGATGAGTCCCAAATATATACACATTTATGGACTCATCTGGGCCGATTTTCTAGTCTATGCACTTCACTTTAGACATGTTTTCACTTATATTTGATTCTCCATGCTAAGTGCACCTTTAGGCCCGTTTTTGGTGTTATTTCGTATTATTCTCCTTTAGTAGTTGCTATGCATTGTTAAGTGCCACTTTCAGTGGCTGGATTCGTGGTTGTGCTGGAACAGGTGTCGTGCAGGTGTTTCCGGTACAATTCTGTACAGGAACACAGCGCACGATCACTGGTTCTATTGCGCACGACCACTGGTCGTGCGCCACTGATCGTGTGCACTTACCCCTGAAATCTGAGTTCTGTCTTTCTTATCGCACGACCACTTACGAGAGCGCGCACGACCACTGGTCGTGCGCCACTGGTCGTGCGAACATTATATTTTATAATTTTCTTACCTTGCAGGCTCCGTCCAGGCAGGCGCACGATCACAGGATTCTAGTGCGCACGACCACTGGTCGTGCGCCAATGACCGTGCGCACTATTTATTCCAGCGCCTATAAATCGACCTGCTCGCGAATTAGGTCGGATCCTTCGCCGTTTTTCTCGCCCAGCTCCACCGTTCCGCCCGATTTCGCCCCTCCATCGCCGCCCACCATCGGGAGGTGCTCCGGGCTTGTTCTTCACACCATTCTTGAGCCGGAGCTTCCTCTCGGCCTCCTCCTTCATCCAAGAGCTTCAAGGAAGGTTTAGCCGCCATCGCCATCAAGCAAGAGGAAGTTTGCAACCTCTACCGGATCGTGACACGAAGAAGACGGGCTCATTGGAGAGTAGTGACAGCTCTCTCTACCCCGGACGTAGTTGCGGACCGGGCTTGGATGCGGATTGAGAACCCGACGATTCCAACCGTGAATCTACAACGAGCCTTCGGATTCGGTCGATTTCTTTCCTTACTCTTCTCTTATTGATGTATATGTAGCTAGAACTAACATTTTGATGAAGTATACTTTCACTTGTTAACATTAGTATGAAATCATGTCTATGTGATTGAGTAATCTTGTTATATTTTCATTTGAGGTGTGCCCCGTGGTGTGGATTGTTTGTTGTGTTGTGCCGCCCTAACAATTATTAGTGGTGTGCTTTGCGAAGAGGTGCTTGCGACCCTCATTCCGGCGTTCTCTCCATTCCATTCGTATGCCTACTCGTCCATCCGCCTAGCGAAGTGTGGCATAGCGGCCCGTGTAATCCATTCGCCCAACGAAGCAGTGCGCTCAAGGCCTGCACAGTTCGACTCCGCTTGCCTACTCGCCCATCCGCCCTTGCGACACAGCGCGCTCAAGGCCTGCCTAGTCTCCATCCCGCCAAGCGAAGCATTGCATAGAGGCATTGCATAGGAGTAGTTTAAGTTGTTTTCTTTTATTCTCCACAAACCAAATCCCCCATTTCCGCATTCCATCTGACTGAAGGACTTCGATCTCAAGTCCTTCCTCGAACCTTAACTCCACCTTACTGTATTCCTTGAGAGATTCGATACTCGGGGATTACTCCTCGTTTTATATTACTTGAACGATCGGTACAATGCCGTTTCGTGCCGCAGTCTTACTACCGCCTATAGCGGTGTGCTAAGATTTGCGCCAACAGGGTAAAGCTTACCCACTGCGGCCCCTCTGCCGGCCGCATCGACCTTCTTCAGGACTAGGTCTCCTTTCTGAAAGTGCTTGATCCGGATATGATTGTCAAAATATCGAGCCATCCGTCGTTTGACCTCTTCCTGCCTGATGGTGGCCAAGTCCCGGAGTTCTTCCACCAGGTCCAAAGATAGCCTCTGCTCTGCACTGTTATCTTCTAGCCATTCTTCATCCCCCTCGCTTGCAGCGATCACCTGGGGGGTCTTTACCTCAAACTCTATGGGGAGAACAGCCTCGGACCCGTGAGAGAGCTTGAACGGAGTCTCCCCGGTGGCGGTGTTCGGAGTAGTCCTCATGGCCCAGAGGACGGAGGGTAGCTGTTCTACCCAGTTTCCCCAAAGCTTCTCCACTTTCTTTTTTAATAGGTTAACGACTATTTTGTTCGCCACCTCCACCTGCCCATTGCTCCTCGGGTGGTGGACCGACGCGAACCTGAGGTCAATGCCGAGCTGAGTGCAGAAGACAACAAACTCTTCACTAGCAAACTGCGGCCCATTGTCCGTCACTATAGCTAGAGGTAGCCCGTGCCTGCAAATTATCTCTCCCCACTCAAAATTCTTTACCACCTGAGAGGTTACCTTAGCAAGTACTTTCACTTCTACCCACTTGGAGAAGTAGTCGATCATGACCAGCAGGAACTTCCTCTGGCTGCTGGCTTGGGGGAAGGGACCGACCAGGTCTAACCCCCATATGGCGAAGGGCCAGGGAGCCGTGATGGTCCGGAGCCTTTGAGCTGGGAGGAGTTGGAGCGGAGCATAGAGCTGACACTTCGGACACTTCCTCGCGAACTCCGCCGCGTCCTTGCTGAGAGTGGGCCAGAAGTAGCCTTGTCTCAACACCCTTCCCTCCAGGGTCCGACTCCCGGAGTGACTGCCGCACTCCCCAGAGTGGATTTCTTCCAAGACTCTCAGAACCTCCTCCTCGGAAACACAACGGGCCAGGAGTCCCGAGAGAGTTTTCCTATATAGCCCTCCTGCATGCAAGGAGTAATAAGCAGACTTATACCTGAAGCGCCTCTTGTCCACATCCTCTCCAGGGAACTGCCCGGAGGATAGGAAGGTGATGAACGGATCCATCCACGAGGCTCGTTGATCCACCTCCATCAATTCTCCTTCCTCGATGGAGGGCCGGAAGAGTTCTGAAGCCGTCCCTCCCGCTCGGGGACCGAACTTGGCTAAGAGGTCCGCCTGGGTGCTCTCCTCCCTCGGCACGTGCTTGATGGAGAAGGTGCGAAACTGCCCAATGACCCCCTTAACCTTCTCCAGGTATAGCTGGAGGGTCGGGTCTTTCGCTTCAAACTCTCCCTTGATTTGGCATGCTACCACCATGGAGTCCGTGGAGACCTCCACGTCCTGCACCCCTAGTTCCTGGGCCAGCCGAAGGCCCACTATCACTGCCTCGTACTCAGCCTGGTTGTTGGTAATTGGGAAATGGATGTTTAAGGCTTGCTCAATCCGAGTCCCCTGAGGACTTACCAGGACTATCTCCCCTCCATAGGAGTATTTTCTCGACGCTCCGTCCACCAACATCTTCCATGCCTCTGGGAGAGGCGGCTCGTGCTCCCCCACCTCGGCTGCATAGTCGGCCATGAAGTCTGCCACCGCCTGAGCCCTGATGGACGTCCTGGGCACGAACGTGATATTGAATTCACTTAACTCTACGGACCACTTTGCCAACCTTCCCGAGTGCTCCACCCCCTCCATGATTTTATGGAGTGGGTGGTCCGTCACTACCTTGATTGAGTGGGCTTGGAAGTAAGGTCGGAGCATCCGGGCCGACACCACCAATGCGAAGGCTAACCTTTCCAGGATCGGGTACCGGAGCTCTGCCTTCTTCAGCACTCGGCTGACGTAGTAGATAGGGAACTGTTTCTTCCTCTCCTCCCGGATCAACACGGAACTTACTGCTTCGGACCCTACCCCCAGGTACAGGGATAGGTCTTCTCCTGGCCTCGGCCCCTGGAGCAGAGGGGTTCGGGTGAGCTGTTCCTTTAGAGCCTGGAAGGCCTCCTCGCACTCCCGGGTCCACTCAAACTTCTTGTTCCCCCGTAGCACCTTGAAGAAAGGCGCACACTTTTCCCCTGCCTTGGAGAGGAACCTGCTGATCCCAGCCAACTTCCCTGTAAGGCTCTGAACTTCCTTCAGAGTCCTCGGCGACCCCAACTCCATTACCGCCTTAACCTTGTCCGGGTTAGGCTCCACTCCTGCGGGGGTGAGTAAGTGGCCTAGGAACTTTCCTCAGCTTGCCCCGAAGACACATTTCAAGGGATTGAGTTTCATCTTGTAGCGCCGCAGGGTCCCGAACGTCTCCTCAAGGTCCCGGAGGTGAGACCCAAGGTCTCGGCTCTTTACCATGAGGACGTCAACATAAACCTCTAAGTTTCTTCCCTTCTGCTCGCGGAAGACTCTGTCCATCATCCTTTGGTATGTGGAACCTGCATTCTTGAGCCCGAACGACATCATCTTATAACAGTAGCATCCATCCCCCGTGATGAAGGAGACATCCTTGATGTCCGGGGGATGCATGCGGATTTGATGGTAACCTGAAAAAGCATCTAAGAAAGACATCACAGGAAAACCGACGGCTGAGTCAACTAGCGCGTCGATCCTAGGCAGGGAGTAACAATCCTTAGGGCATGATTTATTAAGTAAAGAAAAGTCGATACACATCCTCCATTTACCTCCTCCCTTCTTTACCATAACGACGTTGGAGACCCAGCCTGGATACTAGATCTCCGTTACAAAGCCTGCCTGTAGGAGTTTGCTCACCTCCTCGCGGATGGGCCCTTCCAGCTTGTCGGCGGTGGCCCTTTTCTTCTGGCGGATAGGGCGGGTGCCAGGGTCGAGGTTGAGACGATGGCAAGCCACATCCGCGTCGATCCCGGGCATTTCCGCGGTGCTCCAAGCGAAGACGTCTATGTTCTTTTGCACGCACGCCAGGATCTCCGCTTGATCTTCCGGGTTGAGTCCTTCGCTGACCCGGACCTTATCTACCATCCCTAGCCGGGTGGTGACCTCGAGCTCCATGACCTCGTCCATAGCCTCCAGCTGGGACTGCTCTCCCCAAGCCCTCTCCTCCTCGGCACAAGCGAGAGCCTGGGTTCCTTCCTCGACCTCCTTCTCTACCACCATCAGCTCCTCCGCCCCTCCCTCCTGGGCCTTCTCTTCCTCTTCCTCTCTTTCCGCCCGGGGTCCCTCAGCTACCCCCTCCTGGGCATGGACTTCATCTCCCTCTGACTTCTCCTCGGCTACCTCCTTACCTCCGGCTTCGGCCGCCTCCTCCATCATCTTATCCCACTCCTCCGCTTCTCCCATCCAGGAGATGGTGTTAACAGCCGTCACGTAGCACTGTCTTGACACCTTGGGATCCCCCCTGATCCGCACCTGAACCCCTCCATCGTTGAACTTAAGGCATTGATGAAAGGTGGAGGCGACACAACGGAACGCGCTGATGAGTGGCCGTCCGAAGATGGCGCTGTAGCTGCTTGGAGCGTCCACTATGACAAAACGGCAGTTCTTGGACTGCCCACCCAGGGTCACATGAAGTCCTACTCCCCCTTCTACTTCTTTCCTCTCCCCCGAGAATCCAAACAGAGGGCCATCCTAGGCCTACACCCTTCTGGGCTCCACCTCCATCATGTCAAATGCCTTTTTGAAGATGACATTGACCGAACTCCCGTTGTCCACTAGGATTCGGGAGACGGTGAAGTTCTCGATCACCGTCTGGATGACCAGCGCATCGCAGAACGGGTCCTCATAGCCCGGCATGTCCTTCTGGGTGAAAATGATTTTTTCGGCCGGGGGCGGAGCGGTGGAGGTTGAAGCCACGCTCCGGCGGTAGATGGTATGGAGGCTAGCCTTGCGGGTTGCCTCCACCCCTACCCCCCCATGGATCACCCCGATCCCTCCTCTATTCCCCCTTTCGGCTCTATCCTCACACCTCTCCTCATCCTCCTCTCGAGGTTCGACCTCCACAATCCTCACCGGCTGCAGCTGCTGTGGCGCGGGCGCTCTGCCCCTCTTCACTTCCAGGAACTCCGGGAAGGTGTCCGTTGAGTGACCTTCCTCATCATGGAAGATACAATATGGCAACGTCACCTCCCCTGCATTGGCCCCTGCCACCCTATTCCTTCTCCTCCTAGCGGCTGCCGTTTCCACCTCTCCTCTCCTTCCTCTTCATCTTCCTCTTCCCCGTCCAATTGCCAAGGCCTGTTGGGGAGGGGGATGCATTTGCATCGGACCCTACCTCCACCATAACTGGCGGGGCCTCCATTGACCTCCGATATGGTTACCCCTTCCTGGGCCGTAACCCCTTCCCTGCCCTTGCATTCCTCCACCTTGCGGCCTCCATCCCCCCTCCGGGGCCCGGGGATCTTCCCTTCTCCTGACCTCCTACTGCCTCACCTCTGGCTCACTGAGCTTTGCTAGCCTCTTGGTGAGCTCCGGGTTGGCTTCCTCACTCGCGACTTCCTCTGACACCCTCTCCATCAGCTCTTCATAGGAGACGGGGGCTTTTCTCTTCAACGCCATCTTGAAGAAACTCTCTTTCAACCCGACCGTGAAGGCGAGTTGGAGTGCAAACCCAGGCATCTCCTGAGTGAGCTGCACTTCTTCCTGGAACCGATCGGCATATTGAGCCAGTGACTCCCTGATCTCCTGCTTCACTGCGAAGAGGGAATCAGCGTCCTTCTTCCTCTTTTTTGAGGTCGAGAACCTCAGCAAAAAACTTCGGCGCAAATCCTCGAACGCGTAGATTGACCCTGCAGGGAGCTGATGGAACCAGTCCCTGGCCTTCTCCTTGAGGGTGACGGCAAAGAGCCGACACTTGAAGGCATCTGACATCTGCCTGATGGAGACGGAGTCTTCGAAACTCTGCAGGTGCTGGACAGTGCCATCCCTACCGTTGTAGTACACCCGGTCCCACTCTCCAAACCCCCATGGGACGGGTGCGGAAAGCACCTGCTCGCAAAAGGGGCTTCCCCCTCCTGTCACTCTTTCTGGCTCCACTCGCCCCCAAACTCTCTCGCCAAACTTGAGCTCGCCGGGACTGCACTCGCGAGGGCGGTGCTCGCCTGAACCACCTCGACCATCGCCGCATCCTCTTGGCGCACACTCGCCTGCGCCGCGCTCGCTGGGATGGAGCTTGTCAGCACTGAGCTTACCGGCACGGAGCTCGCCGGACTGGCAAACAACACCCGCCCTTCCCTGTCCTGACCTGACCCGACGACAACTTCCTTTCCAGCCCTTCCCCTGGAGCATTCTCGCCGACCGTTGTAGGGGGAGGGGTCGCCTGAGGTGCTGGGGTCGCAAACTCGCTTCGCAGAGCTGTGACCGTGAACCCCAAGGTGTCGAGCACCTCCTTTTTGAAATCTGCGAGCATTCTGGCCATCGCCTCCTGAGGTGTCTCGCCGAACTCCTCGCCTTGCTCTTCATCTCCCGCCATTACCCTTCTCTGGAACTTTCCTGAACCAGCCACACTCCACGCTCACCGCACCAAAATGTTGAAACCGATTTCTCGGTCTCTTGTGGAGCTCGGGGCCCTCAACAAATCGAGGGGCAGCTAGCCCTTAACGGTCCCTCGGAAGAGGTAGGCAAATAACTTGGACAAAGAACAAAGACCCTAGTCTTAGCGAGTAGGTCCCTCCACTAACCCGGAAGATCGTTGAGCGCTTCCCCTCCCAAGCCAAAGCTAAGACTCGGGCACCTTGGAGAGCTAGAGAGCCCAAACCAAAGCGACCTAAGGAGAGAAGAAGGCTCAAAGATTCTGAACCGGTCCCTCCCCAAGGTGCCCTTTGAGGTCTATTTATAGATTTTAGTTTTGTGGTCTGTCAATAGCCAAATCCTGATGTCTATTCTTACTATCCGCACACCGGATTGGTTTGCTAACAGCCAAACTCCGTTGTTTGGAGAGGCTAACCGCAGACCACCGGGGGCCTCCTGGTAAAAATCCCTTCCTGTACTTTTACTGGGTGAGTCAGCCCGCTTCGCGACCTCCCTTGCGAGTGGAGCTCGCGAGCCTCTGGGTTGGCGAGCCCCAGAATTACTATTGGCACATTACCTGGCTCGCTCGCCTACACTACACCTCCCTTGCGAGTGGAGCTCGCGAGCCTCTGGGTTGGAGAGCCCCAGAATTGCTATCCCCACTTACTCTAGGCGGGCTCACCTGTCTGGCCTCGGCGAGCCCCCGAATTGCTATCCGCACTTACTCTAGGCGGGCTCGCCTGTCTGGCCTCGGCGAGCCCCCGAATTGCTATCCGCACTTACTCTAGGCGGGCTCGCCTGTCTGGCCTCGGCGAGCCCCCGAATTGCTATCCGCACTTACTCTAGGCGGGCTCGCCTGTCTGGCCTCGGCGAGCCGTGGTTCGCCCATCTTGGCTCGCCTCACCGGGGTTCGCCCATCTCGGCTCGCCTCACCGGGGTTCGCCCATCTCGGATCGCCTCACTGGGGTTCGCCCACCTCGGCTCGCCTCACCGGGGTTCGCCCACCTTGGCTCGCCTTCTTGGGTGTGAACCATCTGACTCTTCCTGGAGAACATCGGGGTTGTACATATATCACCATGCATAGATTCGATTCTTTGTGAGGAATCGGAGCTTGATTCTTTTTCAAGCCCTATCCCTCCCCCTATTGTGCATTCTATTACATTTATTTCTGATAACATTGTTGAAGATGCGTCGCAAGAGGAGGCTGGCGATATTTGTGTTGTGCCTATTCCTATGGAGGAGCACAACCTTCTAGGTGAAGAGGATTTTTCCTCAACACCGGTGGAGGAACTGCAAATCCTGGAGAAGGCCACCCTTGATCCCACCGTACCTTGCGACATTGTCAACAATGCCGACATTATTTTACTTCCCCAACCTGATGGGAGTGAGACCGGGACCACTCCCCCGCTTGATTTTTATTTAAGTCATTCTTCTCTTTTATTTCTTGACCCCCCTTCTGCTATATCTGAGCCTGTGCAGGTTGAGTCTCCACAGGTACATAAAGAGGACTTGGAGCTTCCAGCTCAAGTCAATGATGATAGCATCCTCATGTGCGAGGAGGTTGATCCCTCCTCCGATGAGGAAGCTCCAACATTGATCTCTTCCTCCTGCTACCTCCCTGATGACGATACCTTGCTGGGCAAGGATTTTTTATGTGAGATGAGTGAGGACCAGGCCTCCTCCTCTTCTTACATTCTGTTTCCTCTACCTGCGGTTTGTGGGTATTATTATACAGGTAGAGGGTAACTGTTCTGTCACCGTATCGGTACCCGCTACCGAAACGGATAATGGAACAACTACCTGTGCACTTTTCTTTTCATAGGCCTATAAGCTAGAACTGTACAAATGCCAAATAAGTCGTGCTGGGATGACAATAACCCCAGTAGTTATCTTACTTTTCTTACAATTTCGATTTATCCAGTTTGTTTAGTTAGTTGCATTTCTTTTTAGCATTTCTGCTTTCTTTGTTTTTGTGGATCTCACCCCTGCAGGTACTCATTGCAAATTCTGAATGGCGGGTTTGCTTCAGATTTTCATGCATCTTCTGGTATGCTCACTTCTGAGCATTGGGTAATCTCTTTCCCTAGACTTCATTTTTAATTTCATGGTTATATCTTGTGTTGGGTTGCTTAGATTAAGTCTGGGGGAAAGCCGCTATATGTGCCCACTCACGTGCACTTTCGCATAGCATGTTAGAAGTATTTTATTTTCAGTTTTTTTTATTTGTTCCTTTTCACCGCACACCACTACACCCACTTTAGCGCGCACTCGCTTGTTTGTATGCTCCCATATATTCAATTCTTGGATGTGATGTAGGAAGTGCGGTATTAGCCAAAATAATTGCAAGATGGAGTGGAATGTTGACTCTTGTAGTGCTCTAGTTGAGTACTCGTGTCTTGCATAGGGATTTGAGTAGAATTAGTTTTTATTCATGCTTCTAATTTATAATTAGTAGATTTGCGTAGATTTTAGTTTATTTTACTAAAAATGGTGAATGTGGTTGAATCTAGCGGTATCATGGTATTGTGTGTAGGCGAACGTGAGGTTCGTGTTTCTTGAGTCGGGAGGAAGGATTACCTTTCTCGAGGGCTAAGAACTTGCCCCAAGCGACTCTCGAAGCATGGGTGCGAACGATTTGCAAGTTGAGCGTGACGTAGGCCATCTTTTTTTGGCATGCTTGAGCCTTGTTTTACCATTCCTATACGCTAACCGTTGCTAGCCTATTTTGTGCCTACCCAATCTTTTGATTCAGCTCCACCATACTTCACCAAGGCCTAAAAGCTAATCCTATTATTGCAACCAAAAATTAAGCTAAAAGCATTTATGAATTGTAATTTTCCAATGCGGTGCGGTGATGCGAAACTTCAGTGTTGATGTGGAAGTTTTAAAAATGTCTATGTGCTGAATTTGTGCTAATAGATATGGGGATGAAAAGAAAAGAAAAAGAAAAGCAAAGAAAAAAATGTATCCCCAGTGTTGTAATTGAAACATATATTTGGTATTGATTGTTGTAGGTCGTGTGCACATCCGGTTTCAAAGTCAAGTCTGGGGGTGTGTACACGTGTATTATTGTGGCTGCTTTGAATTAGCACTTTTGTGAGCTCTGCTGGGTTGCGATTAGCCTTCACGTTTATCTTTGCATTCCAAACTGTAACCTAAGCCTCGTGTAAACCCAAAGTCCTATTGATTCATCTTGTGAGTTCACTAGCGCCGTGGAGAGAGTGTGACCGGGCGAGCTTATGGTTCTCGACGTTGATGGATTTCAACGGAGATAATTCCGAGTTCCGGTCTTGGGTAACATTCACCTGCGCGTCTTGCTTACTTTCGTACTATGCGTGACCACGAGATTCACCAACATTCCATTTTTGAGTAAAATTAAATTCCTTTTTACGCATTTACACTTTTATAAAGTAGCTAGCATATGTAAAAACTTCTTCTAATGAACTTCTATGCACACTAGTGTGAAACTTCGCATTCTATTCCATGTTTGCAATTTTTTGGTTAGCTATGTTTTTCCTACTCCACCGGATCTGTTTGCTCGGGACGTGCAAACAGGTAAGTCTGGGGGTGTGATGAGTCCCAATATTATACAAATTTTCGGACTCATTTGGGCCGATTTACTAGTCTTTGCACCACACTTTAGGCTTGTTTTTCATTTATATTTAATAGCCGTCTATTATTCCACTCTTAGTGCACATGTATGCCCATTCTTGGTGTGATCCCTTGTTTTCCTGTAGTCCTGGAGGTTTTCATGCAGGTTCATGGATCGTGTGATGCTCGGAGTCTGTTTGGGGGCAATTTCTGCCTAAAATGCCACTGATCGTGCGTTTTCTTCACGCACGATCAGTTGCTCGTGCGAGTTCATTTGCTGTCCAAAAATAGCTTCGGATTTTAGTCGTGCGTTTGCTACGCACGATCGTGCGCACGGTCGTGCGCTTTATATTTTTTCTACAGTTTTATTTTGCAGGTTTCGGGCACAGAGCGCACGATCACCAGCTTTCAGTGCGCACGATCAGTTGATCGTGCGCCACTGATCGTTCGCCCTATTTTCTATAAATATCCAGCCCGCGAAATTAGGTCGGATGACCATTCTGCTCCGCCGTTTTCGAGTCCTGTTCGCCTCTTCCGCCCCGTGCATCATCTTCCACCACCAGGAGGTGCTCCGGGCTTGTTCTTCATGCCAATCTTGAGCCGGAGCTTCCTCTCGGCCTCCTCCTTCATCCTAGAGCTTCAAAGGAAGATCTAGCCGCCATTACCATCAAGCAAGGGGAAGTTTGCAACCTTTACCGGATCGTGAGACGAAGAAGACGGGCTCATTGGAGAGTCGTGACAGCTCTCTCTACCCCGGACGTAGTTGCGGACCGAGCTTGGACGCGGATTGACAACCCGGCGATTCCAACCGTGAATCTATAACGAGCCTTCGGATTCGGTCGATTTCGTGCCTTGTTCTTCTCTTATTGATGTGTATATGTTGTAGATCTTTATTATTATGATGAAGTAGCACTTAAACTAGTTTGTATTTCTATATATTTCATGTCTATGTGAAATGCTTTGGTGTTTAAGTTGTTTGAGGTGTGCCCCATTCCATCCTCCATCCCGCCGTCACGTTTGTGTGCCGCACTAACAATTGCTAGTGGCGTGCTTGTCGACGAGGTGCTTGCGACCCTCATCCGTATGCCTACTCTTCCATCCGCCTAGCGAAGCGTGGCATAGCGGCCCGTGTAATCCATTCCGACTCCGCCGGTGCGAACCATTCCATCCACTTGCCTACTCTTCCATCCACCTAGCGAAGCGTGGCATAGCGGCCCGTGTAATCCATTCGCCTTACGAAGCAGCGCGCTTAAGGCCTGCACAGTTTGATTCCGCTTGCCTACTCGTCCATTCACCCTTGCGACGCAGTGCGCTCAAGGTCTACCTAGTCTCCATCCCGCCAAGCGAAGCATTGCATAGCGGAATTGCATAGGAGTAGTTGTAGCATTTTCTTTTTATTTTTCACAATCCAAATCCCCCGTTTCCGCATCCATCCGACGTAAAGGACTTCAATCTCAATTCCTTCCTCAATAGATAACTCCACCTTACTCTGTTCCTTCGAGATCGATACTTGGGGATTCATTCCCATTTTATATTACTTGAACGATCGGTACACTGCCGTTTCGTGCCGCAGTCTTACTACCGCCTATAGTGGTGTGCTAAGATTTGCGCATCAAGCAGCTGCCCTCGGTCCTCTCGGCCCTAAGAACTACCCCAAACAAGGCCACATGAGAGACCCCTTTCAAACTCTCTCATGGGTCAGAGGCCGCCGTTCTTCCCAAAGAATTCGAAGTGAAGGATAGAGAACGAAGAGGAGCAAAGGCTATCCTTAGACCTGGTGGAGGAACTCCGGGATCTCGCTACCATTCGGTAGGAAGAGGTCAAGAGGCGGATGGCTCGATACTTTGACCAGCGAATCAGAATAAAACAGTTTGAGAAAGGATACTTGGTCCTAAAAAGGTCGATGCTGCCGGGAGAGGGGCCACAGTAGATAAACTTGATCCCAACTGGGAGGGGCCACACATTGTAAGTGAAGTGCTCAAGTCGGGAGGGTATCACGTCCAAGATGTGGAAGGGGTACCTCTCAATCGGGCAAGAGTGGGGACGACTTGAAATGATTCTATCCATAAGAATTTTCGTAATTGACTTGTATGTTTTACTTTTCTTATGTCAACTCGAAAATTGTTTCTAAGCAGAAATCCTCGAGCATCCTTTCTTTGGTGTTAGAATGCCCCAGATCGATTCCACTGTCGGGCTCTCATAGACGGTGGGTCAGGTTGATCTCTGGAGAGGCTGGCAAGTAACAAGTTCTTTGGTGCTAGAATGCCCCAGATCGATTCCGCTGTCGAGCTCTCATAGACGGTGGATCAGGTTGATCTCTGGAGAGGCTGGCAAGTAACAAGTCCTTTGGTGTTGGAATGCCCCAGATCGATTCCGCAGCCGGGCTCTCATAGACGGTGGGTCAGGTTGATCTCTCGAGAGGCTGGCAAGTAACAAGTCCTTTGGTGCTTGAATGCCCAGATCGATTCCGCTGCCGGGCTCTCATAGACGGTGGGTCATGTTGATCTCTAGAGAGGCTGGCAAGTAACAAGTCCTTTGGTGCTGGAATGCCCCAGATCAATTCCGCTGCTGGGCTCTCATAAACAGTGGGTCAGGTTGATCTCTGAAGAGGCTGGAAAGTAACAAGTCCTTTGGTGCTGGAATGCCCTAGATCGATTCCACTGCCGGGCTCTTATAGACGGTGGGTCAGGTTGATCTCTGGAGAGGCTGGTAAGTAACAAGTCCTTTTGTTCTGGAATGCCCCAGATCGATTCTGCTGCCGACTCTCATAGAGGGTGGGTCAGGTTGATCTCTGGAGAGGCTGGCAAGTAACAAGTCCTTTGGTTTTGGAATGCACCAGATCGATTCCGCTGTCGGGCTCTCATAGACTGTGGGTCAGGTTGATCTCTGGAGAGGCTGGCAAGTAACAAGTCCTTTGGTGCTAGAATGCCCCAGATCAATTCCGCTGCCAGGCTCTCATAGACGGTGGGTCAGGTTGATCTCTAGAGAGGCTGACAAGTAACAAGTCTTTTGGTGCTGGAATGCCCCAAATCGATTCTGCTGCCGGGCTCTCATAGACGGTGGGTCAGGTTGATCTCTGGAGAGGCTGGAAAGTAACAAGTCCTTTGGTGCTGGAATGCCCCAGATCGATTCCGCTGCCGGGCTCTCATAGACGGTGGGTCAGGTTGATCTCTGGAGAGGCTGGCAAGTTATAAGTCCTTTGGTGCTGGAATGCCCCAGATCGATTCCGCTGCCGGGCTCTCATAGACGGCGGGTCTGGTTGATCTCTGGAGAGGCTGGAAAGTAACAAGTCCTTTGGTGCTGGAATGCCCCGGATCGATTCCGCTATCGGGCTCTCATAGACGGCGGGTCAGGTTGATCTCTAGAGAGTCTGGCAAGGTTACCAGAAAAGGGTCATCTCACTCAGCGAGAAGGGATGACCTCACACAATGAAGGAAGAGAGAGTTCGCCTTGCGCTAGGGGCAGAAGGCCTCCCGCGAGGCAGAGCCCTTGCAAAATATAGAGGGGGAAGAGCAGTGACCATCCCAGACAGGAAGACTAAACACTGGCTAACGTGAGAGGGGTGTACAAGGGATCGCTCAAATACCCAAAGACGGTGCGAGAGGCCGTATATGGGTCTCGCTCGCCGAAGACTAAAGGGTAATGGCTCACTCCCCGCGAGATGGAGACTCAAAAAGGTTGAACTTGGAACTTGCGATCCTAAAGTAGGCAAAAAGGGTGAGGAGGTAGTTACGAATATACGTCCTATGCCGAAGCTGGGCGGCTACGCGGTTGGCGGGTGCAAGCACGGTGAACACGATGGAAAATGCGATATAAGCGCGAGAAAACAACAAAACAGAACAAGAACACAATGAACAAGTAGGCAAAAATTTCCATTTCATTTCACTAGTCAGTTACAGGTGTTGCGGCGATCTCGCCAGCCAAAAACACAAATAAAAATACAAGTATTTTTTAAGATTCGCCGGAAGATCGCTCGTCCTCGCTGTCCGCTGGTGGCGGGGCTGGCATAAATAGTTCCGGGACCACGTCCTCGATGTGAAATTTTCCGTAGATCTAGGAGTGAGCAGGAATTGTATAACTAAAAGTTCAAGCCAATCAACCAGAAGCACATGAAACAAACACAATCTTTATTGATCAAGCAAAGTTCTTCATTACAGGGCGAGGTATACATGACGAGACATGATTTCGCCAGTACACACAAAAAAAAACAGAAGAGAAAAACAGCTGAAAGGAAAACCAGCGGACTGCCAACTGAGACCGCTTGACCGCTCGACCTGACAGTCCGCCCGGCTAGAAAACAAGACTGCCCGAACTGCCTGCTTGCGCCTTGAACAACACCAACTAAGAACCTCGCGAACTCCCGAACTCCACTGATCCTCCCGAACTCCAGCAACCCGCACTGCAAGCCGCGAGACCGCCCGAACACCTTCAGAAGAGGAGGTGACCGCTACTACCTGCACAATCCGCAGAAGCTGCACAAAACAAGTTCGATCAGGTAACCGACCGGTCACAAAAAGAGACAGCAAGAGCAGGACGCGAGCTCAGCTTACACTTGGTGCTTTATTTTTGCTGCTACAGTGGCTCCTATTTATAGGCGTGAGACCTGATCCAGTCACCACCCTATGAGATAGGATCACCACCCCGATCGCGTGACCAGACCGGTCAACCCGCGCGATCAGCAAAAGATCCTCCTGCATTGTGAGCTTGCCGACTTCAACAGAAGCCGCGCGAACATGACAACTCGCCCGATCATGACGCTCACCACCTGTGTTCGCCACCCGACCTCCTCCAGAGACCGTGAACACACCAGACCGACTAGGGAAACAGCCCGTCAAGTCGACCAAACACCTGTAACCGTATATGCCAGCTGATCGTCGAAAGACCAGCCATGCGAACACACACCGGAGACTGCGCGACTAAGAAGACCTTAGTCCACGCGCACCACAAAGAAACTGGACAGCCACCAGACTGGGCTGCCCCCACCACGCGATCACAAGCACCAGATTGCGCGGTCACACCGAACAGAAGACAGCTCGCCACACGGTCACGCGACCAGACCGCGCAGCCTCACCTCGGCATCCTTGGACAGAAGAACGACGGTCATGCCGAATAACCCGCGGCTAGACTAGAGAGGTCAGACCGCCAGAGGAGACCGCAAGACCGTTCGGTCAGACCAGACCGCGCGGTCTCCCTCCGCAGACCGCCAACTTCACAAACTTCCACTTCAACATTTTCAACACTCCCCCTTGAAGGGGGAAGTTGAAAACAGCCCAAGTAAACTCCTTAGCCGAGTAAACGGCCCCTTCGCCAGCGCCTTTGTGAAGATGTCAGCAATGTTGTCCTAACTCCGAACATGCTCGACCGAAAGAGACCCCTCCAACACCTTCTCACGAATGAAATGATGCTCGATCTCATTATGCTTGGTACTCGCATGACAAACTGGATTAGTAACCAATTTGAGAGCACTCTCGTTGTCTCCGCAGAGCAGAGTCGGACCCCGAATCTCCTTATGGATGTCTCCCACCAACCTCCTAAGCCAGATGGCTTCTTGAGCTGCCAAAGCTGAAGCCTTGTATTCCTCTTCCGTGGTTGAGACAGACACGGAATCCTGCTTCTTACTACACCATGATATAGCCGTGGGGCCCGCCATGAAGACGTATCCAGCGTCGACTTCCGATCATCTGAATCTCCCCCGTAATCAGCATCCATGTACACATGCACCTCGAAGCCAGCATCCCTCCTGTAAAGGAGACCCATATCCGAAGTCGCCTTGACATAATTCAATATATTCTTGGCTGCTAGTAGATGAGGCATCCGTGGTTCCGCCATATAACGGCTCACCCTGCCAACTGCATATGCAATATCCGGCCTAGTGATCGTCAGATAAATCAAGCTCCCAACCAGAGCTCGGAACACCAGCGAATCTTCCAGAATCCTCCCCTCATCTTTGCGAAGTTTCATGGCCTTCTCCAGAGGTGTGGAAATGCACTTCCCTTCCTTCATGCCGAACCGCACCACGATTTGCTCCGCATATCCAGCCTGGAACACCAGCACTCCACTTTCCTTCCTCTGCACCTCGAGTCCAAGAAAATGGTGAAGTTCACATAAGTCCTTCATCTCAAACCTGATAGATAGCTCAGCCCGAAGCCTTGCTACTTCCTCCTTCGAATTCCCCGTCATGATCATATCGTCGACGTAAAGCAGCACGATGACTTGAAGCTCCCCGCTCTTCTTGACAAAAAAGCATGAGTCTGAGTTTGAAGCACCAAACCCGTAGAATAAGAGATATTCTGCTATCTTTCAATACCACGCCCTCGGCGCTTGCTTCAACCCATACAGGGCCTTCTTCAACTTGCAAACATAGTCAGGAAAATCTTCAGATATGAAGCTTGGCGGCTGGACCATGAAGATATCCTTGTCAATCTCGCCGTACAAGAACACATTCTTTATGTCGAGCTGCCAAATCTCCCACCCCCAACTTACCGCCAAGGCAATCACAACCCGAACTGAAGTCATTTTTGCTACCGGACTGAATGTCTCTTCATAGTCTTCACCATATTGCTGCGAGAACCCCCGAGCCACAAGGCGAGCCTTGTATCGCTCGATACTGTCGTCTGCCTTCTTCTTGAGCTTGTAGACCCACTTGCATGTCACAGGGGTGATACCCTTGGGCTTGGGCACCAGATACCAAGTCTCATTCTTTTCAAGAGCACTCATCTCTTCCTGCATATCCGAATCCCACTTTTCCACGCCTTTGGATTTTTCAAAGCTCGACGGCTCCTTCTCATCCAAGAGACCAGCAAAGAAACACGAGACAAAGCTCACCATGTTTCCTCCTGTATAGTGATCAGGGGCAATGATAGTTCGCTTCAATCTCCGCAACGCCTTCCCCTGACTCGCAGTATCTTCAGCTGCTTCTTCCCTAGCTCCCCTTCCAGACGTACTCTGAGCATTGCTTCCCCTGCTTCCTGATCCAGAAGCCTCTGCCTCAGAACTAGATATTGATGGACCACCTGGTGACACAGGAAACTCCACCTGAAGATTTTCCACAGCTTTCTCCGGCTCCTCCACCTTGCTTTCTGGTAGCTCAACACCAGAACTTCCTGATGAGTCCTGATCATATACACATTTATGGACTCATCCGGGCCGTTATTTAGTCAATTCTCCGCATTTTAGCCTTGTTATAGTTTATATTTGATAATCCACGCTAGGTGCACATCTAGGCCCACTTTGGTGTGATTTTCGTGCTTATTGTCATTAGTAGTGTTCATGTGCTGTTAAGTGCCACTTTCAGTGGCTAGATCTGTGGTTGTGCGGGAATAGGAGTCGTGCAAGTGTTCCCGGTGCAATTCTGCACAGGAACACTGCGCACGATCGCCGGTTCTATTGCGCACGACCATTGGTCGTGCGCCACTGATTGTGTGCACTTAACCCTTTTTCACGAGTTCTGTTTGGTGCAGTGCGCACGACCACCAACGCCAGTGCGCACGACCACCGGTCGTGCGCCACTGCTCGTGCGCACTTATCATTTAATTTTCGAGTTCTGTTTGCTGTAGTGCGCACGACCATCAACTCCAGTGCGCACGACCACCGGTCGTGCGCGACTGGTCGTGCGAACATTATCTTCTATAAATTCCGTTTCTTGCAGGTTCTACCCAGACAGGCGCACGATCACAAGATTCTAGTGCGCACGACCACTGGTCATGCGCCAATGACCGTGCGCGCTGTTTAAGTCAGCGCCTATATAATGACCTGATCGCGAATTAGGTCGGGATTACGCATTTGGACTCCGTTCAGTCCGCCGTTTTCGCCATTTCCAGAGGTTTTTCACCCCCTAGGCCTCCTCCATCATCCAAGGACTTGAAAGAAGAGATTCTACACTCATTTTGATCGCTAAGGAAGAAGTTCTTCGCACTAGACGTGACCGGATGGTAAATCGCTGGAGAAGACGGGTCCATTGGGAGTTGTGACAGCCCTCCTCTACCCCGGACGCAGTTGGGACCGAGCTAGGACGCGGATTGACAACCCGGTGCTTCCTACCGTGAATCTACAACGAGACTCCGGATTCGGTCGTATCTCTTGCCTTTTTCTTCTACTTATGTGGTTGTATTTGTTTGTACTCTCTTTATCTTGATGATGAACGCTATGAACTATGTTAGTATTGTTAATTTCATGTCTATGAAATCATTTTGTTCATTTGTGTTAATGAGGTGCGCCCCCATCGATTTTCCGCTCCACCACCATGTCCGGTGCCGCACTAGCAATTGCTAGTGGTGTGCTTGTCGAAGAGGTGCTTGCGACCCTCAATCCGTAAGCCTACTCGCCCATCCGGCCTTCGAAGCGTGGCATCGCGGCCCGTATTCCACTCGCCTAACGAAGCAGCGCGCTCAAGGCCTGCATATCTCGTTCCCGTTAGCCTTCACGTCCATCCGCCCTTTCGACGCAGCGCGCTCAAGGCCTGCCTAGTTTCCATCCCGCCGACCGAAGCATTGCATAGCGGCATTGCATAGGAGTAGGCGTAGTATTTACTTTTGTTTGCAAACCTCAAAGCCCCTTTCGTTCGCATTCCACCTACCGCCGGACTTCGATCTCAAGTCCTTCCTCGATAATAAACTCCACCTTACTGTGTTCCTCAAGAGACCGACACTCGGGGATTTTCCCCATTTTTATTACTTGCGCGACCGGTGCACTTGCCGACACGCATCAAGTTTTTGGCGCCGTTGCCGGGGAACACAGTCGTGCGAGTTTTCTTGAGAGGGAGACGAGAGATAGTTGTTCTTTCTTTGTGTTTAGCCGCATTTCTATTTTTTTTGTTTTGCCTTTATTTCGTCTTTCCCTATTTTAAAGTTTTAGGCAAGTTTAAATCTAAGGAGCTTTATTAGTTGTGTGGATTCTCCTTGCAAAGAATTCCTGCTTCATTTTATCTGCTTTAATTATTGAAAATGTCGTCATGGGGTATTTCGCCTAGCTTTAATGATAAGATGGTTTATTATTTAGACCAAATGAATGAGTTGAATGCTGGGCAGTGTAGGAACATTGTTTGCTTATTGTGTCGAGGAGAGGGTCATGAATTGAAGGACTGTCCCAGTCTTTTCTAGCCTGACCGCTGCTCCTCCACTCAGGGCGACATTGTCCCTATCACTCCTTCTTTACCCATGGAGGCAATTGTGCCCTCTATCCCTGAGCCTGTTTTGTGCATGGATTCCTCACTCCCTGTGTATGGCTTCACTCCTAGTGATGATGATCACTCATCTATTAGCCAACAAGGAGAGGAATGGGAGCTCCTAGATGCACCTGAGCATGATGAGGAAAGTATTCTTTCCATCGGGGAGGCTTCAGCAGATCTTTTTACGGAGGAACCAAATCTTTGTGTTTTTCCAGTTTCTTTGCACGATTTTTCTACACACATTCTTTATGATCCTATCAAAGTAAAGGAGCGGGGTGGTGCTTCGGACTCGGAGGATGCTCCGAGGTGGGTTGAGGAGGATACTCCTTGTGATGAGGAGGTTTGCACTTCCTCATGGGACGAGGAGGTCCAACTCACCACCGAGGCCCTTGAGTTCTTGGGTTCCCCTCGCCATGATACTTACGATGATGATAGTGATCTATCCTTGGATCCTGCTGGGAGTGAGACCGGGATCACTCCCCTGATGATTGATTATTTATGTCATTCTTCTCTTTTATTTCCTGACCCCCTTTCTTCATCTGAGCCTGTGCAGGTTGAGTCTTCACAGGTACATCAGGAGGACTTAGAGCTTTTTGCTCAAGTCAATGATGAGAGTATCCTCTCATGTGAGGAGGTTTATTCCCCCTCCTTTGAGGAAGCTTCACTCATTGCCTTTTCTTCCTGCCACCTTGCTGTTGACGATACCTTGCTAAGCAAGGATGTGTTTTGTGAGATGAGTGAGGACCAGGCCTCCTCCTTTTCTTACATTCTCTACCCTCTACCTGTGGGGAGCAGGTATCTTTATTTAGGTAGCGGGGTGACTGTTCTATCACCGTATCGGTACCCGCAACCGAAACGGATATTGGAACAGTTACCTGTGCATTTTCTCTTCCATAGGCCCATTAGCTAGGACTTTTATATTTTCAAATAAGTCGTGCTGGGATGACAGTAACCCCAGTAGTTATCTTTCTTTTTTCCTGAAATTTTATTTTGTCTAGTTTAGTTAAGTTTTGTTAAGGCTGTGAATACCTCGCTGCTGGTGCTGATTCCTGTTTGTGCGTAAACTGCACGGTGGATGGACATTCTACTAAAATTTTGGCCGCTGGAAAATTCCTAAGGCGCACGATCACTGGTCGTGCGCACTACTTATCGCGCACGACCACTGGTCGTGCGATCGGCCCAGATTTTTATAAAATGCCCGTCTGCCCGAGCCTTTCACGCACGATCTAGGGCTTTCGTTTTTCATCGTCCGTGCGCCGTCTCCGCTGGGTTGCCGCCGATCGTGCGCCCTCCTTCCTTCCGGTGATCCCACTTCCTATTCTCCTCTTTCCCCTTGCCCTCCTACCACCATGAGCTCCAGAGATCGCCAAAAGGTCTACCAACGCTCCGGCCGCTCTTCCGCCTCTCCTGCTCAGATCCTCGCTAGGATGGCTACTTTTTCCAAGGATTCGCACACGCGGCGATTCAATTCTCTTAAGGAGAAGCCATTCCTATCACAGCGTCTCGTGGATTGGAACGAGTTGAACTCTATCGGCGACAATGGGGAGTTGGGGGAGGCCGTCCGCCAACGCTATTATTTCGATCATTGGAGTGGGGTGTTCGAGTGCAATGACCTCGGCTACCGGGAGCTTACCTTGGAGTTCCTTGCTACGTTTGAGTGGGATGTGTTGCCCTCCGGTCAACGTCCGGGAAAGTGCTCTTTCCGCATTTTGGGCAAGGTCTTCACTCTATCCTTGTCTGAGCTGGCGGTGCATGCTGGATTTTACACTGAAGCCGAGGCTGCGGCGATCCCTTTTCTGGATTTGGATGTCTCCTTCCCTGATGGCGTCACCCCGCGTGCTGCGTGGTGTGCTCTCACGGGTCGTGATGAAGAATATGTTGCCAGGAAAAGCAAATCTACCTGGATCATCGCGCCTGCTCTCCGTTTCCTGCAGCACGTCCTTAGCCACTCTCTTGTCGCCCGTGCCCTTATTCAGAACGTGGTGGGGTGGCAAGATCTGATCTCCCTTTATAGTATGGAATTTCGGCAGCCTTTGCATCTTGGCTACATGCTTCTTCTTCCACCACGAGGCCACTTACGGTCTCACAGGTGCCATTGGTGGTGCCTACTATATTACCCGCATTGCCAAAAGCCTGGGGGTTTGGAGTCATCTGCCTCCGATGGTGCAGGTGACTGCGCCCTCCTTCATCACTCGGGCCACCATGGTGAGTTTCCATCTATTACGGGTCGTGGGGAAGAAGAGTAGTAGACGCTTTGTGGTCGTGATGCCGGGAGATGCGCCTAGGGAGAGGCAAGACGACGAGGAGCACGGAGAGCCGGCTGAGCCGCCAAATACTCACCGCGAGGTAGCCCTTCTGCAGCCGCGAAGGCATTCATTTCAGCAGGAGCGGAGAGCCAAGGAGGAGGGCAGTTCTTCTAGAGCACCGGAGGTGCCAAGTTTCGATCGGCGCCTCTCCGATCTGGAAGCGAACCAGTATTGGCTGACGGATTTCGTTTATCAGCAAGCATTGCGGGGAGGGTTAAATATTCCCCCACCTCCGGGTCGGGCCGCATCATCTTACAGACGGTCGCCGTCCGTTGTTGTTCTAGATAGCGACAGTGACGACGAGTGATCTTTCTCCCTGCATGCGGGCTATTCTAAGCCTTGTTGTCTGTTTTCTCTTGTTGCTTTTTAGGTCTTTTGTTGAGTCGTTCGAACTCCTTCTATTTTGTTAACTGTAATAATGACATTTTGCTTGTGGATGCTCTTCTGGGCATAGTTTTATGTATCCAGCTTATTCTGTTCCCTTATTTTGTGTGCGAGTGCTTAATATTAATTGCAGGAACAGGTTCCCTCCCATGGGTGATAACCCAGATTTCTTGATTTTTAGTGCTCTCATATGTTTAGTTCAGTTTTTACTATTTTTGTTGTTCTAGTGTGTCACTTTCAGGTGGCCTTTGTTCCTTGTGATGGCGGATGCTGCGGACTAGTCTTGATCGTAAATGCCAATCGTCTGGTATGCTCATTTCTGAGAATTGGGTAACGCTTCCTCCCCTCTTTTAGCTTCAAATTTCTAGATATATTATTTAGCTTAAGTCTGGGGGAGCGGTTGTTATTATCCACTGTGCACGAGTTGCACCGCATACTAGAAGGTTGTATCTTTATTTATCCTAGTCATTATTTTTGTTTTTCATGCTTCACACACCACTTCACCCACTTGAGTGCGTGTTTATCTTTTTGTCGTTGTTCCGTTTAAACTATTTTGGTCGGAATGTGAAATAGATTGTTAACGTAGGAATTAATATTTGGAGTGCGATGTTGACTCATGTAGTGTTCTAGTCACTTCGCATGCTATGGTAGAATGTGAGTAGAACTATATTTTCTTTATGCATCTAAATTATGTTTAATATTTCTGCGTAAATTTAGATTTAATATACTCAAGTGGTGAATTTGTATGGAATTGACGACAACCCAGTGTTGTGTGTGTGCGATTACTAGTCGTGTGTTGCTCGAGTCGGGAGGAAGGTTTATCTTTCTCGCGGGCTAAGAACTTGCCCCAAGAGACTCTCGAAGCATGGGTGAGAGCGGCTCGTTGAGTCAAGCATGATGTAGGCCACCCTTTGGCTAGTTTGAGCTTTGTTATTCCATGTCCATTTCATTCACCTTTGCAAGCCTATTTTGTGCCTACCAATCCTTTGTTCAGCTCCTCTTCATCCACCAAAGCCTGAAGCCTATCCCACGCCCGCAACCAAATTGTTTTTAACTGCGCTCATAATTCTAAACTTGTGTGGAGTGTGGAATCATTGTGTTATGATGGGAAAATAACATCCATCTGCTGATTTTGAACCAACCGGGGGTTACATAAAAGAAGTAAAATATGTAAAAGAAAAAAAAGAGTATTTTGAAAAAATCCTCCCGAGCTAAAAACAGAAAATCTGTTGGTATTTGTGAAGTAGGCCGTGTGCACGCCTGGTTTTCATGATAAGTCTGGGGGTGTGTCACACGAGCATAGTTTGTTGGTCTTGTGTGGTGCAGCGTTCCGTTAGCTCACTTGGGTTGCGTAGCCACCGCGTTTAACTTTGAATATCATACCATAACCTAAGCCCCGTTCTAATCCTATAAGTCCTACTGATTTGATTTGCGAGTTTGCTAGCGCCGTGGAGAGAGTGTGATCGGGCAAGCGTATGGTTCACGACGGTGATGGATTTCAGCGGAGTTATTCCTAAGCCCCGATCTTTTGCAACACCCGCCTCAGTGTCTCGTCACTTTCATACCGGGCATGATCGTCAAATTCTTCATAATTCACCAATACTTATGTAAATTAGTTAGCATAGTTAAACTCTCCTTCTACTAGAATCTCTACTCGCATGCGTATGTTACTTCGCACCGTACTCCTTTGTGTAATTCTCTATGTTAATTATCGTTTTCACGCTCCGCCGGATTCGTTTGCTCGGGACGCGCAAACAGTTAAGTCTGGGGGTGTGATGAGTCCTGATCATATACACATTTATGGACTCATCCGGGCCGTTATTTAGTCAATTCTCTGCACTTTAGCCTTGTTATAGTTTATATTTGATAATCCACGCTAGGTGCACATCTAGGCCCACTTTGGTGTGATTTTCGTGCTTATTGTCATTAGTAGTGTTCATGTGCTGTTAAGTGCCACTTTCAGTGGCTAGATCTGTGGTTGTGCGGGAATAGGAGTCGTGCAAGTGTTCCCGGTGCAATTCTGCACAGGAACACTGCGCATGATCGCCGGTTCTATTGCGCACGACCACTGGTCGTGCGCCACTGATCGTGTGCACTTAACCCTTTTTCACGAGTTCTGTTTGGTGCAGTGCGCACGACCACCAACGCCAGTGCGCACGACCACCGGTCGTGCGCCACTGCTCGTGCGCACTTATCATTTAATTTCCGAGTTCTGTTTGCTGTAGTGCGCACAACCATCAACTCCAGTGCGCACGACCACCGGTCGTGCGCGACTGGTCGTGCGAACATTATCTTCTATAAATTTCGTTTCTTGCAGGTTCTACCCAGACAGGCGCACGATCACAGGATTTTAGTGCGCACGACCACTGGTCGTGCGCCAATGACCGTGCGCGATGTTTAAGTCAGCGCCTATATAATGACCTGATCGCGAATTAGGTCGGGATTACGCATTTGGACTCCGTTCAGTCCGCCGTTTTCGCCATTTCCAGAGGTTTTTCACCCCCTAGGCCTCCTCCATCATCCAAGGACTTGAAAGAAGAGATTCTACACTCATTTTGATCGCTAAGGAAGAAGTTCTTCGCACTAGACGTGACCGGATGGTAAATCGCTGGAGAAGACGGGTCCATTGGGAGTTGTGACAGCCCTCCTCTACCCCGGACGCAGTTGGTACCGAGCTAGGACGCGGATTGATAACCCTGTGCTTCCTACCGTGAATCTACAACGAGACTCCGGATTCGGTCGTATCTCTTGCCTTTTTCTTCTACTTATGTGGTTGTATTTGTTTGTACTCTCTTTATCTTGATGATGAACGCTATGAACTATGTTAGTATTGTTAATTTCATGTCTATGAAATCATTTTGTTCATTTGTGTTAATGAGGTGCGCCCCCATCGATTTTCCGCTCCACCACCATGTCCGGTGCCGCACTAGCAATTGCTAGTGGTGTGCTTGTCGAAGAGGTGCTTGCGACCCTCAATCCGTAAGCCTACTCGCCCATCCGGCCTTCGAAGCGTGGCATCGCGGCCCGTATTCCACTCGCCTAACGAAGCAGCGCGCTCAAGGCCTGCATAGCTCGTTCCCGTTAGCCTTCACATCCATCCGCCCTTTCGACGCAGCGCGCTCAAGGCCTGCCTAGTTTCCATCCCGCCGACCGAAGCATTGCATAGCGGCATTGCATAGGAGTAGGCGTAGTATTTACTTTTGTTTGCAAACCTCAAAGCCCCTTTCGTTCGCATTCCACCTACCGCCGGACTTCGATCTCAAGTCCTTCCTCGATAATAAACTCCACCTTACTGTGTTCCTCAAGAGACCGACACTCGGGGATTTTCCCCATTTTTATTACTTGCGCGACCGGTGCACTTGCCGACACGCATCACTTCCCTTGTAAGACGTCACCTCGTCGAACACAACGTCGCGAGATACAACAAATCTCCGCGTCTCCGGGTCCATACACTTCCAGCCCTTCTTCCGATCATCATAACCCATAAAGACTAGCTTCCTTGATTTCGCATCTAGCTTCGTCCGAAGCACATCTGGAACGTGCACATAGCTGGTGGAACCAAACACACGAAGGTGCGCCACGCTTGGCTTTTTTGTGAACATCAATTCATGCGGGGTCTTCATAATGATGGGACTAAGAGGCATCCTATTGATGACGTAGGCAGCACAAGACATTCCCTCCGCCCAGAAGGACTTTGGGATACACTTGGCATGCCGCCAACACTTGCAGGTCTCCGTCAGATGACGGATCTTCAGCTCTGCAACTCCATTTTGCTGTAGAGTATGCACACAAGTAAGCTCCCTTCGGATGCCTGCCTTCCTGCAAAAAGTAGAGAACTCACCAGAGGTGAACTCCCCTCCGTTGTCAGTCCTCAGCTTCTTAACCCGCAGACCAAGCCGACCCTCTACAAGCTCCTTGAACTCCACGAACTTGGCAAACGCCTCCACCTTCTCCTTCAAGAAGTATACCCAGACATATCTGGTGTAGTCATCGATCAACACCAGCATATACCTGCTGCCTCTGAGGCTTGGGATAGCAGTTGGTCCCATCAAGTCACCATGGATGCACTCCAACGACACACTACTCCTTGTCTGCGACTTATCAAACGGCAGTCGATGAGACTTGCCAAACTGACATCCTACGCAAATATGACCATCTCCGTAGGAAGATAGACTAGGCAGGCCCTTGACCAGACCTTTCACATCCATAGCCTTCAGTTTATCCATCCCTACATGCCCCAACCTCTCGTGCTATATGACAGCACTATCATTCGTCCTCATCTTGTCGACATAAGAACTTGTCGATAAAACAAACAAGTCTTTTGCCCTTCTCCCCACATGAACGACCACCACTTTCACGGTTTCAACATTCCGAAGAAACCTCACTTCTGTTGGGCCAAATAGAACGTGATACCCATCGTCTACAGCATTGGTCACGGAGAGGAGGTTTTTCCTCATTTCGGGCACATGATAGACACTCTTCAACATAAGCGGCCCTCTATCACTGCCCAAGGAAACAACCCCCACCTTCTCGACACAATGCATAGTGTTATCAGCAGTAATAATGGCATCATTACCTGAGTAGGGCTGCGCTGAAGTAAGCTTCGACTCGTCCCCGGTGAGGTGATGACCACACCCCGAGTCCACGATCCAGTCTTCCTGATAGTTGATAGGATCCGCAACTCCAACAGAAGCCGAGAAGGCTCCTCCCCATTCTCCATCATTCTGTCTGGCCTCAACTTCCTCCTTTCCAGCAGCAACATGCCCTGGCTGAAGATTCACCCGGCAATCTTTCCTGATATGACCAAGCTTCCCGCATCTGAAGCACTTGGGTCCTTCTCCCTTCTTCTTTCCTTCAGCCTTAGGAGAATATCCCCTCTCCTGCTGTCCAGAAGTTGAAGGTCCATTGCCTCTTCCAGCGGTCTTCTTCTTCTTATCCCACTTTTTCTTCTTCCCCGTGAAGAGAACCTCGCCATCTCCCTCAGACACTGACACCCCCGCCATCTGCCTTGCCAGACTCTCCTGCGAAGCAAGCAGATTTTCCAGCTCCAGCAGAGACGACTGATTTGCCCAATCCTGCATCGACGTCACAAAGGCAAAATATTCCTTCCGCAAGCCACGGATGATGTGCCTCTTTAGCTTCGCCTCAGAAATTGGCTCATCAGGATCCAGTGCTGAAATCTTGGTGCACAAGTTCTTCATCTTCAAGAAGAACGTTGAGATAGAAAGATCTCCTTGAGACGATCTGGCTAGCTCATTCTCCAGAAACTGTAGCCTCGCGACATTCTTCTTGTTAAACAGCCCATCCAGGGCTCTCCAGATCTCTGCAGCTGATCCACACCCCAAGATGTGATCAAACAGGTCAGGTGATATTGCCCTCTTTAGAGCGAACTCTGCTTTGGCATTGATCCTCCTCTAGTTCCTCACCTCATGACCATTGTCCCCAATCAGGATAACTTCCTCTGTGCTCTCTCCTCCAACCACCTCCCATAGGTCCTCACCAGAAGATAACTCTGCATACAAGACCTCCACTTCTTAAAGTTGGTCGAGTTTAACATCTCAATTCCAAGACACCTTGCTTCCATGGCTCTACCACTGGTTCCTTCTTCACAAAGGCGATGGCAACTTTTAGTTATTCACTGCTCTATCCACTCCAACCTGGCTCTGATACCATGTGAAAATTTTCAAAGAACTAGGAGTGAGAAGGAATTGTATAACTAAAAGTTCAAGCCAATCAACCAGAAGCACATGAAACAAACACAATCTTTATTGATCAAGTAAAGTTCTTCATTACAGGGCGAGGTATACATGGCGAGACATGATTTCGCCAGTACAAAAAAAAACAGAAGAGAAAAACAACTGAAAGGAAAACCAGCGGTCTGCCAACTGAGACCGCCTGACCGCTCGACCTGACAGCCCGCCTGGCTAGAAAACAAGACCGCCCGAA
The DNA here is from genome assembly GCA_033032865.1 of Dactylorhiza incarnata. Lineage (NCBI taxonomy): Eukaryota > Viridiplantae > Streptophyta > Magnoliopsida > Asparagales > Orchidaceae > Dactylorhiza > Dactylorhiza incarnata. The sequence continues at coordinate 3,136,643 of JAWHQI010000078.1, forward strand.
CTGCCTGCCTGCGCCTTGAACAACACCAACTAAGAACCTTGCGAACTCCTGAACTCCACTGATCCTCCCGAACTCCAGCAACCCGCACTGCAAGCCGCGAGACCGCCCGAACACCTACAGAAGAGGAGGTGACCGCTGCTACCCGCACAATCCGCAAAAGCTGCACAAAACAAGTTCGATCAGCTAACCGGCCAGTCACAAAAAGAGACAGCAAGAGCAGGATGCGAGCTCAGCTTACACTTGGTGCTTTATTTTTGCTGCTACAGTGGCTCCTATTTATAGGCGTGAGACCAGATCCAGTCACCACCCTATGAGATAGGATCACTACCCCTGATCGCGCGACCAGACCGGTCAACCCGCGCGATCAGCAAAGGATCCTCCTGCATTGTGAGCTGGCCGACTTCAATAGAAGCCGCGCAATCATGACAACTCGCCCGGTCATGACGCTCACCACCTGTGTTCTCCACCCGACCTCCTCCAAAGACCGCGAACACACCAGATCGATTAGGGCAACAGCCCGTCAAGTTGACCAAACACCTGTGACCGCATAAGCCAGCTGATCGCCGAAAGACCAGCCAAGCGAACACACACCGGAGACCGCGCGACTAAGAAGACCTTAGTCCACGCACACCATAAAGAGACCGGACAGCCACCAGACTGGGCTGCCCCCACCACGCGATCACAAGCACCAGATCGCGCGGTCACACCGAATAGAAGACAGCTCGCCACGCGGTCACGCGACCAGACCATGGTGCTTCACCTCGGCATCCTTGGACAGAAGAACAGCGGTCACGCCGAATAACATGCGGCTACACCAGAGCGGTCAGACCGCCAGAGGAGATCGCAAGACCGTGCGGTCAGACCAGACTGCGCGGTCTTCCCCCAGACCGCCAACTTCACAAACTTCCACTTCAACATTTTCAACACTCGATCGTCAGGTCAGCCGCCTCGGTGGACAGCAGGCCGGCTCCCTGCATGGCCCGGAAGATGTAGTGCATCACAGTGACAGAAGCTTCTCGGCATTCTTCCTCCCTGGCTAGCTGATCATCCTTTAGGCGGCGAGGAGATCACGGAACGGAGGCGCGGATCAGCTCGTGGTTGCGAGCTTTCAACCCGGCGACCTCATTCTCCAGGCTGGAAATGCGAGCGCGAAGCTCCCTGACGGTCTCAGCATCCTGTAAAGAATAGAGTAGGTGAGCCAGAGAAGTGTTGTTAGGAAAGGAGGGAAGCTAGAGCTCGAAGACTTACCACTCCATCCTAACGGCCGTGGAGAAGCTCGTCAGAGGCGAGCATCCACTCCTTTAGACTCGTGATCTCGGCAGCAGAGTCTTTGTAGGCATGGGCGAGCTCCTCGTTATGGCGCTCCAGCTGAAGGCAGCGCAGGCCCATCATGTGGGCGAGCTCCAAAGAGCGGAGCTGGGCTCGCGCACTCTCATACGCCAGGGTCCTCGCGGTCTCGGCCTTGAAGACCGAGGCGTCCTTGCGGACATAGAGTCCGAAGGAGAGCGAGAACGCCTATCCATTGATCGTCGGCTGCTCCACCCAAGAAGGGAGGAGGGTGGAGATGGTGGCCTTGTTGACCTAGGGACTCCAGTAAAGCAGGTACTCGCCGGCCTCATCCTTGTGCCTTTGGAAGAGACCAAAGTTCCAGTGATTTATCGGCACTGGCAGGGAGGAGATCCTAGCGACCTTTTCGGCCGGCTCGACAGACTCCCTTCCCTCGGGGAGGTCGGCCGGTAGGATCTCGCTCAGGGAAGCCTCAACATGCTCCTTTCCCTTCTCGGAAGGGGGGGATTCTTCTTGTTCTTCTTTTGCGAAGGCTGCGAGGAGGGTTCCTTATGGCCAGAAGACTCAACCATCTTCCTGGTAGGAGGGGCGGAAGGGCGGGGTGTCTCGCGGCAGGCATCCGCTCCCATTTTTGCGAGAGATAGGTCCGCAGGAACTGACCGGCTGCTCACTTAGGGGGGATGGACGGACAGATCTCGCTCACCTACAGCGGTCTAACAATTAGAAATATGATAAAAAAGCTTTAAGGAAGTAGGCGAACAAACGCGATACGTACCCTCCCCGGGGAACACCGGTGGTAGCGAGTCGGCGTTTCGGCGGAGGTGGGCCACCTCAAAGTTCTTCTTATTGAAGAACTGGAACAAGGCGGCATCGTGGCCGCCGAGAGCCGGGGTGGGGGGGTGGGGGGCGGTAGGTGCTCTCGCCATGCTGGATTGGCGAGAAGGGAACATTGCCGAAGTTCCCCTGGACAAACAGGAACTTCTGAGCCCAGAATGACTCTTGTTAACGGTCTCGCCGACCTTGAGCCCCGAGCCCACGAAGTAGGCGATACCATCCTTGTAGGCCCTGAAGGAGAACAACTTCCAGAAGACCGGCAAACTGAACTCGATGCGTTCTTCTTGTATGTAGCAAGCGAAGGCGACGATGACCGCCACGACATTGGGGGTCAGCTGACCCAGTATCACGCCGAAGTTCTTTAAAACCTGGTAAGAAACATCGTGAGGTCTCAACGAGGTGAGCGAGAGCCTAAAGATCGAAAAATAAAAGTACGCATGATCAGCAGGTACCTGGCGAACCTCCGGCCACAGAGGCAGGCGCAGGCCAACCCCAAAGTGAGCGGTGGGGATGGCGAGCTCATCCTGCATGGGGACGTTGATCACATCGTTCTCGCCTGGGCAGTGAGCGGAGAAGCCCGACGGTATAAAATCAGCGACGGCTGCGAGATACTCTTCCTCGGTTAGGTTGTTGTTGAAAAAGGTGTGGTCGGTGAAGGCATGGGCGCACTTCAGCCGACCCTCTGCCTCGCTAGCATCACCGACCATTGTGGAAACCTGCGAAAAGAAAGAGCGGAAGGCGCGAGAGAGGGAATGCGAGATATCACAGGCAGAGGAAGAAGAAGGGCTGGAGTTAAATGCGGTAGGTGGGTTCAGCGCCTGAACCTATTTATAGGAAATAAAAAGCGCGGGAAAGAAGTCGAAACGAAGGGGGGTGCGGTTAGGAAAAACCCAGTGTTTGGTTGAGTGTGAGAGCATAAAGCAACCCCAGATATGTTAGCAAGTGAGACCCACCTGCGAGGTTAGTATGAACGATATTTTCTATGCGAGAACAACCAGAAAGAAAGTGAAAGTAAGAGAATCCTGGGGTAGCTCGCCGGGCAGAGGAGTGCGAGCGAGGACTAGTAGTGTATCCATTTCCACCTACCACAACCTCGCACTCCTGACCGCGGTGGAATCCTGGGGTAATGATACGCGTTGACGGCGCGCGCCACGCGTTGAATTAAGCGAGCATAATCATCCACTCGCGCTAGGTGCATCCTTGGGGAGGTGGCCATCTCGCCGATATCTTGCGGCATTTCAGCGCGGAGCTGCACGAACTCATCCAGTAAAGCAGTGTCTCGTTCCTCGGCCATTTCCCTATCCCTCTTCGCTTGGAGGTGAAGGTCCTGCAACATCCGTCCTTGTTTTTGGAACAATTCGGAGGTGCGCCTCTTCATGGCCTCAGGGTCTCGCGGGTCGCCCAGGAAGTCATCCATCTGCTCTGGTAAAGGAAGGGGCGACATCTCTTCCTCCCCGAAGTCAGAGTCGGTGGGGATGGTCTCGGAATCGCCTGCGAGTAAATCCACGCAACATTAGCCGTTAGTGAAAGCCTTCTCTTATGAACGCTGGGAGTGGTCTGTCCCGTAAGAAGCAATGGATTCCTTAACATGAGGCGGGCAAGAGCTATTAGGCCGACCCTGAAAAATGGTAGTGAAGGGGAGCAAGGTGGACTTCCCGAGACCATCGAGGCGCGTCACGACGTCGGCAGGAGTGGTCGTGGCCGGTCTCGAACCACCGGAGCCCTCCCCGCAGGAGATTGAACCCAGGGGTCTTAATGGTTGTGTCAGTGGGGATTGGCATCGGAGGTCGCGAGTTTTGGTGACCTGGGGTCGCGTGAGGGGAGGCTGCAAGAAGCGAAAAAGCCGTCAGTCAGAATGTTAATCCTGGCACTTGAGAGCGGGTCACTTACCAACAGCTTTTTCGATAGCGTGATCAGTCTTCGCCGAAGGATCGGGGCGAGACCCGCTTAAGTCTTCGCTCACTCCCTTATCGGTAGGGGGCAGGTCCTACAGTCATGCGAGGCTTAGGGAAAGTAAATGAATAATTAAGCGAGAAGAATAGTTTTACCTCTCCGGTCAGCCTGTTATCCAGAGAGGAGTCTAACAGTATCGTCTCGTCCCCCCTGGGGGAGGCGAACGGGCTTCGCCTTTTTCATTGTGGGCAGAGGGGTGCTCTTGCGGGTCATCCAAGAGGCAGTGTTGACCGTAGTGGAGAGTTCGGCCTCTTTGGACGCCCTCAGGCGAGCCTGGAGTTCTTCCGAAAGAGGCATTTGCCGGCAGCTACAGTAGGAGGTGGAAAAGGTGGAATATAGAAGAATAATATTGCGCGACACCCCGGCTTGGGGGGGGGGGTATTTATAGTAGTGGGGTGGGACCCACGAGAAGATTCTCGACAGATCAGCAATCACCGGCGAACACCCAGTGTTGGATGATTCTTTACGAGCTTGGATTAATCTCGCAAAGAGCGGGGATTGTGTACAACCCCGTGTTTGCCCGAGAAGGAAAGGTCCAGAAATGTGCGAGTTAAGCTAGAAATGGTCTCGTCACTAAGGAGTCGCGAGAACCAGGGAGTGCGAGACGGGGTGAGCTCGCAGGAGAGAATGCGAGACCTGGATTCAACAGTTGTCACTATAAGGAAGGCAAACAGGGCCTTCGCAGGCCGCTCACTAGAGAGGGTGCACGAGTGGTACTCGCAAGGAGACCCGCGAGAGCTCTCACGAGTGGCATTCTCGCATGCCATTTGCCCAGAGGCTAAGAAGGGAGATTACCCCTCTTCCCCTGGTGGCCTATAGTTAGCCCCTCCGAACAGCGGAGTTTGGCTATTAACAGGACAAATTGGGGTGCGCTTAGTAAAAACAAAAGGCGGAACCCCGTTATTAGCAGACAGGTCCAACAAAACTATAAATAGGACCCTAAGGGCACCTTTGGAGAGGACTTCTTTTTGGCTTCTCTCTCCTCAGGTCATCTTTGGTTATCATCCTCAGAGCTCTCCAAGGTGCCCGGCTACAGTTCTTGGCTTAGGAGGGGAAGCGCTCTACGATCTTCCGGGTGTGTGGTGGGACCTCCACACTATCGCCAAGGGTCTTAGTTCCATGTATTCAGTCAAATTGCTTCGAGGGATCAGTAAGCGCGAGTTGCACCCATCTTTGGGGTCGGAACTCCTCGTTGGGCCGAATCCCGGTTCCAACAACAAGAGCTTACTTAAATCATAAGTAAGATTTGTACACATTTTGTTTTCAAAAAAGAGTAATATATCTCATGACTGTATTTTAAAAATGAGTAATTTACTGGTGTGCTGAAATTCTTTGGGAGTTTTATATAATTGAACAAAGCCTGAAATGAGAGTTTTAGTTCTTTTGTATTATTATTAAAACTCTTGTTTAGGCTTCGTTTGTTTGGGTGGGAGGAGAAGCGGCGGGAGGAGAAGCGGCGGGAGGAAATGCAGGGGCGAGGCTACAGTTCGAAAAGGAGGTTTTGGCCCCCGTTTTTCATAGCGCACGGGAGGAAACGCCGGAAACGGAATGGCGTTCCATTTGTTTACCCGCCTTCCTCTTGCGTTTGCCCTAAACGGTGACTGCAAAAGCCTAACCAAATGAAGCCTTAATTTTGCTTCAAAATAAATGATATATATAAATATATAATGTGTTGTTTGCTGTAAGAGTAATAAACAGAAATACTAAGAGTGCATAAGAAATCACAGCAATAATAAGAAATAAAACAAAGCACATAACAAGCAAACCACAAAATAAACAAGCATCCAGATGACACAAGGAAATATAGTAGTTCCCCAAAACCTGGGTACATCTACTCTTCTACCCACTGGTAGGAATCCACTAGGAGGTTGTTGATCAGGTGCCCTCACACCAATGGAGGTTTGATCAGGTGCCCAAATCACCTATAAGCTTTTGATAAGGTGCTTATAAACCAAGGGAGCTTTTGATCAGGTGCTCTAACCAAGATGCAGGTTTTTGCTAAGGTGCCCTGTCACCGGGAGTAAACTTTTGAAAGGAGTTTTAACCCTTTACAAGATGGGAGAAATAAAGAAAAACAAAAACAGATGTTGTTCTTCTCTTGGCTGAGAAGACACTTGATGAAGATGATGTTGAAGAAAGCTCCCCCTGTCTGATTTAGTTTAGATGACAGCCTTGTGGATGGAGCTCCTTCTCTTGATTGAAATAACACTTCTTCTTCTTCTTGCAGTTTTGAACCTGAGCAAGTGATAGTGTTTGGTGTCTCAGGATGTATATGATCTGCAAGAAAGAGGTTAGGCAAAAAGAAGATGTAATATAAATTTGATCTGCTTCTTTTTGCTCCTCTGTTTTTCTCCTTCTACCTTTTCCTGTACAGCAAGTGTTAATATATTCTGTCTATTATCTTCCTGTTATATTGTACAGCAATATAGTATATATATGATCTGTCGAGAGAAACAGCAGTATATAATATGCTATATAAAAAATCTGCTGTATATATAATCTGCTGTATAATAAGTTGTTTCCTGCTGTCGTATAAAAGAGCTGTTGTCTTCTTTTGGCTGATTTGAATTCTTGCCGACCAAAGAGGAAGGATATATTATCTCTTTCATTTCCCAGATCCTCGAGAAGATAACTTGCAGTCTTTGACTTGCTGCAACGGCTACAACATTTATTATTTCTGCCAACGGCTAGAACATTTAATGCTTCATGCTGTAATGTCAGATCAGTAATATATAGCAATATATAAATAGAAAAATAATAAATATTACTATAATAAAGTCTGACAGCATATAAGTAATATTTAATGATATAAAAATAATGCTGCTGAAATTCGTTGAGCTGAGCTTCGAGTTCGTCGAGCTCATCATTTGGTTCGTCGACCTGAACATGTGATTTACTGTTTCTGAACATCTGCTGAATATTCGTCGAACGCAGACTTGGATTCGTTGAACGGAAGGATTCATCGACCACTGAGCCTGGATAAATTTGTCGACCGCTGAGCTTGAGCTGTTCGTCGAACACAGACAGCCGTTCGTCGAATGCAGGATTTCGTCGACTGCTGAGACAGGGTCTGTTCGTCGACCGTTGAGATAATCTGTTCGTCGACCGCTGAGCTGAGGCGGGATTGTCGAGCGCTGCTTTGATTTCATCGAGCGCAGAATGCACGCCAATCGTCGACTGCAGAACACCATTCGTTGAACGCAGATCGCCGTTCATCGAACGCAGAGAATATATGTAAATTTAATTTCTCTCTTATTTTCTGCCTATTAAATATATGTATATTTCAGCTTTCTTTCTTAATGAAATTTATTCTAAGTTATAAGATATATTATGATATGAACTTAGACAATAAAGGTGGATCCTAACTCAAATCAAAACTAAGGTTCCAACAATCTCCCCCTATTTGAGTTGGGATCCTAATCCAAATTAAGACTAGGTTCTAACAATCTCCCCCGATTTGGTTTAGGATTCCTAAGCATAAAAAGTCTTTAAAGCTTAAGGGTTAGAGATTATTTTATCATAAATTCTTCTTCATTAAAAATATTTGGGCAATTCTGATTTTCCTAAATTTTGATTTAAATAGGATTTTAATAAAATGATTGCTAGCTGTTATTGGATTCTAAAAATTTTAAAATCAGAAAGACAAAGTCTGATAGCTTCTTTCTATAGAATCCCCTTAATCAGAAGAGACTCACACTTAGTGCTTTGATCATTTCTGATCTACGCAATCTGAGTAGAATGCTCAACATAATTTTAGGAGAAAATCTAGAAGAATGTGAAGTCTATTTGACTTTGTTTTAAGATAGAAAAATTCAAAAGAATCATTGAAATTGCTGTTTAATTGTAGTTATTTTAAAATAGGTAAACATAAATGCTTTATAATAAGATATGTTGGTCTTTTTATTTCATTGAAATACAAATTTGAAAATTTTCTTTGAAGTTGCAGATCATAAAATATTTCTTTTTCTTTAAAAGATATTTTAAAGTTATCAGCTTTAATGAACTTATTTTCTAAACAAATGATTTGTTTTGCTGATGATTTTACATTTTCTTGAAGTTTATTATATTCAGGAGTTGAAATATTTATTTTTGTTAACTCCTTTTTAATTTCCTTCTCAAATATTAAATCTGTATATGTTATTTTAAAATCAGATTTGTGATTTTTAGATTTGTAATTTTCAGCAATTATTAAATATGTACATGGTGAGTTAAAAACAGATTTAACATCAGATTTGAAATCTTCAGAGGTAGAGTTGGGATTTGATATTACCTCTTTTACCTTTTTCAAATTCAGATTCAGCATCTGATATGTAGTTTGAGCCAAAAATTGCCATCATGCAAAAAGCTTTGGCTTTTTGTTCTTCCTTGTCTTCTTCTTCAGTTAGAGTTGAAGATGGTTCTGCATCAAAAATGATGTTAGAGGAAGAGGAAGAAGATGGTTCATTTACCATCCTTGAGAGGGAGTTCCAGATGCCCTTTGCTGAAGTGCAATCAGCCACTTTAAGAAGAATGTCTTTGGATATTGATTTAGCCAATATCTCCATGGCCTTGGCATCAGCACTTTTCAGCCTTATGTGATCATCATATGAAGAGATTGAAGATGGAATTCCTATCAAAATGGAATTATAAATATTTTCATCTATTGCATTCATATATAACTTAATTCTAACTTGCCATAACTCAAATCTATCCAAATTACATAAAGGTGGATCTGAAATTAAAAAAATCTGAATGTGTCATTTGGAAAAACCTTTTTAAGAACAAAATAAGAACTAAGTGATCTTTGTGATTCAGGTGTTAGCCTGTGTGAAAAATCAACCTCGCTTTGATACCAATTGAAAGGAGAGTTTTAGTTCTTTTGTATTATTATTAAAACTCTTGTTTAACTTTGCTTCAAAATAAATGATATATGTAAATATATAACATGTTGTTTGCTGTAAGAGTAATAAACACAAATACTAAGAGTGCATAAGAAATCACAACAATAATAATTAATAAAACAAAGCACATAACAAGCAAACCACAAAATAAATAAGCATCCAGATGACACAAGGAAATATAGTAGTTCCCCAAAACCTAGTGAAAGTGGAGGGTTTAGTTCTTATTTATCTCACTAAAAGATTTTGATTCAGTTTTGTTTTAAAAATAAATGATATGTATATTTATGTGTGTTTCCTGAAAGAATAATTTACACAAGCAGTAAGAGTGCAAAGAAAAATAAAACAATCATCCAGATGACACAAGATGTATAGTAGTTCCCCTCAACTGGGTACGTCTACTCTTCTACCCACTGGTAGGAATCCACTATGAGGTTGTTGTTAAGGTGCCCTCTCACCAGGTGAGCTGTTGATAAGGTGCTCTAACCAAACTGCAGGTTTTTGAAAAGGTGCCCTATCACCGAGATTAACTTTTGAAGGGAGTTATAACCCTGTACAGGATGGGGTAAAGAGAGGAAAAATAAAAACAGAAATTAAATTGTTCTTCTCTATATAAGAAGACTCTTGATGATCCTGATGTGGTGTTGAAAGGATCAGATGGTGAAGAGCTCCCCCTGTCTGGTATAGATGAATGACAGTTCTGGAGGTCTCTTCCTTTTGATGGTTCAATTTCTTCTTCCTTCTTTTGCAGTGATGATCCTGAGCAATTGGTCGTGATTGTTGTCTCAGGATGTATGAGATATGCAAGAGAATATTTAGCTAGAAAAATAGATTTGCTGCTATATATATTCTTCTCTTTCTCTCCTATTTCTGTATTTCTTTCTGCTCTTCTCATGAATATATAGTCTGGAGAAAGCTTTTTGAATCCCTGCTCGGGAAAAAGGAAAGAGATAAAATCTTATTAATTTTGTTCCTTGGAAAGTGGAGTTGCCGATTTGACAATACAGAAACGGCAATATGCTTTTAATGCTGTAACGGCTAGATTAAATATTATAAAGAAAGATATCAAATTAAAATATTAGTCGAGCTCTGGCTAGAATTTCGTCGAGCACTGAACTGCATTTGTCGAGCGCCTTTTGATGTGCTGAGCAGTTCTCTACAAATAAGATATTTTGTCGATCTTGATTTATCTCGTCGACCTGCTAAGTCTGGATGAGTTCGTCGAGCGTCGTTCGCTATTTGTCGAACGCTGTTCGGATGAATATTTGTCGAGCGCTGTCTGGCTATTTGTCGAGCGCTGTTCGACATTTGTCGAACGCCGTTCGACATTTGTCGAACGCAGAGAACAAAATATATTTTTATTTCTTTTCTCTTTTTCTGCTTATTAATAATATGTCTATTTTCAGCTTTCTTTCTTAATGAGATTTTAATCTAAGTTATTCAATATGTTATGATATAAACTTAGATACTAAAGGTGAATCCTAACTCAAATCAAAAGCTATGGTTCCAACAATCTCCCCCTATTTGAGTTGGGATCAAAACAAAACTAGTGACCTGGTAATCTTAAAACGGTTTTTAGAATTTTCAGTTGCAGCAGCTCATTTTTTTGAGGTTAAAATTTTTAATTTCAGCCTATTTAAAATTTCTAATTGCAGCAACCTTTATACAGATTTAAGTTTTGTTTGAGATTTGTGTCTCTCACTTGGCTTCTCTGATGTTCTCATTTTCTCTCTCACTTGGTTTTAGTTTTCAATTTTCTTCTGTAGACTCTTTAAATTATTTTATTTAAGCAACTCATTTGATCTAGATTTGAGTTAATATGTTTTTAATATCTTGAATTGCTACATCTGTTAATGGATTTTAAGGAATGTTTTTAGATAAAAACATTGCAGACATTTTCTTTCTCATAGAATCCCCTTATCAGAAGAGACTCACACTCAGTGCTATGATCAATACTGATCAATGCAGCTACAGTAGAATGTTCAAACTGATTTGGAGAAGTCTGTAAGAATACAAAGTTGTCTTAACATAGTTTTTATGATGGAAACAATCCATGTAAATTTTAGATTTGCTGTTTGAATTGGGATGGAGTTTAATGGTGAGAAATTAATTAGAAAGCTTCTTTGAATTTTATTAGAGTTGAAAGGTTTAGCAGTTTTAGCCTTTTTATTTCATTAAAATATAAATTTGAAAATTTTTCTTGAAATTGTTGAACATAATCAATTTGTTTTTCTTTAAAAAAATGTTCAAGTTTATGTTTTAAAAGGTCATTTTGTTCTTCTTTAGGTTTGTTATGTTCGGAAATCAAGTGATTTATATTTGTTGACTTCTTTATTTTTATGTTACATTTTATTAAATTGGTAAAAGTTATTTTAGAAGAAGATTTGTGATTTTTAGAGGTAGGGTTTTGAATTGATATTACCTCATTTACCTTTTCTACTTCTGCTTCTGCATCTGGGATTTGATGTGAACCACCATATATGGCCATCATGCAGAAAGCTCTAGCTCTAAGTTCTTCTTCTTCTTCTTCTATACTTAGATTTGTTGAAGAATCTGTATCATAAATACAGTTAGTAGAAGTGGAAGGAATTTTATTTACCATTTCAGTGAGTGAGTTCCATATGTCTTTGGCTGATTTGCAGTTCTCAACTTTTTGAAGAATGTCTTTTGACACTGACTGAGTCAAGATCTGCATGGCTTTGGCATCTGCTTCTGAGGATGGGGAAGGTTCTTTATGTTTATCAGTCCGCCCATCATCAGTACCAGCTTTGAATTTATCTGGCTTCATTTTGCAAACACGGGCAGTGACATCTATCTCTCTGTTGCCATGTTTTCTTTTGTAAACAGGCCCTTTCATTGCTCTCGAAGGAGACTTGATACCCATGGAACTAGGTAATGCAGGTGTAACTGCCTTTGATGACATGAGGGGAAGTCCTGTCAAAATAGATTTGTAAATGTTCTCATCTATGGCATTCATATAAAATTTAATTCTAATTTGCCAAAGCTCAAATCTATCCAAGTTACATAATGGTGGATCTGTAATAGAGAAAACTGATGGAGCCATTTTGAAAAACTGTGTTGAACATATGAAAGAACTAAAGTGATCTTTGTGATCCAGGTGTTAGCCTGTAATGGAGATCAACACCCCTCTGATACCAATTGAAAGTGGAGGGTTTAGTTCTTATTCATCTCAGTAAAAGATTTTGATTCAGTTTTGTTTTAAAAATAAATGATATGTATATTTATGTGTGTTTCCTGAAAGAATAATTTACACAAGCAGTAAGAGTGCAAAGAAAAATAAAACAATCATCCAGATGACACAAGATGTATAGTAGTTCCCCTCAACTGGGTACGTCTACTCTTCTACCCACTGGTAGGAATCCACTATGAGGTTGTTGTTAAGGTTCCCTCTCACTAGGTGAGCTGTTGATAAGGTGCTCTAACCAAACTGCAGGTTTTTGAAAAGGTGCCCTGTCACCGAGATTAACTTTTGAAGGGAGTTATAACCCTGTACAGGATGGGGTAAAGAGAGGAAAAATAAAAACAGAAATTAAATTGTTCTTCTCTGTATAAGAAGACTCTTGATGATCCTGATGTGGTGTTGAAAGGATCAGATGGTGAAGAGCTCCCCCTGTATGGTATAGATGAATGACAGTTCTGGAGGTCTCTTCCTTTTGATGGTTCAAATTCTTCTTCCTTCTTTTGTAGTGATGATCCTGAGCAATTGGTCCTGATTGTTGTCTCAGGATGTATGAGATCTGCAAGAGAATATTTAGCTAGAAAAATAGATTTGCTGCTATGTATATTCTTCTCTTTCTCTCCTATTTCTGTATTTCTTTCTGCTCTTCTCATGAATATATAGTCTGGAGAAAGCTTTTTGAATCCCTGCTCGGGAAAAAGGAAAGAGACAAAATCTTATTAATTTTGTTCCTTGGAAAGAGGAGTTGCCGATTTGACAATACAGAAACGGCAATATGCTTTTAATGCTGTAACAGCTAGATTAAATATTATAAAGAAAGATAGCAAAATAAAATATTAGTCGAGCTCTGGCTATAATTTCATCGAGCACTGAACTGCATTTGTCGAGCGCCTTTTGATGTGCTGAGCAGTTCTCTGCAAATAAGATATTTTGTCGATATTGATTTATCTCGTCGACCTGCTAAGTCTGGATGAGTTCGTCGAGCGCCGTTCGCTATTTGTCGAACGCTGTTCGGATGAATATTTGTCGAGCGCTGTCTGGCTATTTGTCGAGCGCTGTTCGACATTTGTCGAACGCCGTTCGACATTTGTCGAACGCAGAGAACAAAAGATATTTTTATTTCTTTTCTCTTTTTCTGCTTATTAATAATATGTCTATTTTCAGCTTTCTTTCTTAATGAGATTTTAATCTAAGTTATTCAATATGTTATGATATAAACTTAGATACTAAAGGTGAATCCTAACTCAAATCAAAAGCTATGGTTCCAACACCTGGGTACATCTACTCTTCTACCCACTGGTAGGAATACACTATGAGGTTGTTGATCAGGTGCCCTCACACCAATGGAGGTTTGATCAGGTGCCCAAATCACCTATAAGATTTTGATAAGGTGCTTATAAACCAAGGGAGCTTTTGATCAGGTGCTCTAACCAAGATGCAGGTTTTTGCTAAAGTGCCCTGTCACCGGGAGTAAACTTTTGAAGGGAGTTTTAATCCTTTACAAGATGGGAGAAATAAAGAAAAGTAAAAACAGATGTTGTTCTTCTCTTGGCTGAGAAGACACTTGATGAAGATGATGTTGAAGAAAGCTCCCCTGTATGATTTAGTTTAGATGACAGCCTTGTGGATGGAGCTCCTTCTCTTGATTGAAATAACACTTCTTCTTCTTCTTGCAGTTTTGAACCTGAGCAAGTGATAGTGTTTGGTGTCTCAGGATGTATATGATCTGCAAGAAAGAGGTTAGGCAAAAAGAAGATGTAATATAAATTTGATCTGCTTCTTTTTGCTCCTCTGTTTTTCTCCTTCTACCTTTTCCTGTACAACAAGTGTTAATATATTCTATCTATTATCTTCCTGTTATATTGTACAACAATATAATATATATATATGATCTGCCGAGAGAAACATCAGTATATAATATGCTATATAAAAATCTGCTGTATATATAATCTGCTGTATAATAAGTTGTTTTCTGCTGTCATATAAAAGAGCTATTGTCTTCTTTCAGCTGATTTGAATTCTTGCTGACCAAAGAGGAAGGATATATTATCTCTTTCATTTCCCAGATCCTCGAGAAGATAACTTGCCATCTTTGACTTGCTGTAACGGCTACAACATTTATTATTTTTGCCAACGGCTAGAACATTTAATGCTTCACACTGTAATGTCAGATCAGTAATATATAACAATATATAAATAGAATAAATAATAAATATTACTATAATAAAGTCTGACAGCATATAAGTAATATTTAATGATATAAAAATAATGCTGCAGAAATTCGTCGAGCTGAGCTTCGAGTTCGTCGAGCTCATCATTTGATTCGTCGACCTGAACATGTGATTTACTGTTTCTGAACATCTGATGAATATTCATCGAGCGCAGACTTGGATTCGTTGAACGGAAGGATTCGTCGACCACTGAGCCTGGATAAATTCGTCAACCGATGAGATTGAGCTATTCGTCGAACGCAGAAAGCCGTTCGTCGAACGCAGGATTTCGTCGACCGCTGAGACAGGGTCTGTTTGTCGACCGCTGAGATAATCTGTTCGTCAACCGCTGAGCTGAGGCGGTATTGTCGAGCGCTGCTTTGATTTCGTCGAGCGCAGAATGCATGCCAATCTTCGATCGCAGAATGCCATTCGTCGAACGCAGATCGCCGTTCATCGAACACAGAGAATATATGTAAATTTAATTTCTCGCTTATTTTCTGCCTATTAAATATATGTATATTTCAGCTTTCTTTCTTAATGAAATTTGTTCTAAGTTATAAGATATATTATGATATGAACTTAGACACTAAAGGTGGATCCTAACTCAAATCAAAACTAAGGTTCCAACAAAGCCGCATATATATACTACAACAAAATTGTTATACAACAATATTTTTGTATTCCTTTAACGACGATCTATGAAGCACAGATACGCTAAAAATAGGACCGTACCCGTACCGGGTACACATCCGGTACGGGTATGCATTTGGAACGCCACAATACGCAAATTCTTCTTCTTCTTATTCTTCCTGCAATTAATAAATTCCAAAAAATTACCTGCAATTAAATTCCTGCTTGCTACTGTACAGAAATTCAATTCAAAATTTCCTGCAATTAAATTCCTTCTTGCTCTGCTCTGCTCTGCAATTCCTGCTTTCCTGCATTCCTGCAATTCCTGCAAATTTCTGCACAGAAATCTGAGAAATTTCTGTACAGAAATTTGAAGGAATGTATGTGCAGAAATCTCTGAAAATCTACAAAGATTTTCTGTTCTGCTGTGTTTTTCTGAAAAAAAAATCTGTGGATAAATTGTAATTTTTGTATTATTGTTTTTTTCGTCTTGTTCTTATTACAACAAATATGTCTCAATCACAATCTCTGAATAGTGTCACTGGTTCAACTTCTACTTCAGCAACAAGTAGATTTATTTCTGATGACGCAAACAAGGATGATAATGCACCACTCTAGGATTATGTATGTCTTATCCATAGTAGAGAAGTTGGTGGCGGAAACAAAAATAGAAATGTAATTTTTGTGAGATTGATTTCAACGGCTCATATTCTAGGGTCAAGAGCCACTTGCTAAAAATATCTGGGAATGGTATTAGGGCATGTCTAAAGGTTACCCAGGAGTATTTAAAAGAGCTTCAAAGAGTGGTTCTTACTTCAGAAGAAAAATGCAAACCGGCTCCCAAGGTATTATCGTTTCCTAATGCAAGTCAAACTTCTCAATTAGTTGGAGAAACAAAAAAAGAAGAGGTGGACCTATTGATATGGCTTTCCAAAATAAAGCTAGAGATGAGTTGAGGAGCCACATAACTAGGATGTTCTATTCTGGTGGTTTGCCATTTCATCTAGCTAGAAATCCATATTATATTAGTTTATATAAATTTGCCGCTAATCATAATCTTGATGGATTTGTTTCTGCAGGATATAATGCTCTAAGAACTACTCTTTTGCAAAAAGAAAAATCCAATATCACTAGAATGCTTCAGTCAATTAAAGATACTTGGCCCCAAAAGGGAATCATCTTAGTTAGTGATGGTTGGACAGATGGTCAAAGGATACCTTTGATTAATTTTATGGCGACCTCTGAGGATGGTCCTATTTTTTTAAAGGCAGTTGATGCATCAGGAGAGTACAAGGATAGACATTATATTGCAAATTTGATGATTGAAGTTATTAATGAAGTTGGAGCCAAAAATGTTATACAAGTTATCACAGATAATGCACCGGTGTGTAAGGCAGCATGAGCAATTGTTGAGGCATGATTCCCACATATATTTTGGACACCTTGTGTTATGCACACCTTAAATCTAGCATTACAAAAATATTTGCGCAGCCTATTATACCGATCATTGTGCAACAGTTAGAGAACAATGCGGATGGACAACTCAAGTGGCTAATGAAGCTCAATCAATCAGGACTTTCATAATGAATCATCAATACAGTTTGAACATGTATAACTCTTTTGTTTCATTGAAGTTACTTGCAGTTGTTGAAACACGATTTGCTTCCACAATAGTGATGTTGAAAAGATTTAAACTTGTAAAGATGGGCTTGCTTAATATGGTTAAATGTCCCGAATGGACTATGTATAGAGCAGATGATGTTGAGAAAGCTCTAGATATTCAAAACATCATCTATAATGATAAATGGTTGGACGACATGGACAAGATCCTTGATATAACAAGACCCATATATGATATGCTTAGGGTTTGTGATACTGATGAGTCCCAATTATATACACATATATGGACTCATCTGGGCTGATTGTCTAGTCTATGCACTGCACTTTAGACTTGTTTTAGCTCATATTTGTTATTGCATGCTATGTGCACTTCTAGGCCCGTTTTGGTGTTATTTCTTGTTTATCTTATCTATTAGTTTTCATGCATTGTTAAATGCCACCTTCAGTGGCTAGATTGGTGTTGTATGCTGGAATAGGAGTCGTGCAGGTGTTCCCGGTACAATTCTGTACAAGAACACTGCACACAATCACTAGTTCTATTGCGCACGACCACTGGTCGTGCGCCGCTGATCGTGCGCACTTAACCCCATTTTATGAGTTCTGTCTTGACCGAACGCACGACCACTTACGATAGTGCGCACGACCACTGGTCGTGCGCCACTGGTCGTGCGAACATGTTATTTTATAAATTTCTTACATTGCAGGCTCCGCCCAGGCAGGCGCACGATCACAGGATTCTAGTGCGCACGACCACTGGTCGTGCGCCACTGATCGTGCGCACTATTTATTCCTGCGCCTATAAATTGACCTGTTCGCGAATTAGGGCGGGATCGCGGAGAGGAACTCTGTTCAGTCTGCCGTTTTCGCCCCTTCCGCAGGTTTTTCGTCCCCTAGGCCTCCTCCATCATCCAAGAGCTTCAAGGAGGAGATTCTACACTCATCTTCATCACCAAGGAAGGAGTTCTTCGCATCGGACGTGGCCGGATTGTAAAACACTGGAGAAGACGGGTTCATTGGAAGGTAGTGACAGCCTTCTCTACCCCGGACGATAGTTGGGACCGAGCTAGGACGCGGATTGACAACCCGGTGCTTCCTACCGTGAATCTACAACGAACATCCGGATTCGGTCGTATCTCTTGCCTTTTTCTCTTCCTTATGTTGATGTAATGTTTGTAATCTCTATATTTTGATGATGAACACTATGAATCGTGCTTGTAATCTTAATTTTATGTCTATGTGAAGTTATATTTTGTTCATATGTGTACGAGGTGCGCCACCATCCATCCTCCATCCCGTCGTCACGTTTGGTGCCGCACTAGCAATTGCTAGTGGCGTGCTTGTCAAAGAGGTGCTTGCGACCATCATTCCGTAAGCCTACTCGTCCATCCGCCTACCGAAGCGTGGCATCGCGGCCCGTGTAATCCATCTTGCTTAACGAAGCAGCGCGCTCAAGGCCTGCATAGTTCGATTCCGTTTGCCTACTCGTCCATCCGCCCTTGCGACGCAACGCGCTCATGGCCTGCCTAGTCTACATTCAGCCAAGCGAAGCATTGCATAGCGGCATTGCATACGAGTAGTGATAGATTTTTCTCTTCATTTTCCACAAACAAACACTCCCGTTTCCGCATCCATCCGACTAATGGGCTTCGATCTCAAGTCCTGCCTCGATAGATAGCTCCACCTTACTGTGTTCCTTCGAGATTCGATACTCGGGGATTACTCGTCGTTTTATATTAGTTGAACGATCGGTACACTGCCGTTTCGTGCCGCAGTCGAGCTACCGCCTATTGCGCTGTGCGAGATTTGCGCATCAAGTTTTTGGCGCCGTTGCCGGGGAGCACAGTCGTGTGAGTTTTCTGGAGTGGGAGAACCTGAGAGAGAGGCCCTTCCATTTGTAAATTGCATTCCTTAGTTTTATTTCCTCGTATTATGTTTCCTGTTTTTAATTAGGTTGCGTTAGTAATTTTTGTTAGGTGTAGTATTTCGCATAATAGTGTTTTTCTTTTTGAATCGTATTATCTTCGCACTATGTGGGCACATCTTAATATCCGTTGCCGTTGGTGTAGAGCTACCTCCCACTCTAGTGATGAATGCCCTACGGAGAATGGTGGGCATAATTCTTCTCGCCCAACATATGGAGCACCGACTTCGTCTGATACTCCATATGGTGCGCGTAAGTCTTATGGCTACTTTGCCGAGCCTTTACCGTCTTACTTCTTTTCGGCTTCAGCACCCGCTGTGCCAAAGAAGCCCACAAGGCAGTGCCAGTTTTGTCGGAGCACTGATCATGTCTTGAAGGACTGTGCCGAGTATCTTCGCCAATTGGATGAGGATGACGAGCCGGATATCCGGATCGTCCCGAATCCTAACTCTGGCGGCATACCTTCAACATCCAGTTTTGTGTCTTTGCCACCTTCATATCTTGAAGGGTATGGCGCTGACAAAGTCACTAGATGTGTGGCTGATCTGGGCACCGACATTGCGGAGCCTATTCTCTCGGTGCATCCACCACCCCTAGTGGATTCGATTCTTTGTGAGGAATCAGTGCTCGACCTTTATCCGAGCACTATTCTTCCCCCTGTTGTGCATGCTACATTCGTCTATGACGACATTGTTGGGGATGTGTCGCAGGATGAGGCTGGCGATTTATGTGTTATGCCTGCTCCTATGGAGGAGGATGAAAGTGGAGGTTAGATCTTAAGTTACTCTTGAGGGGGGGGGGGGGGGGGGGGGGGGGGGGGTGAATAGAGTATTAAAACTTTTCCTTAGTTTTTATAGCGGAATCAAAATAGTATTATATATAAGTGTAAGCAGTGTGAGAATTATATAAACAAAAAAAAATTAGTAAATGAAATCACAAAACAAACAGCACAAACACATAAAATGACCAAACACAGAAGACACAAGGAGCTATAGTAGTTCCCCAATAAGTCTGGGTACGTCTACTCTTCTACCACCTTTGGTAGGAATCCACTAGGAGGTTGTTGATAAGGTGCCCTCTCACCAGGTGAGCTGTTGATAAGGTGCTCTAACCAAACTGCAGGTTTTTGCTAAGGTGCCCTGTCACCGAGATTAACTTTTGAAGGGAGTTATAACCCTGTACAAGAGAGGTAAGAAAGAGTTTATAGTGTTCTTCTCTGTCAAGATGCTGAGAGAAGACTCTAGTGGATGTTGTTGTAAAGCTCCCCCTGTCAGATTGAAGTATTTGACAGAAGATGAAGAAGCTTTCTCTTGAAAACTAAGATCTCCTGTAGCAGATTGATCTGGAAGAACAGGTTCTTCAGATTGCTTGTTGCTCTTTTAGAAGATCTGACTTTGCAGCAGATTCTGAGTGAATGCTCTTGAAGATGATGTTCTCAGAAGTTTTGTGCTGCTTGTAGAAGAAGATCGATAATATAACTTTTTGAGATCTATATATATATATATCCTTTGCATTCTGTAATAGAATGACGTTTGAATTCAAACGATTTTGGCAGGTCCTTTTTTTTTTGACCGTGAAAACATTCCTTTTCATTAAATGTCAACGACTATTGCTGCCTTGGAAAAAGGAAAGAAGGGAATATATTAACTGAGTTTAATATCCTTCCTTATCTGTCAGAATACGTCCAAAGATATTAAATAGATCCGTTATATTCGTCGTTTTGCTGTTAAGATAAATAGAATATAGTTGATAACAAATCTGGGCTTCAATAAATGATCTGTCGAACGCTGGCTATAATCTGTCGAGCGCCGTCCAGAAGATGTTGAACACTGGCTGGAAACTGTCGAGCGCTGTCCAGAAGATGTTGAACACTGGCTGGAAACTGTCGAGCGCTGTCCAGAAGATGTTGAACACTGGCTGGAAACTGTCGAACGCTGGGAGCCATCTGTCGAGCACCGCTAGCCATTTGTTGAGCGCTGGGAACCTTAGATTTAATCTTAAGTTCTAGCTAATTTATCAGCCTAAAGACTTGAACCTTAAACTATACAATGGGGTCAACTGATCCTAATCAGTACATAGTGATCCTAGCCCAAAACAGTAAAAGGGTTGCTCCAACAATCTCCCCCTATTTGGGTTAGGATACTATTTGACAAGAAAAATTAAATAGATACAGCAGAAAGTATAATCAACAGAGACACAATGAAATGAAATATATCTGATAGATTAAAATAGATCATCAGATAAGATAAAAATAAATGCTCTGAGTTTAGAAACTTTACATTCATAACCAAGCAATTTATTTAAGGCTTTTTGTCCTGAGAAGGTGGCTTGAATATGATTTTCCTGTTGGGGTCTTCTGATTTCTTTTTGCTGATAAACAAATCTTGAGCACCAATGATTTTCTATTCTTTGACATGAGGGATAAATGCTTCTGGGTGCATATCAATATATTCCTCAGTATTGAATGCTTTAACTGTTTTGTATTTTTCAAGTTCTTTTCTTCTGTATTCTGATATGGTTGAGAAACTTGAGAAGTCTTTGCCTTCTGCTTTAGCCTTTTTAATCTGTGCATATGCAATTGTTTCTCTCAGTCTTGCCATCTGACAGATTTTCTCTTCTTCTAGATCTGGAAAGTAATAAATATCTTCTGAATCATTTTTGTCTTGAGTGACCTTTTGAGGTACTCTATCTCTGTGAAGAGATCCATCAGAAATGTGAAGTTTGTATTCTGAAGATATTTGAGAAGAAGAAAAGGTTTGACTTTATTGAAAGATAGGAGCTGATTTCTTAGAGGAAGGAGCACTGGCTGTTCCAGAGGCTTGAGAACCACTAGAACTACCAGGTCTCCCTGAATGTTGAGAGCTTGGCTTCTGAGAGGAAGATGATACACCTGCTGATCCTGTTGCACCAGCTGCTGGAGGAGGAGGAGGAGGATGATTGTGCTTGACTGGTTTATAAGGGATGTAGCCAGTCTTCTTGAATTTCTTCCACCTATTGTTCTCATTTCTGGAGAGCTTCATCCAGTGAGGAGTTTTCTCATCAAGAGGAACATTATACAAAATGTACAGAGGAATGTCATTATTTGGATTTGGGGGCTTGGGAGCAGCCTTTGACTTAGCTGTTCTTTTCTTTCTTTTCTTTGAAAGTGTATCATCAGTATCACTGTTGTCATCATCATCATCAGAGTCAGAAGATGAGATTGGCTTATTGTATAGATCATCAATTCTCTTGATTGCTTCACGAGCCTTTAATCTTTCTTCTTCAGCTTTGTCAAACTCTGCATCTGCTTCTCTCCAGATTTCATCAAATCTTGGCATTGGTTCTTCATTCCATACAGGAATTGGAGGTGAAGAAGTAATTTGTGGGGCTGTTGTATCATCAAGGAATTCTACAAGATCATCTTCATATTCTGCAGAATGATCCTTTATTTGAATGTCTTGAACAGTGGATGAAGGAATAAAGGATATGTAATTTTGTATGATATCAGAATGAGTTTTCTGAGGAAGGCAAATCAGAGCCTTTGATAGATCTTCTATGTATACCTTTGGTGATACCCTTGAAGTATATGTGACATCAAATTTTGATAATAAGCTATATAGATCACAGGATGGATGAATGCATATATTATTTATTTCTTATATAACTTGTGTATCTGAATCAATTATATCTGTATCAAAAATTGTAACTTCTGTATCTTCTTCTGGAGTTTCTTTTGTTTCTGGAGCTTGTTCATAGAACATCTCCCCCTGCCTAGCTTCAGGACGACCTGAATCTAGGCCCCTAGTAGAAGGGACAGCATTGGAGGAGGGAAGAGAAGCTATCTTAGCAGATAAAGTAGAAAATGCCTGAAGAACTGGAGCAAGTTTTGCATCCAGGAGCTGGCTCATTTTAGGAAGGATAAGATCAAAAACTTGATCAACAATAGAGGAGAGGTTGAGGGATGGATAATCTGGTGGATGGCTAGTGGATGGTTGTGAAGTGGATGGAGATGATATTGGAGGAATGATATTGCTGATGTTGGTGGTATGCGTGGGAATGTCTAGATGGATTGGACTAGGAGAATGAATAGGTGAATGATATTCATTGTGTATTGGAGAGGGAGGTGTGGTAGGTAGTGGTTCTGAAGATAGGGGTGGAGATGGAGCATCACTGATGTGGGCAGTTGAGAGTGGAATATCATTGATGGGTGATATTGCAGTTGAAGGAGGGGATGAAGAATGAGAATGTGCAGGAGATTGTTGAGCAGGTGGAGAGAGGATATGAGAGGAAGGAGGAACTGAGGAAGGATCTTCTAGAAGGGTAGAGGGAGTGACTTGATCAGTCCTTGTGTCCTCAGAAGCTTTCCTTTTTCTGGAGGCCTCAGCTCCTGTATTCTTCTTGGGAATTACTCTATCCCATTTAGCAAAGAGTGCTGAGGTCAGCCTCTTGCTGGCATTTATTGTTACTTTTGGTGACACCAGAAACTCTGGATGCCTTTCCTGCAGAAAAATCCCTAAAATTCTGCCAAAGCTAACATTCTCCTTGGAAAGCTTCTTCTTAATCAAGTTAAACAGAAGTGATCCCCAGTTCACTTTCTTTTTCTCCATCAAGGCCACCATCAACAGAAATTGGTGCCTTTTAACATAGTCATGTCCAGTTGTTTTTCCTAACAACACTTTGCCAACTATATCTGATAAGAATTTGTATTCCAAAGACAGATTTTTCTTAAGCAGATGATTAGGGTTTCCAGAGGAGTGACCCATTTTGACTAAAGCTGCTTCAAATTCATTAGAACTAATTTCTATATCGTCATCACCATTCACAAGCCCAAAAACTTCAGTTAGAATGGTAGGTGTAAGAGAAACCTGGTGTCCTGAGATTGTGCCCGTCAGACATTCATCTTCCTGCTTAACTGTGAAACACCATTCTTTGATTTCAGCTGTGTGAAGCTTTATCCTCAAGCTCATTAACTTCCTCAACTGTTGCTCTTCAAAGAGTTGAAGGATGTCCTTGAAGATTTGATCAGATGTTGAGAAGGATTCCATATCTATATCGAACCCAACATCGAACTTCATGGAATAGAGCGAGGCTTGAGAAATCGCCATTGAGTCCTGCAAAAGAAGAGAAAGATCAAGTGCAAAAGGGGAAGTGGAGGAAAACGATTTCTGTAGGCGCGAACTTAGAATGAAGTAAAATAGGTGTTATATAGTCGAAGAAATAAGGAGGAGAATTCGAGGAGCGCTGTTCGGCAAAACCTAATTAAATCTGAAGTCGAACCGACTTTAAAATTTTGTCGGACAGTGTTAAAAAAAATTTCTTTTTCGTCGACCGCCGTTCGACAAACGAGATTTTCTTCACTGACTCTGAATATGAAGGATTTTGTCGACCATCGTTCGACGAATAAAAATTTGTCGTTCTTCGTTCGATAAAATTTTTTGGATAAGACAGAAAATATAATTTTCAACAAATTGAGTCTCCATCTATCATTCCCAGTTAATTCATAAAGAAGATATGTTTCTTTTCATCCAAGGGTTTGGTGAAAATATCTGCTCTTTGTAAATCAGTGGAGATGAACTGTAGGCAAATTTTATTTTTATCCACATTATCTCTGATAAAGTGGTGCCTTATTTCTATGTGTTTTGTCCTACTATGGAGAACTGGATTTTGTGCTATAGATATTGCACTAGTATTGTCACAAAATATAATTGATTGATTTAAGTTGATACCATAGTCTAGAAGTTGATTTTGTATCCACAGTATCTGTGAGCAGCAACTGCCTGCAACAATGTATTCTGCCTCAGCTGTTGATGTGGACACAGATGTCTGCTTCTTACAAAACCAAGACACAAGCCTATCACCAAGAAACTGACAAGTTCCTGATGTGCTTTTTCTGTCTACTCTGCATCCAGCATAATCTGAGTCTGAGAATCCAGTTAATTCAAATTCAGATGCTGTTGGATACCAGAGACCTAGATTAGGACAACCCTTTATATATCTTAAAATTCTTTTTAATAAAGATAGATGAGATTCTTTAGGGTTAACTTGAAACCTAGCACAAATACAAGTAGCAAACGTTATATCAGGCCTACTTGCTGTTAAATAGAGTAATGAGCCAACAATTGCTCTAAACACCTTCTGATCAACAGGTTTCCCTGATTCATCAGCATTAATGACAGTATTAGAAGCCATGGGTGTTTTCATGGGAGAGGAATCAGACATTCCAAACCTTTTTACTAATTCCTTAGCATACTTGGATTGTGAAATGAAAATTCCTGATGAGGTTTGCTTCACTTGAAGACCAAGAAAGTATGATAATTCACCCATGCTACTCATTTCAAATTTAGATTGCATAAGTTTAGAGAACTTTTTGCATAAATTTGAATTAGTAGAGCCAAAAATAATATCATCTACATATATTTGAACTAGCAGTGTTTGATTTTTATGTATTCTGAAAAATAAGGTTTTGTCTACTAAGCCTCTACAGAACTTGTTTTCCAATAGAAAATTAGCTAAGGTCTCATACCATGCCCTGGGAGCTTGTTTGAGACCATAGAGAGCTTTATTAAGCTTGAATACATAAGAAGAGTGAGTTGGAGAGATGAAACCTGGTGGTTGTTCCACATAGACTTCTTCCTTGATATCTCCATTTAGGAATGCACTTTTTACATCCATTTGATATACCTTAAATTGTTTGTATGCAGCAAATGCTAAAAATATTCTGATAGCTTCAAGTCTTGCCACAGGTGCAAATGTTTGATCATAGTCTATGCCTTCTTCCTGTGAATATCCTTGAGCTACTAGCCTTGCTTTATTTCTCACAATATTTCCTTGATCATCAAGTTTGTTCCTGAATACCCACTTGGTGCCAATGACTGGATGGCCTCTTGGTCTTGGAACCAAATCCCAAACTTTGTTTCTTTCAAACTAGTTGAGTTCCGCTTGCATTGTAAGAATCCAATTTGGATCTTATTCTGCATCTTTTATGGTTTGAGGTTCAACTTGTGATAGAAAGCAAGTATGCATCTGATTTTGGTGTAGTTGATGTCTTGTCTGAACACCTGCTGAAATATCACCAATCACTTGTGAAATTGGGTGATCTCTAACTATGATGTGATTAACAGTTGGAGTTAATTCTGCAGTGGTATTTATTTGGGGATTTTGTTCAGTAATTGTATCCTGTGGAGGATGTTCTGCTGTTGCTTGATTCTGATAATCAACAAGATCTGGATGATCTTCTTCTTCACTATCTTCAAGATTTTGAGCTAATGGTTGCATTGAATCTCCTGACTGTAGATTTAGTTCATTAAGCTCTTCACATAGAGCTGGTACCTGCAAAGCATTCTTGGTAGAATAGTTCTTCTCCTTGTAAGACATGTTAGTTTCATCAAAGGAAACATGCATGGATTCTTCTATCTTAAGAGTGGATTTGTTAAATACCCTATATGCTTTGCTAACTATTGAATATCCTAAGAAAATTCCTTCTTCAGATTTTGGTTCAAATTTTCTAAGATATTTCTTATCATTGTTATGAACAAAACATTTACAACCAAAAGTTCTGAAATAATCAATTTTAGGTTTCTTCCCTTTAAGTAATTCATAAGGAGTTTTACCCTTAAGTTTGTATATCAAACTTCTATTCAGAACATAGTTTGCTGTGCTAACAGCTTCTGCCCAAAAGGATAGTGGCAAATTAGCATCTGCAAGCAATGTTCTTGCTGATTCAATTAGGGTTCTATTTTTCCTTTCAACTACCCCATTCTGTTGAGGAGT
This sequence comes from Dactylorhiza incarnata, assembly GCA_033032865.1. Taxonomy (NCBI): domain Eukaryota; kingdom Viridiplantae; phylum Streptophyta; class Magnoliopsida; order Asparagales; family Orchidaceae; genus Dactylorhiza; species Dactylorhiza incarnata. The sequence continues at coordinate 3,162,926 of JAWHQI010000078.1, forward strand.
TCTAGGAGCTGAGAAGCAATGCCTGATACCTTCCTTCTCACAGAATTCTTGCATAAGAAGAGACTCAAACTCAGTGCCATGATCACTTCTGATCAATGCAACTACAGTAGAGTATCAATCTATATGCTCTTAAGAAAGTCTATAAGAACTTTAAAGTTATCTGACTTTTCTCTCAAAAGAATACCCAAGTGAATCTAGAGAAGTCATCTACAATAACTAGAGTGTAAGACTTCCCTCCTAAACTCTTTATTGCTATAGGTCCAAAAAGGTCCATATGTAGCAAAAATAAGATTCTAGGTGAATCACTTTTAGATAAGGATTTAAAACTGTTTTTGGTTTGCTTACCTAGCTGGCATGCCCTACATAAACCTTCTTTCTTATATGATCCTGATGGTAGACCTCTAACAAGATTATCTTTAGATAGTTTGGCAATTGTTCTAAGATTTACATGCCCTAATCTTTTATGCCATAGTTCACTAGGTTTGCTTAGCTCATTAAACAGGCAAATTTCTGATTTAGAGGAATTGAAATTTACTAAATATATATTACCCTGTCTAATACCTGATAAAACAATGACATTTTTAGATGAATTGATAATGCATTCTGATTTATTAAAGGTTACCTGATAACCTTCATCACATAACTGACTTATGCTGATGAGGTTGTGCTTCAAACCCTTCACATAGGTGACTTCCTTGAATGTTACTGCTCCAACCTTGATTTGACCAAGGCCTTTGGTTTGACCATGGTTGGAGTCTCCAAAGATCACTTTGGGTCCAAGCTGTGCCTTGTAATTTTTCAGATTGGCCTTGTTTCCTGTCATGTGCTTTGAGCAGCTACTGTCCAAGTACCATTTTTGATTTAATCTTGGATGGCTGTGTACCTGCAAAGACAAAAACATAAACTAGTTGTTTTTGACCCAGACTACCTTGGGTCCTTTTGTGTTACCACAAAATTCAGAAATAAATGACATTTCAGGCTGGTCCTTATAGCCTTGTGGATGATATCTCCTTGGAGGTATTATCCATTCAGTGAAAGGATTTTTAGTTTGTTTGGAATTAAGATTTCTAGTATTTCCTGTATAGTATCTGTTCGACAAATTTGGATAAATTGGTCGACTATTGTTCATCTGATGACTATACTGAAAATCTGTTTTCAGACTTCGTCGAGCTCCGTTCGACAAATTTGAATCTTTTTGTCGATCTCCGTTCGACGAATTCTTTTGAATTCTATTATCCTTAACAGACTTGCTTGAAATATCTTTATCTCTTTTTGCAGCTTCTTTGCTTTTAGCAGAAATAAATTTTATAGGTGAGGAGAGGATATTTCTCTTAATCAGAGATGGCTCACTTGATGAGGCACCCAAGACCAGTTTGCTATTATTAAGTCTAGCATTGATTGTGCTTGTGATGTCCATCAGTTTGATACTTCTCCCATTTAGGGATTCTTCAAATTTCTTGGCCTCAGAAAGTTTATTCTCAATGAGAACAATTTGTTCTCTGGAGGCAGCCAAATCTTTCTTAAGATTTGCATTTTCTTCACTCATCTTTTTCATTTCAGCTAACTTACATCTGAGTGAGATTATTTCTTTCTCAGAGTTGAGTAAGTCTGAGCAAAGGACTTTGAATTCAGCCTTGAATTCATCTGAAGTAAAATCAACATCAGACATTACCTGATCTGCATCATTTTCTTCTTCTGATTCTGAATTTTCTTCATCAGATTTGTTGGCTGAGGCATTGATTGCCATCATGCAGAAGTTCTTTTCTTCTTCATCATTACTGGAGCCTGATGAAGATTCAGATTGTGACTCACTGTCTGAGTCATAAATTGCCAGTAAACATTGGCTGTTCTCTTTTATTTCTTCTTCATCAGAAGAGCCAGATGAAGATTCTGATTCAGATTCTGTTTCACTCCAGGATGTTGCTACAAATCCTCTTCCCTTCTTTTTGTGTGAGTGGGAGGAAGATTTGCTAGAACCTTTCCTTTCTTCCTTTTCTCTTTTTCTCTCCTTTCTGTCCTTTTTGTTTTGATTCTCTGGACATTCAAGAGCAATATGTCCTGGCTTCCTACAACCAAAACATATAATTTCATTAGAGTGATTTTTGTCATACCTTGGCTTGTCATAGCTTCTGGATGACTTCTTCTTGAAATCTTTCTTAGCCATATTATAGAATCTTTTGGCTATGAAGCTCATCAACTCCTCTTTGGTAGGAGTTGGTCCTTCTTCTTCTGCAGCCTTGAAGGCTATGCTTCTCTCCTTCTTGAGTGCTGGGGATGAAGTGGATTCTTCAGCTTCCCTACTTTTGATGAGCTGCTCATAAGATTTGAGCTTGCCCAACAAGGCTTCAGTGGTGATCTCATTTAGGCTTCTGGCTTCTTTGATTGGCCAGACTCTGGAGTCCCATGTGCTGGGAAAGCACATAAGAAATTTGTCATTGATCTCTGTGAGTGAGATCACTTTGTCCAGAGACTTCAGCTCATTTATTATGAGGCTGAGCCTATTGTACATATCAGCAACATTTTCTGATTCTCCCTTCTTGAAGTTCTCATATTGAGAGATCAGGTGAGATCTTCTATCTTTCCTTTCATCTGCTGAGCCTGCCACCATATTGTTGAGAGATTCCCAGATTTCTTTTGCTGAGGTGCACTCAACTACTTTCTGGAATATGTCATCTGACATAGTTAGGGATAGAATGTTCATGGCCTTTGCATCTGCATTTCTCTGCTTCTTCTGAGCCTCAGTCCACTCAGGAGGTGGAACAACAGTGTTGTCTGTTGTTGTAGTAGTACTAGTTGTTGCTATAGGTGCTGGAGGTCCTGTAAGAATAACATTGAAAATCTCCTCATCAATAAAGTTCATATAAAGCCTAATCCTTGCTTTACATAGTGCAAACTTACTGAGATTGCACATAAGAGGTATTGTGCTAGAATATTCCTTGTTTTGTGCCATGAGTTTTGAATGATATAAAATTCTTAGATAAAGAAGCTCTTAGACAAATTAAGATCTGGTTGATCTTTGTGATTCAGATGTTAGTCTGTAAAGAATCAACCTTCCTCTGATACCAATTGAAAGTGGAGGTTAGATCTTAAGTTACTCTAGAGGGGGGGGGGGGGGGGTGGGGTGAATAGAGTATTAAAACTTTTCCTTAGTTTTTATAGCGGAATCAAAATAGTATTATATATAAGTGTAAGCAGTGTGAGAATTATATAAACAAAAAAAAATTAGTAAATGAAATCACAAAACAAACAGCACAAACACAGAAAATGACCAAACACATAAGACACAAGGAGCTATAGTAGTTCCCCAATAAGTCTGGGTACGTCTACTCTTCTACCACCTTTGGTAGGAATCCACTAGGAGGTTGTTGATAAGGTGCCCTCTCACCAGGTGAGTTGTTGATAAGGTGCTCTAACCAAACTGCAGGTTTTTGCTAAGGTGCCCTGTCACCGAGATTAACTTTTGAAGGGAGTTATAACCCTGTACAAGAGTGGTAAGAAAGAGTTTATAGTGTTCTTCTCTGTCAAGATGCTGAGAGAAGACTCTAGTGGATGTTGTTGTAAAGCTCCCCCTGTCAGATTGAAGTATTTGACAGAAGATGAAGAAGCTTTCTTTTGAAAACTAAGATCTCCTGTAGCAGATTGATCTGGAAGAACAGGTTCTTCAGATTGCTTGTTGCTCTTTTAGAAGATCTGACTTTGCAGCAGATTCTGAGTGAATGCTCTTGAGGATGATGTTCTCAGAAGTTTTGTGCTGCTTGTAGAAGAAGATCGATAATATAACTTTTTGAGATCTATATATATATATATATATCCTTTGCATTCTGTAATAGAATGACGTTTGAATTCAAACGATTTTGGCAGGTCCTTTTTTTTTTACCGTGAAAAGATTCCTTTTCATTAAATGTCAACGACTATTGCTGCCTTGGAAAAAGGAAAGAAGGGAATATATTAACTGAGTTTAATATCCTTCCTTATCTGTCAGAATACGTCCAAAGATATTAAATAGATCCGTTATATTCGTCGTTTTGCTGTTAAGATAAATAGAATATAGTTGATAACAAATCTGGGCTTCAATAAATGATCTATCGAACGCTGGCTATAATCTGTCGAGCGCCGTCCAGAAGATGTTGAACACTGGCTGGAAACTGTCGAGCGCTGTCCAGAAGATGTTGAACACTGGCTGGAAACTGTCGAGCGCTGTCCAGAAGATGTTGAACACTGGCTGGAAACTGTCGAACGCTGGGAGCCATCTGTCGAGCACTGCTAGCCATTTGTTGAGCGCTGGGAACCTTAGATTTAATCTTAAGTTCTAGCTAATTTATCAGCCTAAAGACTTGACCCTTAAACTATACAATGGGGTAAACTGATCCTAATCAGTACATAGTGATCCTAGCCCAAAACAGTAAAAGGGTTGCTCCAACAGAGGACAACCTTCTAGGTGAAGAGGAGCTTTCCTCAACACCGGTGGAGGAAGTCCAAATCTTGGGCATGGCCACTGTCGATCTCGCTGAACCTTGCGACATTGATGACAATGCCAACATTATTTTACTTTCCCAATCTGATGGGAGTGAGACCGGGACCACTCCCCCGCTTGCTTTTTATTTAAGTCATTCTTCTTGTTTATTTCTTGATCCTTTTTCTCCATCTGAGCTTGTGCAGGTTGAGTCTTCACAGGTACCCCAGGAGGACTTGGAGCATTCTGCTCAAGTCAATGATGAGTGTATCCTTTCATTTGAGGAGGTTGATCCCTCCTCCATAGAGGAAGCCTCATTCCTTGCCTTCTCCTCCTGCCGCCTCCCTGAAGACGGTACCTTGCTGGGCAAAGATGTTTTTGGTGAGTTGAGCGAGGATATCTCCTCCTCCTCTTCTTACTTTCTTTTCCCTCTACCTATGATGGGCAGGTTTTATCTTTATTCAGGTAGAGGCGTGACTGTTCTTTCTCCGTATAGGTACCCGCTACCTACGCGCATATTAGAACAATTACCGGTGCACTTTTCTTTTCATAGACCCATTAGCTAGAACTGTTTTAAATTTGAATAAGTCGTGATGGGATGACATTAACCCCAGCAGTTATCTTTCCTTTTCCTGAATTTTTTTTATTTTTCTTCTAGCTTAATTAAGTTGTTCATAAGGCTGTGATTGTCTCGCTTCATGCGCTGAACCCTATTTGTACGCATACTGCACGGTGGATTGGGTTTTCACTACAAATTTGGCTGCCCAAAAATTTGCTTTGCGCACGACCATTGGTCGTGCGCATTACTTATCGCGCACGACCACTGGTCGTGCGATCGGCCCAGATTATTATAAAACCTGATTCGCCCGAGCTATCTGCGCACATTCTAGGTTTCTACTTTCTGTGTTCGTTCACTGCTGTTCGTGCGCCGCTCCACTTGGTATCCCGCCCATCGTGCGTGCCTCTTCTTCTCCGGTGAGTGCCGTATTTTCCTCCTCCTTCTTCTCCGCCCTTTGCTACCATGGATGCTGGAGGTCGCCGCTTCGCCAAGGCATACCGTCGCTCCGGGCAGCCCTCTGTGTCTCCAGCCCAACTCTTGGCATGTATGGGAAAGTTTTCAAAGGATGTGCACACCCGACGCTACAACTCACTTATGGATAAGCCATTTCTCTCTCAGAGATTGGTAGATTGGAATGAGCTTGGCTCTATCGGCGACAATGGAAATCTGAGGGAAGCCGTCCTCCTCCGCTACTCGTTCGATCACTGGAGTAAGGTGTTCGAATGCAACGATCTTGGCTACAAAGAGCTCACCTTAGAGTTTCTCGCGACATTCGAGTGGGAGTGGCTGCCTTCCGGTCTACGCCCATCAATTTGTTCTTTCCGAATGATGGGGAGAGTCTTCACTCTTTCTTTGCAGGAGTTGGCGGTGCACGCAGGTTTCTACACTGAAGCGGAGGCTGCTGCGATTGACTTTCCGAATATGAGTGTCTCCTTCCCTGACGACGTCACCCCGCGTGCCGCGTGGTGTGCTCTCACGGGATGGGACAAAGATTATGTTGCCAGGAAAAGTAAATCCACCTGGATCGTCGCGCCTGCTCTCCGATTTTTGTAGCATGTCCTTAGTCATTCTCTTGTCGCCCGAGTTCTCAGTCAGAACGTTGTGGGGGTGGCAAGACTTGATCTCCTTATATAGTATGGAATTCCAGCAGCCCGTGAATCTGGGTTACATGCTCGCTTACTTCTTCCATCACGAGGCCACCTACGGTCTCACTGGTGCCATTGGAGGTGCCTACTATATCACCCGTATTGCAAAGAGCTTGGGGATTTGGGACCGGCTACCTCCGATGGTGCAGGTGACTGCGCCTTCCTTCATCACCAAGGCCACCATGGTGAGCTTTCATCTACTTCGGGTCATGGGGAAGAAGAGTAGCAGGCGTTATGAGGTCGTGATGCCGGGTGATGCGCCTAGGGAGAGGCATGATGATGAGGAGCATGGAGAGCCGGCTGAGCCACCGAATATTCACCGAGAGTTATCCCTCCCGCAGCCACGACGTCAGTCATTCAAGCAGGAACGAAAGCCCAAGGAGGAGGGTAGTTCTTCAAGAGCACCGGAGGTCCCAAGCTTCAACCAGCGCCTCTTTGACTTGGAGGCAAATCAGTATTGGCTGACAGATTTCGTGTATCGGCTAGCTGTGCGGGGAGGACTGCATATACCCCCACCTCCTGGCCGTGCCGCATCATCTTCTAGACATCCGCCGACTGTCGTTGTTTTAGATAGTGACAACGACGATGAGTGATTTTTTTCACCCCGTGTGCGAGCCAATCACAGTCTTGTCTTTTTCCTGTTGCTGATTTTTTTTATTTTATGTTTCTTGGGGTAGCATGAACTTATTTTAGTTTGCTATAATAATAACATTATGATTCTGGATGCTCATCTGGGCATTATTTTGAGAATTTATCATATTTCATCCTTCTTGTTATGTGTGCGTGTGCTTGATCTTATTCGCAGGAACAGGTTCACCTCCATGGGTGACAACCCAGATTTCCTAATTTTTATTTTTATCACTTGTTTTAATTCAGCTTTTATATATTTTTGCTGCTTTTAGTGTGTTCCCTGCAGGTATCTTTTCTGGATGGCGGATGCTGCGGCTCATTTTAGCTTACACGCCAATCTTCTGGTATGCTCATTTCTCTGCACTGGGTACTCTCTTTCCCTAGCCTTTGCTGATTTTCATGTCATATATTTTGTGGATTGTTTAGTTTAAGTCTGGGAGAGAGCTGTTTTTGTGCCCACTCACGTGCACTCTTGCATAGCATGCTAGAAGTACTTGTATTTTAGCTTTTTGAAATTGTTTTTCAGTTTCATTGCACACCACAGCACCCACATGAGCGCACATTTAGCTGTTGGTACGTCTTGAGCCGAATTCATTTCTTTTCGTGTGATTTGGAAAATCATTGTGCTGGCTTAGGATTGTGAGTAGGAGTAAAATGTTGACTTCGATAGTGCTCCTAGTCGAGTGCTCTTGTCTCACATAGAAATTCGTGTAGATTCAATTTCTTTTTATGCTTTTAGTTCATATTTTTCTATTAGCGTAAATATTGTTTACTACACTCACAAATTGGTGAATCCGGTGTGAATCAGACGGTAGCATAGGAATGTGTGTAGGCGTTCGTTAGCCTTGTATTGCCTGAGTCGGGAGGAAGGATTATCTTTCTCGGTGGCTAGAACTTGCCCCAAGCGATTCTTGAAGCATGGGTATACGGTTAGTCATTTGTGTGAATGTGATGTAGGCCATCATTTTGGCCCGGTTGAGCCTTTTTACCCATTCCTATCGCTTTATCCTCGCTAGCCCAGTTGTGCCTACCCGTTCTTTAATTCAGCCCCACTTTTATTTCACCAAAGCCCAAAAGCCAATCCTAGTCGCACACCCAAAGTTGAGCTCTAGTATATTACTTTCATGATTGGGTTTTTGATTTGGTGATATGTTTGTGAAGATTTGGATGTGTTTTATTGTTTAGTTGCTGAAAATGATAAGAAAAGAAAAGAAGAAAATGAGAGAAAGAAAAGAAGTGAAAAGAAAAGAAAAAGATATGAGCTTTAATGAAAAATCTGTGTAAAAATATATGTTTAGGAGTAGGCGGTGCACACACCCATGTTGTTAAGTCCAAGTCTGGGGGTGTGGTGTACCCGTGTGTTTGTGTGGTGAACGAGAATAATTTCTGCATAAGCTTATTTGGGTTTAGTGCTTGAGCCGTCGTTTTTATCTTTGTTTATCCTCACCTAAACCCAAGCCTCATCTAAAACCTAAAGTCCTATTGATTCACGCATTTGAGTCAAACCAGTGCCGTGGAGAGAGTGCGAACGGGCAAGCTTATGGTCACCGACATTGATGGATTTCAATGGAGGTTGTCTCGAGCCCCGATCTTTGGCAATGCTCGCCTCAGCGTTCAGTTTACTTTCTTCCTATGTACGACCTTATGATTCACCGTGATTCACTTTTTGAGTAAATGTAATATATAAATACGCTCCTAGGAAATTATAAACTAATATGAATAATTAGGAATTTTATCTATTGTATTTCTACGCGTGTGAGCATGCGACTTCGCATGGTACTCCGCTTGATAATTTCTTTGTCAGCTATGTTTTTCCTGTCCGCGAGAGATGGTTTGCTCGGGACGCGCAAACAGGTAAGTCTAGGGGTGTGTTGAGTCCCAATTATATACACTTATATGGACTCATCTGGGCCGATTTTCTAGTCTATGCACTGCACTTTAGCCTTGTTTTAGCTCATATTTGTTATTCCATGCTATGTGCACTTCTAGGCCAATTTTGGTGTTATTTCTTGTTTATCTTAGCTATTAGTTTTCATGCATTGTTAAATGCCACCTTCAGTGGCTAGATTGGTGTTGTATGCTGGAACAGGAGTCGTGCAGATGTTCCCGGTACAATTCTGTACAAGAACACCGCGCACGATCACTGGTTCTATTGCGCACGACCACTGGTCGTGCGCCGCTGATCGTGTGCACTTAACCCCATTTTATGAGTTCTGTCTTGACCGAACGCACGACCACTTACGATAGTGCGCACGACCACTGGTCGTGCGCCACTGGTCGTGCGAACATGTTATTTTATAAATTTCTTACATTGCAGGCTCCGCCCAGGCAGGCGCACGATCACAGGATTCTAGTGCGCACGACCACTGGTCGTGCGCCACTGATCGTGCGCACTGTTTATTCCTGCGCCTATAAATTGACCTGTTCGCGAATTAGGGCGGGATCGCGGAGAGGAACTCCGTTCAGTCCGCCATTTTTGCCCCTTCCGCAGGTTTTTCATCCCCTAGGCCTCCTCCATCATCCAAGAGCTTCAAGGAGGAAATTCTACACCCATCTTCATCGCCAAGGAAGGAGTTCTTCGCATCGGACGTGGCCGGATTGTAAAACACTGGAGAAGAAGGGTCCATTGGAAGGTAGTGACAGCCTTCTCTACCCCGGACGATAGTTGGGACAGAGCTAGGACGCGGATTGACAACCCGGCGCTTCCTACCATGAATCTACAACGAGCCTCCGGATTCGGTCGTATCTCTTGCCTTTTTCTCTTCCTTATGTTGATGTAATGTTTGTAATCTCTATATTTTGATGATGAACACTATGAATCGTGCTTGTAATCTTAATTTCATGTCTATGTGAAGTTATATTTTGTTCATATGTGTACGAGGTGCGCCACCATCCATCCTCCATCCCACCGTCACGTTTGGTGCCGCACTAGCAATTGCTAGTGGCGTGCTTGTCGAAGAGGTGGTTGCGACCCTCATTCTGTTAGCCTACTCGTCCATCCGCCTACCGAAGCGTGGCATCGCGGCCCGTGTAATCCATCCCGCTTAACGAAGCAGCGCGCTCAAGGCCTGCATAGTTCGATTCCGTTTGCCTACTCGTCCATCCGCCCTTGCGGCGCAGCGCGCTCAAGGCCTGCCTAGTCTCCATTCCGCCAAGCGAAGCATTGCATAGCGGCATTGCATAGGAGTAGTGATAGATTTTGCTTTTCATTTTCCACAAACCAACACTCCCGTTTCCGCATCCATCCGACTAAAGGGCTTCGATCTCAAGTCCTGCCACGATAAATAGCTCCACCTTACTGTGTTCCTTCGAGATTCGATACTCGGCGATTACTCCTCGTTTTATATTACTTGAACGATCGGTACACTGCCGTTCCGTGCCGCAGTCGAGCTACCGCCTATTGCGGTGTGCGAGATTTGTGCATCAGATACTGACAAACCTAACCTTCATTTGGTATATGACATGTGAGATTCAATGATAGAAAATATGAAGATTGAAATATATAGACACGAAAATTTAATGGACTTGGCAGCTCATTGCCCTCTTTATGAGGCAATTTATGATGTCCTCGTTGATCGATGAACCAAAAGTTGCACACCACTATATTGCACGACTCATTCTCTTAATCCAAGGTATTTTTTTGCTTATTTGATATTTAACATTTACAATGATTTATCTATTTAATATATGCTTTTATTTGTAGGTATTATAGTCGAGAATGGCTTGACGGAGGGCCAAATAGAGTTGCTCCAAATACGGATGAGGAGATTTCTTTGGAGAGGAATAAATGCTTAGGAAGATACTTTCCTGATGTGATGGAGAGGAATATAGTAATCAATGAGTTCTCTAGGTTCACAGGCCATGGTCAAGCTTTTAGCGAGCCAGATAGTTTGGAGAGCAGAGCTTTATTATTGCCTAAAGATTGGTGGAGTTACTATGGAACTTCAACACCTAAATTGCAAAAAAATGCTTTGAAGCTTTTAGGTCAACCTTCTTCATCATCCTGCAGTGAGAGAAATTGGAGCACATACTCATTCATTCACTCATTGAGAAGAAACAAAATTCTACCACAACGAGCTGATGATTTGGTGTATGTTCATAGTAATCTACGCATATTATCGAGGATAAACGAAATCTACAATCAAGGAAGGAGCAGAATGTGGGATATAGGAGGAGATACATGGGCAAATCCTTTTGATGGAGTTGGCATGCTTATAATTGCCAACTTGTCTTTAGATGAGCCAGAAATTGAAGAAGCCTTGATCTCCAACAATACAGAGGAAGATGAAGAAAATGAGTGAAGAACATCGTTAAATTTCAAATGATTATGAATATTTCATGTCTAAGAACTTCATGTTATATTGCATTAGTTATGGACTTGAACTTTAATTGATTATTTATGCTTCATGTTTTATTATTTTGAGGATTTATAATTGCATTTTTAATATATACATATATATATTTATTATATTTAATACAACGTATCCCGCCGCACCCGCATCCTTGGTTTTTAAATTTTGTCGTACCGTTGTACCGGATACGTATCGTACCCGGTACCCGTACCCGTACCGGTGCTTCCTAGACGACGATTTATAAGCGTCGTGATCGTATTTGTATGAAAACATGATAGGTAGTCTATCTACAAGAGCTTATTGCAACATATATTAAAAAGACGTCATGATAGGTAGTTTATCCATCACGACACTTTTTGAAAAACATTGCGAAAGATGTTTACCTTATCATGATGTTCATTACACAATGTCAGCATAGCCAAAAACTCAACAAAGCTTTCTCAAAAAAACATTGTAACCTGATGCATTTCAAGAAAAAAATTAAAACATATAGAAATTTATTGCTCACCAAGTCATTTAAACACTCATCAAAACTTTAAAACTAATTAAGTATCTATAATTTAAATTACAAATATGAATAATATTTTAACATAAAAATAATTTTGATAAATATTTCAGATAATTTAGAGAGTGGTATTAAGAGACATTGAGAGATTCTTTGCAAACGAAAATAATAACCATTAAGCGTAAGAAATCAAGAGCGACTTACTACTCATGAGCCAAGTACTCGGTTACACATTGCAACAATGAACACATAGTTTTGTAAGAAATATATTTAAAGCATTAAAAAATTAAGAGCGAAGTAACTTATTAATCAAATACTCGATTAAATGGTAGTGGTACACAACTAATATGACATTCCGTAGTTCCTCGAAGAAGGAGAAAGCTAACAATACATACCTATTGTTCCTCAAAGAAGGAGAAGCTCCAGCTCAGATCTCCCACAAAAATAGGAAAGTACTAGGGTTGAATTTCCAGGCAAGATTTCTCCAAGCACCGACGAGCCCAGAATGGGGGAACAGAAGATCGTGAAGCACGGGAACGAGAAAGCTTCCATCTATACTACCAAACGGCGGGAAAAAACTTACCTGCGGCCAACCTGAGAATAGGAGAGGGGATCCCATCGTAGGCGAACACCAAAGGAGACCTCTGAACAATCTTCGAAGGAGCTCTCTTTTGCGTGGAATGCAGTGTGTCTTCAAATGAGAGCTAATGGCCCTTTTTATAGCCTTCGGGAGGGACATCTTTGTAACTGTGTTGTCATAACTATTGGACAGTAAAATAGGAATTCTAGATCGGGGGCACTCAGATCGCCATTTTTGCCAATATGATGATCTTGCCCACCGGTAGTTCGGGAAATTTGGGTAGTTCGGGAAGTTCGGGCGGAACTGGCGACGAGAACGATTATGAACGTGATGGAATGTTGCATCGATTATGGAGGCAAGGCGAAAGGCAGCGCACTTGTGTACGGGAGATTACTCCCATGCGCGGGTGCGCGTGAAAGAATGTCTGGGCACACGGAGGAATCATGCGCGCTCATGTGCGAAGGAAGGACCATGCGCGCCCGCGTGCATGGGAGAGATATTGAGAGAGGTGATGTGCACTCACGCAAGCGACAGAGACTCGGTGCGCCTGTGCGCGCGAGAGAGGTTCCCCGTGTGAGGGGAGTGCAAAGGTTGGGTGTCGCGTAGCCAGGGAAGCCATGTGGTTGGGGTGGCCGTGTGGCCAGCGCCACCCGGGCTCGCCGTGTCGCCACGTCGCCACGCTGCTGCGATTGTGGGGTGGTTGTCACTTCCCCACTAAGGTGGTGCGGTTATTCGCACCCCCACTATGGGGATGTGCGGCTATTCACACCCTTGCTATGGAGGATTCAGACTATTCGCACCCTCATTATGGAGGATTTGGTATATTCGCACCCCCATTATGGAGGATTCAGGCTATTCGCACTCCCATAATGGGGGAGGTGCTGCTATCCACACCCCCATTTAATTCTATTTATTGTGGAGGGGGGGGGGGACCCTATCAAGATTATAAATAAAATATGAGATGAAGTTTCCCCGCTAGCTCAAGCTTCTCTTCCATTATTAGCTTCAGCTTTTTCTCTCCAAGGAAGCTTAAACAGGTTGTTCCTTTCTGCATTTCCCATTTGCGGTCATTTTTCCTTCTGAATAAAGCTGATGGTGCCCACTTTTCCCTGATGTTAATTCATTCGACTAATTATGTTGGATGATAAACCTCGCTTGCACAAGTATGGAGGAGATGTCATAATGAAGAATGAACAAGAGGAGATGTCATAATGAAGAATGGCCAAGACCACCTAATGTTATCTTTCTATCCACATCAAAAGTCTTTTTGGAGATTAAAAAATATTTGTGTCATCTCATAGGGATGAGGTTTATATTAGTTTATTGTATATGAATATGCGCATGTGTTTGACCCATGCTTTGTAATGATTTGCTTGACCTCTATATAAAGGCCATTCTATCCATTGTAATGGTATAACTTTTGAATCAATGTAATCCTCAAGTTTCTTAGCTTGTCTTCTCCCCCACCTCTCTAGTTTTCGTTTAATTTCTTCATAAAATTCCAACATGGTATCAAAACGAGGTTTTGTTGGTTGGTTGATCTCGCTAGGGGGACTTTGTGGAAATCAGATTTCAATGAGACTATGTCATTTACTTTATTTTATATGAACATGGGCTTGTGTTTGACCCTTGCTTTGTAATGATGTGCTTGGCCTCTATATAAAGGCCATTCTATCCATTGTAATGGTATAACTTTTGAATCAATGTTATCAAGTATCTTAGCTTGTCTTCTCCCCCACCTCTCTAGTTTTCGTTTACCTTCTTCTTAAAATTCCAACAAATTCTTGTATGTATTTAAAAAATTAATTCAAAGTTATTAAGAATATGAAGAGTCATTTAAAAGTCTTTATAAAGCCTTCTCTTGAATATAGTTTTTTTCTTCCTCTCCTCATCAACATCCCTCTCCATCTCTCACTCTAACCCTCTCCCTAACTCTCTCTCTCTCTCTCTCTCTCTCTCTCTCTCTCTCTCTCTCTCTTATATTTCCTCTCTTGTTCTTGGAAGATCAAAAACAATATGGGGGCTTTGCTGCAGACAGAAGGCGGAAGGGGAAGATGTAGAAATTGTGGAGGTCAATGAAGGAGAGGAGAGATGGCTCATGCATTACAACTCGAGCCATGACATTTTGCTCTAGGGCTACGCTGGACTTAAGAGGTAACTATTATTGTTTCTTGGTTAGTTTTTCTTTTTCTCTGGAGAATAAATGACAGTAGCCTTTATATAATATTTTGTATCCCGGTAAAATTCGCCGGACCTATAATGAAATTACCATATAATTATCTTCTTTTGATAGATCTTGAGAATTAATTATGTTTTTTTGAAATGTAAACATTTGTAAGAAATACAGACTCGTAATTTTAACCATCACTTTCTCTCTCTATAATATAGTGCTACAATTAGAAATGTAGTTCAAGCGGGTTCCATCAAAAACTGATCAGAACCTATCCATGCAAATGAAGCATAGGACCATACACAATAAAAATTTCAATTCGGCTCGAATTAACTTGATTTGGGTTCTATCCAATGCATAGTTGTGATCAAAATGTTTATAAAAATATCATAAATATTATTTTACTGCATGATTCTTTACACAAATTTTATTCTTCTCTATGCTGATCATTATATACATTAATAAACCGCATTTTTCTCATTTTAAATGCCGTTCAATTTTCATAGAGGGTTTAATTTTGATGCAATTACTGATTATGTTCTGAATTTTCATTTCTTAATTTTTGCTTTACTATTCTTGCCTTCATTAAAATACAAGTTTCAAAAAAGTTTTAAATTTGATATTATTGTTTTTTTTTATCTTTGATACATGCATACATTTTTATTTTTATAATTTTACATATGCTCTTTTTTCCCATGATTATATTTTGAAACATGCTTATGCTTTTATTTTATGATTTTCGTACCTGCTAATATTTTTTTGTTTTCACTACTTCGACCCTAAATTCTAAACCATAAACCTTTTATTTTAATTGGTTCCATGTT
Organism: Dactylorhiza incarnata; assembly: GCA_033032865.1. Classification (NCBI taxonomy): domain Eukaryota; kingdom Viridiplantae; phylum Streptophyta; class Magnoliopsida; order Asparagales; family Orchidaceae; genus Dactylorhiza; species Dactylorhiza incarnata. Next base: position 3,178,144 of record JAWHQI010000078.1, read on the forward strand.
ATTTTTGTTAGTGAAATTACATTTTGATTTCTTCATCCATCAAATGTTTCACTCTCTCGATTACGATGATGGAGTGAGCAAGGAGAGAAATTCCTCACGCTCTTTTCTATCTAACCCTTGAACCCTGACCAAAAGGGACACATCTCCGTACGTATCCACCATTATGTTGATTACCTCTTCATGAACACTCATGAAGGTGAGCGACGCGGCTTGGCTATAATGTATGAAAATAAAGATATTTATTCTACATTAATAGTAGGCTTCCTTCTTACTTATCTAATTACTTTGCTCACTATTGTTTCTGACTAACTCAAATTCAGTTTAGTAGTTATGCAAGCTGATTCATTGGACAATAGTGGAATCTTGGTCCCCTAACCTTCATATAACTACAACAAAGTTTCTATACAGTGACATTTTTATGCTTTTAACGACGATTTCAAAGCATCATGATAGTTTTTGTGACGATTATAAAAACGTCGCTAAGGAGTAGTGATTGCGACCGTCGCGGAGCTCATTGCTACATTTAAAAAAAAACGTCATGATAAGTAGTTGCTCTATCGTGACACTTTTCCAAAAACGTAATGATAGATGGTTTATCGTGACACTTTTTTTAAAAAAGTCGAGAAAAATATCCACTCTACCATGATGTTTTTACGCAATGTCATCATGGCTAAAACTCTACAACAACGCTTTACCCAAAAAGTGGTGAAACCTAATGCATTTTTAGAAAAATATATAGAAATTTAAGTTAATCTAAACTCTAAAAGTAATTGTGCATCTAAAATTTTAATTACAAATATAAATATTAGTTTTTATAAAAAAATTGATAAATATTTTAAATATTTTTTCCTAAGAGTGATATTCAGAGATGTTGAGAGATTTTTTGAAATCTGTTGTTCTAAGTAATATAGCTCTAATTATAGCAAAAAAATGAAAAATTAACTATAATGCCCGCATAATATATTATCACTAGAATATAAAAGTATAAAATTACAAATGATCACATTAATGATAAACAAAATCTGTTGTTGTAAGTAACATAAACTTGCAAGAAAACAGATAATCATTAACTACATTGATTTCTCTTTATGACATAAAAGAACGTCAACTTAAAAAAAAACTTATGAAACAAAACAAACACCTTGTAGCTTCAAGATTTTCTTCTATAATCATTGGCTCCATTATCATTTGGTTGAAACTTGTATGATGAGCATTCAACTTTCTCTTTCCTCTATTCCTAAATAATGTGAAAGTCATTCAATTTAATTATAGACTAAACTAATTAAAAACACAACTAAGTCTAACAAAATAATAATAATAATAGAACTCATAATCCAATATCAATTGCAACAATTGAAACAATATTTTAGCATACATGTATAAGTTGTCATATTGTTAGTTTTAGACGCTATCTAGGTAAAGCATAATAAAAATAATTTTTCAAGATGATAGCAGCTCAAGCAAGAATGACAAACTCTTCAACCAAAAACTTCATGCTCAGATTTGTTCATGCCTATCACTAAATCAACACTGAAAACTAATGATGAAGATTGCAGAAAATTATAGAATAATCTAGAAAGTAGGGAATCTAGATCCTTCTGTACTTTAGAGGGAAATTATTTAGGGCATATAAAAGAGGAAGGCCCCCCTCATTTGTAAGCATCTAAATTTTGGAAAAGCAATATAATTCTTTTAAGTTCTTTCACTTGTGAGCTTTTCTCTTGAGTTGTTTTCTAATTCTTTTCTTCATCACCAACAAGATCTTACATGGAGAGCCTGACTTGGCTAGGCTACACAGAGTGTCAAAGAGGAGCTAAGGCCGCACATGAGCTTGTAAAGAGATAAGGATGTGACAGTTAGTATCAGATCCATGTTCGCTCGAGTTTATGGTTGGTGCGCAAGAAGACTAGATGGCTGGTGAAATGGGCAACTCAAAGTTCGATAAACATGGCAGGGAGGCTGTGCAACAAGCTGAAAGGAAGAAGTGAAGCCAAAGAAAATCTCTTGAGGAAGTAAACATGGATCTTGCCCTGATGGATTGGGGCAAACACGTGATGGCAGTGAAGCAGGACCACCTAAATGTTCGTGGAGAACTAGAGACTGTCAAGCAAGTGATATTGGCTTGCAGAGAGCTCAAACTATTGAGGGCACAAGTCCAAGCTTGCCTTGATGCAAATGCAGAGTTGAAACAAAGGTGTGATCAACTTGAGGAAGATTAGGAGGAGCAGATCGAAACTTTGTAGGATGAGTTGGCCTTATGCAAGAAAGTCATTGCTAGTGGAGGAAATTGCGGTGGAATGGAAATTCCATGGATTGTTGTTCCTAAACCAAAACCCTTCACGAGAAAGAGGGATGTAAATCGTGTCAGAACTGGGATTTTAGTGTCGCCAATGCACAATAAATTTTAACATACATGTCATTGTTGAAAATATTACTGAATTTTTTTTATCTTTCTGCAATGTAAAACCATTACATATCATAAAAAATTATGATAGTTATCGAAACAAAAATCATAAAAAACTTACATATCAACATGATACTTTGTGTTGACACATGCTCTGAAAACATGAAATAATTATTTCAGTTTTAATAGTATTCACTACGTATTTTTCAAGGTAAGCCACCATTCATTCATTTACCCCATATTCTGTTTCGCAAATGATTCTTTGCAGAAAATGTTCTTTCAATAATAGCTATTGCAAATGGTAAGAGACAAGCTAACTTCAACAATCTAAAAACTAACTGATAATGATCTTGTTTTTTTAATTCCACTATTTTTTAAGAAGTCCGTTAATTCTTTTAACTTCAGAAAATGTGTCAGTTGGTGTAGATCGCATGCCAAAAATATATGTCATGTTATTTTTCAAGTAACCGCAACTCTATTAGAGTAAATCATACGAACATAATTCAACAAGATGAATTAATTTTTGTTTATCATAAGAACCAAATAGATCCTTTGGATCTAGACAAGTGACTCATTAAAAATTTCAATCCTAAAATAATGTATATTTGTAATCTCACGTGCATTGCATCTTGATCTACCTGGCTAAACGAACTTCTCATCCATGTTCGAAACTTCTATGACATGCATACTACAGAAAGAGGAGACATCAACCATGAAGGATTGCCACTCAACTTCATCATTTTTCATCTTTAATAGTAACAACTTTGAAAACTTTATAAAATGCAATGCATTGATAATATCTTGATCTTTATTTTTGCAACGCTTGTTATAATTCATGTGTTTTTTCAAAAATAGTTTTCATCAAATGAATCACAAATGCAATTTTGAAAGTAAAGATAACTTGTAGAAGTGTGCTTGTCATTCATCTTTTGTTTCCATCTACTACATCAACTATAATAATCTCCAACACATCAACACAAGAAGAGAACATTCGAATAAAATTTAATATTGTACCATAATGTGAACTCCATGTTGTGTCTCTAGCTCATTTGAGTCTAGAGGTTAATTCAACCCTTGTCCACTTTTTAAGTCCCCCCAACCAAGCTCTCTAGGAATTCGATCAACTTCCAAGGCTCTAATAGAATCACGACATTTACAAAAGCCACCAACAACATTCAATAATTTGTTAATAAGTGTGAAAAGCTCAGCAATATCTATCAGAATCCCCTTCTGCAATAGTTGATAGTACCATTTGCAGTTGATGTGCAAAACAATGAACATAGAAAGCACAATTGTTTTCATTCAAAATTAAATATTTTAACCCTATGAACACACCTTTCATATTACTGGCGTCATCATATCCTTGTCCACACAAATTAAAAATACTGAGACCATAATTTATAAATAAATTATCAATAGCAGATTTAAGAGATAACGTAGTTGTATCAGATACATGAATAAAACCAAGAAGACGCTTTTTGATCACGCCATTGGAATCTGCATATCATGAAACAACAGACATCTGCTCTTTTGTAAATACATCACGTGATTCATTCACTAAAATTGTAAAACAACTTCTCCAATATCAAGAACAATTTATATTATTGTCTCCTTTGCAATTGCTGATACAATTTCTTTTTTAATCTTTGGCGATATAAGTTGACAATTTTGAGGAGCATTTTATAACACAGCTGACTTAATGTCATTATTATGTGACATACAAGAGTCCAAAAGCTCAAGAAAATTTCCTCAATTGATATACTATTTAGTCTCATCAATACTACAAGAGGATAGTCCTTGTCATAGAAAAAATCTAACACAATCAATTGATGCATATAAACAAGCACATTATTCTAAACTTTGTAATTCTTCTTGTCGAGCAAATGCAATTTGAATACCTTGTTTTTCATTAGTCAATGTCTCACACATCTTTCTAGAAGCACTGCGTGGAGTCGTGTGATTTCCAACATGTCTTTCAAATATCATCTTATCTTTCCAATATCTGAAACCTCTAGTGATAAAAGTAGGCTCCCAACCTCTTTGGGAAAAAATATAACAATAAAAGTAAAAGGCTGCGTCTTTTTCTTTGTTGAACTCTAACCAACCTTTAAATTTGATAAACCCATTATTATTGAAACAATGAGATTTGTGTCCGATTTATGTTTGGGGGAAATTTTCTAAATGAGGTTGACAAGGACCCTTTTACAAATAATATCTTCTTCTTAATTCTTGAAGATTGACATCATAGAAGTTTATAGGGTATCTTAAACCCAGATCTAAAGGTAAATTTTTTAGTTTGAACTTATATACTCGATTTCTTTAACTAGTTGAAACCAACTCTTGTGAATCCATAGAACTTTGACCTAATTCTACTTTTTTTTACTTTTTTATTGCACAATTAAATACACTGCATTGAAAGGTAAAAACATAAATGGATGGACTTTCTAATAAATTAAGAATTCTGATAGAAACATTTATGATTTAAACATTATAAGAAACCATAATCGGAACTTTGAAGGGCCATGAATCATAATAACAAGTATCACATTAATTGACAAGAATCACATTAATAAATAACAAGTATCACCATAATCTAAGTGAAAACATTTGCACAGATAAGAATCGCATTACCAGGTTCTCATTTTTTTATACTCAAAAGAAATGAATGTTCTGGGCAAGAATCATGTAGATACATGATACTCCATTAAAAAATGTTAGGCAAGAATCATGTAAGGTGGATACTTAAACATTTGGAAGTGTTGGGCTGTATATGTTGGCACAAAAAATGTATCTCCAAAACTCACACTAGAAGAGAGATGAGGAGAAGACTGCGGAGTGTAGGTTACTTGAGACAGAAAACCAGAGAGGAGATCTCTGAGGAAAGAGGTGCTTCAATTGATCTTAAAAAGGATTACAGGAGGGGGGGGGGAGGGGGGGGGGGGAGGGGGGGAGGGAGGGGGGGGGGTCTAAAACAAGTAAGGATGAGAGGTAGAAAAGTGACTGATTTCGAGACCGCTTGCACAAGTCGCAAGCTGCATGCTTGAAGCAAAAGTCATTTTTCCTGTACTCCTATCACTCTATTTATAGACGCGGAGGTTGGCCAAATGGGTAGATCTAAAATTACAGGCTTTCTGGGGTACAGGAGAGTCGGGGCAGAGATAGGGGGTGCTAATAACAAAAAGGGAGAAAAATCTTCAAACCGCATGGCCTGGCGATTTCACTGGGGTCTGACCGCATGTTCCTTAGAAGAATTGTTAGAGGGGAGGCAGGCGATCTAGGCGATATCCCAAATTGGAAACCGATGGAGCATATCATTCTGATCGGAGAAGAGAGGTCGCGGGCTTCTTGGCAAACATGATCCCCGCACATTTTCAAGTTTCGCTGGAACTTCGGAAATGCCTGCCTTGACCGCTGAGACCGCGATCATCATAAATGCGAGAGAAACTATAAATACGGCTTCAAAGCTTCAAAATCTAGAACTTTTTGGAAGGGATTGCGAGCTTGTACTATCATCGATCACTGCTTCTCACACCGCGATAATCTCGGAATGGCGGCCATCCTGAAGGGTCTGTCCAAGCGAGCGCAGGACCAGGGGCCATCCAAGGTGGCTTCCCGAAAAGGAAAAGGCAAAGAGAAGGGGACCGCTAGCTCTAAGAAGGTGTTGGCGGTCAAAGCTTCTAAAGTTGTTGCAAAGGCGGATGCGGCGAAGGAGGTCGTCGGCGCTCCTGAAGGACAGGCAGCTGAATTACCGGGGAACGCTGTCTTGGCGGTCTCCAACGCTGTCGACTTATCGCCCACTTCTTCATGGCCTCCTGTATTGGTACTTCCAGGTGTGTCCATTACCTTTGACTGCCACAAGTCAGAGGAAGTTCTTAGCCAGGTCACTGGACAGACCGGAGAGACTGCTTCTACTAAGTCTATCAAAGCTCAGATGCAGGAGAAGGTGGCTTCAGTGGGAAAGTTGAGGCAGCAATTCATGGATAAGCATGAAACTATGAAGAGAACAAAAAGAAAAGGCACAAGTTCTTTCATTCAGATCGCCAAGAAAAGAAAAAGTGGTGAAAGTAAAGCGGTGACCGCTAAAGAGGCGATCACACTCCCTGAAGGTGGTGATCTGCAACATCTTCCTGTGAAGGACCATGAGAAGGTAAGTAGGCAAATCGACCTCCCTTTTTCTTTTGCGGTCTCATTTTCTTCCAATGGAGCGTACCCAGTGTTGATTGCTTATCTTGACGGTGATTCATCTAACGGTCTTATTCGTTCGACCTTGCATGTGGTTGATCCATTTGAAATTGAGAGCCTTCAGGAGGCCGCTGAGGAGCAGGAAAATGCACGGAAGAAGACCGCTGAAGAAGCAGCTAGGAAAAAGGCGAAGGCGGAGAAGAAAGAGAAGGAAGAAAGAGAGAAGAAAGAAAAGGAGGAGAAGGCAACGCAGGTCGCTGCAGAGGAAAAAGGAATAGAGGAGGAGAAGGCAATGCCGATAGCTGCCGAGAAGGAGAAGGAAGAGGAGAAAGCAGCGCATGTCACTGCAGAGAAAGAAAAGAAGGAGAAGGAAGAGAAAGCGATGATGATCATTGTTGAGAAGAAGAAAGAAGAGGAAAAGAAGGTAGCACAGGTCATTGCAGGGAAAGAGAAGGAGAAAGAGAAGATGGCAGTGCTAACTGCTACTAATTTGGCATCTGTTCTGACTGACGTGGATGCAAGATATTGCAGCTTTTGTCGGGAGGATGCGTCCCGCTAGGAGATGAATTTCAGCTATTTATTTTATGCGGTCTCAGACATTTAAAGTTTGGACAATGTGAATTTTTAAAATTTGTATTATGACAATTTGATTCTGCAAATGCGATCTTTATATTTGTTGTGATGTCGGTCTCTTTTCATTTACTTATTTTTATGCTGCTGCTTAGAATGTCACAGTCTCACTTTATTGAGAGCGGTCAAATTGCTTGCTATCTTTCTCTTCTTATGCAGGTTCAGCGGTCTAAATGGATTACTGGGCGGTATCTCAAAAAGTAATCATTACGAAAACAACCCTAGACTTCTATAAATAGCTAGCCTTAGAATCTTCATTTCATACTTTTTGAATGCGCCCAAAGCACCGATCTCAGTGAGCTCTGAAAATGGCGACCGCTAGTGCTTTAGATGCTAAACTTTTCCCCACTGCCGATCACAATCCCAATCGTCTTTCCAAGGAAGAGTACTTGATTTTCTTGAGAAGCATATGATCCAGGGCTAGATCATTGTGAGACCGCCAACGGAAGAAGAGGGCCTAAATTTTGGAGAGGACAATAAGTTCATCATCCCAATCGATCACTTCGATTGGGGCTGACACTCCCTCTGCCTTGGGAGGTCCTGAAAGTGATGGAGAATTATGGTTTGGTGCTCGCCCAGCTGCCGCCGAACTCCATCGGTCCCATGACTGTATTTATTAACTACCTGAGATCGGTGAGAGTTAAATTTGTTGGATCGGCCGGCGCCCTTAGAGGGGGGGGGGGTGAATAAGGGTTTTCAAAAACTTTAGATTATATTTAAAAAACTTTTGGAATATTGCAAGATTAATAAAGAGACATCAAGTAAAACAATAATAAAGAGATATGCTTTATTAATATCAAATAATCTTTTACAAAACTTGATTTCTATGACGCTAGAAATCGGAGGCGACTAATAAAAATTCTTTTTTCGTTTTCTATACCGACTCGTATCCCCGCGAACCGGTTGGCTTTAGCCGATCTCTCCCCAGATACAGACTCAAGCCGCTCTAGGCAATCTATCCCCAGAAAGGCCTCGAGCACCCCCTAGACCTAGCCTAGATCTAGTCGCCAACACGAGGCGAATTTAGGCCCTAAGTCCTACCCCAGACCTAGTCGCCAACACGAGGCGATTTCACTACCGTTTACAGAAAAGATATGAAATGAAAAGACAATAATATAAAAACTCCCTCTATGTCGATCTCTTGGAGAAGTGGACAAAGGCCCACAGAGTATGATCGTAGTCGATGCGGCCCTTCGTCACGATGATGACAAGTGTTGAAATCTTCTCCACGGATCTCCTTAAGGCTTTATGGAATTATGGGAGTATTGCTCTGAATCTTCCTCTCTCTGCTATGGAACGAAGCTCTGGAGTTTGGGATTGGAGGAGGATGAAGAATTTGGAGCCAAAGCATCCAATTTATAGCCTTCACGCTACCGCCGGCGCTAGCGCTACCGCCGGCGCTAGCACGGATTAGGAATGATCTTGCGCGGCCGAATCTCCCATCCGTGGCAACAATTTGCTCTATGCCTCTTGTGCGCCATGCTACTGCCAGCGCTAGTAGATACCGCCGGGCACTAGCTCCTTCTAAAAATGCCGCCGGAATCGAGCTAATCAATGCTAGCGCCGGGCGCTATCGCTACCGCCGGCGCTAGTGAGCTTGTTCGAATTTTGGCCTCAATTTTGGGGGCAGACATCATGAGTACTCCTTGAGTCATGTGGACTATGTTAACCTGCACACTTGAACACACAAGATCAAATACACATAGGATTTGTTATTCTCAAACCTAGGAGATGCGGAAGACCGTGTTCCAACAAACTCTCCCTTTTGATAATAACAAATCCATTAATGATAAATCAAAGCATTATTAAATAAGCATGATAAGACTATACTTGTGTGTGTGAGAGAGTGATGACTTTAGGATGATTATTGATTTTAGCATTTAGAATTGCTCCCCCTAAATATATGCTCCCCCTATGTGAATGCTCCCTTAATATGTATGCTATCAACTGAATTTGTCATGTTAGGTTTATGATAGCGGGTTACATTTATCATTGTTAGTTCTCCCCCTTTTGCATTTTATCATGTTAGTTCTCCCCCTTTGTTATTGGCAAAAGTGGGTAGGGAAACAAAGCACTAAAAATGTGTAAATAAAAGAGAAGGCATGGTCGAGCTTTTTAAGTAAATGATAAGGACTTTTAGACTTGTCTTTCATTAAAAATGATCAGAGTTATGACTTATTTTATCCCTTTTGTTTGTAGTTCTCCCACTTTTATATATCATAGTTTAAGAGAAAAATAATGATTTCCCCTTTAAATAAGAGTTTTAAGCCTAAAAACAATCATGATTTCCAAGTAACCAATCTACCCAGACAATATGTCAACACCCTAGCCCCGTACTAAGTGACGGATGGGCATGAGGAGCTGCAAACATGCCGTAGGTTGGGGTGTTAATCCCATATGCAAACACTAGACAAAACTTAACCTAGCACTCTTTTCCCTAGTGCCTCGCAAGGCCCAACTGGAACCCTCCCCGGTTAAGGACAAGACATGACTAGAGATAAGGTTATCTAATGTCTACAACCCTACGCCCCCGCTATGGTGAGAAATGAAGTCATGGATAACAATTATTGGAAACATTAAGCATTTAAATCTAATGGGAAATATCATAGCATATGGGTTTATATTTTTATTTGAATTTTTGAAATAAAACTCACATAGCTATATTGAAATTCATGAATGAATCAGAGTTTGAGTATTGCGGAAGATTTCGAAAAAGAAACATCATAATACTAAATAAGAGTTTAAGTTAAAAAAGAGATGTTTTATAAGCAATATTTCACTTGTTGGAGTATTTAGAATAGAAATAGATCAGAGTTATAAGCAAAAAAAAAAATTCAACCAATATAAAGTTTACCAAGCAAGTCTACCACTTGTTGCAAGAAAGGAATTTGAAGATTCAAGTGATGATGCACACAAGATGAAAGATTTTAAATAAGTATTACAGTGCAAGGTAAAACAATTATATGGTTATGATGCGGAAGACATATAGAAGTACAAAAAACATCTTATGGTAATCAATGATGGTTCATAAAAAGATATATGAGTTCAATTTCAAAAAGAAGATGTTTTTGTAAATCATTTTGCATTTAAAATTTTTGTTTTGATAATACAGTAACCAAGCATGAAATAATCTTATCAAAAAGAGATTACTACAATGTTACTTTAATTCACAATTTCAAAACATACCAAACATTGTAGAAAGCATGCTAGGTTATCTAGTGCATTTCATAAATAAAGAGTAGTATAGAATTAGCATTAGGATCCAATACTCATGAGAAGAAGTGTTATGGAAGATAATGATGTGCATAAAAGTGTATTTTGAATAGAGTAAACAAATGTTTTAATCAAAAATACAAGTAATATGTAAAGTAAAGAGCACAATAAAACACAAATAATTTTACTTCCACTCACTTCAATGCACAAAGAAAAATGTACAACTACCAAGGTGCTCTGCACACACAATGCTCATCAAGACTTATCAGGGTGCAAAGAAGTGCTTGGGGGATCACATAGTTTTATTCTTCAAGATTGATTTTTATTGTGATCCGGTGTACTTAAGAATAAGTTGTTTTTATTTTGAAAGAAAGATATGGTTTGCACAAGATACTTTATTATTCTTTCCAAGGTGCTCAACCTTACAACGCTTATTAAGACTTATCAGGAGGTTCAAGTAGTGCTTGGTGGAGTTATCTTTGTCACTTTATTTTATGATTTTGTTTTGTACAAAGTTCTCCGAATACACTTGTTTTGCAAACCAATATAGTTTATGAAAAAGATAACCACTTTTCTTAACTTTTAAAAGTGCAAATAAAGGTTGTGTAGGTAAGATACTTGTGCAATTTTAATTCATTGTACTATTACAAAACATACACAAACATTCTTAGATTAAACACATAAGTAGACAATGCCAAAATAAGTGAGTGAATTGCGATCATTATCAAACATAAAACATTACTCATACTTAGAGGCATGCTACGCATAGTTCTACACAACTTTTTCAATATAATTTATGCACATATTAATAGATGTATCAAAGCATGATGAAGGCAATGTTCAAAGTAGTTTGAAAAGATAAATTGCAACATTATAGAAGTTCTAAATAATAGATTAAATCATGCTTGATTTTCAATGAAGTTCATACAATATTTTTGATATTTTTAAAGAGTAATTTTTATTTAAAGTTTGAACTCATAAAATTGATCTTGGACTTCCCGAGGGCTACCTTGTGAGAGGTTCGCCCGGTACTAGGTGATATGATGGGATGATAGCCCAAATCACCCTTTCGCAAGATACATAGAAAAGTTAAGTTCAGAAGAATAATTTTGATACTTGTTTTTGTTTTGTTTTATATTTTTGTAGTTGTTTTTTACAAATAAAAGCATATTTTTGTAATTTTTGCTTTTGTAGTTTTGTATTTGATTTTTCAAAAAATAAAGAAACACAGAAGTGCAAAACTAAGTAGAAAATATAGATTTATATATTTTAAGGGATTTTTAGAAATTTAAAAAATACAGAAAAATGAACATGGACGCTAGCGCCTGCGGTAGCGCTAGCGCGGGAGACAGTGAACGATTTTTTAGGATTTTAGAAATTTTGATTGGTGGTCTTGATTAGGTGTCCCAATAGTAGTTCCATGCTGAAGTTGCAGATTTTTAGGAGATGTTTTGGATGGTCCAAATTGCATGAAACGTAAGCGATTTCTTATATGACTTGACAAAATAATCATTGCATGAGATATATTTACTTATGTTTTCATTTTGACTTTTTTAAAGACTTGTGCTTATAACTTAAAAAAATAGGAAATGAAAACCCAAGATATCATGTTTGAACAAATCAAATATTCATGGTTTCGGTGAACAAGGAGTAATGTTCACGCAAATAGTAACATGGATATGCCCTGACATATAAAACCTAACATAGATATAAATATTCTTTAGGTGACAATGTTAGTACGATAAATTTGAGATTAATGTTTTGCCAAAGTTTGATTGTGTTTCAACTTAGAGACCTAGAATGGAGTGACAATTCTATTTGATTTGATATCAAAATGATTCAAAGGTCTAAACTAGAAATAAATCACAATACACACATAATATACCATAACACCAACCATGGTAAACAATTATAATGTCAATTGTTATCATATAATTTGTGATAGTTGTTTATAGATGATTCTTGATATGAATTATGATTTTAGAGATGTTTAGCAAAAGATATCACTAGATCATGGTGGTGTTTGTGAATTCAATATTCATTATGAAGATAACTTCTTTCAACACATTTTAGTGATTTTCCTTTAATTAAGAATTTTGAATATATATGTGATTTTTGATAGGTGAACAATAGTGATGGTTTAGATCATGTTTGACATCAAGGAGAGAACACAATATAATTTTTTGTTGTGAACAATGACACCCATATTGAAAGTTAAGCTTTTATTTAAATCTTGAATTTTCTCTTAGATCAAGTTATTTCACTAAACCACTTGTTGGTGAAGGCTAAGAATCTTAATAGCCTAATAACCGGATTTAATTTGAAATATCTTATAGCAAATTTAGAGGTTGATTCATATGGATAATATAAGATATTTATAATAATAAAAGATAGGTCATCAAAATAAAAATATGATTTTGAATTTTGATCAAAAATGATTTATAAACTCATTAAGCTTTATGAGATAAAATCATATTTCCAATACTATATAGGATGACCATGGCATGATAGTTTAAAAAGAACACAAAAAGAAAAAGATATAAAAGACATTAAAGCACATCATGAAGTAGAAATTTGTGTATTTCATTTTAATTGATTTCTACTTCATGCAAATGATGGGATACCAATGAATAAGAGATTTAGGTATCCAAAGAGGACCGGGAGTGACGGTTCTTTTGGGTACCCAAATACATCGTGTTTTCTTTTGGGGAGATATGATTGAATGGGCCCTTTTGATTTGAGTTTGTGTTTCATCTTTAACTTTTGGCCGCCATTCAAACATTAGTTTAATATTATTCTTATTTATCCAATTTCCATGATGATTTTCTTTCCTTTGAAGTTTATAATTGAAATTATCATTTATAGGAAATTTGTGTAATTTCAATTTTAAGTTGGGAGAAACATGATTTTGTAAATAATGATGACTTGGTTTTTGACATGCAAAAACATTTTGTTTCTTATTCCCATTATTAGGTTTAGTTAAGATATTTATATTTGTATTTAACTTGCTTTTAGATATTGCTTGATATTCTAAATTTGTATGTTTTGAATTTGTATTTATAATTTTCATAAGCAAGTTGATTTTTGATTTTAATTCATCATTCTTTATCTTTAGATTATACCTAGCTTTATTATAAGCTGTTGTGCTATTTTTAAGAGTAGAGACAATAAAGTCAATATGATCTTGATAGTTATTTCTATATTCATCAAATGTTTCATCCATCTCTTTTATTTCAATTTCATAGTCCTTACACTTAGCACAATTAATTTTTAAAGATGAATTTTCTAAACATAATTTTTCATTTTGTTCTCTTATAAAAATAATTTCTTTTTCAAGTTCCTTAAATTTTTCTTTAATATCATTACAATCAAGACAAGATTTTGTATTTTCAATTGAAGTGACATGAGTAAAGCTAGATAAATCGGATATTGATACTACTTTAACTTTTGCTTTTAAATTTTTATTTTCTAAGCGCAATAGTTTATTAGCATTCTTTAATTTCTTGATCTTACGTTTAGCAGTTTTTAGTATATTGAAACTAGAAATGGAAGTTATTACACAAGAAGAGGATTTTGACTTTCTTACAGCGCTTTTGATAGAGGCAAAATGTGTGCATAAAGTTCCTTCGTTATCTTTTGGTCCTTCCTCGATCACAGATGAGTTTTCATCTTCTTTTGATGTATTGTTCTCTTTCTCTATTTCAATATTCTCCATGGTTTCGCTCCGAGAGAGATCTTCTTGAACGATAATGGATGCTTGTTCGTTCTTTTCCTCCTGTGTTTGTTCCATACCTGCGAGAGGAAGATCATACATTTCTTCAAGAAATTTCCATACTTTATAAGCACTAGAAAAGCAATACACAAATTTGAAAACTTCATTTGAGAGACCACAAAAAAGATAATGTTTAGCTTTTGCATCTAAATGAAGTTCCTTTTTATTTGATTCATCCGCACGTCTTATAATTGCTAAGTTCCATACTTCGATATCTAAAGTTTTAATAAATTTTTCCATTAAAATTTTCCATCCTTTATAATTTGTTCCTTCAAACAAAGGTGGTTTATGTGATATTTCATCTTCACAGAAATTTGCCCCACTAGTTGAAGTGAGATCATGAGACGCCATTATTCCCGGTTGTTAAGCCGATTGGAATATAACCTCGCTCTGATACCACTTGTTGGATCGGTCGGCGCCCTTAGAGGGGGGGTGAATAAGGGTTTTCAAAAACTTTAGATTATATTTAAAAAACTTTGGAATATTGCAAGATTAATAAAGAGACATCAAGTAAAACAATAATAAAGAGATATGCTTTATTAATATCAAATAATGTTTTACAAAACTTGATTTCTATGACGCTAGAAATCGGAGGCGACTAATAAAAATTCTTTTTTCATTTTCTATACCGACTCGTATCCCCACGAACCGGTTGGCTTTAGCCGTCTCTCCCCAGATACGGCCTCAAGCCGCTCTAGCCAATCTATCCCCAGAAAGGCCTCGAGCACCCCCTAGACCTAGCCTAGATCTAGTCGCCAACACGAGGCGAATTTCAGCCCTAAGTCCTACCCCAGACCTAGTCGCCAACACGAGGCGATTTCACTACCGTTTACAGAAAAGATATGAAATGAAAAGACAATAATATAAAAACTCCCTCTATGTGGATCTCTTGGAGAAGTGGACGAAGGCCCACAGAGTATGATCGTAGTCGATGAGGCCTTTCGTCACGATGATGACGCGTGTTGAAATCTTCTCCACGGATCTCCTTAAGGCTTTATGGAATTGTGGGAGTATCGCTCTGAATCTTCCTCTCTCTGCTATGGCACGAAGCTCTGGAGTTTGGGATTGGAGGAGGATGAAGAATTCGGAGCCAAAGCATCCAATTTATAGCCTTCACGCTACCGCCGGCGCTAGCGCTACCGCCGGCGCTAGCCCGGATTAGGAATGATCTTGCGCGGCCGAATCTCCCATCCGTGGCAACAATTTGCTCTATGCCTCTTGTGCGCCATGCTACCGCCAGCGCTAGTAGCTACCGTCGGGCGCTAGATCCTTCTAAAAATGTCGCCGGAATCGAGCTAATCAATGCTAGCGCTGGGCGCTATCGCTACCGTCGGAATATATATCTTAGAATGTATTTGATATACTTTCTAGAATCATTGTGCAGAAGATCAGGTCAAGCAAATTGCTCAAGGATTTCATCCAAGTTCACAAGCATCGAGACAACACACATCGCTCGACGCCTGTGACCCAGAAGCGTCGACCCATGTCTGCTGCTCAAATAGACAAGGCCGCCGCTGAAGATCTGAGAACAAGTTTGGAAGCGTCGAGCCAAGGTATATCGCTCGACGCCGTGGAATGAGAAGTGTTGACCAAACTTATGTTTGCTCAACGCCAACTAAAGGAGTCTAGATATGAAGGCACAGTTAGGAGGCGTCGAGCCCCTATACATTGCTTGACGCTTACAGATAAAAAGCGTCGAATGACTAAAGATTGCTCAACGCCTAAGAAGGAGGAGTTGAGAGTTTCAATCTAAGACCTAGATGAGCCTTTTTTTATTCTGAAGCCATTTAAGACCGTTGAAGACTTTACATCATGCTGACGTGGAGGAGCGTAACAGATGTTGCAGATGGCGAGCTATAAATAGAAGGCACGACCTATGGTTTTGCAAGTTGATTATTCCTATTTCGAAAGTTATTATCTTCTCCGTCGCTTTGAGGGAAAGTCTGAGAAAGAATCTGAAGAAGTCGTCTCCTCTTTCAGAACTGTTCTAACTTGAAGAATTCTTTCAGCAATCTGGTGCTGATACTTCTTTCTGAAAAGAGAAGGTTAAGAAGGAAGAATCTGTCTTCCTAAAAAGAAGAACAGTCGTCACAGCCTGAAAAATCAAGAAGACCAAATTACTGCTGCTGATCTGTTGAAGATTTCTGTCTGATCATTCAGACAGATCAAGAAGACTCAACACTTTGAAGAATCTGAGTCTAAGTATTGTTACTATCTTTATCAATCCCTGTAGGGTCTGAGTTGTCAGATCTGAGTGTAGGATCATTCAAGGATCTGAGTTATAAGATCAGGTGTGATCTGAGTTGTAAGATTCAGGGGTGAATTTGAGCTGTAAGCCTAAATTTTAAAGGCTGAGGTAGGATCTGTGGAGATCTGAGTTGGTAGGATCTGTGGAGATTTGAGTTGGTAGGATCTATTAAGATCTGAGTTGGTAGGATCAGCGAGATCTGAGTTGGTAAGATCTACTGAGATCTGAGAGACTAAGATCTGTTAAGATCTGAGTCAGTAAGATCTATTGTAATCTGAGCTGTAAGACCTGTTTGTGGTCTGAGATCTGGAGGAGATATAAACCCTATCTAGCACACTGCTAGAGGGGAGAAGGGGGAAAGTGGATTACCCAAGATAAGGGGAACCACTATAAAATTCTGTGTGTTCTTGTTTGTGTTCATTTTCTTGAAAGCTCTGATCATTCATTTAGTTTATAATCAAGAACTGCAAATAGTTTTTAAAAATAACCTATTCACCCCCCCTCTAGGTGATTAGCTACCGTTAATTAAAGTCTTTTATGTGGTATCAGAGCAGGTTGTTCAAGAAAAGGTTTAACAGCCTGAACAAGATCTCCTAAGGGTAGATTTGTTAAGTCATCATGGCTAATAGTGAAGGAAACAAGGAATTCACATCTATGAAGCTACCAATCTGCAGAAAAGAAAACTTTGGGATTTGGAAGGAAAGGGTCAGATTATTCATGGAAGCCTCTGACCCTAAGATTTACATTACTGTACTAGAAGGACCTTTTGTTCCAATGAAAGTCTCATTCACAGATGGAAGTATCAAGACTCCCAAAACATACTCTGAGATGACTAAAGATGAAGTAATTCTGGCCTCCATGGATAAGAGAGCTCAGAATATCATAGTGAGTGCAATTGAGGATTCAACCTTTCAGAACTTAGTTCATTGCAAAACCGCCAAAGAAATGTGGGAATCTCTCATTGTCTATATGGAAGGGACTGAGGAAGTCAGAGATGACATGAAGTCTCTTCTAAATCGGCAATATGAGGCTTTCAGATAAGATAAGAAAGATTCAATAGCAATATGCTATGAGAAATTCTTCAAAATTGTAAATGGTCTGAAAACCTATGGAAGAACTTTACAGATTATGAGCTGAATGATAAATTCTTAAGATCCCTGAACAAAGAATGGGATATCAAGATCTGTGCCATCAGGGAAATGGGAAATCTGGGAAATATTCCTCCACAGAATCTATATGGGAAACTTTTGTCCCATGAACTTCACCTGAATACCAGAAAAGCTGAGGAAGGACACAGCAGGGAAAATCCTATTGCTCTGAAGGCAGAAAGTTCCAAGAAAAGCAAAGAAAGAATGTCATTATCCCCCAGGATACCATCTGAATCAGAAGAATTAGAGACCAGTAATTCTGACTCTGAAATATCAGATGGTGAACTGGCACTCTTCACCAAACAGCTGAAAAGGATGCTCAGAAGAAAACAACACTGGAAAACTAGACCCTCTCAGTCATCCAGATCTAAAAAGCACTCCAATTCTTCAGAGGGATTCAAACAAGATTCCAAGAAGGACATGTATAACTCTAAACACAATAAATCCAATTCATAAGAAATTGTGTGCTTTGGATGCAGGAAATCAGGACACATGATTTCTCATTGTCCTTCAAAGAGAAAGAATAACAAGAAGTCTGATGAAAGGAGACACAAATCTGACAAGAGACATGAGAGGAGTCTAATAGCCAAGAAAGGCAAAGTCACTCTCAGTGACAGTGAATCTCAATCATCTGACTCAGATAGTGAAGAGGCACTCATAGCTCTGGTTGCTGTAAATGAAAGTGAAGACATACTGAATCAGAGACCTATGATAAGAGCCCCACTATCAAGGTCTGATAGTGAAGAGGATGAAGAAGAAAATACAGGACTCATGGCACTCAGTGATGAAGAGGATCAGGAGACAATTTCTAATGTGAAGGTACTTGATAAAACACCTTTATCTGATTCTAATTCTGAACCTGAAATTATTTCTAAACCTGAAATAAATTCATTTTCTTTGATGAGAATGACTCAAAATCTAACTTTCATGAAGATGAAATTATTGAGAAATATGAGTCACTTCTCAAAGCCCTTAAAAAGAGCAAAAGACATAACAAAAAGCTACAAAAAGAAATATCTGAATTAAAGCAAACTAACTCCCAAAACTCTGAGGCAGCTGAGAGGCTGAATCAGGTAAGCAAGGAGATTAGCAAATTAAAAGTCATGTCTATTATTCACATTCAGTCTTTATGCACTAAGGAGAAATTAATAAAAGAACTTGAAGCAAAACTCCTAGCAGAAAGGAAGCTTGTGGCAAAGTTCTCAAAACCACAAACTATCCTTCCCATAATAGACACATTTTCGGCACAATACAGATCTGGCATAGGATATAATGGGAAGGCAGAAAATAAACCTAAGAATAATGACAAGGCGCCTATGCAACCTATAAAATTCAACAAAGCTATGCTTATCACAAATGAGCATGATCAAAAAGTTGTGCATAAGTTCTGTAAGGGTGAGTGTTCTAATAGCAAAGATCACTCAATTCAACCAAGTAACAATAATGCCAAATCTCTATGCAAAGAAAATGTATTAACTCATCATGACTCCTTTGTATTTAAAGCAAACACCAAATTCAAAAGAGAGGAACTAAGACCAGTAGTGAAAACCACTGCTGTCAAGGAAACTAAACCAGTAAATTTCACTAAAACAATTTACAAAGCTCCTTTGAAAAAGGCAATTAAACAAAATGTGAGTCAACCTAAAGAAGTGAGAAGACCTCCAAGGAGATATAACAGATATGAATGTTGGTGCTGTGGAAGGGTTGGACATTTTGCTCTTGACTGTTGGTTCAATCCAACTGTTCCAAGATTCAACTCTGGGAGAGTACTTAGACCTGTGGCAACTCTCACAACACCAAGGATTATACAACAACTAAATATTCCAGCTCATACTAACAAGGTTCTAGGACCCAACTTGGTGTGGGTTCCTAAGAAAAGGTAATTTCTTCTTGCAGGAATGTCCAAAGACCAATCAACCTCCCATCTGGTACTTGGACAGTGGGTGCTCTATGCACATGATAGGAACAAAAAGTCTGCTGAATGATTACACTCCTGTGAAGAATGGACCAAAGGTTATCTTTGGAGGGTCTGAAAAAGGTAAAACTTAAGGTTATGGTAAAATCACATATGGAATTGTCACCATCACCAAAGTAGCTCATGTTGATGGATTGCAACACAATCTCATCAGCATAAGTCAATTATGTGATATTGGGTATGACATTTCATTTCACAAGGATGAGTGCCTGATTAAGAAAGAGAATGAAATAATTCTCTCAGGCACTAGGAGTGGCAATATTTACTGCTTAAACTTTATATGTTCTGATCAAGTAAACTCCATATGCTTAGTAGCAGAGAATAAAGTCTCTAGTAGTGTACAATGGCATAAAAGGTTAGCCCACATAAACTATAAGACTATAAATAAGCTAATTTCAAAAGACCTAGTGAGAGCTGGGCCTAAGCGGAAGTGTGTGCAGGAGGGTCCCTGCCATGCTTGTCAAATGGGTAAGCAGACCAAGTCATCCTTCAAACCAATTGGTGAGAAAGATTCCATTAGATGTCTATACCTACTTCACATGGATCTATTTGGACCAATGTCAATCCAAAGCCTAGGAGGAAAGATTTACACCCTTGTAATTATTGATGATTATTCCAGATTCACATGGGTATTCTTCCTTAAACACAAGTCAGATACTCTAGAAATATTTACCAGCTTTGTTAGGCAAATCAAAAATGAAATAGGAAATCCTGTAGTCAAAATTAGAAGTGGTCATGGGACTGAATTTCAGTCAGGTGCTATGACCAAATTTTGTGAAAATCTAGGCATCTCACAAGAGTTCTCATCTCCTAGAACTCCCCAACAAAATGGGGTTGCTGAGAGAAGAAATAGAACTCTCATTGAAGCTAGTAGGAGTATGCTAAGTGATTCCTCTCTTCCTGAGTATTTCTGGGCTGAAGCTGTAAACACAGCATGCCATGTGCAGAATAGGGCTCTTATCAACAAAAGACTGAAGAAGACCCCTTATGAGTTGTTGAAAGGTAGAAAACCCACTTTAGCCTATTTCAAAATATTTGGTAGTAAATGCTTTGTATTAAATAATGGAAAGCACCATCTCACTAAATTTGCTGAAAAAGCACATGAGGGAATTTTTGTTGGCTATAGCTCTCAAAGTAGAGACTATAAAATTTTCAACAAAAGGTCAAATAGAATAGAAGAATCTATACATGTTGTATTTGATGAAACCAACCTTATTTATAAGGATCTGGGAAGTTTATCTAGTAGTGCATGTTCTACACAGAAATTGAAGGAGATGAATATCAATGAACATCACATTGAGGATAATGAAGAAACCAATGAGACTGTAATTGTGACTAGAGAGGATGAATCTCAAGTAGAAGACAATTATGAAGAACCTATTGTTGTTGAAGAACCACAACATCCAGAACCTGTAGAACAGCCAACTCAAACAGATGCACTAGAATCACAAAGGGAAAATGAGAGGTGGAGGAATGCAACCAAACATTTGAAGGATCACACCAAAGAACAGATTATAGGAAATCTAAATGAAGGTGTGCAAACTAGAAGAGGAAACTCAATACATGAGGCCTTGCATCATAGCTTTCTATCCAAAATAGAGCCTAAAAAGTTTGATGAAGCCAATAAGGACACTTCATGGATATTAGCTATGCAAGAAGAGCTAAATCAATTTGAAAGATGCAAGGTCTGGATATTGGTTCCAAGACCAAAGAAACACAAAGTCATAGGGACCAAATGGGTATTTAGGAATAAGCTGGATGAAAATGGTGTGATTATCAAAAACAAAGCAAGGTTGGTTGCCCATGGATATAGACAGGAGGAAGGCATAGATTTTGATCAAGTGTTTGCTCCTGTGGCAAGATTGGAGGCAATCAGACTATTCCTGGCATTTGCAGCACAGACTGGATTCATAGTTTATCAAATGGATGTAAAGTCAGCATTCCTTAATGGAACAATACTGGAGGAAGTATATGTAGAACAACCCCTAGGTTTTATTGACTCTACTCATCCAAATCATGTCTATCTTTTATTAAAAGCTTTGTATGGCCTGAAACAGGCACCTAGAGCCTGGTATGAGACATTATCTAGATTTCTCATTGAGAACAAATTCTCAAGGGGAAAGATAGACAAGACATTGTTTCTTAGGGTAGTTAAAGGTCAAATTATTCTAGTACAAATATATGTAGATGATATAATTTTTGGCTCAACTGATAATAACCTTTGCAAAAGGTTTGCAAGCCTTATGCAAGGGAAATTTGAAATGAGCAGCATGGGTGAGCTCAAATACTTCTTAGGACTCCAAGTGAAACAGTCTGAGGAAGGAATCTTCATTTCTCATACCAAGTACACCAAAGAGATTATCAAGAAGTTTAGAATGGAAAATTCCACTGTCATGAAAACACCAATGGCAGCCAATATGTCACTGGACAAGGATGACAAAGGGAAACCTATTGATAAAACCTTGTACAGAGGCATCATTGGTTCATTTCTCTACCTAACTGCTAGCAGACCAGACATTATGTTCTCAACACGTGTGTGTGTTAGGTATCAAGTGAACCCTAAAGAATCTTACTACACTGCTGTCAAAAGAATTCTGAGATATCTGAAGGGTACTCTTAATCTTGGCCTTTGGTATCCTAGAAGTAATGACTTTGAACTAACTGGTTTTTCAGATGCTGACTTTGTAGGATGCAAGGAGGACAGAAAAAGTACATCAGGCACATGTCAATTCCTTGGCAAAAGAATAATATCTTGGAGTAGCAGGAAGCAGACTAGTGTAGCTATCTCTACAGCAGAATCTGAGTACATCTCAGCTGGAAACTGCTGTGCTCAGCTACTATGGATTCAACGCCAACTCCAAGACTATAAAGTCCAGCTAAGTAAATCTCCTTTATATTGTGATTCAACTAGTGTTATTGCTATAGCTAATAATCCTGTATCACATAGAAGAACTAAGCACATAGAAATTAGATATCACTTCATTAGAGAACATATAGAAAATGGAGATATCATAATTGAATATGTCCCCACTGACAAACAAGTTGCTGATATATTCACTAAACCCTTGGATGAAACAAAATTCAATAACTTCAAAATTGAATTAGGAATGCTAAAAATGGAATAAAGTTGTCTTGAAATTAAATAAAATAAAGCTAAAATAAATGACAATTCTCAAATAAGTATAGAAAGTGAAATAAATCAATGAAAATAATAATTAAGTCCTAAAAGGTGAGTGGAGATATATCAGGCGTCGAGAGAGGATACCTGGCGTCGAGAAGATACCTGGCGTCGAGCAAGGATAAATGGCGTCGAGCTATCTCAACGCTTGTGCAAACATAGCTAGACCGTCTCGACAGGGTAAATTTGAACCATTTGATCAATCTTGTTAAACAAGTCCGGCGCGTGGCTATTCATCTTCTTGAATTAGAAATTATATAAATAGGGAAGACACTTCGTTAGTACATATACCCTAGTTTTCTCAATTCGAAATTATTTTCCCTAGAAAATTTCTCCATCAATTCTTTCACTCTACAATCAATACCCACAATGCCTCCCAAGAGCAGTGATTACCTTTACGAAGGAAGCGAGCTTGTTCGCAATGGATTCCAAACGGCACCAGTGGAAATCAAATCAACCATCGAGCTAATCTACAAAGCAGGACTAGAATTCGTGCTATCTGAATCAACTCTAATTTGGAAACGAGAGGTATTAGAACTTTTCTCCAATACAGTAATAGACACCGCCAATTCTAAGCTTAAAACTACTGTAATTTGTAAAAAGATTAAGATTTCTCTTTCAAGACTCGCTAAGGCACTAGAACTGCCAAGATTAAAAAGTAATGAAGAAGAAGAAGAAGTGAGCTCTGAGCAGATTAGACTAGCCCAAGTCTGGTGTGGAATTGAAACATCACATGAAATCTCTGGGAGTATACTTAGGAAAGGAATGAACTCAAGAGGAAAACTGCTAACAGATGTGATCGGAAAGGGTCTGTTATGCAAGACTGGATCTCATGATAAAATTTCCAGGAAAATGTTTATTCTCCTGACCAGGATTAAAATTGAGAACAGATTGGGGAGGGTGGTGTTTGACAGAGTAATCGAATGTATCCAAGCACCCAACATGGGTAGGATATTATCTCTATATTTAGTAAAAATCATTCCAGATTCTTTAAATAACAAACTTGGATCCAAGATAAATCATATGAAGAAAATGGACATCAGAATGATAGAGAGATGGGAAAAAGTTTTATCAAATCATCCACCAGCAGAACTTTCTCCCAAGCAGAAGAAAGCTAAGAAGCAAAAGAAGAAGAAGGTCTCTTCAAGCTCTTCAAGTTCAACATCATCTAAAAGAAAATCAAGATCCTCTCCAATTCATGATCCTAATCTCACATCATCTGAAGAAGAAGAAGGGAACAAACCTAAGGACAGTATTCCTGACACACCAACAGGTACTGATCCATTACTAGAAGGGGTTGACAAGATTAATAAAGAAAAATATGAGAATGAGAAGGAAGAAGAAGAGAGAGGAAGTCAACCTGGATCCCCTGCTTGAGTTAAAGGGAAGTTTCAAAATGAGAGGGAAGCTCCAGATGAGATCCCTGCTCAGGATAATTCTGAAATTAGCAAGGCAGCAGTTGAGGGGGAGGCTCAGGATGAGATCCCTGCTCCAGACAATAATGACCTTAACAATGCAGACATTGATGGGGAGCCTCAAAATGAAATCCCTGCTCAAGGAAATATTGATCAAGACAATACACCATTTGAGGGGGAGTATCAGCCTGAGGTCCCTGCTCAAGAGAATCCTGCAGTTGATGATATGAATGTGGAAGGAGAAGCCACAAGGAAAGAGGATGAGAAGGTGATCAAGATAGACTCTTCTAGCTCACATATGAGCCAGAGAGATGACTCTTTCATTAGAGAAGAAAGCAGTAGAAGTGATGGAATGGCAAGAGAAATCAATGTGGATCTAAGTCCAATACTACCTCAGCTGGAGGTGTTACTTAATAATCAAAGAAGATTATTGGAACAGTATATTGAAGAAAATAACACAAAAATGAAAAATGAAGTAGATTTCCAGATGAAATTAGTTAGATTTGAAGTTAATCATCAGATGACTGCTCTGAGAAAGGAAATGGTAAAATTTTTCAAAAGAGCTGGCGCTTCAGTGGATTACACAACTGAACAACTAGATTCAATCAAATAGACATCAAAGGCTATTAAAGAGACACAAGCAGATCTCTCAAAGACAGTAGATGATGTTCAAACAAATCAAGGAATTCTAAGTAACAATATGCAAGTGTTGTACAAAGAACAAGTTGCACAAACTCTTATAGGTACAGCTAAGATAGAAGCTAGACTGCAACAGCATGATGCTGCTATTATAGCCAAAATTGATGAGAGCTCTTCAATTCTAAAAGATCAGGTAAAGTTGAATATAGATACCATAGATGACCATCTTCTTAAGGTTAAGAAAACCTTTGAAAGTGGCATACATCATCTGAGGGCCAAGTCAGGTTTCAGAAGAATGTTATAAGAGATCATATAGTTGAAGAAGTCCTAAAGGTAGAGAGGTCAATGATTAAAGCCATCTCTGAGCATGCTGTGTGGACCTCTAATTCTATAAGAGAAACTTTTGGCTATCCTCCCATAGATTATGATAATGATCAAGTTTCTGAGACCAAGCCAGCATCTCTTACACAAATCCAAAAGCAAATTGCCAAAATGTATAGTCTTGAGGATAAAAGCAAGAGAGAGAACTTTACCAGTGAACAAGTAGAATCTAGCAAAAGGAAGTTCATAGAGAAAGTTCAATCAAGGGTCGATTTTGAACATTGGTCTCCCTCTTCAAGAGAAATGATTCTGACAGCATGGGAAGCTGTGAAAGGTAATCCAGAAGAAAGAGGGAAATGGTATTCTGAAGCTGAATGGTTGAATCACAGGGATAGAGAGGAGCTGAAGATAAAATTCAAGGCTGACAAATTGGCTGGGAAGGTTCAGGCAGGTGATAAGGAGCCAATCAGATACTTTCCAAAGCCGTTTGGCTATTTCAAGAGAAGAAAAGAGGTTGCTGGAGTCCTTTCCAAGAGAGCTAAAAGAGGAATAGAGATCAAGGATCCTGAACAACATTTGGATTTTATTCTTTATTAAGAATTCTCAGAGAAATGTATTTGATATATCTTTTAACAATATTGATGAGCTTCCAGACCAAACTATCTTTTATTATCATATATATATGCCTGTGATGTGATCCTTTTCTTATCATGACATGTTTTATTCTGAACTGCTTGTGATTTTGTGCTTATATGAGAAATAATGTCAGAAATAATTTCTGTTGATAGAATGTTTTGGTAATCTAATTTTATAAGGTATTATACTCATTATATTTTGATTACCTGTATAGAAAATATTGATTATTTTTTAAAAGAGGGATATATCATTGACTGAGGTTATGACTTCTGCAAATAGGGGGAGATTGTTGGGACCATTGTCCGCAATGTCTTAGATTTGGAGAAGTCCATTCTTAATCAAAGATATATCTCAGAATGTATTTGATATAATTTCTAGAATCATTGTGCAGAAGATCAGGTCAAGCAAAGTGCTCAAGGATTTCATCCAAGTTCACAAGCGTCGAGACACCACACATCGCTCGACGCCTGTGACCCAGAAGCGTCGACCCATGTCTGCTGCTCAAATAGACAAGGTCGCCGCTGAAGATCTGAGACCAAGTTTGGAAGTGTCGAGCCAAGGTATATCGCTCGACGCCGTGGAATGAGAAGTGTCGACGAAACTTCTGTTTTCTCAACGCCAACTAAAGGAGTCTAGATATGAAGGCACAGTTAAGAGGCGTCGAGCCCCTATACATTGCTTGACGCCTACAGATAAAAAGCGTCAAACGACTAAAGATTGCTCAACGCCTAAGAAGGAGGAGTTGATAGTTTCAATCTAAGACCTAGCTGAGCCTTTGTTTATTCTGAAGCCATTAAAGACCGTTGAAGACTTTACATCATGCTCATGTGGAGGAGCGTAACAGATGTTGCAGATGGCGGTCTATAAATAGAAGGCATAACCTATGGTTTTGCAAGTTGATTATTCCTATTTCGAAAATTATTATCTTCTCCGTCGCTTTGAGGGAAAGTCTGAGAAAGAATCTGAAGAAGTCGTCTCCTCTTTCAGAACTGTTCTAACTTGAAGAATTCTTTCAGCAATCTGGTGTTGATACTTCTTTCTAAAAAGAGAAGATTAAGAAGGAAGAATATGTCTTCCTAAAAAGAAGAATAGTCGTCACAGCCTGAAAAATCAAGAAGACCAAATTGCTGCTGCTGATCTGTTGAAGATTTCTGTCTGATCATTCAGACAGATCAAGAAGACTCAACACTTTGAAGAATCTAAGTCTAAGTATTGTTACTATCTTTATCAATCCCTGTAGGGTCTGAGTTGTCAGATCTGAATGTAGGATCTTTCAAGGATCTGAGTTGTAAGATCAGGTGTGATCTGAGTTGTAAGATTCATGGGTGAATCTGAGCTGTAAGCCTATAATTATAAAGGCTGAGGTAGGATCTGTGGAGATCTCAGTTGGTAGGATCTATGGAGATCTGAGTTGGTAGGATCTGTTAAGATCTGAGTTGGTAGGATGTGTGAGATCTGAGTTGGTAAGATCTGCTGAGATCTGAGAGAGTAAGATCTGTTAAGATCTGAGTCTGTAAGATCTATTGTGATCTGAGCTGTAAGACCTGTTTGTGGTCTGAGATTTGGAGGAGATATAAACCCTATCTAGCACACTGCTAGAGGGGAGAAGGGGGAGAGTGGATTACCTAAGATAAGGGGAACCACTATAAAATTCTGTGTGTTCTTATTTGTGTTCATTTTCTTGAAAGCTCTGATCATTCATTTAGTTTATAATCAAGAACTGCAAATAGTTTTTTAAAATAACCTATTCACCCCCCCTCTAGGTGATTAGCTACCCTTAATTAAAGTCTTTCACTCTTTACTTTTATCTTGCTGTTCTAAAACTTTCTTTTTTCAGCGACCTTCACGGTCCCGGAGATAGATCCAGTAGCACCAGCTGAGGAGGTGCTCACTCAAAGAGAGATAAGGAATAAAAGAGCTCATGAAAGGGAGACCGCGGAGCCTGGAGGCAAGTCGGAGACCGCTAATAATATCTTTCCTTTGACTGGATTTGGGAAGAAGCTGAAGGACATCAAGGTCAAGCCTCAAGTGGGGTGCCAAAGGAAAAAAGCGTTAAGGTGTCTACCGACCTCCCATTGTGGGGTGGGAAGTTGACACGTCATGCTTTCACGATCACCTATGCTTTGTTTGGAAAAGATAATTCCAGGGAGGCTTATGACTTAGAGAACGATATGCTCCCTGACAACTGCGCATAGGTGACCGCCAGAAGCACGGTCTTGAATCATCACATGGGGCGGTCTCTCCAAAAAGCCCTGAAAGAGAACGAACATCTACAAAAATAATTGCATGTAAGTTTAACTTACATGCGATCTTCCTTTTTATCTTTTTTTATATATGACCGTACGACCTAATTATCTCTTCTCTGGAGCGTTGAAAGAAAGAAGCTTATCACCCGGACAACATAGACTTTCAAAATGCCATGATGCAGCATGTGAAAAAGATGTTAGAAATGACGATCATAGAACTTCGTGATCGCGACGGTCTCACTGAAGAATTCAAGGAGGTAACGTTTGCCGACCTATTTTCTGATGCGGCCAGGTTGATAGACAAACAGTCGATCACTGAAAATGAGGTCAAGGCGAAGAAAATGTTGATATTGATGGGTACGCGGATGAAGAGAGTGGGAGCCAATATGTTGGAGGAAATGATCTTAATTTTGTCGCGGCCTCAAGCTTAGGATCAAAAACTCCAGAAAGCTCGGAAGAATCTTCCGTCTCTTCGTCATCCAACGAGAGGTTTCCGAAGGAATCAAAGAATGATTGAAATCTGGTTGATATTGTAATCTTTTTTTTCTTTCAAATTGTGACCACCGACTGTGAGACTGTGCGAGCTATGTAATTGGACAAATGAATACAAATTTTTGTCATACCTTTGCCTATTTTGTGGAATGAATATTTTTCTCATTGTTCTATCGTTGCATCTGTAACACCTCCCCTGTAATGACTATATAATATGGGTGTAACACCTCCCCTGTAATGACTATATAATATGGGTCCGACAGAGACCCCACAACATATAACCGCCACAGTTTCAGTATTAAAAGATGATATAACTACCCAACTCAAAACTCAGATAACACAGCGGAAACAAAAACTAAGAAACACGGAGATTGTCCACAACTACATAGGAGTAAAATCGGCCTTAAGGCCTTACAAAACCAGTGTCTAAGTCATCAAACATTCAACACAATTATGAAATCCCAAAAAGGAGAAAACTAACTTCCCTAAGCTAACTCGACATGTAAGCCGAAAACAACAAAAGACAAGTACAGAAATGCAGGAAAGCAAAGTAAACAATTCAATGGTATGTAATTATGATACCTTGACTCGCCTGCGAGCCCGTATTTTCCGCTTTCATTTTTCTTTTTCTTCGCTATGCCTGGCTCGATCACTCATTGATTACTTCTGCCGATTATTATACTTTTATCGCTCATTGTCGTGACCTGCTCTCGCGTTTTGCTTTATTTCTTTGTCTGGCCCTAGCTCGCGGATGACTGGCGGGAGGGACCTTGGCGAAACGCTAACTCGCTGGGAGCGGATAGGCCCTATGGAGGCGGAAAAATACCGCGTGCATCCGCTATCCCCAGCTATCGCCGCTTCGAATTCTTCCCGCTCTTTTCATTCCTATAAATAGCCTGCCTCTTTACTTTTTAACCAACACATTTACTGTTCTTCCTTCGCGCTTCTCTTCTTCTAAATCTCTCGCAAGCCCTAGCTCGCTCTCACGAATTCTCTGGTTCACAGCCCTTCAACGCTATGGTCGCAGACGTGGAGACAGAGGGGTGAGCCAAGTGTGCTGGAGCCTTTTTCGAGGGCCCCTTCTTCTGTTCCAACCTCACTAAAGAGGAATACTTAGCCACAGTGGACAGGTACCTGCATTCTGGGTTCGTGGCCCGCTGCCCCTCCGATAGAGATACCACAATGATCCCCCCGCCCACGAGCTCGTCATCCCCATTGCTCACTTTGAGAATGGGTTGCGACTCCCGTTATGGCCTGAAGTGCGCCAGGTACACCTTTCTAGCTCGCCTAGCGAAGAATAGTTTTAGTATTTTCTGGCTCGCCTCGCGAGCAGCGTTCTAACCCTTAAGGACTCTTCCAGGTACTCAAGTATTTTGGTGTACTGCTTAGCCAACTAACGCCGAATGCGATCGCCGTCTTGGTCGCGTTCGCCAGCTACTTGCGAGCCAAGAAGATGGAGTTTAGTCTACTCATCTTCCGCAAGGTGTTTTCATTCTGCGCATACAGGGATGGGACGGCTCACTTTGCGAGTCAACATGTCACCCTCTGCGAAACTGTCAATAAGTCCCACTACTGGACTGTTGGAACCTTAGGTTTGATTTGAGTTAGGATCCACCTTTAATGTCTAAGTATATATCATAATTACAACTTAGATTAAAAATCCTATTAAATTAAAAGGCTGAAAAAGAAATATATTAATTGGCAGAAAAGAATAATATATATATAAATAATACACTAAGAAATATATATATATATAATAATAGACTAAATAATATAAGAGAAATTAATATAAGAAAATATAAGTGAAATAAAATATTTCATGTAGTTCGACATTTCGTCGAACGGCGCTCGGCAAACGTCGAACGACGATCGGTGAACATCTGTTTTATAAGCAGCGCTCGACAAATTTACAGCAGGGAAGCTGCGCTCGACGAACGTGGAACAGAGGTCGACGAATGTCGAACGGCGCTCGATGAAATCTAACAGCTTTTCAGAAACAGTATTATTAATATTAAGCATGCAAGTATTAATTAATATAGCCGTTAGCAGAAAACAATAAATGCTATAGTCGTTGCAGCAAGCAAAAGAAGGAAAGAGTATAGCTCAATGATCTGGGAAATGAAAGAGACATTAATTCTTTCCCCTTATGTCGGCAAGAATTCAAATCAGACAGATAACATATATATATATATATATTGCTGTACTGATTTCAGCAGAAGGAGAGCATATACATATCATATTTGCTGTACAGGAAGAAGAAGAAGAAAAGAACAGGAAGAAGAGAAACAGAGGAGCAAAAAGAAGATCAGATCAAATTTATTACTATATCTTCTTTTTGCCTAACTTCTTTCTTGCAGATCATATACAACCTGAGACATCAAACACTATCATTTGCTCAGGGATCCAAAACTGCAAGAAGAAGAACAGAGGATTTGGAATCAAGAGAAGGAGCCTCCATAAGCTGTCATCAAACTACATCAGACAGGGGGAGCTCTCTTCAACATATTCATCAAGAGTCTTCTTAGAAAAAGAAGAACAACATCTGTTTTTGTTTTCTTTTAGTTCTCCCACCTTGCAAAGGGTTAAAACTCCCTTCAAAAGTTTACTCCCGGTGACAGGGCACCTTAGCAAAAACCTGTAGCTTGGTTTATAAGCACCTTATCAAAAGCTTATAGGTGAATTGGGCACCTTATCAAAACTCCCATTGGTGTGCGGACACCTTATCAAAATCACCTTGGTGTGAGGGCACCTAATCAACAACCTACTAGTGGAGTCTTACCAGTGGGTAGAAGAGTAGACGTACCTGACGTACCCAGTTGAGGGGAACTACTATATTTCTCTGTGTCATCTGGATTGCTTCTTGTTTGTTTGTTTTTAATTCCTGTGCTGTGTTTATTTCTATGTACTTCTAGTGTTTGTGTTATTACTCAGCAAACTCATATATATATTTATATATATCATTTATTTTGGAAGTAAAACTTAAACAAGAGTTTTAACACATAAATAAGAACTAAACCTCCACTTTCAATTGGTATCAGAGGAAGTTGATTTTTCTCACAGGCTAACACCTGAAATCACAAAGATCACCTTAGTTCTTATTTTGTTTTGTTTTTATCAATGACACAATCAGATTTTTTATTTTCAGATCCACCTTTATGTAATTTGGATAGATTTACTTTATGGCAAGTTAGAATCAGATTATATATGAATGCTATAGATGAAGAAATTTATAATTCCTTTTTGGCAGGAATTCCATCTTCAATCTCTTCAATAGATGATCAAGAAAAGTTGATCAGTGCTGATGCAAAGGCCATGAAGATATTAACTCAATCAATGTCAAATGACATTTATCAAAGAGTTAATGATTGCACTTCAGCAAAGAGCATCTGGAACTCCCTCTCCAGGATGGTAAATAAATCCATTTCTACTTCTTCCACTAACATCATTTTTGATGCAGAACCATCACTTACTCTAAGTGTAGAAGAAGAAAAAGAAGAACAAAAAGCCACAGCTTTTTGCATGTTGGCAATATATGACTCAGATTACAAATCAGATGCTGAATCTGATAAAGAAAAGGTAAAAGAGGTAACAACATTTTCTAAATTTACCTCTGATTTCACACCTGTTTTGAACTCACCATTTACAGATTTGATAAATTCTGAATCAGAATTAGAAAAAGGAATTATATCAGATTTTGAGTTAATATATACAAATGTGATATATTCTGAAACTGAAATCAGAAAAGAGCTAACAAAAATAATTAATTTAACTCCTTTCAAAATTTATGTAGAACAAACTATCTGTTTAAAAAATAAGATATTTAAAGCTGATAACTCTCAACAAAATTTTAAAGCAAAAGAAATTTCTTATGTTCAGCAAAATAAAAATAAACTTTCAAAGTTATACTTTAATGAGATAAAAAGGCCAAAATATTTATCTATAAGGCAAATTTTAAAACTTTTAATATTTTTATTTAAATTAAATTAAACAATAAGTTTTAATGATTCTGTTGAATTTTTCTATTTTAAAAGCAATATCAGATAACTTCACTATCTTACAGATTTTCTCCAAAATCAGTTTGAGCATTCTACTCAAGTAGCATGGATCAGAAGTGATCAGAGCTCTGAGTGTGAGTCTCTTCTGATTAAGGGGATTCTATAGAAAGAAGCTATCAGATATTGTCTTTCTGATTATAAAAATTCTTAGAATCTGTTAAACAGCTAGTAATTCATTTCATTTAAAAATACTATTTAAATCAAAATTCAGGAAATTAGAAATTGCTTAGTTATAAAAGAAGGAGAAATAATCTCTAACCCTTAAGCAGATCAAGACTTTTTATGTTAAGGAATCCTAAACCAAATAGGGGGAGATTGTTAGAACCTAGTTAATTTGGATTAGGATCCCAACTCAAATAGGGGGAGATTGTTGGAACCTTAGGTATGATTTGAATTAAGATCCACCTTTAATGTCTAAGTATATATCATAATTATAACTTAGATTAAATATCCTATTAAATTATAAGGCTGAAAAAGAAATATATTAATAGGCAGAAAAGAATAATATATATATAAATAATACACTAAGAAATATATATATATATATAATAATAGACTAAATAATATAAGAGAAATTAATATAAGAAAATATAAGTGAAATAAAATATTTCATATAGTTCGACATTTCGTCGAACGGCGCTCGGCAAACGTCGAACGGAGATCGGCGAACATCTCTTTTATAAGCAGCGCTCGACAAATTTACAGCAGGGAAGCTGCGCTCGACGAACGTGGAACAGAGGTCGACGAATGTCGAACGACGCTCGACGAAATCCAACAGCTTTTCAGAAACAGTATTATTAATATTAAGCCTGCAAGTATTAATTAATATAGCCGTTAGCAGAAAGCAATAAATGATATAGCCGTTGC
The DNA here is from genome assembly GCA_033032865.1 of Dactylorhiza incarnata. Classification (NCBI taxonomy): domain Eukaryota; kingdom Viridiplantae; phylum Streptophyta; class Magnoliopsida; order Asparagales; family Orchidaceae; genus Dactylorhiza; species Dactylorhiza incarnata. The sequence continues at coordinate 3,211,565 of JAWHQI010000078.1, forward strand.
AGCAAGCAAAAGAAGGAAAGAGGACAGCTCAAGGATCTGGGAAATGAAAGAGACATTAATTCTTTCCCCTTCTGTCGGCAACAATTCAAATCAGACAAATAACATATATATATATATATATATATTGTTGTACTGATTTCAGCAGAAGGAGAGCATATACATATCATATTTGCTGTACAGGAAGAAGAAGAAGAAAAGAACAGGAAGAAGAGAAACAGAGGATCAAAAAGAATATCAGGTCAAATTTATTACTATATCTTCTTTTTGCCTAACTTCTTTCTTGCAGATCATATACAACCTGAGACATCAAACACTATCATTTGCTCAGGGATCCAAAACTGCAAGAAGAAGAACAGAGGATTTGGAATCAAGAGAAGGAGCCTCCATAAGCTGTCATCAAACTACATCAGACAGGGGGAGCTCTCTTCAACATATTCATCAAGAGTCTTCTTAGAAAAAGAAGAACAACATCTGTTTTTGTTTTCTTTTATTTCTCCCACCTTATAAAGGGTTAAAACTCCCTTCAAAAGTTTACTCCCAGTGACAGGGCACCTTAGCAAAAACCTGCAGCTTGGTTTATAAGCACCTTATCAAAAGCTTATAGGTGAATTGGGCACCTTATCAAAACTCCCATTGGTGTGTGGACACCTTATCAAAATCACCTTGGTGTGAGGGCACCTTATCAACAACCTCCTAGTGGATTCCTACCAGTGGGTAGAAGAGTAGACGTACCCAGTTGAGGGAAACTACTATATTTCTCTGTGTCATCTGGATTGCTTCTTATTTGTTTGTTTTTATTTCATGTGCTGTGTTTATTTCTATGCACTTCTAGTGTTTGTGTTATTACTCAGCAAACTCATATATATTTATATATATCATTTATTTTGGAAGTAAAAGTTCAACAAGAGTTTTAAACAAATAAATATGAACTAACCTCCACTTTCATGGATGCAGAAATACGTCCTGGTGAAGGGTCCCTTCGGAAACATCTCTTACACTCCACTCCAGCGAGATGAGGCCACTTTCCGTCCTCCCGCAACAATAGGGGGCGACGACGCGAAGCTGTACCAATAACTTCATGGGAAGAACTTCGAGGTCGTCTACCTCCGGCAGCAGGTGGACTCGCTGATGCCTGTCCCCCAGGGGGAAGGTCTGACTCACACTCGCAAATTTCCCTACTCTCCCTCCCCTTTTTCGTTAGCTAACGTTCTTAGTAACCTTTGTAGGAGAGCGCGATCTTCCGCTCAACCCCCGCGCATGCGCCTTCTTCCTCCCTCGCCACTGGCCCACTCGCGAGCGTGGCCGCCAAGGCATTTCACGACCTCCCGAGATCTTCGTCAGGAAAGAAGCGTCCTCGTCCTCCAAGCCGGCCCGCCTCACAGGGACAGGCGAAGAAGACCAAGAAGGCCCCCGTTGCTATTAAGGGGAAAACTTTTTTGATCTGTCCGAATCAGAGCCCCCTCTTTCCCCGCCGACGAATCAGGAGCCCGCCTATGAGGGTGGCGAGCCAGAAGAAGCGGTCGACAAGCCTAATCCGATGAGCCACAAAAATTTTGGGCTCGACGCGAAGCTTCCATATGCGGTTGGCGAGTCGTTGCTTGTGTGGGACCCCAAGCAGAATAAGATCGTCTGCTCCTCCCTCCTCCTGTCCTGGGTGGAGAGTGACAAAATTGGAGGCGAAGCGTTCGTCCTTGCCTTTGGGCTCTACGGCCGCGAGGATGCTTCCCTCTTCAGGACCTTCACGCCGAAAGGGCTCGTTTATGAGGCCTTGCGAGCCAAGTTCCGGGCAACGGAGCTTACCCACATGGTGGGCCGCCGGTACTTCACTGCGGACAGGGAAATCAGAGAGCTCAACGTCGAGCTCTGAAAGTCCGCGGATGAGGTCGCGGAGCTTAAGGGAAATGAGGCCTTGTCTGAGGGCCTCCTCGCCAGCCTTCAAGGCGCCTGGTAAGTAATGCTTGTAAATGTATTTTTCTGTCTCGCTTTGCTTTGCCTTTGCTAACTTCCTTTCTGCAGGATGTCGAGTCCGTGAGCAAACTAACCGCTAGGATATCCGACCTGGAGATGGAGAACACTTACCTCAAGGCCCAGGTTCGTGACCTGACCCTGGCGGTGCTCCCCCCACCCCTTCCGCGAGCCGGGGCTCGAGGCCAGTCGTGCGGTGAGAAAGAGGCAGCCCGCAAGAACTCGATAGGGATCGCCGAACTCGTCTTTGACACCTTCAAAGGAGCGGGTCTGATCGTCCCTGATGCAATGGAGTTTACCGCCGAGGACGTCGTCCCTGATCTGTTCGCACCACTCTTTGAGGTGGAAGATCGCGGGAGTGATTAAATAATTATCCGGCGGGCTGCTTTGATGTTTTTATTTTTTGCCAAATGTAAAAACTTTTGTTTTTGACCGACAAGTTCGCCATTAACTGTAAACATCTTTGAGCAATGAAGGAAATATTTTGCCTATCTTTTAAGTGTAACTTCTTTTTTATCTTTTACTCGCGCCCACACATGTTTATGCTCGTGTGATTCCAACGTTCTGTACTTCTGCTTTCCTTGCGCTCGCGTCTTAACGTTTTCATTTCGCACTCGCGTTCGCATCTCCTTGCTTAATAATTCTCCCATATCGGTGTTGTATCTGGGTCATTCTCACGCTTTTCTCTTCCGCGGCGATGATAAGGCTATCTCACTTTAGGACACCATCCTTGCTTAGACTATACCTAGCAAGGAAACGTTGCGAGCGGGGTTAATATAATTTCGCCCCACTCGCTCTCGCTTCTCGTGAGCTTCCCTTGTTGCTCATGGGCTGCCGCCATGACGAGCCCTCCCTGATTTGCTGTTTTTACTCACACCACCAAAATTTACTAGTAAATTTGCGAACTCGGGCCGGGCTTAGCGCGCCTCGCGAACAATAGGCTCAGTCGCTCTGTCGCGGCCTGTTCTCTTACGCGAACGGACTCCTGTTCTCGCCTCGCCTGGGCTTTGAGGTTGTTTGCGAGACAGGTCCCCTACTAGGAGCAACTTACTTCCCAGCCCCTCCCGAGATTATCCTGACCCACCGTTCATAAGAGCTCAGCAGCAGGATCGATCTGGGGCATTCCAGCATCAAAGAACTTGTAAACTTGCCAGCCTCTCCAGAGATCCACCTGACCCACCGTCTATGATAGCCCGGCAGCGGAATCGATCTGGGGCATTCCAGCACCAAAGAACTTGTGAAGTTGCTAGCCTCTCCAAAGATCAACCTGACCCACCATCTATGAGAGCCCGACAACAGAATTGATCTGGGGCATTCCAGCACCAAAGAACTTGTGACCTAGCCAGCCTCTCCAGAGATCAACCTGGCCCACCGTCTGTGAGAGCCCGACAGCGGAATCGATCTGGGGCATTCCAGCACCAAAGGACTTGTAAACTTTCCAGCCTCTCCAGAGATCAACCTGACCCACCGTCTATGAGAGCCCGACAGAGGAATCGATCTGGGGCATTCCAGCACCAAAGAACTTGTGACCTTGCCAGCCTCTCCAGAGATCAACCTGACCCACCGTCTGTGAGAGCCCGGCAGCGGAATCGATTTGGGGCCTTCCAGCACCAAAGAACTTGTGACCTTGCCAGCCTCTCTAGAGATCAACCCGACCCACCGTCTGTGAGAGCCTGGTAACGGAATCGATCTGGGGCATTCCAGCACCAAAGGACTTGTAACCTAGCTAGCCTCTCCAGAGATCAACCTGACCCACCGTCTATGAAAGCCCGGCAACGGAATCGATCTGGGGCATTACAGCATCAAAGAACTTGTGAACTTGCCAGCCTCTCTAGAGATCAACCTGACCCACCGTCTATGAGAGCCCGACAGTGGAATCAATCTGGGGCATTCCAGCAACAAAGAACTTGTGAAGTTGCCAGCCTCTCCAGAGATCAACCTAACCCACCGTCTATGAGAGCCCGGCAGCGGAATCGATCTGGGGCATTCTAGCACCAAAGAACTTGTGACCTTGCCAGCCTCTCTAGAGATCAACCTGACCCACCATCTGTGAGAGCCAAGAAATGAAATCGATATGGGGCATTCCAGCACCAAAGGACTTGTAACCTTGGCAGCCTCTCCAGAGATCAACCTGACCCACCGTCTATGAGAGCCCGGCAGCGGAATCGATCTGGGGCATTCCAGCACCAAACGACTTGTAACCTTGCCAGCCTCTCCAGAGATCAACCTGACCCACTGTCTATGAGAGCCCGGCAGCGGAATCGATCTGGGGCATTCCAACACCAAAGAACTTGTGAACTGTTCAAGAACTACTTCAAAATATATGTATTGAGGAGGAAACATACAAAAGTCAGTTACAAAAAATTGCTAAGGGTAAAATCTCTTCAAATCATCCCCACTCCTGGCTCGGCTGAGAGATACCCATTCCACATCCTGGAGGTGGTAACCCCCTGACTTGAGCACTTCGCTTACAATGTAAGGCCCTTCCCAATTGGGTTCTAACTTACATACATCGGCTCCTCTCCTTGCCGCATCTACCTTCTTCAGGACCAAATCTCCCTTCTCGAATTGCTTTATTCTGATATGTTGATCAAAGTACCGGGCCATCCGCCTCTTGACTTCCTCCTGTCAGATAGTAGCGAGGTCCCGGAGCTCTTCTACCAGGTCCAGGGACAACCTTTGCTCTGCATCATTTTCTATTAGCCATTCTTCATCTCCTTCGCCCGCAGTGATCACCCTAGGGGTTTTGACTTCGAATTCTATCGGTAGGACGGCCTCGGACCCATGAGACAGTTTGAAGGGGGTCTCTCTTGTGGCCGTGTTTGGAGTAGTCCTCAAGTCCCATGCCAATATGCAAAAAGAAAACATTTGACATTTGGAAGCAAAGGGTTAGGCTTTTATGGAGGCCTCAGACCCTATGATGTTTATTACTGGCCAGGAGGGTCCCTTTGTTATCAGAAAGCCCTCTATTATTGATCCTACTTGAAAGGTAGACAAGTCATATACTGAAATGACAAGGGATGAGATTGTATTGACAACAATGGTCAAAAGAGCTCAAAATATTATAGTCAATGCAATTGATGACTCTACCTTCCAAAACTTGGTACACTGTGAGACTGCCAAATACATGTGAGATACACTAATAGTGTACATGGAAGGGACTGAAGAGGTGAGAGATGATAAGAAATCCCTCCTCAATCAGGAATATGAAGCCTTCAGGCAGCAAAGCCTGGAATGCATAACTGATTGCTATGAAAGATTTTTCAGGATAGTAAATGAGTTGAGGACCTATGAAAGTACCTTCACTCATTATAAGCTAAATGACAAATTCCTAAGATCTCTAATTAGAGACTGGGATACCAAGATCTGTGCCATCAGGGAGGTGGCAAATCTAGGAGAGACTCCTCCCCATACTCTATTTGGAAAGCTGCTCTCTTATGAGATGCAACTATCTGCTAGGAAGGAGGAGGACACATCCTTCAGGCCTCATGCAAGGGAGAGGGCTGTGGCCCTAAAGGTTGAGGGCGCCAAGAAGAGCAAGGAAAGGATGCCTACACCTCCAAGGAAGGCTGCTGGATCAGAAAATTTTGAGCCCAGCTCATCTGATAGCGGCTCTTCTGATGAGGAGTTTGCTTCCTTCTCAAGGCAGTTCAAGAAGAAGATGAGAAGGAAGAAGTGGAAGAACAAGTCTTCCTCCTCCTCACATCCCAGGAAGGATCTCAACAGATCAGACAAGCAGCACCCCAAAGGGGACATGTATGACTCTAAACATGTTAAACATGTTTCAAATAATGTACGTGATTTGCTAATGTTGCAGCAAGCCTAGAAATGTCATTGCTGGCTGTCCAGTCAAGTGGAAAGAGAAGGGTGATAAGAAAGCTTATCACCATAAGTGAAGGAAGGGTGAAAAGTCCTTCCTAGCCAAGGACAAGAGCTGGAGTGAATCTGAGTCATCATCCTTAGATTCAGATGAAGAAGAAGAAGCCTATATTAGGTTGTTTGTAGTTGAGGAAGATGAGGACTTTCCTACTGCAAAGATGGGCATCAGGGCCCCTCTATCACATTCAGAGAGTGACATAGAGGAGGATGAAGATGCTAGACAACATCATGGCTTAATGGCCATCACAAATGATGATGAAGATAGTCAGGACATTCCTGACAAGGTACCTACTCTCCCCCCCCCCCCCCACCCTTATGAGTACGAGTCAATGCCAGACTCTACAACATGCTCATCAATTGATGAAAATGATTCAGAAGCTGAAGTGACTGCCAATCAATTGATTGACAAGTATGATGCTTTATTGGATGCTCTGAAAATGAGCAAGAAGCTGGCCAAGGGGAAAGCTCAAGAAATTGCTTCCCTTAAGATGGCTAAGCAAGATTGCACTGAGTCACCTACCCTGGTGGCTCAGATGAGTAGAGAAATAAGCCAACTCAAGGGGATAAGAATTGCCCAATTGAGCACCATTTCCTAAAAGAACAAGGTCATCAAGGACCTTGAGGAGAACCTTCTCAAAGAAAAGAGCCTAGTGGCTCAATTCTCCAAGCCCAAATCAGTGTTTCCAATCAATGACACCTTTTCTTCTCAAACTATTAGGAAAGGACTAGGGTTCAATAAAATGGTAGTGAGTTAAGGGAGTGGAGAAAAGAGCAAGGCTAAGGCTAAGCCTCATACCACATTTCAAAAGGTGTTACTTCCCTCCAACAGGTATGACCATGACAACATGTATGGTCACTGGAAGAATGGGAGTTCCTACAGGAAGGAAAACACTCCTTCCCATAGTAGAAGAAAGGGCATGGGGATGAGTGCTATGAAGGCTCCCCATGAAGAAATTCAAATGGCCCATTCTGGACTATTTGTTTTTGGTACTTCTGCCCCATCATTCAAGAGTAAGGAAGCAAGCTCTTCCAAGTCCATTCCAGCAAAACACCTGGCTGCTGTCAAACCTGTAGACAGGCCTAACAGTTCAGTGTCTGATGCCATCAAATCTTGCCTAGCTTCCAAGCCAAGGCAAGCTGATGTCATTAAGACAATGACTGCTAAGACTAACCACATGTTAACCTTCAGCCAGATCATTGCTAAAAGGAACAAGAATAATGTTGTTGTCTCCCCTCCTGAACACAAGCATATTACTGCTCCTTCCACCTCAAGGAATGTTCAGAAGAGAAGATACAACATTCATGAATGTTGGTGTTGTGGTAAGGTGGGACACTTTGTCATAGATTGTTGGCACAATCCCAATGTGCCAAGTGCAAAGAAGAGCTTTCCTTCAAAGGTTGTAGCATGTCTGAAATCATCCTCTTATGCTAACAGAAGCCTAGGACCCAAAATTAATTGGGCTCCTAAGGGTAAATAAATTCCTTCTTGCAGGTTAGTTCAAGTACCAGCCTAGGGCAAATATGGTACTTGGACAGTGGGTTCTCAAGGCACATGACTGGGACCAAAAGTCTTCCTCAGGAATACAAAGCTGTGAAGAATGGACCTAAGGTCATCTTTGGTTGATCAGAAAAGGCATCACCAGAGGACATGATATGATTTCAAATGGCATAATCTCCATCACAAGGGTAGCTTATGTTGAAGGGTTGCAACACAACCTGGTAAGCATAAGTCAACTATGTGACTTAGGCTATGTCATTGAATTCCACAATGATAAGTGCTTGATCAAGAAGTCACATGACTTAGAGATCATTCTCTCAGGCACTAGGAGTGAGAATGTATATTGCTTAGATTTTATATGCAATTCTTCTTTATCACCCGTGTGTCTTGTGGCTAATGAAAGTGAGTCTCTTTGTGTTCAATGACACAAAAGACTTGTTCACATTAACTACAAGACAATGTATAAACTATTTTCTAAAAACCTAGTTAGAAATAATCCTAATTTGAAATGAGTTAAAAGTGGTCCATGTCATGCATGCCAAATGGGCAAGCAAACGAGGGCCACCTTTAAAAGCATTGGCTCTAAAGTCACTGAAAGATGTCTTTATCTATTGCGCATGGACTTGTTTGATCATTTGCCAATTCAGAGCCTAGGTGGGAAGTTGTATACTTTGGTGATTGTTGATGATCACTCAAAGTATACATGGGCATTCTTCCTTAAGAAGAAATCAGATACTTTAGATGTCTTTATAAACCATGTTAAGGCAATCCATAATGAACTCCAATGTATTGTGGTCAAGACTAGAACTGACCATGGAACAGAATTTCAATCTGGGGCATTGACAAGGTTTTGTCAAGAATTTGGTATCACCCAAGAATTCTCCTCCCCGAGGGCTCCAAAGCAAAATGGTGTGGCTGAGAGGAGGAATATGACCTTGATAGAGTCTGGGAGAACATATCTTAGTGACTCCTCACTCCTAGAATCTGGACTGAGACAGTCAATACTGCATGTTATGTTCTCAATAGAGCATCTATCAATAATGCCATAGGAATAATCCCCTATGGAATTCTGAAAGGCAAGCAACCAACTATTTCATACTTTAGAATCTTTGGTTGCAAATGCTATATTTTAAATAATGGAAAATCTCGATTAACTAAGTTTGCTGATAAATGCAATGTAGGGATTCTTGTTGGATATAACTCACATAACAAGGCCTATAAAGTATTCAACAAGAAAACTCATGTTATAGAAGAGTCGATGCATGTAGTTTTTGATGAGACCATCCTGCTCTATAAGGGCTGGTCCTGCTCTCCTGTTTTGATAGGTAATGAACAACAAATGCAAGAAATGTCTCTCCAAGACATACCTAGCACAAGTAAGGTCAATTCAGAAGTAGCAATCCCTTAAGTTGATGATCAGCATGTAACACCCACCCTGTTACATAGAATATAACAATAGGTACGGCCGGGACCCTGATGCGCAAATCCGCAACACCGCTATAGGCGATAGCAAGACTGCGACACGAAATGGCAGTGTACCGATCGTTCAAGTAATATAAAATGGGCGAATTTCCTCAAGTATCGATCTCGAAGGAACACTGTAAGGTGGAGATTACTTTTAAGGAAGGACTTGAGATCGAAGTCCTTTAAATTAGATGGATTGCGGAAAAGGTGGATTGGTTTATGGAAATCAAAATAAAAGAAACTAAATTAACACTACAATGCAGGCCGCTATGCACTGCTTCATCGGGTGGATGGAAACTATGCAGGCCTAGAGCGCACTGCTTCGCTAGGTGGATGAGCGAGAAGGAAAGCGAATGGAGTGGTTCACACTGGCGGAATTGAGGTTGATTATACGGGCCGTTAACACCGCTTAACTTGGCGGATGGAAGAGTAGGCTCACGTAGTGGAAGAGTAGTCAAGCAGAATGGAAGAGTAGGCACACATAATGGAATGGCGGGTTTGTGGAGTGGAATGGAGTGGGGGCGGAATGAATTTGTTAGAGAAAAAGAGTAATTTCATATAGACATGAAATAAACACTACAAAGCAAAATTTACATGTGCCACATCATCAAATAATGAAGATTACATTCATATACATTATCACAAGTGTATAACCCCGATATTCGCCAGGCCAGGAGGCGTGGTTTAAGAGGGCAACAGGATGAAAGAAGTAATAAGAGAGGGAGGCCTTAGGGCCAAAGACCTCGCAAGAGGGACCTTGGGGAAGTTTCTCTAAGAGGGCTCGCTAAGAGGCGAGCGAGAAGGGTCGGCGGCGAGATCAACGCTCGCAGGCAATTTGAAGAAGTTTCCTGAGTTCGACGAAAGGAGTACTGCATTCGACGAACTCTCCCGAGTTCGTCGAGCCCACCTATGGTCGTCGAGCTCACCCCTGTCCGGCGAAACCATCAGAGGTCGACGGTGTTCTATGCTCATTAAAGTTAAAGGGGCGGTCTCGCAAGAGGAGTAGCGAGATCCAGACCTCGACAGATATCTCTAAAAGACTGGGCTGAGCGAGGGCTGACAAATCAATACCTCGCAGGCCGCTAACAAAAGAGACTTATGTTCAGTAAAGAGATGTCCAGCGAAATGTGTTCGGTGCGCGGCAAAGTGAATGGGAGATCTCGCAGGAAGTCTCGCAAGTTTAGAGCCTCAGCGTCCGACGAGCTAAATTCGGCGTTCGACGAATGTTGAACGGAGCTCAGCATTCGTCAGATGGCGATCGACAAATTACAGCAGGGAAGCAGCGGTCGGCGAACCGCCTGTCTCAGCAATCAGCGAACAATTCAACGTTCTGCATTCGTCGAGCTCATCTCTGATCGACGAAGTGCTCTGCGTTCGACGAAGGGTGTGTTGAACTCGAAGGAGTCAAGAGGCGGTCTCGCAGGAAGGCTCGCGAGACCGGACCTCTGCAGATACCGCCAGAATTGGCCGGCGAGGTCCTCACAGGGTGATCGCCTAGGAGAGGCATCGCGAGCAGGTCTCGCGAGAAGGCCCGCGAGAGCTTCAGCAGTAATGTTCTCGCAGTTCCTTGCCCATAAGTTGACAGGGACAAATTACCCTTTTACCCTTGGTGGTCTGCCTTTAGCCTCTCCAAACAGCGGAGTTTGGCTGTAAGCAGACCCATTTGGTGTGCGGATAGTAAAATCATAAGGCGGGATCCTGCTATTTGCAGGCCAGGTCAGAAAACCTATAAATAAGACCTCAAGGGCACCTTTGGAGAGGACTTTACTTCAGCTTCTCTCTACTCAGGCTTTCTTTGGTTAGCATTTCCAGAGCTCTCCAAGGTGCCCGAGTCTCAGCTTTGGCTTGGGAGGGGAAGCGCTCAACGATCTTCCGGGTTAGTGGAGGGACCTCCTCGCTGTGACTAAGGTCTTAGTAATTTTCCTAGTCTTCAGTCTACCTTATCCGAGGTATCAGTAAGGGCTAGCTGCCCCTCATTTCGGTGAGGGCCCCGAGCTCCACAAGAGGCCGGGAAATCGGTTTCAACATTTTGGTGCGGTGAGCATGGAGCGTGGCTGGTCCAAGAAAGTTCCAAGGAGCAGATATGACAGGAGGCGAGGATCAAGGCGAGGAGTTCAGCGAGTCACCACAGGTGGTGACACCAAGGATGTTCGCGGATTTCAGGAGGGAGGTGCTTGACACTTTCGGACTCACGGTCGCGGCGCTGCGGAGTGAGTTCGCGACCCCAGCACCTCAGGCGATCTTTCCCCCAGCAGCAGTTGGCAAGAACGCCCCGGGGGGGGGGGGGGGGAGAACCGGAAAGGTGTTGGATCTTACGGCGCCCTTAGAGGGGGGGGGGGGGGGGTGAATAAGGGAATAAAATTCTTTCTATAATTTTCAAGATAATTACTAAATTGTTTTATAATGAAGGAGATTGAAATAAACAATTTAGATTTAGAATTGAAAACTTAGAACACAATATAATAGAGATTACGCCAAATGATACAAATCAAGTAAACACAAAAGAGACATGATTATATATATGAAAAAGTGTTTACATAAATTTGATTTCAATATCGCTAGAAATCGGAGGCGTACAAATGTAAATTTCTTTTTGTTTACCAATCCTTCTCCCAAGGATCGGAAGGCTATCACTTGTCTCTCCCTAGACCAAGCCCAATCCTATCCTCTAGATCTTCCCAAGATCTAGACGTAGCACACAAGGCCACGATTTCCCACCAAGCCACGCAAGGACTTGGACACTCCGCACAAGGAAGCGATTTTCCCCTAAGCCACGCAAGGACTTAGACGCTCCGCACAAGGAAGCGATTTTCCCTACCAATACAAAGTAAAATGTATATAAATGAAAATACAAGATAAAATAAGAACTCCCTAGAAATTCAGATCTCTAAAAGGAAGGTTGAAGCCTCGAGATGATCCTTGATGTAGAAGCGCGTCCGATCTCGTCTTCAATTTCAAACCTTCTCAGCATAAATGGGAGTTCATGAGGTTCTGGAGCTCTCTGGATGGAATGCACTCAGGAAGGGACTTAGAATCTTTAGTGGTTGAAATGCACGAACACAAGGTGTCAATTTATAGAAAATCGCTGTCGGAATTCCGACAGTGACTGTCGGAATTTTCCGACAGCGCAAAACTGCCGGTCGTGGTGCTGTCGTGGGCAGTTGTTGTAACCTCCGAGCTGTCGCCTGGGCGACATCGATGTCGGATTTCCGACATCTCAAAACTGCTTTTCGTCGTGCTGCCGTGGGGGAAAGTAGTTGTAACTTCTCTGCAGTCGCCTGGGCGACATTGACTGTCGCCTGGGCGACATTGACTGTTGCTTGGGCGATAGTGACTGTCGCCTGGGCGACATCTCCTCTTCATTTTTGCCATCCGAAACTTCTCTAGACTGTAGATTGAGTCGTTCTCATCTCCGAAATGGGGTGGCACATTCCGTAACTCTTCCTGGATTGAAAGTTATGGTCATTTTAAGATCAGCACACAAAACTCATCCAACCTGAGACTTGTCGTTCTCGGATCATGCCCATGAACGAGGACTTGTCTCCTCATTGAACCTATACAACCTGGCCACTATAAACACACAAAAGACTAGATCAAATACAACACGGTATTTGTTATTCTCAAACCAAGAGATGCGGAAAGCAAGCTCCAACAATCTCCCCCTTTTGATAATAACAAATACCCATATGAGAAATTAGTGAGTTTATAGATAAGTGCGATAAAAGATATGCATGAATAAAAGGTTTACTGTGTGACAGATTTTACTCCCCCTAAATATATATGTCACTAGATTTCTCATTTTATTCTCCCCCTTTTGTTATTACCAAAAGTGGGTTGTCATGATCGAGCAATAGACGCTTTCCATGAAAACTTTTTAATATACTCCCCCTAAATTGTATTCTCCCCCTAAATGTATGCTCCCCCTAAATGTTATAATTAATTGCAATGGTGCATTATTTAATTATTTTCCCCTTAATCTTCTAGATTTCTTGAATTAATCTCCCCCTTTTGGTATTATCAAAAGAAGGTGGGGTGAGGGTAGTAAGGAGGCATTTAAATAACAAAGCATGATCGAGCTTTTAAATATATGAAATGATAAAGAGTTGAAGCATAGTATATAAAAGAGATTTCAAATAAAAAGATAAGAGTTGTAAGCAAGCGGAAGATTATAAGAAACATCCTTTTTGTAAGCATGAAAAGCATAAGTAAAAATATGAGTTTTAGTTCAAAATTGAAAGATGTTTTAACCTTTTTGAAATCTCAAAGTTTTTCATAAAGATACCAAGCATGAAATGAACATATTAAAGAGAGATTATACTACAATGTTACTTAATTTTAAGTTCAAGAGATACCAAAACATTGTAGAGATCATGATAGGTTATCTAGTGCATTTTTATATAAAGAGTAGTATAGATAAAGCATTAGAATCCAATACTTATGAGAAGAAGTGTTATGAAAGATAATGATGTGCACATAAGTGTATTTTGGGCAATGTTAACAATTGATTTAAATCATCAAAATACAAGACATATGTAAAGTAAAGTACACAATAAAACATAAGTAAATTACTTTCACACACTTTTAATGCACATAATTTAAATTTTTTTTAACAAAGTGGTGTAATAACTAAGGTTTGCACAAGCCACTTTACTATTCTTTCCAAGGTGCTCAACCTCACAATGCTTATGAAGACTTATCAGGAGGTTCAAGTAGTGCTTGGTGGAGTTATATTTGTCTACATATATATATATTTTTTGTTCACATTTGTGAGACAACATTCTCCGAATACACTTGTTTTGCAAACCCAATTTTTTTTAACTTTTAACCACTTTTCTAAATTTCATAAGTGCAATTCAAATGTAGTGTAGGTAAAAAACTTATGCAAGTTTTAATTCATTGTACAAATACAATACACAAGCAAGCATTTTAGATTTAGACACACATGTTGATTACCAAAATAAGTGAGTGAAATATATCATTATCAATCATAAAACATTTACTCATACTTAGAGGCGTGCTAAGCTTGGTTCTACACATTTTTCAATACAATTGATGCACTTAAATAGATATATCAAAGCATGATAATCAAAACAATGTTCATAGAAATTTCAAGAAATAAATTTTAACATTGTAAATAATTCTAAATAATAGAATTCATACATGCTTGATATCGACAATAAAGATCATACAGTTTTTTTTAAGTTTAATCATTTTTTTAAATCAAATAAAAACAGAAAATCACAAAAACATATTTTTGTAATTTTTGAATTTTGAATTTTTGTAGTAGATTTTTCATAATAAAAAAAATAAATAACAAAAACATATTTTTGTATATTTTTTTAATTTTGAACTTTTGTAGTTGATTTTTCATAATATGATTAAAAACACAAATAGCAAAAAAAAAATTTGTATTTTTGAATTTTGATCTTTTGTAGTTGATTTTTCATAATATAAATAAAACAAAAATAACAAAAGTCAGAAACACAACAAATAAGTAGAAAATATGAACCAACATATTTTTACGGATTTTCAGAAATTTTAAAAATCAGAAAATTCCAACACCCACGCTAGCGCTGGAAACAGTACTCGGTTTTTTGAGAATTTTAAAAATCTGATTTTTTATTTTGATTAAGTGTCCTTAGAGTAGTTCCATGCTGAAATTTCAGAATTTTCAGAGATGTCTTGATTGCTCAAATTTGCATAAAACTTTAGCTTTTTCAAATACATGTGTTTTACAAAAACATTTAAGCTCAAAAAGATAAATTATGCAAACACATGAGGTCATTTTTATTAAAAAACCCAAAATATGCATGATTTAAGTGATAAGTAAATAAAATGTTCATGCAGTACGTAATATAGGTATGTCCTAAGATTAGAAACTACCCCGACTAAATGTCTACACCCTAGCCCCGTACTAAGTGACGGATGGGCATGAGGAGCTGCACACATGTCGTAGGTTGGGGTGTTAGTCTCATATGCACACACTAGAGAACACTCAACCTAGCACTCTTTCCCCCCAGTGCCTCGCAAGGCCCCACTGGAACCCTCCCCGGTTAAGGACAAGACATGTCTTATAAGTTAGGTCTCTAATGCATACAACCCTACGCCACCGCTATTGTGAGATATGAAGTCATAGGTGAAATAATCTTTTGGAAAACCTATGCTTTTAAATCTAAGGGTTGATACATAAACTATGGGTTTTGTTTAATGTGATGAGTTATATAAAGCCGCATAGTTTATCTACTTTTATAAGACGACGATATGAGATAACTAGCACAATTACTAATATTCAATAAGTGATCAAGCTAGTATGATGAGTTTTGGGTTTAAAGTCATGTCATAAGATTAATATT
The DNA here is from genome assembly GCA_033032865.1 of Dactylorhiza incarnata. Taxonomy (NCBI): domain Eukaryota; kingdom Viridiplantae; phylum Streptophyta; class Magnoliopsida; order Asparagales; family Orchidaceae; genus Dactylorhiza; species Dactylorhiza incarnata. The sequence continues at coordinate 3,226,724 of JAWHQI010000078.1, forward strand.
AATATTGGATGTATTCCAAAATAGAATTTCAAATTATAGATCTAGAATGGAGTGATGATTTAGTTTGATTTATACTTTCATTACAAAGTTGATTCTAGAGTCTACAAATATGAGAGATACATGCAATCACTAGCAAAGCAGATCAATACATCAAATAATGTAAGGAAAACATTATTCATAATTTTTATCATAAGATTCATAATTCCTATTATCGATTTGAGATATGTCTTGATAGAACATGAATTATGATTTATGATTAAAGAGAATTTTTGCATAGAATATATGTTAGATCATCATGATGTGTGTAAATTCTAATTCTTCTAGACTTATGACAATATGAATTGGTGATTTTCGTTTGAATGAGCATGTTTGATTTTTAAGTCTAGAAATTGATGATCATGTAATCATATCAAAGACAAAGATCACATATATAACATTTTGAAATTTATAATAAAATTGCATTGGATAATTAGATTTATTGATCTTTGGTTTTCCATGATGATATATAGTTTCATGATATATATACTAATGATTAATCTATAAACTATGTATTTGTTGGAATTTTGGTATTCAATTATAATTTCAAAATCACATAGTTATCATGAAAGTTGAATAACATTGTAAGTGTTCTACCCAGCATAAATATATAAGCATAGACCAAGAAGCAATGCTAGGATGATGAGTTTGAATGCTATGTTATTACATAGGATTAATGGATATTATGTTGCATGTAATATGAGAAGTTTTCAAATTAATTTTCTTTAGACCTAGAATAAAATGATTAAACTTTTGATTTGATCTTAATGATACAAGATGATTCTAAGGTCTAAGTTACATGCAAACATAGGTGACACACATCACACACATAATATAAAATATGAAACAATTATTCTAAGGATAGCGTGTGATGAAAAAATTCATAAACACAGAAATTTCCAAATCAAGCAAACTAAGATAGCTTTTAAAAACGGAGTTGTAATTGGGAAAGTTGACAGTACCAAGAGAACTCAAATGAACAAGCCTAGATTGCCATTGGATGGAGATTTTTGTGCTCTTTCCAAAAATATATTAAACGCAAAAATCAGGCGAGCGGATCAAACGATATGGATGTTTGAAGTTTTGATCGTAAACTCGCATTTTTGAAAGATTTAAACATGCGTTTAGATGAATTTTTGTTTTCAATTTTTCTAGATAATATTCTTCATTATAAGGGCTATCATATGCAGCAAATAAAATAGAAGATTATCATAACATTGCGCATTTTAATTTTTAGCTTAAGCCCTTTAATAAACCATTTAAATCCATTTTAAAAAAAAATTCATTAGTCTTAAAAAAATTTTCAATATTCAAATGATAATGTTAATTCAAGACATAGATGGATAAAGGATTTAAAAAGGATAAAGAACAATCAAAGATGAGATATTGATCACTTTGAAAAATATATGACTTAATGTTATATGTTAGGCTTAAAATGTAAAAGTCATATTTCATAATATATCTAAGTGACCTTAGCGTGTTGGCTCAACAATAAGAAAAACAAATAAAAGAAAAAGCAATTAAGCATATCATGAAGTAGAGTAATGATATTTCATATTTAATTTATTTCTACTTCATGCAATACGATAATTCTAATGAATAAGAGATTTAGGTATCCAAAGGGGACCAAGTGGGATGGTTCCTTTGGGTACCCAAATACATCGAGTAGGCTTTTGGAGAGAAAGTGATGAATAGGCCTTTACAAGTGGAGTTAGTGTTTCGTTTTTAATTTTGGGCCTCCATTCATACTTTGGTTGTTTTTCTTTTAAATTCATATTATGATTATATGACATCTTTACATGATTATATTTGTTTGAAAAATAATTCATTTGTGATTTATGTTTATTCAAATTATTTTTCAAAATAGATTGATGATGATAATCATAATGAATTTTATTATATGGATTCTTTGAAAGTTTATAAGAGTGATTGTCTTTCTTTAGAAGTGATTGTTGAAAGAGTGGGTTACAATATGTTTTAAAAGATTGATTCTTATTTTGATGATTTTCATTTCCACTCTTTCTTATAGACATACTCTTATAATATGAAGGATTATATTTTATAGTTTGATTTTCATGAAAAGGAGTTTTTAAATTTGAGTCATGATTGAAAATATATTGAGACTTATAATAATGACTCTTAAGAATTTTGTGAGGATCATAATTCTTTTTGAAACTAAACTCCTTTTGATTTAAAGTATGAAAATGATCCTTTTTAGAAATGATTTTGTAAGTTAATTTATCCTTGTTATTCAAAATCTTATGATGAAATTCCTTACATGACATTTGAAATTTTTCAACAAAAGATTTTAATTTTATTAACTTGCAAGATAAAACAACATTTTCAATTATCAATTTTTCATTATGCCTTTTAGAAATTAAGAGCCCTTTTTCAATTTCCTTGAATTTTTCTTTTAATAAATTGCAATTAAGACAAGGAATAGGAATTTTAACTAAAGAGCGCGAAAGAGAATTTAACACATCAATATTTGATTCTACGTTATCGTTTGCTTTTAAAGATTTATTTTCTAAACGTAATTTTGAATTAGCAATTTTTAACTTTAAAATTTTGCGTTTAGCAATTTTAAGCATACGAGATGTAGAAATAGAATTTTTTACAAAAAGAGAAGATTTAAATTTTCTTACCTTGCAATAGTTTCCGTCTTCTCTTTTGCTTGATGTGTTGCCATCAACTGAGTCCAATATTGTGACGTTGTCTTCTTCATCTTCCTCTTCCAAACAAGAGTGTCCATCATCCTTTCCGCTTGATGAGCATTCTATGGATCCATCATTTGTGTATCTTTCTTGAATATTTGCATAGGCTTGCATATTTTCCGGTTCTTGTGAATGTTTCGTACCTGTAGAAGGAGAATCATAAGTTCTTTCAAGAAAACTCCAAATTTCATATGCGGTAGGTAAAGTATAAATAAGTTTGAAAATATTTTGGTCTAACGCACAAAATATACTATTCATAGATTTTGCATTTAAAATAATTTCGTTTCTAGTTAGTACGCTAGATGGCTTTTTAATAGTAATATTCCAAACTTTTTCATCTAAGGCCTTAAGAAAATTTTTCATTAATATTTTCCACCCATTATAATTTTCACCCATAAATAATGGTGGTGATAATACTTTTTCATTTATATTAAAATTTTCCCCACTAGTAGAAGCGAGATCATGATCAAGAGGTGCCATTATTCCTGGTTGTTAAGCCGATTTGGAATAACCTTCCTCTGATACCAATTGTTGGATCTTACGGCGCCCTTAGAGGGGGGGTGAATAAGGGAATAAAATTCTTTCTATAATTTTCAAGATAATTACTAAATTGTTTTATAATGAAGGAGATTGAAATAAACAATTTAGATTTAGAATTGAAAACTTAGAACACAATATAATAGAGATTACGCCAAATGATACAAATCAAGTAAACACAAAAGAGACATGATTATATATATGAAAAAGTGTTTACATAAATTTGATTTCTATATCGCTAGAAATCGGAGGCGTACAAATGTAAATTTCTTTTTGTTTACCAATCCTTCTCCCAAGGATCGGAAGGCTATCACTTGTCTCTCCCTAGACCAAGCCCAAGCCTATCCTCTAGATCTTCCCAAGATCTAGACGTAGCACACAAGGCCACGATTTCCCACCAAGCCACGCAAGGACTTGGACGCTCCGCACAAGGAAGCGATTTTCCCCTAAGCCACGCAAGGACTTAGACGCTCCGCACAAGGAAGCGATTTTCCCTTCCAATACAAAGTAAAATGTATATAAATGAAAATACAAGATAAAATAAGAACTCCCTAGAAATTCAGATCTCTGAAAGGAAGGTTGAAGCCTCGAGATGATCCTTGATGTAGAAGCGCGTCCGATCTCGTCTTCAATTTCAAACCTTCTCAGCATAAATGGGAGTTCATGAGGTTCTGGAGCTCTCTGGATGGAATGCACTCAGGAAGGGACTTAGAATCTTTAGTGGTTGAAATGCACGAACACAAGGTATCAATTTATAGAAAATCGCTGTCGGAATTCCGACAGTGACTGTCGGAATTTTCCGACAGCGCAAAACTGCCGGTTGTGGTGCTGTCGTGGGCAGTTGTTGTAACCTCCGAGCTGTCGCCTGGGCGACATCGATGTCGGATTTCCGACATCTCAAAACTGCTTTTCGTCGTGCTGCCATGGGGGAAAGTAGTTGTAACTTCTCTGCTGTCGCCTGGGCGACATTGACTGTCGCCTGGGCGATATTGACTGTCGCCTGGGCGATAGTGACTGTCGCCTGGGCGACATCTCCTCTTCATTTTTGCTATCCGAAACTTCTCCAGACTGTAGATTGCGTCGTTCTCATCTCCGAAATGGGGTGGAACATTCCGTAACTCTTCCTGGATTAAAAGTTATGGTCATTTTAAGATCAGCACACAAAACTCATCCAACCTGAGACTTGTCGTTGTCGGATCATGCCCATGAACGAGGACTTGTCTCCTCATTGAACCTATACAACCTGGCTACTATAAACACACAAAAGACTAGATCAAATACAACACGGTATTTGTTAGTCTCAAACCAAGAGATGCGGAAAGCAAGCTCCAACAAAAGGAAGTGGCCGGAGGGTTAGTGCAAGACTTGGAGGGGCGAGTGCTGTTCGCCAGCCCGGTGAGCGCTGTATCGGCGGGCTCTATGCCGGCGAGCTCTGTGCCGGCGAACGCTGCGCAGGGGAGCTCGCGCCCGGGGGATGTAGCGACCGTGGGAGTGGTCCAAGCGAACACCGTTCTCGCGAGCGCGGTCCCCGCGAGCCCGAGTATGGCGAGAGAGCTCGGGGGTCGTGTGGAGCGAGAAAGGGTGGCAGAAAGGGGAAGTCCCTTCTGCGAGTTGGTACTCTCTGCACATGTCCCGGCAGGGTTCGGAGAGTAGGACAGGGTATACTACAACGGCAGAGATGACCCTGTCCAACATCTCCAGTCTTTTGAGGACTCGGTCTCCATCAGGCCGATGTCGGATGCTTTCAAGTGTCGGCTCTTCGCCGTCACTCTTAAAGAAAAGGCCAGGGACTGGTTCCATCAACTCCCTACAAGGTCGATCTACGCCTTCGAGGATTTGCGCCGGAGTTTCTTATTGCGATTCTCAACTTCAAAGAAGAGGAAGAAGGACGCTGAGTCCCTCTTCAAATTGAAGCAGGAGCCAAAGGAGTCGTTGGCCCACTATGCAGGTCGTTTCCAGGAAGGAGTGATGCTCACTCAGGAGATGCCTGGGTTTGCACTCCAGCTCGCCTTCACGGTCGGGCTGAGGGAAAGTTTCTTTAAGATGGCTCTAAAGAGGAAGGCCCCCGTCTCCTACGAGGAGCTGATGGAGAGGGTGGCGGAGGAAATCGAGAGTGAGGAGGACAACCCAGAACTCACCAAGAGGCTAGAAAAGCTCAGTGAGCCGGAGGTCAGACAGCAATAGGTGAGGAGAAGGGAAGAGCCCAAGGCCCCGGAGGGGGAGTGGAGGCATCATGGCGGAGGAATGCAAGGCCATGGAAGGGGTTATGCCCCGGGGAGGGGTAACTTCAATGTGGGTCAAGGAATACCCCATCAGTTGGGATGGGGGCAGGGTCCAAGGCCGATGCCTCCTCCACCCCAGCAAGCCATGGCAATAACGCGGGGAAGAGGAGGAAGAGGAAGGAGAGAAGAGGCAAGAGAAGAAGCGGGAGCAGGAAGAAGGAGAAGAAATAGGATGGCGGAAGGCGAGGCGGGAGAGGTGACGCTGCCGTATTGTGACTTCCATGATGAGGAAGGTCACGCGATGGCCACCTGCCAAGAGTTCCTAGAGACAAAAAGGGCCCGAGTTCCCGTGCCACGACAACAGCAACCGGTAAGGATTGAGGAGGTTGGACCTCAAGAGGAGGAGGAAAGGTGTGAGGACCGAGCCGATTTGGGGTCCCGAGGGGGGATCAGAGTGATCCACGGGGGGGGGGGGGGGGGGGGGGGGGGGGGGGGGGGGGGGGGGGGGGGGGTAGGGATTAAGGCAACCCGGAAGGCGAGCCTCCATACTATCTACCATCGTAGCGTGTCTTCGACATCCCTGGCCCCGCCCCCGCCAGAGAAGATTTCCCTCACCCAGAAGGACATGCCAGGTTATGAGGACCCATTCTACGATGCGTTGGTCATTCAGACCGGGATCGAGAACTTCACCGTTTCCAGAATCCTGGTGGGTAACGGGAGTTCGGTCAATGTCATTTTCAAAAAGGCGTTTGATGGGATGGAGGTGGAGCCGCGAAGGGTGTTGGCCTCGTATGGTCCGTTGTTCGGATTCTCTGGGGAGAGAAAGAAGTAGAAGGGGGAGTAGTACTCCACGTGGTCTTGGGGGGCAGTCCAGGAACTGCCACTTTGTCATAGTGGATGTTCCCAGGAGCTATAGCGCCATCTTCGGAAGGCCGCTCATCAGCGCGTTCCGCTGTGTCCCCTCCACATTCCACTAGTGCCTTAAGTTCAATGACAGAGGAGTCCAAGTCCGAATCAGAGGAGACCCGAAGGTAGCGAGGCAATGCTACGTGACGACGGTCAACACCATCTCTTGGATGGGAGAGGCCGAGAGATGGGACCAGGAGGTGGGTGAGCCGGCAGGGCTTGAAGGAGAAGGTCGGAAGGAGAAGATGGAGCAGAAGTCAGAGGAGCCGATGGAAGAGAAAGGGGCGGCATAAGACTTGATGGTGGTCGGAGAAGAAGGAAAGGATAGAGAGGTCGAAGCACTCGCTAGTGGCGAAGAGAAGGAAGGAGATTGGGGATAACAGTCCCGATTGGAGGCCGTGGAGGAGGTCGTGGAGCTCAAAGTCACCACCCGATCCGGGGTGGTGGAGAAAGTCAGGATCAGCGGGGAGCTCGGCCTGGAGGAGCAAAAGCAGATCCTAGCATGCGTTCAGGAGAACGTGGATGTCTTCGCTTGGAGTGCCGCAGAGATGCCCGAGATCGATGCGGATGTGGCTTGCCACCGCCTCAATCTCGTCCCCGGCACTCGTCCCATCCGTCAGAAGAGGAGGGCCATAGCAGACAAGCTGGAAGGACCCATCCGAGAGGAGGTGGGTAAGCTCATTCAGGCAGGGTTTGTATCAGAGATCCAGTATCCAGGTTGGGTCTCTAACGTGTTCATGGTGAAGAAGGGGGGAGGTAAGTGGAGAATGTGTATCGACTTTTCCTTGCTTAATAAATCATGCCCCAAGGATTGCTACCCCCTGCCTAGAATTGACGCGCTGGTTGACTCAGCCGTCGGTTTCCCTATAATGTCTTTTCTCGATGCTTTTTCAGGTTATCATCAGATTCACATGCATCCCCCAGGCATCAAGGATGTCTCCTTCATCATGGGGGATGGGTGTTATTGTTATAAGATGATGCCCTTCGGGCTCAAGAATGCAGGTGCCACATACCAGAGAATGATGGACAGGGTCTTCCGAGAACAAAATGGGAGAAACTTGGAGGTCTACATCGATGACCTCATGGTAAAGAGTCGGGATCTTGGATCCCACCTCCGAGACCTTGAAGAGACCTTTAAGAATTTGCGGAAGTATAAGATGAAACTCAACCCCTCGAAGTGTGTCTTCGGGGCTAGCCGAGGGAAATTCCTAGGTCACCTGCTCACCCCGGCGGGGGTGGAGCCAAACCCGGACAAAGTCAAAGCGATAATGGAGTTGGGATCACCCAGGAACTCGAAGGAGGTTCAGAGCCTTACTGGAAAGCTGGCCGGACTCAGTAGGTTCCTCTCTAAGGCGGGAGACAAATGTGCCCCCTTTTTCAAGGTGTTGAGGGGAAACAAAAAATTCGAATGGACCTCGGAGTGTGAGGAGGCTTTCCAGGCCTTGAAAGAACAACTCACTCAAACTCCTCTACTCCAAGGGTCGAGACCGGGAGAGGACCTATCCCTATACCTGGGGGTAGGGTCCGAGGTAGTAAGCTCAGTTCTGATCCGGGAAGAAGGGAGAAAACAGTTCCCCATCTACTACGTCAGCCGAGTGCTGAAGAAGGCAGAGCTCCGGTACCTGATTCTGGAAAAGTTGGCCTTCGCATTGGTGGTGGCGGCCCGGAGACTCCGACCTTACTTTCAGGCACATTCGATAAAGGTGGTAACTGATCACCCACTCCACAAAGTCATGGAGGGGGTAGAACATTCGGGAAGATTAGTGAAGTGGTCCGTGGAGCTGAGTGAGTTCAATGTCACGTTCGTTCCTAGAGCGTCGATCAAGGCCCAAGTGGTGGCAGACTTCATGGCTGACTACACGACCGAAGTGGGGGAGCATGAGTCTCCCCCCTCAGTGGCATGGAAGATGTTATTGGATGGTGCGTCAGGAAAGCGCTCCTATGGAGGGGGAATCATCCTAGTAAGCCCCCAAGGGACCAAGATCGAGCAAGCTTTAAACATCCACTTCCCGATTACCAAAAACCAAGCAGAGTACGAGGCGGTGATAGCGGGCCTGCGGCTAGCTCGGGAAATGGGAGTGCAAGATGTGGAGGTCTCGACGGACTCCATGGTGGTCGCATGCCAAGTCAGGGGAGAGTTTGAGGCAAAGGACCCGACCCTCCTGCGGTACTTGGAGAAGGTCAAGGGGATCATCGGGCATTTCCACACTTTCTCCGTCAAGCACGTGCCAAGAGAAGAGAGCACTCCCGGATACCTCTTGGCCAAGTTCGGTCCCCGAGCAGGGGGAACAGTTTCGGAACTCTTCCGACCCACCATCGAGGAAGGGGAGTTGATGGAGGTGTATCAGCGGGTCTCGTGGATGGATCCCTTCATCACTTTCCTATCATCAGGAAAGCTCCCTGAAGGAGACATAGACAGACGACGCTTCAGGTATATGTCAGCTTATTATTCCTTGCATGTAGGAGGGCTATATAGGAAGACTCTCTCGGGACTCCTGGCCTGTTGTGTTTCTGAGGAGGAGGTCCCGAAAGTCCTGGAAGAAATTCACTCCGGGGAGTGTGGCAGTCATTCCGGGAGCCGAACCCTGGAGGGGAGGGTGTTGAGACAAGGCTACTTCTAGCCCACCCTCAGCAAAGATGCGGTGGAGTTTCCAAGAAGATGTTCAAAGTGCCAGCTCTATGCTCCACTCCAACTCCTCCCAGCCCAAAGGCTCCGGACCATCACGGCTCCCTGACCCTTTGCCATATGGGGGTTGGACCTAGTTGGCCCTTTCCCTCAAGCTAGTGGCCAAAGAAGATTCTTACTGTTCATGATCGACTACTTCTCCAAATGGGTAGAAGTGAAGGCGCTCGCCAAGGTAACATCTCAGGTTGTGAGAAATTTTGTGTGGGGTGAAATAATTTGCCGGCACGTCCTCCCCCTAGCTATAGTGACGGACAATGGGCCACAATTTGCTAGCAAAGAATTTGTTAGCTTCTGCACCCAGCTTGGCATCGACCTCAGGTTTGCATCAGTTCACCACCCAAGAAGCAACGACCAGGTGGAGGCGGCAAACAAAGTAATCATCAACCTACTAAAGAAGAACGTGGAGAACCTCCGGGGGAACTGGTTAGAGCAGCTACCAGTCATTCTCTGGGCCCTGAGAACTACCCCTAACACCGCCACCGGAGAGACCCCGTTCTAACTTTCTCATGGGCCCGAAGCAGTCCTTCCCATAGAGTTTGAAGTAAAGACCCCCAGGGTGATCGCCGCAGGTGAAGGGGATGAAGAGTGGCTGGTGGCCAATGATGAGGAACAATGGCTATCCTTAGACCTGGTGGAGGAACTCCGGGACCAGGCCACCATTAGGCAGGAGGAAATCAAGCGGCGAATGGCCGGATATTTTGACAAGCACATCCGAGTAAAGCACTTTCAGAAAGGAGATCTGGTCCCGAAGAAGGTCGACGCGGCCGGAAGAGGGGCCGCGGTAGGTAAGCTCAACCCCAATTGGGAGGGTCCGTACATTGTAAGCGAAGTGCTCAAGTCAGGGGGGTATCACCTCCAAGATGTGGAAGGGGTACCTCTCGGCCGAGCCCGAAGTGGAGACGATTTGAAGCGATTTTACCCTTGAAAGTTTTATTGCAATATTAGTTGAATATTTTACTTCTTCACTTGATAGTTATAACTGTTATGCGAGGATAAGCAAGGTGACAAGTATTGGCGCTGGAATGCCCCAGATCGATTCCGCTCCCAGGCTCTCACTAGACGGGGGGTTTCAGGTTGATCTCAGGAGAGGCTGGCAAGGTGATAAGTATTGATGCTAGAATGCCCCAGATCGATTCTGCTCCAGGGCTCTCACTAGATGGGGGGTTTCAGGTTGATCTCTGGAGAGGCTGGCAAGGTTACAAGTATTGGTGCTGGAATGCCCCAGATCAATTCCGCTCCCGGGCTCTCACTAGACGGGGGGTTTCAGGTTGATCTCTGGAGAGGCTGGCAAGGTGACAAGTATTGGTGCTGGAATGCCCTAGATCGATCCCACTCCTGGGCTCTCACTAGACGAGGGGTTTCAGGTTGATCTCTGGAGAGGCTGGCAAGGTGATAAGTATTGGTGCTGGAATGCCCCTGATCGATTCCGCTCCCGGGCTCTCACTAGACGGGGGGTTTCAGGTTGATCTCTAGAGAGGCTGGCAGGGTGACAAGTATTGGTGCTGGAATGCCCCAGATCGATTCCGCTCCCGGGCTCTCACTAGATGGGGGGTTTCAGGTTTATCTCTGGAGAGGCTGGCAAGGTAACAAATATCAATGCTAGAGTGCATCAGGTCCATTCCGCTCTCGGGCTCTCACTAGACGGGAGATGCAAGTTGATCACTGGGGAAGTTGGCAAGGAGATGAGTTCTTCATAAGGTCAGGATGATATGCCTCAGGTTGGCAAGCCTTCGGCGCTTACCCGGTCCTTCTCGCTCGACGAGCCTGCTCGCTCGGCGAGAAGAAAGATTTCGCACGATAGTATGCGAGTGAGGAGAATATCAACACACGAAAATAACAAAACAGAAAAGGCAAGCATAATGAACAAAGCTAAATCTGCACTTACATTCCATTGTTCGGTTACAATTCGCGGCGATCTCTCCGATCAAAAGTTACAAAAGCGGGAATGGCGGCAAGCTTCAGGAATCACTCGTGAACCCTTCCTCGTCATCGCTGCTCTTGACTGGCGGAAGCGGGATAAAGAGCTCCGGGACGATGTCTTCCAGAGTCATGTCGGCCGCGTCGTTGTCTAGGAGGCCAGCCGCCTTCATCGTCTGGAAGATGTAGCGAGCTGACTCGGTGGACTCCAAGCGGATGTCCTCGTCTCACACTCGCCGCTCTTCCTTTAGACGGCGGGGGGAAGGGGGAACGACGGCACGGGCGAGCTCACAGTTTCGAGCTTTTAGCCCGGCCACCTCGCCCTCCAGGTCCTGGATGCGAGCGTCGGCTCTTCTGGCGGCCTTGACATCCTGCAAGTAAGATAAATTTTGGGAACAAAATGGCTGAAAGAAAGGACGGTGACGAGGTCTAGGTAACTCACCACACTGCCCTCCACGGCAAGCAGCTTTTCCTTCAGCTGTGTGTTCTCGGCAAGAAGCCCCTGATAGGCCCTCGCGAGCTCCACGTTCTGAAACTCCAGTTGCAAGCAGCGCCTCCCCGTTATGTGGGCGAGCTCGGCAGAGCGCAACTGGGACCTCGCGCTTTCAAAAGCGAGAGTCCCCGCCGTCTCATCCGTATAAGCCCCCGCGTCCTCGCGTCCATAGAGGACGAACAAGAAATCAAAGGCGTGGCCGCTAACGGTCTCCTTCTCCACCCAGGTAGGGAGGATAGTGGAGATGTCCACCCGGATTGTCTCCGGCTTCCAGTCACCAAGAGCTCGCCGGTCTCATCTCGCCTCCTCTGGCCAAGACCAAAGTTGTAATGGTTGACGGGGATGGGCGGATCGGAGGTTCTGGCAGCCTCCTGGATGGGCTCATCGTCCTCACCTCCCAAGAAGAGGCCGGTGAGGTCGAACTCATCGAAAGCGGCCTCGCGAGGCTCCTTCCCCTTCGAGGAGGCGAGCGAGACTCTGCTCTTCTTACTCTTTTTCTTCGGCGGGGATTTTGGGGGAAGGGCATGGCTACTAGAAGCCCCCGGTCTCTTGCGAGAGGAGGGCTCACCTGATCTGACGGCGCCTCGGCAGGCCTCCGCCCCCATGGTCGCGAGAGCAAGGGTGGCATCGGTCTTCCGATTGCTCGCGTAGGGGGGATGGATGGGGAGATCCCGCTCGCCTGAAAAATGTTGGAGTTATAATAAATACGGAGTTACCGGGAATAAAGTTGTAGTTGTTAAGCGAGATCTTTACCTTCTCCAGCGAGCACTGGAGGCAGCGAGTCGAGGTTGCGGCGGAGATGAACAACCTCAAAGTTCTTCTTACAGAAGAACTGATAAAGGAGGGCGTCATGTCCTCCGAGGGCAGTGGGCCGGTATGTGGTCTCGCCGTGCTGGACTGGCGAGATCGGGATATTGCCGAAGTTCCCCTTGATGAAGAGGAACTTATGGGCCCAGAAGTGGGCCTTGTTGACGGTCTCGTCGACCTTAGGACCCGAGCCCACGAAGTATGCGTTCCCGTCCTTGTAGGCGCAGAAGGAGAACAGCTTCCGAAAGGCCGGATGGCTGAACTCGATACGCTCCTCGCGTAGGTGGCAGGCAAAAGTGGTGACCACCGCCATTGCGTTAGGGGTAAGCTGACCCGGAACAACACCGTAATGCTTGAGCACCTAGCGAGCGACGAGGAAACTAGGATTTATTTTATACAATGAGCGAGGCTCTACCTGCAGAGAATAAGAAATGAGCGAGAGCGATTATTACCTGGCAAACTTCCGGCCACAAGGGGAGACGCAAGCCAACCGCAAAATGATCAGTGGGGATGGCCAGCTCGTCGACAAGTGGCGCGTTGATCACGTCGTTCTCGCTAGGACAATGCGCCGCGAATGGAGCGGTGACGTAGTCGGCGACCGCGCTGAAGTATTCCTCGTCTGTCAGGTTGCAATGGAAGAAGCTATGCTCAGCGAAAGCCTTAGCAATCTTTCACCGACCCTCCGACTCGTTAGCATCGCTTCCCATTTCGAAAAACCTGCGAGAAAGGAAGTAGAGCGAGAACGGGAAGGAGCGAGAGATCTGAAGCAGAGGAGGAAGAAGGGTGACAGTAAATGCGGTGGTTGACTCAGCTAGGACAACCTATTTATAGCAAAAGTAAAAGGGCGGGAAGAATTCCAAGCGCCGGCGAGCGCGGTTAGCCAAAAACATCACATCACGACCGCGGGCGAGAAAGGCCTGCGAGGTTAGTACAAGCAATATCTTTGCTAGAACAGCGCAAGAAAACATAATAGCGTAAGAAGGGGGGGGGGAGCCGCCACGAGATACATTCAGTGAGAACGGAGACCCCCGCGAACACAACATAGCATGAAAATGAAACGGACATATTAGCAGCGAGCGAGAACTAATAAAAAGCTAGTAATTATTATCAGACGAGATAAAACTAGTATATAAGTTGCAAACCATTGCGAGATTGTCCAGAATAGCGACACTCAATAACTAGTAATAAGAGTTAGCGGCAACATAAAAGTTAGCGAGAGTCATGGGTCAACCATTTCCACCTGCCCCCACCTCGCGACCCGAACTGCGGTGGTGCCCTAGAATTATAATAATCCTCGGCCGCGTGGCCCTCCCGGTCCATAAGGAAAGCGTAATCCCTCATCCTCGCTATATGCACCTCCGACGTCATAACGTTCTCATCATGATCGCGTTGTCTCGCAGCCCGGAGCCTCGCACACTCTTCCATCAAGACAACATGCCTATCCTCAGCGGCTTCTCTGTCCCGCCTCGCCTGCATGTTGAGGTCCATCAGCATCCGACCGTGTTTTTTCAGCAACTCTGTGGCTCGTTGTTTCATCATCTCAGGATCTCGCGGATCCCCTAAGAAGTCTTCCACCTGGTCAGGAAGGGGGGACATCTCGTCGTCGCCCAACTCAGAATCGGTAGGCGGATTTTCAGGATTATCTGCAAAATATTACGAGAAGGTTAGATAGCGCGCTTGAGTTCGCGCAGGGCAGGGGGGTCGTCGGAATGCTTACCCAGAGGGGGGCGAGAGGTCTCAGGGCGGCCCTGGAAGACGTTTCCATAGTGGGGATAGAGAGATTTGCCCAGACCAGGAGGGTAGGCAGCACTGTTGATCGGAGGGATCTTTGGCGGCACAGAGGCGCCAGTCTCCTCGCTCGTCAGAAGTTGGAACCCTGGCCTATCCACAGTTTTATCGGGAGGAGGCGGAGACGGAGGCCGCAATGCCGGGCGAGCCAGGGACTTCAGGGGCGAGACTGTAAGAAGCAGGGAATGAAGCTCAGTTGACAAAAGGAGGACTGGCATGCGAGCTTAAGGGCATACCCGCGACATTTTTCCCAGCAAGATTCGTATCCGCCGGCGGACTTCTGCGAGACCCACCAGCAGGTTCGCCAGCATCCTCGTTCGGCAAGGCATCCTGCAAGTAGGCATGAAACACGGGCAAACTTATTGACTAAAGCTAGAGGGGTAGCTCATACCTTCTCGTGGAGACGGCTATCCGGGGAGGAATCCAGCAGCACGGAGCCATCCCCGGTTCGGCAAGCCGCCTTCGCCTTCTTAGTCTTCGGCGATGGAGCGGGAGGCAACCGATTCATCCAGGAGGGGACCCTGGTCGTGGAGGGTAGCCCGCCAGCTTTCACAGCCCTCAGGCGAGCCTCAGCTTCTTCGGAAATCGGCATCTCCTGGCAGCTACAGTACGAGGCAAGAAGAGAGAAAAGGAAGCGTCGGCGCACGCCACTGAGGACTTGGGATGATATTTATAGCCCTCAGGGTGGGCCCTACCAAAGATTCCCGACAGATCATCAAGGGGCTGGCGAATACCAGGGGTTGGATGTTTCTTCACGAGCCTAAATAGCCTCGCGAAGAGCGGGGATTGTGTACAACCCCGATATTCGCCAGGCCAGGAGGCGTGGTTTAAGAGGGCAACAGGATGAAAGAAGTAATAAGAGAGGGAGGCCTTAGGGCCAAAGACCTCGAAAGAGGGACCTTGAGGAAGTCTCTCTAGGAGGGCTCGCTAAGAGGCGAGCGAGAAGGGTCGGCGGCGAGATCAACGCTCGCAGGCAATTTGAAGAAGTTTCCTGAGTTCGACGAAAGGAGTACTGCGTTCGACGAACTCTCCCGAGTTCGTTGAGCCCGCTTATGGTCGTCGAGCTCACCCCTGTTCGGCAAAACCATCAGAGGTCGACAGTGTTCTATGCTTATTAAAGCCAAAGGGGCGGTATCGCAAGAGGAGTTGCGAGATCCAGACCTCGACAGATATCTCCAAAAGACTGGGTCGAGCGAGGGCTGGCAAATTAATACCTCGCAGGCCGCTAGCAAAAGAGACCTATGTTCAGTAAAGAGATGTCCAGCGAAATGTGTTCGGTGCGCGGCAAAGTGAATGGGCTATCTCGCAGGAAGGCTCGCAAGTTTAGAGCCTCAGCGTCCGGTGAGCTCAATTTGGCGTTCGACGAATGTCGAACGGAGCTCAGCATTCGTCAGACGGTGCTCGACAAATTACAGCAGGGAAGCAACAGTCGGTGAATCGCCCGTCTCAGCAGTCAGTGAACAATTCAACGTTCTGCATTCGTCGAGCTCATCTGTGATCGACCAAGTGCTCTGCGTTCGACGAAGGGTGTGTTGAACTCGAAGGAGTCAAGAGGCAGTCTCGCAGGAAGGCTCGCGAGACCAGACCTCGGCAGATACTGCCAGAATTGACTGGCGAGGTCCTCGCAGGGTGATCGCCTAGGAGAGGCATCGCGAGAAGGACTCGCGAGAAGGCCCGCGAGAGCTTCAGCAGTAATGTTCTCGCAGTTCCTTGCCTATAAGTTGATAGGGCCAAATTACCCTTTTACCCTTGGTGGTCTGCCTTTAGCCTCTCCAAACAACGGAGTTTGGCTGTTAGCAGACCCATTTGGGCTGCGGATAATAAAATCAGAAGGCGGGATTTTCCTATTTGCAGGCCAGATCAGAAAACCTATAAATAAGACCTCAAGGGCACCTTTGGAGAGGACTTCACTTCAGCTTCTCTCTCCTCAGGCTTTCTTTGGTTAGCATTTCCAGAGCTCTCAAAGGTGCCCGAGTCTCAGCTTTGGCTTGGGAGGGGAAGCGCTCAACGATCATCCGGGTTAGTGGAGGGACCTCCTCGCTGCGACTAAGGTCTTAGTCATTTTCCTAGTCTTCAGTCTACCTTCTCCGAGGGATCAGTAAGGGCTAGCTGCCCCTCATTTCGGTGAGGGCCCCGAGCTCCACAAGAGGCCGAGAAATCGGTTTCAACAACAAGTTAGAGAAAAAGGCAAGAGATACGACTGAATTCGGAGGCTTGTTGTAGATTCACGGTAGGAATCGTTGGGTTGTCAATCCGTTTCCTAGCTCGGTCCCAACTATCGTCCGGGGTAGAGGAGGGCTGTCACTTCCTCCCAATGGACCTATCTTCTCCGGTAAACTACAATCCAGCCACGTCCGATGTGAAGAACTCCTAGCTTGGCGATGAAGATGAATGTAGAATCCCCTCCTTGAAGTACTTGGATGATGGAGGCGGTCGAGAGGATGCTCCGGCTTTAGATTTGCAAGGAAATGGTGGTCGGAGCTCCTCCTTAAGGTGGGCGGTGATGGAGCAGCGAAAATGGCAGAACTGGAATCCTTCGGGTGCGGGAAAGATGATCGATCCGATCTAGGGCGGATTCTACAGCTTTTATAGAAACAGTCAGAAATTTGGTCACGCACGATCGAACGCACGACCATGCGTGGACCGTGCGATATTAAGTGTTCAGCAGCCCAGGAAGATGAAGCAGATCGCCTGTGCAATTTTACTCACGCACGGTCAAAACCAACCGTGCGTAAAAATGCACGGGCAAATCCAGATGGCTCGAAAACAGGCTAATAGGGGGAGATCGTGCGTTTCCTTTGCGCACGGGTGAACTGCCAGTGGGTGAACAAAATGCACGAGCCAGGGAAGATCACCATTATTAGGCGCAGGAGGAATCACACGATCGTAGGGATCGTGCGTCAAGGAAACGCACGACCATGCGATTTCTCTAGTTTGCAATTCCAAAAGAATGAAGATCTGCCCACCTGCAATATAAACGAACAAGCTGGGGCACATATCACCAGCACACCGAAATATATATAATAACAACAAAATAAAGACATGGGGAGAACCATGTGCTTACCCCCAGCAGAATAGTGCACAATTGCATACCATAATGGGCCAAAATGTGCACTTCATGTAAGAAGAGTGAACCGGTGAAATATAAACAATAATGAGCAAAAAGTGAAGTGCATGTGAGTGAAAACTAGCCATGATGAGTCCATAAAAGGGTATATAACTGGGACTCATCACCCCCCGGACTTACCTATTTGTGTTGGATCTTATGGCGCCCATAGAGGGGGGGGGGGTGAATAAGGGTTTTATGGAATTTAAATCTTATTTAAGTTTATCATAGTCTGGGACTGAAGTTTCAGAATATTATATAGTAAAATATATTTAAATATTCCAGATAGGATTGTAATGAAGATTCCTTTTTAAATAATTGAAACAAAACTTTTTGTTGACTATTGCTAACTCCTGGCGTTAAGTCTTAACGCTGGGCGTTAACTCTCCAGAGAATATTCCTCGGAACAAAAAAATTGCCACAGTGATTTTACTTAGAAATCTTAAATGAAATACAATTCGAGAAAATCAGAGATAATGAAAATAATTATTGTATTTCAAAGATAATTATACAAATGTTAATTTTAATACTTTGATGAAAATAGAAATTAAAACATTCTTGAAGAGGAAATAAAATCAATTGAATAGAACATTAAAAGACATGATTTTATTTCATAATAAATTGAATACACAAATGTTTAATTTCTATAACGCTAGAAATCAAGGCGAAAATATGTAAAAACACTTTTTGTTGTTTCACCGGTCCTTCTCCCAAGGACCGGTTGGCTATAGCCTATCTATCCCCAGATAAGACCTCTAGCCACCCCCTAGATCTACCCTCGACCTAGTCGCCACGCACAAGGAGGCGAATTACCCCCTAAGCCGCACAAGGACCTAGTCGCCAACACAAGGCAAATTTACCCACGAAATCCTTCCCGGAATCTAACGTTCTCCCCGAACGATTTCTCCACACAAATTACAAAAGGAAAAGTAAAAGATTACAAGATAAGTAAAGAGAAACTCCCCAAGAAATTCTGAAGGTGAAGACGAAGTCGATGTGGATGTTGGCGTTCTTGAAACGATCGTCCTTCGTATGGGATATGCGTTGTAGACCTTCTTCAAAATCTTCTTTAGATCTTCATGTTAGACCAAGGGAGATCTCTTAATTACTGTACACGAACCTCTCTCTCTAAAGTATCAGAATTCTGGAATCATCTCTCTTGAGAATGGAAGCAGCTCGACGGCTTTGTTCTCGACGACATTCCTTCTCAGCGGTTTTCTTCTCAACGGAAGTTAACGGGGGGCGTTAACAATTAACGCGGGGCGTTAGCTATCTTTCCAGAGAGTCATTTCCAATCAGTAAACTATTCATAGGGATGTGTAGCTATAGTTCTTGTACAACCTGCATACTATAAATACAAAAAATACAAGATCAAATACAACACGGTATTTGTTATTCTCAAACCAAGAGATGCGGAACATAGGCTCCAACAATCTCCCCCTTTTTATAATAACAAATACATGTATGAGAAATTAGTGAGATTAAGACCATTTGTGTTTATAGATAAGTGAGGTAATAATATATGCATGAATAACATGTTAAAAGCAAGATAGATTTGATAGCGATAATGCATACTCTTTCTATATGAAGTCCTCCCCGTACATAAGTGTTCACTTAAAATTTACTCCCCTTAAATATCTATTTTACTAGATTTCTCAATTTCTTCTCCCCCTTTGTTATTAACAAAAGTGGGTAGGGATGAGTGTATATCTTTTAAGATATATAAGGAACCACTTATTGAAGGATTTTCATGATCGAGCATATGATAGTGTATGCACCTCCTATATGATTACTCCCCCTACAAATATACCTATTTTTTGTTTAATATTATTATAAAGCACTCCCCCTAAAAATTAGATTTATGCAATTTAATCTCCCCTTTTGGTAGTATCAAAGAGGGTTTTAGGAGTGAGTATGTAATAAGGAGTAATATGTTCTATGTCGAGAAGAAAAATAGGATGCAATCAAAAGCTTGTTAAATACTACTTGTTGAGAAAAATATAAGCATGATGTAACATATAGTAGTAAGCAACATAGCTAACATGATAAAGTAAGCATTATATTTTAAGATACCACATGTTGAAAAGATAACCACGGTGTTAAAAATAATAGACATGAATGAGCATAAGTGGTAAACTTAGCAAAAGAATATAATAAGCACTCTTAAACATAAACATCATTTTTAGAAGATAAAATCATATAAAGGATAATGAGTTTTAAATTTGAAAAGTTGATGTTTGAGTTAAAGATTGAAGAGATGCTATTCCATTAAGATAATATTGCAAGCATGATTTCATAATATCAAGAAAAGATACACAAACTACAATGTAATAAAATTTGCATTTCAAGTAAACATAAACATTGTAGCGGTCATGCTTTGTTATCCAATGCATTTACTTAAGTTTGTAGAGAATTGAGTTGATGAGCATTAGGATCCAATTCTCATGAGTAGAAGTTTTATGAAAGATAATAATGTGTACAAAATAGTGTTTTGATAAAGTATACAAGTAAATCAATCAAAAACACATGACATATATAATGAAATAACACAACATTAAACTACACAAATACTATTACTTCCACAATATTTCAATGCACATGAATAAAGAGTACAACTACCAAGGTGCTCTGCACACACAATGCTTATTAAGACTTATTAGGGTGCAAAGCAGTGCTTGGGGAGAACATTTATACTTTTTTAGCTTTATTTTCATTTTTATTGTGATCCGGTGTACTAAAGAGAAGTCGTGTATAAATTGTTTGCTACAAGACTCTTTATAATTCTTTAGCCAAGGTGCTCAACCTCACAATGCTCATTAAGATTTATCAGGAGGGTGAGTAGTGCTTGGTGGAGTTTTCCTTGTCATTCATTATTTGTTTTTTAGTTTAGTGACTAAGGACTCCGAATTCACTTGTTTTGCAAACATAGCATTTTAAACCACATTTCTCTAATGAATAAGTGCATGAAAGACAAAGAATTGTAATAACCAATTCAATGTTGTGTAGGTAATCTATTTAAGCTTTTTAATTATTTATGTAATAACACTACACAATCATGTAAGAATAAGATTATAAACACATGTAGCTTATCAAAAATAAGTGAGTGAATGAATCATTATCAAACATAATACATTACTCATACTTA
Organism: Dactylorhiza incarnata; assembly: GCA_033032865.1. NCBI lineage: Eukaryota > Viridiplantae > Streptophyta > Magnoliopsida > Asparagales > Orchidaceae > Dactylorhiza > Dactylorhiza incarnata. The sequence goes on from JAWHQI010000078.1 coordinate 3,247,081, forward strand.
GAGGCATGCTAAGCGTTTCTACACATGTTTATCTACAATCAATTTCATTGCACATAACAAGATAATATTCAAGGCATGATAAATACAAAACAATGTTTTTTAAGAAACTTGAAAGTTAAATTAAACATTGTATTTAATCTTTAATTGATATAATTAATCTTCCTTGACAATGACAATGAATAACAATCAGTTTTTATAAATTTTTTGGATTTTTTTTATATATGCACAAAACAATAAACACACATAAAGAAAAACATATTTTTGTTCTTTGAAATTATTTTGTAATTTTGTATTTGTTTTTTTATATATATATTCTCTAGAAAACATAGAAGTCTTTAATAGCCCTTTCAGTAAATGATATTCTATGCCAGAGAAATAAACAAAAATAATGCATGAGAAAATACATATATATATTTTTCTTAAAAGAAATAAAATTTTGTTTTAAAGGAAATAAAAAGATAGAAAACTTTTTACAAACAGAGAAATAAAACACACACAAAATATTATAATAATACCAAAAATAATTCAAAACAAAAAAATATATTTTGGAGCAAAGGAGCTAACGCCAGGCGTTAAATTCTTAACGCCAAAACAGAACACTAAATTTTGATGTTTTGAAAAATCTTTTTTATAATTTATTTGTATTATAAAGAGACCTTCCTTCAATTGAAATTTCAGAGTATATTGATTAGATTTGAAGGCTCTTTTAGCATGTTTTTAGTGATTTTTCAAGTACTTGTGTTTGGTAAAATCATTAAAGCTCAAAATAATAAAATATGCAAACACAAGATGCAATGTTAGAACAAAAACAAATATGCAAGATTTATGTATAAAGAGTGAGATAATGTTCATGCAATGAATATAATATAAGTATATCTAAGATCAAGATACCTTAACTACATGACTACACTCTAGCCCCATACTAAGTGACGGATGGGCATGAGGAGCTGCACACATGTCGTAGGTTGGGGTGTTAATCCCATATGCATAAAAAAGACGACGCTCAGCCTAGCACTCCTTCCCCCCAGTGCCTCGCAAGGCCCTACTGGAACCCTCCCCGGTTAAGGACAAGACATGACTTAGAGGTTAGGTCTCTAATACACACAATCCTATGCCCTCGCTATTGTGAAACACAAGTCATATGTTTAATGATTATGGACATACTAAGTGTGTAAGACTTAAATATATAAACTATGGTATAATTGCATGATTAGTTTTGGATTTACAATTATATCGATGATTGTTGATTTTAAATCCATTTAGAATAAATTTTATTCATGCAAATAACTAGAAAGGAAATTATAATTTTCATATTTTAGTAATATAATTTACTTTAGCATTGCAAGATATAACCAGCATGAACATTGATTTCTACCAATGGTTAGTGATGATGCTAGTATGATGAATTATGACAATAAGGTGCAAAGCTAAGTAAAATTGGACAAATATATAATTGAATTGCATGTATTCAAACATAGAGTTTTGAATTTTCGAAGACCTAGAAATAAGTGACAATTCTATTTGATTTCATATTGTTGATATCAAGTTAATTCATAGCTCTAAAGATAATGAGATACATGCAAACAATAAAGATGCACATCACACACACAAAATAAGATATGAAACTATAATACCAATTGCAATCATATATTTCATAATTCTTAAGGTTGATATAATTAGTTGATTTTAAGATAGGTCTTGATGGATCATGAATTATGATATATGATTATAGTGAATTTTAGCGTAGGATATTAATAGATCATGGTGGTGATTCTGATTCAGATTCATCCTTTTAATATGTAGTGACTGCTTGTAAAGAGAATATTATACTACATATATATAAAGGGACAAAAAAATGTTTTGGTTATCTGAAAGTAGAAGATAATGATACTTAACATAGTAGAATAATTTTTCAGAAAATAATAAAATAGAGAAATAGGAATTTTTTGGAAAATATGCTACCGCCAGCGTTAGTGATAATGCTTGGCGTTAGCAACAGAGTTACAAAATTTGATTTAAAACACATTGTTTTTTATATTATTTGATTCCGATTTTTCTCGATTATGATTTTCAATATAGGGGCTATTATATGCGCCAACAAAAAATAGACAAATATGAAATTAGTTGCGCATTTAATATTTTAGCCTAAGACCCCTAAAAGTCCATTTAAATCCAATTTTGAAAGTAATTTCATTAGTCTTGATAATATCATTTACAAAGTTAGCATTCAATTTATAATGATAATATAAGACATTTATAGGCAATGGATTTAAAAAGGATAAAACATATAAAAAGAAAAGATAGATCACTTAAAAAAAATATGGCTTAATGTTCAATTTAATTCAATTTGATTTGTTAAACATTAGGCTTAAAATGAAAGTCATATCTCATGATACATAAAGTGATCATAAACAAGTTGGCTCAAAAATAAAAAAATAAAAAGCAATTAAGCATATCATGAAGTAGAGTAATGATATTTCATTTTTAATTTATTTCTACTTCATGCAATATAATGATTCCTAGTGAATGAAAGATTTAGGTATCCAAAGGGGACCAAGTATGATGGTTCCTTTGGGTACCCAAATACATCGTGTTGGATTTTGGAGAGATAGTGATGAATGGGCCTTTACAAGTGGAGTTAGTGTTTCATTTTTAATTTTGGGCCTCCATTCATACTTTGGTTGTTTATCTTTTAAATTCATATTATGATTATTTGACATCTTTTTGGAATGATAGTTGTTTGAAAAATAATTCATTTGGGATTTATGTTTATTCAAATTATTTTTCAAAATACATTGATGTTGATAATCATAATGAATTTTATTATATTGATTCTTTGAGAGTTTATAAGAGTGATGGCCTTTCTTAAGAATTGAATGTTGAAAAAGTGGGTTACAATATGTTTTAAGTGATTGGTTCTTATTTTGATGATTTTCATTTCCACTCTTTCTTATAGACATACTCTTGTAATGTGAAGTTAAGCTTTTAGACTTTTGATAATTTGATAAACTAGATATAAAAGATTTTTTATTATATGAAAAATTTTGAATAAACATTTTTAATGATTCTAGTTTATCCTTTAAATTATCATTTTCTTTTAACAATTTTTCATTATGCTATTTTGAAGTTAAAAGACCTTTTTCCAAAACCTTGATTTCTTCTTTAAAAGTATTATAATCAAAACAGGGTTTAGCATTTTCAATTAAAGAGCATGAACAAGATTTTAACACATCAATACTTGATTCTACTTTAGTATTTGCTTTTAAAGTTTTATTTTCTAAACGTGTTTGAAATTAGCATTTTTCAAATTTTTAATTCTACGTTAAGCAATATTAAGCATATGTAGTGTAGAAATAGAATTTCTAACAAATAGAGAGGACTTAGAATTTCTTACATTGCTATGGGATGAGGCAAGATTTGAACCAAGGGTTCCTTTGACATCTTCTTCACATTCCACTTCCATAGTTGAATTTTCGTCTTCTCTTTTGCTTGATGTGTTGCCATCAATTGAGTCCAATATTGTGACGTTGTCTTCTTCTCTTGGATCCACAAGGAATTGCTCATATTCATCATCTGTGGAAGGAAGACTATAAGTATTCTCAAGAAATTTCCAAACTTCAAAAGCAGTAGGAACCGATAAATAAGTTTGAAAATATTTTGATCTCGAGCACAATATAGACTATTCATAGATTTGGCATTTAAAAACATTTCATTTTTATTTAAAATACTTGGGGGCATTTTAATTGTAATATTCCAAACTTCAATATCCAAAGATTTAAGAAGTTTTTCCATAAGAGTTTTCCACCCATTATAATTTTCACCCATAAATAATGGTGGACATAATGATTTTTCATTTTCACAAAAATTATCCACTCTAAAAGATGCGAGATCATGAAGCGCCATTATTCCCGGTTGTGAAGCGGTATTGGAATAACCTCCTCTGATACCACATGTTGGATCTTATGGCGCCCTTAGAGGGGGGGGGGGGGGGGGGTGAATAAGGGTTTTATTGAATTTAAATCTTATTTAAGTTTATCAGAGTCTGGGACTGAAGTTTCAGAATATTATATAGTAAAATATATTTAAATATTCCAAATTGAATTGTAATGGAGATTCCTTTTTAAATAATTGAAACAAAACTTTTTGTTAACTGTTGCTAACGCCTGACGTTAAGTCTTAATGCTGGGCGTTAAGTCTTAACGCTGGGCGTTAACTCTCCGGAGAATATTCCTCAGAACAAAAAGATTGCCACATTTATTTTACTTAGAAATCTTAAATGAAATACAATTCCAGAAAATCAGAGATAATGAAAATAATTATTGCATTTCAAAGATAATTATACAAATGTTAATTTTAATACTTTGATGAAAATAGAAATTAAATCATTCTTGAAGAGGAAATAAAATCAATTGAATAGAACATTAAAAGACATGATTTTATTTCATAATAAATTGAATACACAAATGTTTAATTTCTATAACGCTAGAAATCAAGGCGAAAATATGTAAAAACACTTTTTGTTGTTTCACCGGTCCTTCTCCCAAGGATCGGTTGGCTATAGCCTATCTATCCCCAGATAAGGCCTCTAGCCACCCCCTAGATCTACCCTCGACCTAGTTGCCACGCACAAGGAGGCGAATTACCCCCTAAGCCGCACAAGGACCTAGTCACCAACACAAGGCGAATTTACCCACGGAATCCTTCCCGGAATCTGTCGTTCTCCCCGAACGATATTTCCACACAAATTACAAAAGTAAAAGTAAAAGATTAAAAGATAAGTAAAGAGAAACTCCCCAAGAAATTCTGAAGGTGAAGACAAAGTCGATGTGGATGTTGGCGTTCTTGAAACGATCATCCTTCGTATGGGATATGCATTGTAGACCTTCTCCTTCAAAATCTTCTTTAGATCTTCATGTTAGCCCAAGGGAGATCTCTTAATTGCTGTACACGAACCTCTCTCTCTAAAGTATCAGAATTCTGGAATCATCTCTCTTGAGAATGAGAGGGGCTATACATTAAAGAGCCACGGGAGCTAACGCGTGGCGTTAAGGGATAACGCCAGCGTTAGTGAACGTGCAAACCGTCGGGATCGTGCAAACCACCGGGATCATGGCAGAACCAAATTTTGTCTAACGAAACTAATTTCGTCAAACGCGCCTTCGTCGAACGCTCTAATTCATCGATCACAGGTCAGTTCATCGAACGCAATAATTCGAGCGCAATTTCATCGAGCGCAGGCAATTTCGTCGAACGGAACTCCAAGTTCGTCAAACGCAGGTTGTCGGCACAATTTTGTCGAATGTAGGCAAATTCGTCGAACGGAACTCCAAGTTCATCGCACGCAGGTTATCGGGCGCAATTTCGTCAAATGCAGACAATTTCGTCGAACGAAACTCCAAGTTCGTCGAACGCAGATTTGTCGACCTCAACTCGACGGCATTCCTCCTCTTGTTAACGCGGGGCGTTAACAATTACTGCGAGCATTAGCTCTCTTTCGTCGACCGTAGCTCGACGGCTTTGTTCTCGATGGCATTCCTACTCAGCGGTTTTCTTCTCAACGGAAGTTAACGCGGGGCGTTAGCTATCTTTCCAGAGAGTCATTTCTAATCAGCAAACAATTCATAGGGATGTGTAGCTATAGTTCATGTACAACCTGCATACTATAAACACACAAAATATAAGATCAAATACAACACGGTATTTATTATTCTCAAACCAAGAGATGCGGAACATAGGCTCCAACAGTTTGCGCGTCCAGAGCAAACAAATTCTAAGCAAACGGGGAAAGAAAAGTAAATGGCTTAAAATTACAATACAGAGTACCATGCGAAGTCGCATGCTCACGTGCATAAGAAAAATAATAGAGAAGATTTCTCATTATACAAACAGTTTATAGATTTCTGAAAGAGTAAAAGCATATTACAACTACTCAAAATGGTGAACTACGGTGAATCATTCGGTCACGCATATGGAGAAAGTAAACTAAGCGTTGAGATGAGCATTGCTCAAGATTGGGGTGCAGGACAAACTCCACCGAAATGCATCGGTGTCGGTGACCATAAGCTCGCCCGGTCACATTCTCTCCATGACACTAGATTGGTTCATAGCGTGAGTCGGTAGGGCTTTAGGTTTTAAATGGGGCTTGGGTTAAGGTAAGGTAAACAAAGATAAAAACGAAGGCTGAGTAACCTAAACCCAAATGAGCTTTAATACAACTCCCTGCATACAAACAACGAATGCAAGTGCACCACACCCCCAGACTTAAACTTTTCAACATGGGTGTGTGCACTGCCTACTCCGAACACATAATTTTTCTAAATGATTTTTAATAAAACTCATTTTTCTTTTTCTCTTTTTTTAATCTTTTTTTTCTATATTTCTTTTTCTTGCCTTTTTCTTTCAGCAAATTTTTTAAATGAGCATATCCACAAATTCACATAATAAACACCACAATCAACACCCCCCAAAATGTAAATAAAACTATAACTAAAGCTCAGATTTTGGTGTGCAACTAGGTTAGGCTTTTAGGATTTGGTGAGATATATGCGGAGCTGAATCAATGAAAGGGTAGGCACAAAGGGGCTAGCAAGGGTAGACGATAGACATGAAATAAAAAGTTCAACCGGGCCAAAATAATGGCCTACGTCATTCTCACGCACTAGAACTTTCCTATGCCAATGCTTCAAGAATCGCTTGGGGGCAAGTTCTAGCCATCGAGAAAGATTCTCCTTTCTCCTGACTCAAGCAATACGAGTCTAGCGATCGTTTACACACATCCCTATGCTACCATTTGATTCACACCGGATTCACCATTTGAGTAAAGTAAACAACATTTACACTAATAGAAAAAAATATAAAACTATAAGTATAAAAGAAGTCTATTCTACACAAATTTCTATGCAACCGAGCACTCGACTAGGATCACTACTGGAGTCAACATTTTACTCTGCTACATAGTCCTAAGCCAGCATCTAGACTTTCCCAAATAAGCAGAAGAATTAAATTCAACTCAGAGCACGCATACAAATGAGTACGCGCTCAAGTGGGTGATGCGGTGCGCAAAGTGAATGGACAACAATTTTCAATAAACTAAAATAAAAGTACTTCTAGCATGCTATGCAATAGTGCACGTGAGTGGGCACACAGAACTACTCTCCCCCAGACTTAAACTAGACAATACACACAATATATAGCTTTGAAATTCAGAAAAGAGCTAGGGGAAGAGAGTACCCAATGCTCAGAAATGAGCATACCAGAATATTGACATTTAAATCTAGACCTAGCTGCAGCATACATCCAGAAGAATACCTACAGGGGTGAGTTCCGCCAGACAAAAATAAAATAGACAAAAGCAAAATACAATACATCTAAATAAATGGACAAGATGAAAAGAAATTGCAAAAAAGAAAGATAACTACTGGGGTTATTGTCATCCCAGCACGACTTATTCAGAACTTTAAGAGTTCTTGTTGAAATTGTTGAAGTGGAGTGGAAGGTGGACGGCGGTCTGAATTTTGGTGGCCGCAGAGACCGCACGGTCTGCACTGGTGCTCTGCCGATTTGGCTCTGCCGTTCTGTGTTGAAATTGTTGAAGTGGAGTGGAGGTGACTAGGCGATCTAATTTTGGGTGACCGCAGAGACCGCGCAGTCTGTGTTGGTATTCTGCCGGTCTGGCTCTGCGGTCTGGTTCTGTCGGTCTGCTGGTTGGCCGGTTTGTTCCTGGTTGTTGCGGTCTCTCTCCGGGTTGTTCTACTTGGTCTGTCTATCTTCTTTGTAGAAGACCGGGCGGTCTGTTCTTATGTAACCGCTGAGACCGGGCGGCTTGTGCTGGCGATCTGGCAACTTGTCTGAAGTTGGGCAGATGGTTCTTGGTTTGCTCCTGGTGATCTAAGGAAGAAGCGTTCTTGTGCCCGCGTGGTTTGTGCGCGGTCTTGTGTTCACGCGACTTGTGCGTGATCTGTCTGCTGATCTGCGGTCTTGGACAGAAGGTTGTCCAAGTTGTGTGATCGCGCGGTCTGCCCATGTGAGACCGCTGGCGATCTGACGGGTGGTGATTCTATCCCTCTTGTGCGGTGACAACATCCATCTACCCACCTATAAATAGGGGTGCAGGGCCCATCATTCCTAACGAGAACTGTAAGAACTACAGCCTGGATTAATTCGTGCGGTCTCAACTTTGAGGTCGGGCGGTCTCGGAAGCGAGTTGACTGTTTGTTGTGTTCGCAGGTTTACGGTCAGCAGGTTGCGGTCTCCTTCCTTGGTAATTCCCCAACGGCTTGGATAACAGTTCGGCAGCGGCATGTCTGTGAACTGGTTCTTGTGCTGTTCGCATCGAACTCGGCGATCAGGCGACCTTCAGCGGTCAAGCGATCTGAGTTGCGGTCTGGCGACAGCTTCAGTTCTTTGTTCAGTGCAATAAGCTTCAGTTCGTGCGGTCTAAGGTGGCAGTCTTGCAGTGCAGACGATCTGTCTATTGTCTGTTCGCGCGGTCTCAGGTCAAGCCGGGCGATCTCTGGAGTCGAGCTGTCTGTGCGGTCTCTGCTTGTCAGACCGCCAGTTTTGTTTTTGGTGTGTTTGTTCTTCTCTCCTTCGTGATTATTATGAATCATGTCTCGCCATGTATACCTCGCACTGTAATCAAGTTTGTGATTCAATAAAGTCTTTTGTGTTGCTGTGTGGCATTATGGTTGTTTGGCTATAACTTAGTTGATGCAACTCCTGCTTACTCCTAAACGAATCAAATCAAAAAATTTAACATGGTTTCAGAGGTAGGTTGTTGGAGTGGATAACCAGTGATCAACTTGAGTTGCCATCATCTTTGTGAAGAAGAGACCACATAGATTGCCATGGAAGGTGGATACGCAAGAGGGCTTGGTATTGAACTCCTCACATCGACTAACTATAAGAAATGGAGGTCGTGTATGGAGAGCTTCTTACTTGGCGAGGATCTATGGGAAATAGTTGGAGGAGAAGACACACAAGAGGTGTTTCTAGCAGGAGATAATATGGCAGAGGTGAGACTTTGGAGGAGGACTAATGCTAAGGCAGAGTTCACACTCAAGAGGGCTATCTCACCAGAGCTGTTTGATCACATCATTGGATGTAAATCTGCTGCTGAGATTTGGTCGTCTTTGGACGGGTTGTTTAATAAGAAGAATGTAGTTCGGCTACAGTTTCTTGAAAATGAGTTGGTGAAAGCCTCTCAAGGTGATCTTTCTATTTCTACCTTCTTTCTCAAGATGAAGAACCTCACAGCAGAAATTTCTGCGTTGGACCCTGATGAGCCCATCTCGGAGGCAAAATTGAAGAGGCATATTATCCGCGGGTTGCGAAAGGAGTATCTTGCCTTTGTGACGTCAGTTCAGGGTTGGGCAAATCAACCATCTCTGTGGAGCTGGAGAACTTACTTGCTTCGCAAGAAAGTTTGGCAAGACAGATGGCGGGGACTTCTATCTCTGGGGGAGATAGTGATGTGTTGTTCTCTGGGAAGAAGAAGAAGTGGGAGAAGAAGAAGCTGGGTCATGATGGACCCTCTACTTCAGGTCAGCAGGATAGGGGTTATGCTCCTAAGTCTGATGGGAAGAAGAAGGGAGAGGGACCAAGGTGCTTCAGGTGCAATAAGACCGGGCACTTCAAGAAAGATTGTCGGGTTAATCTTCAGCCGGGACATGTAGCGGAGAAGGAGAAGCCAAAGTATGAAGTTGGATGGGAAGGAGCCTTTGCGGCTAATATGACGGTTATGCCCGTTAAGGCCTTGGCTGCCATCAACTTCGAAGAGGATTGGATTGTTGATTTAGGGTGTGGACATGATCTCACCGGGGATGAATCAAAGTTCTCTTCTTTGGCGCCTTACTCAGGTAACGATGCTATCATTACGGCTGATAATTCTGTTCATACAGTAGAACAAGGAGTTGTCTCTTTGAGCAGTGACAAGGGTCCACTCACCTTGAGGAGTGTTTATCACATGCCGGGTATGAAGATGAATCTCTTTTCTGTGACCAATGCGGTCGATGTCGGTTATCACGTTCTATTTGGCCCAACAGAAGTGAAGTTTCTTAAAACTCAATCGAAGATAAAAGGAGATGTTATCCATGTTGGAAAGAGGGTGAAGGACTTGTTCGTGTTATCGACAAGTACCTTTGTTGATAAGATGAAGACCAATGATAGGGCGACTATCTGGCATGAAAGGTTTGGGCATGTAAGCATGGACAAATTAAAGGCTATGGCGGTAAGGGGCCTTGTCAAGGGATTCCCTAGCTTGTCCTCCTATGGAGACGGTCATGTTTGTGCAGGATGTCAGTTTGGTAAGTCTCATTGACTTCCATTTGAAAAATCGCAAACAAGATACAAAGCGTCGTTGGAGTGCATTCACGGTGTTTTGATGGGACCGACTGCAACCCCAAGCCTTGGAGGCAACCGATATATGTTGGTGTTGATTGACGATTAAACCAGATATGTCTGGGTGTATTTTTTGAAAGAGAAGTCAGAAGCTTTTGCGAGTTTCTTGGAGTCAAGGAGTTGGTTGAAGGTCGGTTAGGCCTGCGGGTGAAAAAATTGAGAACTGACAATGGTGGGTTGTTCACCTCTGGTGAGTTCTCAAGTTTTTGCAGGAAACACGGCGTTCGGAAAGAGCTCACTTGTGCCCATACTCCACAGCAAAATGGCGTTGCAGAATGGAAGATCCGTCATCTGACGGAAACTTGCAAATGCTGGCATCATGCCAAGAGTATCCCAAAGTCCTTCTGGGCGGAGGGAATGTCTTGTGCGGCTTACGTCATCAACAGGATGCCTCTAAGTCCTATCAACATGAAGACCCCTCACGAACAGATGTTCAAGGAGAAACCAAGTGTTGCACACCTTTGGGTGTTCGGGCCAACCTGTTATGTGCATATTCCTGATGCTCTTCGAACAAAGCTAGATGCAAAAGCAAGGAAGCTAGTCTTTGTTGGATATGATGAGTGGAAGAAGGGATGGAGATTCATGGATCCCGAGACTCGAAGATCTTTTGTATCTCGGGATGTGTTGTTCGATGAGGTGACTTCCTACAAGGGGAGTTCAGGAGTTGAACTACTAGAGAACAGGGTTGATGAAGAAGGGAAGGCTGCGGAAAATCTTCAAGTGGAGTTGCCTGTTTCACTAGGAGCTCCTGTTGTGTCAAGCTCAGAGATGGAGGCTTCAGGTTTTGGAAGCAGGGGGAGCGATGCTCCAAGTTCATCTGGAAGAGGAGCTAGCACAAAAGAAGCAGCTGAGGAGGTTGCTAGTCAGGTGCAACCTCTTAGGAGGTCGAAGAGGACTATCAAGCCACCGGATCGATACACAGGAGGAAATATGGTGAGCTTCGTCTCATGTTTCTTTGCTGGTCACTTGGATGAGAGGGAGCCGTATAGCTTTGAGAAGGCCAAAGGCGTGAAGCAGTGGGATATTGCTATGCAAGAGGAGATGGATGATCTCATGAAAAATGAGACTTGGTCTCTAGTGCCCAGGCCCAAGGGAATTACCCCTGTGACATGCAAATGGGTCTATAAACTCAAGAAGAAGGCTGACGGTACGATCGAGTGATACTAGGCTCGCCTTGTAGCTCGCGGGTTCTCACAGCAGTATGGTGAATATTATGATGAGACGTTTAGTCTAGTGGCAAAGATGACTTCGGTCCGATTTGTTATTGCTTTGGCGGCTTCAAGTGGATGGGAGATTTGGCAGCTCGACGTTAAGAATGCCTTCTTATACGGCGAGATTGACAAGGATATCTTTATGATCCAACCGCCGGGCTTCATTTCAGAGGAGTATCCAGACTATGTCTACAAACTGAAGAAATCCCTGTATGGGTTGAAGCAAGCGCCTCGGGCGTGGTATGGAAAGATCGCAGAGTATCTTCTATTTTGCGGGTTCTTTGCTTCAGACTCTGATTCTAGCTTGTTTATCAAGAAGGAGGTGGCGCTTCGGGTTATTGTCTTGCTATATGTGGATGACATGATTATCACCGGGAACTCAAAGGAGGCAGTAGCAAGGCTGAGAGCCGAGCTTGCCATCATATTTGAGATGAAGGATCTGGGTGAGCTTCACCATTTCCTTGGACTCGAGTTGCAGAGGCGGGAGAGCGGAGTGCTCGTTTCTCAGGCCGGATATGCGGAGCGGATCGTTCAACGATTTGGCATGGAGGAAGGGAAGAGCAGCTCTATACCTTTGGAACATCATCATAAACTTCAGAAGGATGAGGGGAGAGTTCTATCTGATCCGTTGGTGTTCCGAGATCTGGTTGGGAGCTTGATCTACATGACCATCACGAGGCCTGATATTTTTTATGCAGTTGGCAAAGTGAGTCAGTACTTGGCGGAGCCACGGAAGCCTCATCTTCTAGCGGCGAAAGGAATTTTGAAATATGTGAAGTCGACCTCTGATTTGGGTCTCCTATATAGGAGAGGGTCAAGCTTGGAGTTGCTTGGATACATGGATGTTGATTACGGGGGAGACGTGGATGATCGGAGATCAACGTCTGGTTTTGTCTTTATGATGGGCCCCACAGCTATTTCATGGTGCAGCAAAAAGACACAGAAGCGGAATACAAGGCTTCGGCCTTGGCATCTCAGAAAACCATTTGGCTCAGGAGGTTGGTAGAGGACATTCATGAGGAGGTTCGAGGTCCCACTATGCTACGCGGGGACAATGAGAGTGCTCTCAAGCTGGTTAATAATCCAGTCTGTCACGCGAGGACCAAACATATTGAGATTGAACACCATTTCATTCGTGAAAAGGTGTTGGAAGGATCTCTTATGGTCGAGCATGTTCGGAGTGCGGACAATGTTGCAGACATCTTCACAAAGCCGCTGGCAAAAGGACCATTTACCCGGTTGCAGAGTTTACTCAGGCTAGTTTCCACTTCCCACTTCAAGGGGGAGTGTTGAAATTGTTGAAGTGGAGTGGAGGTGAACGGGCGGTCTGATTTTGGGTGACCGCAGAGACTGCGCGGTCTGTGTTGGTATTCTGCCGGTCTGGCTCTGCGGTCTGGTTTTGTCGGTCAGCTGGTTGGCCAATTTGTTCCTGGTTGTTGCGGTCTCTCTCCGGGTTGTTCTACTTGATCTGTCTATCTTCTTTGCAGAAGACCGGGCGGTCTGTTCTTATGTAACCGGCTTGTGCTGGCGATCTGGCGACTTGTCTGAAGTCGGCCAGATGGTTCTTGGTTTGCTCCTGGTGATCTAAGGAAGGAGCATTCTTGTGCCTGCGCGGTTTGTGCGCGGTCTCGTGTTCGCGCGACTTGTGCGCGATGTGTCTGCTGATCTGCGGTCTTGGACGGAAGGTTGTCCAAGTTGTGTGATCGCGCGGTCTGCCCTTGTGAGACCGCTGGCGATCTGACGGGTGGTGATTGTATCCCTCTTGTGCGGTGACGACATCCGTCTACCCACCTATAAATAGGGGTGCAGGGCCCTTCATTCCTAACGAAAACTGTAAGAACTAGAGCCTTGGTTAATTCGTGCGGTCTCACCTTTGATGTCGGGCGGTCTCCGAAGCGAATTGACTGTTTGTTGTGTTCGCAGGTTTGTGGTCAGCAGGTTGCGGTCTCCTTCCTTTGTAATTACCCAGCGGCTTGGATAACGGTTCGGCACTGGCTTGTCTGTGAACTGGTTCTTGTGCTGTTCGCAGCGAACTCGGCGATCAGGCGACCTTCAGCGGTCAAGCGATCTGAGTTGCGGTCTGGCGATAGCTTCAGTTCTTTGTTCAGTGCAATAAGCTTCAGTTCATGCGGTCTGAGGTGGCGGTCTTGCAGTGCAGACGATCTGTCTGTCTTCTGTTCGCGCGGTCTTAGGTCAAGTCGGGCGATCTCTGGAGTCGAGCGGTCTGTGCGGTCTCTGCTTGTCAGACCGCCAGTTTTGTTTTTCGTGTGTTTGTTCTTCTCTCCTTCGTGATTCTTATGAATCATGTCTCACCATGTATACCTCGCACTGTAATCAAGTTTGTGATTCAATAAAGTCTTTTGTGTTGCTGTTTGGCATTATGGTTGTTTGGCTATAACTCAGTTGAAGCAACTCCTGCTTACTCCTAAATGATTCAAATCAAAAAATTTAACAGTCTGTCCCTGGCGGTCTGGTGTGACTGGTCGGTTTGTTCTAGCCTGTTGTGGTCTCTCTCCGGTTTGCTTTGCTTGGTTGGCCTGTCTTCTTATTGGAAGATCGGGCGGTTTGTTCTTGTGTAACCGCTTGACCGGGCAGCTTATGCAGGTTGGTCTGGCGTCTTGTCTGAAGTCGGCAAGATGTTCTTGGTTTGCTCTTAGCGATCTAAGGAAGGAGTGTGCTTGTGTCCGCGCGGCTTGTGCGCGGTCTTGTGTTCGTGCGGCTTGTGCGTGGTCTGATGCTAATCTGCGGTCTTGGACAGGGTGTTGTCCAAGTGGTGTGATTGCGCAGTCGGCATTGTGAGACCGTTGGCGATCTGGTGGGTGGTGACTGTATCTCTCTTGCGGCGGTGATGACATCCGTCTTGTCGCCTATAAATAGGTGTGCATAGACCGTCATTCATAACGAGAACTGTAAGAACTAGAGCCTGGGTTGTTTTGTGCGGTCTCACTTTGAGGTCGGGCGGTCTCGGAAGCGAGTTGACTGTTTGTTGTGTTCGCAGGTTTGCGGTCAGCAGGTTGCGGTCTCCTTTCTTGGTGATTTCCCATCGGCTTGAATAAACAGTTCGGCAGCGGTCTGTCTTCAAACTGGTTTATGTTGTTCTTGTGCTGTTCGCAGCGAGCTCAGCGATCAGGCGACCTTCAGCGGTTAGGCGATCTGAGTTGCGGTCTGGCGACAGCTTCAGTTCTTTGTTCAGTTCAATAAGCTCCAGTTTGTGCGGTCTGAGGTGGCGGTCTGGTAGTACAGGTCAAGCCGTGTGTTCTGAGTTGCGGTCTTGCCTGTTTTCTGTTCGTGCGGTCTCAGGTCAAGCCGTGCGGTTTCTGGAGTTCAGCGGTCTGTGCGGTATCTGCTAGTCAAGCCGCCTGATTTGGTTTTTGGTGTGTTTTGTTTCTCTCCTTCGTGATTCTTATGAATCATGTATCGCCATGTATGTCTCGCAATGTAAATGAAGTTTTGTGATTCAATAAAGTCTATTGTGTTGCTGTTTGGCATTGTGGTTGTTTGGCTATAACTCAGTTGATACAACTCCTGCTTATTCCTAAACGATTCAAATCAAAAAATTTAACATGGTATCAGAGCCAGGTTGTTGGAGTGGATAAGCAGTGTTCAACTTGAGTTGCCATCATCTTTGTGAAGAAGAGACCACATAGTTTGCCATGGAAGCTGGATACGCAAGAGGGCTTGGTATTGAACTCCTCACATCGACTAACTATAAGAAGTGGAGATCGTGTATGGAGAGCTACTTACTTGGCGAGGATCTATGGGAGATAGTTGGAGGAGAAGAAACACAAGAAGTGTTTTGGCAGGAGATAATATGGCAGAGGTGAGACTTTGGAGGAGTACTAATGCAAAGGCAGAGTTCACACTCAAGAGGGCTATCTCACCAGAGCTATTCGATCACATCATTGGATGTAAATCTGTTGCTGAGATTTGGACATCTTTGGACGGGATGTTTAACAAGAAGAATGTAGCTCAGCTACAGTTTCTTAAAAATGAGTTGGCGAAGGCCTCTCAAGGTGATCTTTCTATCTCTACCTTCTTACTCAAGATGAAGAACCTCACAGCAGAGATTTCTGTATTGGACCGTGATGAGCCCATCTAGGAGGCAAAACTGAAGAGGCATATCATCCACGGTTTGTGGAAGGAGTATCTTACCTTTGTGACGTTAGTTCAGGGTTGGGCAAATCAACCATCTCTGTTGGAGCTGGAAAACTTACTTGCTTCGCAGGAAAGTTTGGCAAGACAGATGGCGAGGACTTCTATCTCTGGGGGAGATAGTGATGTGTTGTTCTCTGGGAAGAAGAAGAAGTGGGAGAAGAAGAAGCCAGGTCAGGATGGACCCTCTACTTCAGGTCAGCAAGATAGGGGTTATGCTTCTAAATCTGATGGGAAAAAGAAGGGAGAGGGACCAAGGTGCTTCAGGTGCAATAAGACCAGCCACTTCAAGAAGGATTGACGGGTTAATCTTCAGCCAGGACATGCAGCGGAGAAGGAGAAGCCAAAGTCAGATGAATCTGGATGGGGAGGAGCCTTTGCGGCTAATATGACGGCAATGCTCGTTAAGGCCTTGGCTGCCATCAACTTCGAAGAGGATTGGATCGTGGATTCAGGGTGTGGGCATCACCTCACCGGGGATGAATCAAAGTTCTCTTCTTTGGCGCCTTACTCAGGTAACGATGCAATCATTACGGCTGATAATTCTATTCATTCAGTAGAACAAGAAGGTGTTGTCTCTCTGAGCAGTGATAAGGGTCCACTCACATTAAGGAGTGTTTATCACGTGCCTGGTATGAAGAAGAATCTCTTCTCTGTGACCAATGCGGTCGATGCCGGTTATCACGTTCTGTTTGGCCCAACAGAAGTGAAGTTTCTTAAAACTCAACCGGAGATAATGGGAGATGTTATTCATGTTGGAAAGCGGGTAAAGGACTTGTTCGTTTTATCGACAAGTACCTATGTTGATAAGATGAAGACTAATGATAGCGCGACTATCTGGCATGAAAGGTTAGGGCATGTTGGCATGGAAAAATTGAAGGCTATGGCGGTAAGGGGCCTTGTCAAGGGCTTGCCTAGCTTGTCCTCTTATGGAGACGGTTATTTTTGTGCGGGATGTCAGTTTGGTAAGTCTCATCGACTTCCATTTGATAAATCGCAAACAAGATACAAAGCGCCGTTGGAGTGCATTCACGGTGATTTGATGGGATCGACTGCCATCCCAAGCCTTGGAGGCAACAAATATATGTTGGTGTTGATTGACGATTACACCAGATATGTCTGGGTGTATTTTCTGAAAGAGAAGTCGGAAGCTTTTGCAAAGTTCGTGGAGTTCAAGGAGCTGGTGGAAGGTCGGTTAGGCATGCGGGTGAAAAAATTGAGAACTGACAATGGTGGGGAGTTCACCTCTGGTGAGTTCTCAAGTTTTTGCAGGAAGCACAACATCTAGAGAGAGCTCACTTGTGCCCATACTACACAACAAAATGGCATTGCAGAGAGGAAGATCCGTCATCTGACAAAAACCTGCAAGTGCTGGCTTCATGCCAGGAGTATTCCAAAGTCCTTTTGGGCGGAGGGAATGTCTTGTGCGACACACGTCATCAACAGGATGCCTCTAAGTCCTATCAACATGAAGACCCCTCACGAACTGATGTTCAAGGAGAAGCTGAGTGTTGCACGCCTTCGGGTGTTCGGGTCAACCTGTTATGTGCATATTCCTGATGCTCTTCGGACAAAGCTAGATGCGAAAGCAAGGAAGCTAGTCTTTGTTGGATATGATGAGCGGAAGAAGGGGTGGAGATGCATGGATCCTGAGACACGGAGATCAATTGTATCTCGGGATATGGTGTTCGATGAGGTGACTTCCTACAAGGGGAGTTCAGGAGTTGAGCTACCGGAGAGCAGGGTTGATGAGAAGGGAAGGCTGCGGAAAATCTTCAAGTGGAGTTGCCTGTTTCACCAGGGGCTCCAGCTATGCAAGCTCTGAGATGGAAGCTTCAGGTTCTGGAAGCAGGGGGAGGGATGCTCCAAGTTAGTGTGGAAGAGGAGCTATCACAGAAGAAGCAGTTGAGGAGGTGGTTAGTCAGGAGCAACCTCTTAGGAGGTCGAAGAGAACTATCAAGCCACCAGATCGATACACAGGAGGAAACATGGTGAGCTTTGTCTCATGTTTCTTTGCTGGTCCCTTGGATGATAGGGGGCCGTCGAGCTTTGAGAAGGCCAAAGGCGTGAAGAAGTGGGACAGTGCTATGCAGGAGGAGATGGATGCTCTCAAGAAGAATGAGACTTGGTCTCTAGTGCCCAGGCCCAAGGGCATTACCCCTGTGACATGCAAATGGGTTTATAAGCTCAAGAAGAAAGTTGGTGGCATGATCGAGCGATACAAGGCTCGCCTTGTGGCTCGTGGGTTCTCACAGTAGTATGGAGAAGATTATGATGAGATGTTCAGTCCAGTAGCAAAGATGACTTCGATTCGATTTGTTATTTCTTTGGCTGCATCCAGTGGATGGGAGATTTGGCAGCTCGACGTGAAGAATGCTTTCTTGTACGGAGAGATTGATAAGCATATCTTCATGATCCAACCGCCGGGCTTCATCTCGGAGGATTGGCCGGACTACGTCTGCAAACTAAAGAAAGCCCTGTATGGGTTGAAGCAAGCGCCTCGGGCGTGGTATGGAAAGATTGCGGAGTATCTTCTATTCTGCGGGTTCTTTACTTCAGACTCTGAATCTAGCTTGTTTTTCAAGAAGGAGGGGGCTCTTCGGGTTATTGTTCTGCTGTATGTGGATGACATGATTGTCACCGGGAACTCGAAGGAGGCGGTAGCATGGCTGAGAGCTGAGCTTGCTATTAGATTTGAGATGAAGGATCTGGGTGAGCTTCACCATTTCCTTGGACTCAAGGTTCAGAGGCGGGAGAGCGGAGTGCTCGTTTCTCAGGCTGGATATGCGGAGCGGATCGTTCAATGATTTGGCATGGAGGAAGGGAAGAGCAGCTCTATACCTCTAGAACATCATCATAAACTTCGGAAGGATGAGGGGAGAGTTCTATCTGATCCGTTGGTGTTCCGAGCTCTAGTTGGGAGCTTGATCTACTTGACCGTCACGAGGCCGGATATTGCTTAGGCAGTTGGCAAAGTGAGTCGGTACATGACGAAGCCACGAAAGCCTCATCTTCTGGCGGCA
Organism: Dactylorhiza incarnata; assembly: GCA_033032865.1. Lineage (NCBI taxonomy): Eukaryota > Viridiplantae > Streptophyta > Magnoliopsida > Asparagales > Orchidaceae > Dactylorhiza > Dactylorhiza incarnata. The sequence continues at coordinate 3,265,865 of JAWHQI010000078.1, forward strand.
AAAGGAATTTTGAAGTATGTGAAGTCGACCTCTGATCTGCGTCTCCTATATAGTAGAGGGTCTAGCTTGGAGTTGCTTGGATATATGGATGCTGATTACGGGGGAGACGTGGATGATCAAAGATCAACGTCTGGTTTTGTCTTTATGACAGGCCCCACAGCTATTTCTTGGTGTAGCAAAAAGTAGGACTCGGTGTTCGTATCTACCACAGAAGCAGAATACAAGGCTTCGGCCTTGGCAGCTCAGGAAGCCGTTTGGCTCAGGATGTTGGTGGAGGACGTTCATGAGGAGGTTCGAGGTCCCACTATGCTACGCGAGGATAATGAGAGTGCTCTCAAGCTGGTTAATAATCCAGTCTGTCATGCGAGGACCAAGCATATTGAGATTGAGCATCATTTCATTCGTGAAAAGGTGTTGGGAGGATCTCTTATGGTCGAGCATGTTCGGAGTGCGGACAATGTTGTAGACATCTTCACAAAGGCTAGCGAAGGGACCGTTTACTCGGTTGCGGAGTTTACTCGGGCTAGTTTCCACTTCCCACTTCAAGGGGGAGTGTTGAAATTATTGAAGTGGAGTGGAAGGTGGCCGGCGGTCTGAATTTTGGTGACCGCAGAGACCGCACGATCTGCGCTGGTGCTCTGCCGGTCTGGCTCTGCCGGTCTGGCCCTGGCGGTCTGGTTTGACCGGCCGGTTTGTTCTCGCCTGTTGCGGTCTCTCTCCGGTTTGCTTTGCTTGGTTGGCCTGTCTTCTTTGTTGGAAGACTGGACGATCTGTTCTTATGTAACCGCTTGACCGGGCGGCTTTTGCAGGTTGGTCTGCAGACTTGTCTGAAGTCGGCTAGAAGTTCTGGGTTTGCTCTTGGCGATCTAAGGAGGGAGTGTGCTTGTGTCCGCGCGGCTTGTGCACGGTCTTGTGTTCGCGCGGATTGTGCGCGATCTGCTGCTGATCTGCGGTTTTGGACATGGTGTTGTCCAAGTGGTGTGATCGCGCGGTCTGCTTTGTGAGACCGCTGGCGATCTGGCGGGTGGTGACTGTATCTCTCTTGCGGTGGTGACGACATCCATCTTGTCGCCTATAAATAAGGGTGCATGGCCCGTCATTCATAATGAGAACTGTAAGAACTAGAGCCTGGATTGTTTTGTGCGGTCTCACTTTGAGGTCCGGCGGTCTCGGAAGCGAGTTGATTGTTTGTTGTCTTCGCAGGTTTGCGGTCAGCAGGTTGCGGTCTCCTTCCTTGGTGATTTCCCAGCGGCTTGAATAAACAGTTCGGCAGTGGTCTGTCTGCGAACTGGTTTATGTTGTTCTTGTGCTGTTCGCAGCGAGCTCAACGATCAGGCGACCTTCAGCGGTTAGGCGATCTGAGTTGCGGTCTGGCGACAGCTTCAGTTCTTTGTTTAGTTCAATAAGCTCCAGTTCGTGCAGTCTGAGGTGGCGGTCTGGCAGTACAGGTCAAGCTGGGTGTTCTGAGTTGCGGTCTTGCCTGTTTTCTGTTCGTGCGGTCTCAGGTCAAGCCGGCCAGTTTTTGGAGTTCAGCGGTCTGTGCGGTCTCTGCTAGTCATGCCGCTAGATTTGGTTTTTGGTGTGTTTTGTTTCTCTCCTTCGTGATTCTTATGAATCATGTCTCGCCATGTATGTCTCGCAATGTAAATGAAGTTTTGTGATTCAATAAAGTCTATTGTGTTGCTGTTTGGCATTGTGGTTGTTTGGCTATAACTCAGTTGATGCAACTCCTGCTTACTCCTAAACGATTCAAATAAAAAAATTTAACAGTTCTAGCTAATGGGAGTATAAAAAAGGAAATGCACAGGTAACTGTTCTAATATCCGTGTCGGTAACGGGTACCGATATGCGATAAAACAGCTACTCCCCTACCTAAATATAAATAATACTTGCTCGTCACAAGTAGAGGGAATAAAAAGTAAGAAGAGGAGGAGTACTCCTTACCAATCTCACCATAATAGTCCTTGCCCAGCAAGGTGTTGTCTTCAGGGAAGCGACAGGAGGAGAAGGCAATGAATGAGGCTTCCTTTATGGAGGGATCAGCCTCCTCACAAGAAAGGATACACTCATCATTGACTTGAGCAAAATGCTCCAAGTCCTCCTGAAGTACCTGTGAAGACTCAACCTGCACATGCTCAGATGAAGAAGGGGGGTCAGGAAATAAAAGAGAAGAATGACATAAATAATCAAAATTCAGGGGAGTGGTCCCGGTCTCACTCCCATCCGGTTGGGGTAGTAAAATAATGTTGGCATTGTCAACAATGCTGCAAGGTTCGATAGGATCAACAGCGACTTTGCCCAAGATTTGGACTTCCTCCACCGGTGCTGAAGTAAAATCCACTTCACCTAGAAGGTTGTCCTCCTCCATAGGAATAGGCATAATATATAGATCACCTGCCTCATCATGCGATGCATCATCTACAATGTCGTCAGCGACGAGCGTAGTGTTATGCACAACAGGGGGATGAATAGTGCTTGGATAAAAGTCAAGCACCGATTCCTCGCATAGAATCGAATCTACACATGGTGATATATGCACATGGGAGATGGGCTCAGCCATGTCAGAGCCTAGATCAACCGCAACTCTGATGAGCATGTCTGCATCATTCCCTTCAAAACTTGAAGGTGATACAACAACGTAATCAGAGGTAGAAGGTGTGCTGTCAGAGTTAGGAGTCGGGACGATCCGGATATCCGGCTCGTCATCCTCGTCCAATTGGTGAAGATAAGCAGCACAATCCTTCAAGGCATGATCAGTGCTCTGACAAAACAAGCACTTCCTTGTTGGCTTCTTTGGCACAGCAGGTGCTGAAGCTGCAAAGATGTATGCCAGTAAAGGCTTAGAAGAATAGCCATAGGACTTACACGCACCATATGGAGTACCAGAAGAAGTCGGTGCTCCATATACTGGGACTTGAGTGCTAGGGCTATTATCTCCCTTTGGACATCTATCACTAGCATGAGATATATCTCAAAACCAACGACAACGAATATTAAATGAGGCCCGCATTGCGTGAAGATAACCAGATTCAAAATAAAAACACTATTTTGCAAAATACTACACCCAACAATAATTTACTAAGCAACCAATATAAAACAAGAAAATGGAATAAAAAGAACTGGAATAAAATAAAGGACGCAATTCACAAATGGAAGAACTTCTAGCGCAGGTTCTCCCTCTCCAGAAAACTCACACGACTATGTTCCCCGACAACGACGCCAAAAACTTGATGCGCAAATCTGCAACACCACTATAGGCGGTAGTAAGACTGCGGCACGAAATGACAGTGTACCGATCGTTCAAGTAATATAAAATGGGCGAATTTCCCTAATATCGATCTCGAAGGAATACAGTAAGGTGGAGATTACTTTTGAGGAAGGAATTGAGATCGAATTCCTTTAGATCGGTTGGATTACGGGAAAGGTTGATTGGTTAGTGGAAAGCAAAATAAAAGAAAATAAATTAACACTACAATGCGGGCCGCTATGCACTGCTTCGCCGGGTGGATGGAAACTATGTAGGCCTTGAGCGCACTTCTTCGGTAGGCGGATGAGTGAGAAGGCAAGCGAATGGAGTGGTTCGCACTGGAGGAATCGAGGTGGATTATACGGGCCGTTAGCACCGCTTAGCTTGGCGGATGGAAGAGTAGGATCACATAGTGGAAGAGTAGTCAAGCGGAATGGAAGAGTAGGCACACGGAATGGAATGGCCGGTTTGTGGAGTGGAATGGAGTGGGGGCGGAATGAATTTGTTGGCTCACCTCAAATTCACATATAGACAAAAGAGTAATTTCACATAGACATGAAATAAACACTACAAAGCAAAGTTTACATGTGCCACATCATCAAATAATGAAGATTACATTCATATACATTAACACAAGTTAGAGAAAAAGGCAAGAGATACGATCGAATCCGGAGGCTGGTTGTAGATTCACGGTAGGAATCATCGGGTTGTCAATCTGCGTCCTAGCTTGGTCCCAACTATCGTCCGGGGTAGAGGAGGGATGTCACTTCCTCCTAATGGACCCGTCTTCTCCGGTAAACTACAATCCGGCCATGTCCGATGCGAAGAACTCCTAGCTTGGCGATGAAGATGAGTGTAGAATCCCCTCCTTGAAGTACTTGGATGATGGAGGTGGCCGAGAGGATGCTCCGACTGTAGATTTGCAAGGAAATGGTGGCCGGAGCTCCTCCTTAAGGTGGGCGGCGATGGAGCGGTGAAAATGGCGGAACTGGAACCCTTCAGGCGCAGGAAAGATGATCGATCAGGTCTAGGGCGGATTCTGCAGCTTTTATAGAAACAGTCAGGAATTTGTTCACGCACGGTCGAACACACGACCGTGCGTGAACCGTGTGGTATTAAGTGTTCAGCAGCCCAGGAAGATGAAGCAGATCGCCCGTGCGATTTTACTCACGCACGATCGAAACCGACCGTGTGTAAAAATGCACGGGCAAATCCAGATGGCTCGGAAACAGGCCAACAAGGGGAGATCGTGCGTTTCCTTCGCGCACGGGCGAACTGCCCGTGCGTGAACAAAACGCACGAGCCGAGGCAGATCACCATTATTAGGCGCAGGAGGAATCGCATGATCGTAGGGATCGTGCGTCAAGGAAACGCACGACAATGCGATTTCTCCAGGTTGCAATTCCAAAAGAATGAAGATCTGCCCACCTGTTGGGTTTTCTTAATACCATTCATAATGATATGAACACATCAATATGTGCACAGTGGAATAAAATAACTAGAACAACCCTAAACAGTTAAAAGGATCTTGCGATTTCATTGATTCAAGAAATAAAATAAAGCAACACATTGCAATATATACCTGACTGGAATTGATTCAGTACTCAATCGAGATGCTCCTAGAAGTGTTGAGTCCCAAGCGCTGAAATTGATCTGCGCCTCTACGGAAGTCCACACGAGTGTTGAAGAACCCTAGCCTCTTGTCGCACAAGATCTAGGTCGGAGAAGAACTTCCCTCAACCTCTCCCACGGACTGCTAGGCCCGACGACAGGGAGAGGCGGCGGCGGGTGGCGGGATCGACTGATCTGAACGGTTCCGTCGGAGCTTCTGGCGGAACCTTTCCGTCTCTCTCACAGATTCACAAATTAAAAGATCGCCTGCCTAGGTCAAAAGAATCGCATTCTTTTATACCCAGGCGAGATTTAGAAGCTATCCACACAACCACAACATTAATTGAAGCAAACAGAATACATCGAATACTGCGTTCGATGAACTGACTAGCGTTCCTTGAACGCGCTGGTCGTTCGTCGAATGCGCTACGCTAGTCGTTCGATGAACATGCTACGCTAGCTATTCGACGAACGCGCTACGTTAGCCATTCGATGAACACGCTATGCTATCCGTTTGATGAACGTACTACGATAGCGATTCGACGAACGCGCTACGCTAGCCGTTCGACTAACACGCTACACTAGCCGTTCGGCGAACGTACTTTGATCCGAACACTTGTCAAGATAATTCTTCCTCCAATTTCTCCAGACACTCTTGTGTGTGACCCCATAGGCTCATATCGCGTTGGCAGTGAGACTAGATATTTGACCACTTCCAGATCACCATGGAAACACCAACAGTCTCCCACTTGATCTTGAACGTATCAAATAAAAGTCTCACAAACAATAAGCTGCATCTAGCAATGCGTCATTGCTACCCAAGCAATAAGAGTTCATAACTCAACAAGCCTATCTTGACCAATGTATTAGTGTTGTCATGTCCCTTTGTCCCTTATATCCGGATAGAACTAGAGGCATGGACCGTGTCACCCCCGTAATTGTTCAATCCTAATTCCTTGATCTAGAATAGACTATCTGAAATTGGTGAACTCAATATCATATATTGACTCAACCAAGCATGGCCATGCATTTCTTAGTCTCATTCCATCAAGGGGCCCATGGATGTAACTCCTGTCATATAGGAGGACAAATTCCATATCTTCTCACACACAAACACCCAAATGAATCTTAATATACCCAATAACCACCCTTATCATCAACCTTTCTCAAGGAAGACTTTAGATGGCATCAAAGTACGCTCTTCCTCACTTGATGAATGTTGTGACTTCAGGTCGAAGAACCACAAACACTATTGGCATATGAGACCTACTTGTGACATGTTCATATAACAATCCACACAGTAGCCTCATGGTGGGTCTGTCCAGTACAACATGTTCACTAACAAGTACCCATGTGATGACTTGATATCACAATATCATGACCTGTGAGAACCGGTCATCAGTCAACGCACATGCTAGTCTTTATGTATCATCATCGCCCTGAACTTCTAAGATGATACTACGACCAAGGACCATTTAAGAATGAATCTTCTTATAAACATAGGCCCTCACATTCAAGTCACATACTTGAATTTCTATGGAAGTGATGAGTCCAATTTATATACTATTTTTCAGACTCATCCGGGCTACTTTTCTTGCTTTTGTACTTCAGTTTTTATTCGTATTTGTTTATTTTCACATTGTTCATACGTGTGCTTTAAGTGCCTGTTGTAAGTGTGCAATTGCACACTACTTTGCTGGGGGTAAGCACACTGTGCTCCCCATCGTGTTGTTTCTATTTTTTATGTTGGATCTGGATGTGTATTCCCAGCTGGGTTGCTATGCTCGCAGGTGGCTGATCCATCCCCTTTTGCCCAGAAATCATGACTATGTACAACGCACGGTCGTGCGTTCTATTGACGCATGGATAGCTGCGGTCGTGCGCCTTCATCTGGGTAGAAAATGATGATCTGATTTTGATCGTGCGTCTTTACGCACGGGTAGTTGCCCGTGCGTGAAGGAATCGCACGATCAGCCTGTTTAGCCTCGTTTTTAGCTTTTCTGAATTTCCCCGTGCGTTTTGACGCACAGGCGAATTTGCCCGTGTGTGAGTAAATTGCACGGGCGCTCCAAGTCGTCTTCCTGCGCTGTTATCTATTATTAATATCGCACGGTCTACGCACGGTCGTGCGTTTGACCGTGCGTGACCTATTTTCTGATCTTTTTCTATAAAAGCTGCAGCTTTCGACCTAAATCGAGAGAGACCGTACACGCCGTTCAGCTGCGCCATTTTCGCCATCTCCACCAAGGGTTTCGTCCCTTTGGGCCTCCTCCATCATCCTCAAGCTCTAAGGAGAGGGATTCAACCCTACATCCACCAAGATCCAAGGGGAAGGAAGCTAGGTCAGTTTCGGATCGTGACACGAAGAAGACGGGCCATTGGAGGGTAGTGACAACCTTCTTTACCCCGTACGCAGTTGAGGACCGAGCTTGGACGCGGATTGACAACCCAGCGATTCCAACCGTGAATCTTCAACAAGACTCGGATTCGGTCGATTTCTTGCTCTCCCTATCTTTGTATGGGTAGTTGTAGTTAGTAGATCTCTTGTATTTTGATGATGAGCACTATAAACCATGTTATATAAGTTATTTCATGTCTATGTGAAATTATCTTTTGTTTATATGTGTGCATGAGGTGTGCCCCATTCCATCCTCCATTCCACCATCACGTTCGTGTGCCGCACTAGCAATTGTTAGTGGCGTGCTTGTCGACGAGGTGCTTGCGACCCTCATTCCGCTTGCCTACTCGTCCATCCGCCCTTGCAAAGCAGCGCGCTCAAGGCATGCCTAGTCTCCATCCTGCCAAGCGAAGCATTGCATAGCGGCATTGCATAGGAGTAGTTGTAGTTGTTTTCTTTTATTTTCCAAAAGCCAAATCACCCCGTTTCCGCATCCCATCCGACATAAAGGACTTCAATCTCAAGTCCTTCCTCAATAAGTAAACTCCACCTTACAGTGTTCCTTCGAGATCGATACTTGGGGATTCACTCCCACATTTTATATTACTTGAACGATCGATACACTGCCATTTCATACCGCAGTCTTGCTACCGCCTATAGCGGTGTGCTAAGATTTGCGCATCAAGTTTTTGGCGCCGTTGCCAGGGAACACACACGTGTGAGTTGCTGTTGAGGGAGGCAAGAAATAGCAGTTCTTCCAATGTGTTTAGCCGCCTTATTGTTTTTGTTTGCTTTTTAATTATATATTGTTTGTTATTATTTCTCTCTCTTATTTTAAAGTTTTAAGCAAGTTTTCCAAGTTTTGTTATAATTGATTGTGTAGATTTTCTGCGCAAAGAACTTTGAATCGCTATGGATTCTGTACCTAAGCTTAGCTGCTATGACACTTTCTGCCATGCTATTGACGCCTTAAATATTATGAATGATGAGCTACGTAGGACCTTGCGTTGTTTGCTTTGTCAAAATACTGATCATGTTTTGAAGGACTGCCCCAGGCTTTTACCTACTCCAATTCCTGACCGCTGCTCCTTCACACATGACAACATTGTCCCTACCGCTCATTCTTTACCCATGGAGGCAATCGTTCCCTCTACCCTTGAGCTTGTCTCGTGCATGGACTCTTCACTCCCTGTATATGGCCTTACTCCTAGTGATGACGATGATTCATTTGATGGCCAACAAGGTGAGATTTGGGAGCTCCATGATGAACTAGAGTGGGATGAGGAAAGTATTCTTTCCATTGGGGAGGCGTTAGCAGATCTTTTTGCGGAGGAAACTGATATTTTACTTTCTGATTATGTTGTTCTTCCAGTTTCTTTGCAAACTTTTTCTACGCATATCTTTTATGATCCTGTCTAAGATTATTTTCAGGGTGATGTTCTTGACCTCCAAGTTGCACCAAAGTGGGATGATGAGGATGACCTTTCTGATGAGGAGTTATTCACCTCTTCATTGGTTAATGAGATCTGTCGCACCATTGATGCCTTCGAGTTTTCAGATGCGCCTCGTTATTACTCTTACGACACTGACAGTGATCATGCTTGGGAACCTGCCAGGAGTGACGCCGGGGCCACTCCTCCTTTATTTGAACCTTTTATTCCTTCATCCATTTTATTTCCTAATCCTCCTTCTAATAATGCTGATATTGATAAATTCATCCTTCCTGCTCCCTCTCCTGCTTCTATTTATGATATTTCATATATCCCCCTGCAGGTGAATGAATATGTGGACCCATTCTTGGGTGATTATGAGTGGCAGTCTTGGAAGGACAATCAAATGGCAATGATTAAATCAATCACCTATTCCACCTCCTCATCATTGCCTGTGTTTTCCTTGAAAGACTGGGTGCAGGGTGGAAAGCGCTACTTCATCCATGACCGCAGATTGGAGGAGAGGAAGAGGATGAAGAAAGATGAAATATGGAGATGGAAAGCCCCTGATCTTCTGATGTGCTGCTTTTGGGTATACGGGCCCATCTCTTTTATTTTCAGTTACTATTTTAAATCAACTTATAGTTGATCATTTTGAGGAATGTAATATTTAGGATTTACTAGCTTTTGCTTTATGCTTAGACTTTTATTAAAACTGCATAACTCAGGTATTAAGTCCAGCTTAAGGACGGTAAACAAAAGCGTTGCTGGGAGACAACCCAAGTTTTTGTGCTTTTAGTTTTCTCTAACATGCTAATAGTTTAGTTTTACATATATATATTTTTTGCGTGGAGTCTTTTTCCTGCAGGTGCGCGTCGATTTTCTTGTTTGGCGGATATGGGAGTGGATTCTTTAGTACATGCCAATCCTCTGGTATGCTCACTTGCTGAGCATTGGGTACTCTCTTCCCCTAGCTCTATTTTTGATTTCCATAGTTACATATTGTGATGGATTGTTTAGTTTAAGTCTGGGGGAGAGCTATTTTTTGTGCCCGCTCACGTGCACTATTGCATAGCATACTAGAAGCTTCTATTTAAGTTATTGTTCATTTTCATTGCAATTCACTGCACCCAGTATGCACGCACTTACTTGAGAGTGCTACCGTGCCAAATTGCCTTTTGGAATGGAGCCGGGAAGTCAATTGTGTTAGCTAAGAATTGTGATTTGGAGTACGATGTTGACTCCAGTAGTGTTCTAATCGAAAACTCATGTTTTGCATAGAATTTTGTGTAGAAGTTATCTCTATTTTCATGCTTTGTACCTTTATTCTTATCTAATCTAGTAATTAGAGTTTTATTTTACTCAAATCATGAACCTGTGCCGATCTACCAGTAGTGTAGGTGAGTTGGTATCGAACGCTAGATTCGTATTTCTCGAGTCGGGAGAAAGAGTTATCTTTCTCGGTGGCTAAGAACTCGCCCCTAGCGACTCTCGAAACATAGGCACCGGGTAGTTCTAACGCATTAACATGATGTAGGCCATTCTTTGGGCCGTTTGAGCTTTGAGCCAAAACCAGAAATTCACCCTTGCTAACCAATTTTGAGCCTATCCCTCCTTTTCTATTTAGCTCCACCGCTCTCGCTTAAGCCAAGATTACCAAACCTGTATGCGCACGTGTTTTGAGCTTCATAGTATAACGGATTATTGTGATGTGTTGTTATTTATGGATACACATTTGGATTGCTTAAGTTGAAGAAAAAAAAGTATTAGTGAGCTGAAAAATTGAAAAGATTAGCGATTCAAAACAAAAAAAATAAGAAAAAAAATCTGAGCTTTATATTCTAATTCAGAAATTTTGAATTGTTTGATTGGAATTACTTTATATTGGGTGTTGGCGATGAACACATCAGCTTTATTTGTTGCCGGGGTTTACAAATTGTATTGCTCAAATGTGTTAGGTGTGTTAGCCTCCGAGTTTATCATTGTATATCCTACCGCAACCTAAGCCATATATTTACCCGAAACCCCTATTGAATTGTGTGTAGTTTTACCTAATGCTGTGGAGAGAGTGTGAAAGTGCGAGCTTATGTCTCCCGACACCGATGGATTTCGGTGGAGTTAGTTTCGCATCCCGTATTTTTCGAAATACTCGTCTGAGCGCATCTCTACATTCTCCCTACACGCGACTGGCAGATCACACTTAGTTCAGCTTTTGAGTAAACTAATCTCTTATTTACTATTTTAGATATTTGTAAATTACGTTGCATAGTAGAAATTTCTTCTACGAGAGTCTTATGCACATGATTATTTGATTTCGCATATTACTCTTAGCCACAATCACCTTTCTAACCCTTGTTTTTCCCGTCCGCCGAGAATAGTTTGCCCGGGATGTGCAAACAGGTAACTCTGGGGGTGTGATGAGTCCCATTTATATACACATATTTGGACTCATCTGAGCTTATTTTCATGCATATGCACTTCACTTTTAGTCCTTTATTGCTTATATTTCACTTGAATACATTTCTTCATAAAGTGCAGTCTTTGATCCCGTTTTGGTGTGCAATTGCACGATATGTTTGTTGGGGGTAAGCACATGGTGCTCCCCAACCCTTTTTCTGTATTTGGATTGAGCTGGAAGGGTATTCCCAGCTGTGTGATTGCTGTTTGGTGCTGTGCAGGTGGGTAGATCATCAATTATGCCCAAATTTCATGTCTGCATGAATCGCACTGTCGTGCATTTTCTTGACGCACGGTCGGCTGCGATCGTGAGCATTCATTTGCGGCCCAAAACAACATTCTGAATATGGTCGTGCGTTTGGTCGTGCATGAACAAAATTCTGCAACTTCTCTATTTAAACTGCGATTTTTAGGTTTTCAGGACCCGATTCAGTTTCGCCATTTTCACCACAAGGAGAGCTCCAGCGCCGTTTTCCTCCACCCTTCCATGAGGGCTTTGCCCTAGGCCACCTCCATCATCCAAGAGCTTCCAAGGAGAGGGATCTATCCCTACATCCATCATCATCCAAGGAGAAGGAAGCTTTGGTCTTGTGGCCGGATCGTGACACGAAGAAGACGGGCCATTGGATGGTAGTGACAACCTTCTCTACCCCGGATGCAGTTGAGGACCGATCTTGGACGCGGATTGACAACCCAGCGATTCCAACCGTGAATCTTCGACAAGACTTTGGATTGGGTCGATTCCTTGCTTTCTCCCCTTTTGTTTTGATGATTGTATAAGCTACATTCTTCTATCTTTTGATGATGTGCACTATGAATCTTGCTTTGTAATATTTAATTCATGTTTATGAGTTCATATTATTCATATGTGTGTATGAGGTGTGCCCCCATCCATTTTCCATCCACATCCATCATCACCCTCCACTCCATTACGCTAGCCTACTCTTCCATTCCATAAGACTACTCTTCCATACGCCAAGCTAAGCGGTGCTAACGGCCCGTGTAATCCACCTCGACCACGCCGGTGCGAACCATTCCATCCGCAAGCCTTCTTGTCCATCCGCCTAGAGAAGCGTGGCATAGCGGCCCGTGTAACCCATTTGCCTCATGAAGCAGTGCACTCAAGGCCTGCACAGTTCGATTTCGCACTTACTACTCCATCTGCTTGCCTACTCGTCCATCCGCCCTTACGAAGTAGTGCGTTCAAGGCCTACGTAGTTTTCCATCCCGCCTGGCGAAGCATTGCATAGCGGCATTGCATAGGAGTAGTTGAGTAGTTGTTTTCTTTCTTTTTCCACAATCTAAATCACCCCCTTTTCTGTAATTCATCGGCACATAAGGACTTCAATCTCAAGTCCTTCCTTGAAAGTTAACTCCACCTTACTGTGTTCCTTCAATATTCGATACTCGGGGATTCACTCCACATTTTATATTACTTGAACGATCAGTACACTGCCATTTCGTTTCGTTCCCGGTTGGTTCTCTACTTCATTTTTAAACTCTTTGAACTTTTCAATGGTTTCAGATTTGTTCTTCATAAGAAACACATATCCGTATCTACTGAAATCATCAGTAAATGTTACGAAGTATTAGTACCCACCTCTAGCCATAGAACTCATGGGTCTGCATACATCACTATGTATTATACCCAAGAGATCATGGGCCCTATCACTACAACTAGTGAAAGGGGCTTTTGTCATCTTGCCTAATAAATGTGATTCACATCTCTCAAATGATTCATAATCAAATGAGTCCAGTAGCCCATCTCTATGGACCTTGGATATGCGTTTCTCGTTTATATGACCTAAACGACAATGCTAGAGATATTTAGGATTAGAGTAATTAGTTTTTAGTCTTTTAGTATTTTCTACATTATAGATCGGATAGTCTAAGTTCAAAACATATAAACCATTAAACAATTGGGCTACGCCATAACAAACATCATTCATAAAAATCGAACAACAATTGTTCTTAATTATAAACGAAAAACCTTTCATGTCAAGACATGAAATGGATATAATGTTTCTAGTTATGGCTGGAACATAATAACAGTTATCTAATTCTATTACAAGCCCAATGGGCAAAGAAAGACAATAGACACCAATGACAACTGCAGCAACTCTTGCTCCATTTCCAACGGGCAAGTCTACCACTCCTTCACCCAACATTCTTCTCCTTGTTAGTTCCTGCACATTCATATAAATGTGAGAACCACATTCGGTATCCAATACCCATGATGAAGAAGCAGAAAAGTTTATCTCTATAACGTAAATACCTGAAGTGGAAGTCACACTTCCCTTCTGCTTTTGCAGATCTTCAAGACAGAGGGGATAGTTCCTCCTCCAATTCCCTGACTTACCACAATGGTGGCACTTCCCTTCCTTAGCCACGCCCTTGTTCTTCAATGCTGAAGACTTGGGATCAAGATACGACTTAGGTCCCATCTTAGTCTTCTTGAATCCCTTGGTCTTGCCCTTGCTTTTATGCACCATTAATATGGGGCTAGCAGGCTTGACCTTCTTCATATTGATCTCGGCAGTTCTTAACATGCCTAGGAGCTCGGGCAGTGTCTTGTCAATTTCACATATTGTAATTCAAGACAAACTGCTCGTAACTGCCCGACAACGATTGCAGGATCAGGTCAGTGGCCAACTCTTGGCCCAATGGAAACCCCAGTCTTTCAAGGTTCTCTATATACCCAATCATCTTGAGTACGTGAATCCCTACTGGGTCCCGAGTTCCCGTCTTGCACTGAAATAATGCCCTGGATATGTCAAACCTCTCATGACGAGCTTGCCCTTGAAATATTTCCTTCAGGTGCTCGACCATCTCGTAGCAACTCATGTTCTCATGTTGCTTCTGAAGCTCAGAGTTCATGGTCGCGAGCATGAGACATTCAACATCCAAGGAGTCAACTCCATACTTCTTGTAAGCATCTTTATTTGCACGAGGTGCAGTAGCGGCTGGATCCTCGGGGGGATCTTCATCAAGGACATATAGAGATTTCACTCTTTGATAAGTAGTTTTTATATAACTTTTTAATAGAAAATTTTGTAAATATTTAATATGTATTTTCCTTTTTTTTATGTCAATTTTAGATCATAAGTAGTTATTTTGTAATTTTGTTTCTAACTTAGCTTAATTTAAATTTTTGCAGAATTTTGGGAAAAATTGGAGAAAACCACAAGTAATGCCCTTAGTCACCCCCGTGAGCAAGGCAGTGTGACCTAAAGATCGGCGTTCGACGAAACGCGAGCTGAGTTCGACGAAGCTCTCTGCCCCTGCGTTCGACGAAACCCGAGCTGAGTTCGACGAAAGCTCTCTGCTCAGGCGTTCGACGAAGACAGAGCTGCGTTCGACGAAACTGGAGCTGAGTTCGACGAAGCTCTCTGCCCCTGCGTTCGACGAAACCCGAGCTGAGTTCGACGAACGTGCTCTGCCCCTAAGTTCGAAGAATGAGATCTGCTCCTACATTCGACGAAACCTGAGCTGAGTTCGACGAACGCGCTCTGTCCCTGAGTTTGACGAAAGCTCTCTGCCCAGGCGTTCGACGAAAACAGAGCTGCGTTCCACGAAATCTTTCTGCCTTCGACGAAACCCGAGATGCCGTCATTCACGCCCATGACCCACATGTCACGCCCGTGACTTTCCCGCGTGATCCCTGCACACCGCCGCGCCGCAAAGAAAACCCACGCCGCATTAAATGAAGCCGCCCAAGTACACGCCCGTGACCCAAGTTACACGGGCATGTAATGTCCGAATTTCTCCCGCCGTCACGCAAAGCCACGCCACTATCATATCTGATGTCAGCAATGTTTACACGCCCTAGGTCACGCCCATGAACGAGGGCGTGTAGCTTGAATTTTTTGCCTATAAATTCTGAGGCTCTCCCCTGAGTTGGAAGTTCAGAAATTTGGAGAGGGGGAGGTGCTGTTAGAGTTGTTAGTGAACTTTTTCAATGCTTTTTCATGTCTTTCAATTTCATGTTCTCTTCCTTTTCAATTCATGTAATGTGCTAGTTCCTATTTCTATGCAATAGTTAGTTAAATCTTGTAGCCTTAATTTTTCTAGCTTTGTAATCTTGTTTAAAGAGTTGTAATAGCTTTTCATTTCAATGAAAGTTGGCATAGTTTTCTTCACCTCTCTTTCTTCATAGTGTTTTTCCTTCTTGCAATTTGTCTTTTTTTAGTTAAGTAAGATAACCCTTAAAAATCATTCGATAAGATAATGATGATTTTCCTCGAAGTAGAAGTAATCAATGTGCCTCGTGGAATACGACCTTGGTATTTCTAAATATCTGATACTATAGATGATAAGGTACACTTGCCTTAATCAGATATAGTTTTGGAGAAAATCTTCAAACCTTCGCTTAATTTCAAAACACAAAATTTTTATATCAAGTTTTTGGCGCCGTTGCCGGGGACTTTGCGTAGATATTTCAAAAAGAGGATAGCTATTAATTTTATCATGCTTCTTTTTATTTTATTTTGCTTTTTCTAAAAAAAAATGGTGTCCTATTCCTTTTTTTTTTCTATTTAGTTTAATCTCTTTTCTATTTTAGTTTATGTTTCTCTCTCCCCCCTTCTTATCTTTTTAGTGTATGACCCGAGGTAGCACTTCGAATATTTCTTTTGATCCAGAGATCGAGCGAACTCTTTTTTGGCGTCGCCGTTCTCGTGATAAGGATAATCAATTAGAATTCGAAGAGTCGATCGGGGACACTAACACAACGAATATGGATCCTGATCCTAATCCTCGTAATCCTAACGCGCCAAATCCTAATGAGGCCGCGCAACGGACCATGTCGTATTATGCGCGACCGAATTTGGAAGGCACACAGTCGAGTATTGTTCGCCCCATGGTGGCGAACAATAATTTTGAGATCAAGTCCAGCATCATACAAATGGTGCAACAATCGGTGACCTTCGATGGTCAACCGGACGAGGATCCAAATTCGCATATTTCTTACTTTCTTGAAATTTGCGAAACTTTTAAAATCAATGGCGTCACCGATGACGCCATTCAATTGCGTCTTTTTCCTTTTTCTTTGCGGTCTAAGGCCAAGCAGTGGCTGGGCTCCCCACCTAGGGGATCCATCACTACATGGGCCAAAATGGAGGAAAAAGTTCTAAATAAATATTTCCCACCTTCAAAGACTGCTAAATTGCACACGGATATTGCGTCGCTCATGAAAATCGACTCGGAGACTCTCTATGACACATGGGAGCGCTTCAAGGAGGTTTTGCGTCGATGCCCTCACCACGCACTTGCCACTTGGCAACAAGTGCAAATATTTTATAATGGCTTAAATCTCCAAACGAGGCAAATGATTGATGCGGCCGCCGGAGGGACGTTAAATAACAAAACCTTGGATGCCGCTCAAGAGCTTTTCGAATAGATGGCCACGAATGCGTACCAATGGAACATGCCCCGAGCGCGGCCTAATAAGCCAGCTAGAATTTTTGAAATAGACGCAAACGCAAATTTGGCTTTACAAGTTGAGCGCTTAACAAAGCAAGTGGCGGAGATGCCTGCTTCCTCCGCCACTCCTCCTTGGGCTAATAACATTTTAATTGAAGAACAGGTTGACTACATGGGAAATCTGCCTCGGTCTTCCTATAACCCGAACTCCGCTCCATATAACAACACATACAATGCGGGTTATAGGAATCATCCAAATTTCTCGTGGAGCAACCAAGGAAATGCTCAGCGTCCTATGAATCGAAATCAACCCCCCCCCCCCTAATCAACTTCTGGAATTAACTCCGCCTCTAAATTTGATTTCTCAAAATTTTAATCCTCTCGGTTTTCCACCGCAACAACACAAGCCCTCTTCGCTTGAAGAGGTCTTTGCAAAATATGTTGCTACAAATGAATCGAACATCCGGAACCTCATCGGGTCGATCAAAAATTTAGAGAACCAATTGGGCAAGCTAGCGAAGATGATCTCCGAGCGTCAGCAAGGAGCACTACCGGGGAATACGAAACAAAATCCAAAGGAGAGCTCGAACGCGATTACACTCTGATGCGGGAAGGAGGTGGTTTCAAAACAGGACAAACCCAAGGTAACTTCATCTCCTCCTCCTCCTACTCTTAATTTATCTTCGAATTTTCCTGCTACGTTATCTCCGTGCGCTTCTACTTCTAATATTTCGTATCAGTCTAAGTTTAAAAGCGAGTGCGCCAAAATAAATTATAAAAAGTTTTTAGACATTTTAAAGCAAATTCATATTAATGTACCCTTCTGCGAGGCTATCTCTCAAATGCCTAAATATGCGAAATATCTTAAGGAGTTGCTCTCCAATAAGAAAAAATTAGAAGATATTTCACATATTTCTTTAAACGCAGAATGCTCCGCGGTTGTACTCAACAAATTGCCTCAAAAAGCAAATGACCCGGGACGGTTCTCCATCCCGTGTTTATTTGGCAATTCATTAGTAAAACACGCCTTAGCGGATCTTGGAGCAAGCATCAATCTCATGCCATTTTCATTATTCAAAAAGCTAAGTCTAGGAAATCCAAGCCCCACTCGAATGAGTATTCAATTAGCGGATCGTTCTTTAAACTATCCGGTAAGAATAGTGGAGGACGTGCTCGTCAAGGTTGACAAGTTCATCTTCCCGGTGGACTTTGTCATTCTTGACATCAAAGAGTATGCTGAAGTACCCCTCATACTCGGCCGCCCCTTCCTTGCCACCTCCCGCGCAATTATAGATGTAAGTAAAGGAAAGCTCCTCCTACGGGTTGGAGACGATGAAGTTACTTTCGTCATAAATTCCTTGATGCGGAACACATTAGAAAACGACGATTCGTGTTTTTACCTTGAAGAGTGTTGTGAGTTCGATTCATCCCCCGAGTTAGTCTCATCGGCAAGTAGTGATTCTTAGCTCGTCGAGCTCTTTTATCTTGAAGAAGAAGTCTCGCACCCCACACCACCCGAACCATTACTTCTAGAAAAATTAAAAATTAAAACTTCTTATGAAGAGCCACCCATATTAGAGTTAAAACAACTCCCCCTCACCTCCAATATTTATTTTTAGAAAAAGATTCTAAGCTACCCGTCATCATTCCATCCGATCTTAGCAACTCAGAAATTTCCGAGTTGTCTATAGTCTTAAGAAAGCGCCGCCACACAATTGCGTGGCAAATATCGGATATTAAGGGTATAAACCCTTCCTTCTGCACTCATAAAATCTTTCTCGAAAATAATTCCCGCAACTCAGTCCAGCCTCAACGATGACTAAACCTGAACATGAAAGAAGTCGTTAAGGCCGAAGTTATTAAACTTTTAGACGCGGGAATCATCTACCCGATATCGGATAGTACTTGGGTTAGCCCAGTACAAGTCATACCGAAGAAAGGTGGCGTCACGGTAGTTGCGAAAAAAAATAATGAATTGATCCCAACCCGTACTGTTACGGGTTGGCGGATGTGCATCGATTATCGAAAATTAAATGATGCCACCCGTAAGGATCACTTTCCGCTACCTTTTATCGATCAAATTTTAGAGCGCCTTTCAGGTCGCTCCTACTACTGTTTTCTCGATGGTTTGTTGGGATATTTCCAAATCCCGATTTCGCCCGACGACCAAGAGAAAACCACTTTCACTTGTCCCTTTGGCACCTTCGCTTATCGAAGGATGCCATTTGGTCTTTATAATGCGCCAGCTACATTCCAAAGGTGTATGCTGGAAATATTTGACGAGTTAGTAGAGGAGGTGATGGAAGTGTTTATGGACAACTTCTCCGTGTTTCGAAACTCATTTAAAAATTGTTTAAAAAATCTCGAGCACGTGCTACAGCGATTTGAGGAAACATATTTAGCGCTTAATTTGGAGAAATGCCATTTTATGGTCAAAGAAGGATTAGTCCTTGGCCATAAAATTTCGGGCAAGGGGATTGAGGTCGATAGGGCCAAGATCGAAGTAATTGAAAAGCTCCCCCTCCAACATACGTAAAAGCTATTAGAAGTTTCCTAGGCCACGCGGGGTTTTATCGGCGCTTTATACAAATTTTTTCCAAAATCACAAAGTCGTTAACCCATCTTCTCGAAAAAGAATCCTCCTTTATTTTTAACGATGAATGTCATTTGGCCTTTAAACTTATCAAAGAGAAACTTATAAACTCCCCAATTCTAGTCGCCCAAGATTGGTCGCTCCCTTTTGAAATCATGTGCGATGCGAGTGATATTGCAGTTGGTGCCGTCTTAGGCCAACGGGTGAGTAAGTATTTCCACCCAATTTATTATGCGATCAAAACACTCACATCGGCACAAGAAAATTACACCACTACCGAGAAGGAGCTTCTAGCGATCGTTTTTGCCTTCGATAAGTTTAGGTCGTATATCACTCTCTCAAAAATTATCGTCTTCATAGATCACTGCGCTCTTAGATTTCTTTTAAGTAAATCGGACGCCAAGCCTCATCTTTTGCGATGGATTCTCCTATTGCAGGAGTTTGATTTAGAGATCCGGGACAAAAGGGGAGCAGAAAACTTGGCAGCCGATCATCTTTCTCGATTAGAAAATCCCGCCTCGGAAGAATTAGTAGAAGCCAACATTAATGATAAATTTCCCGAAGAGCGCCTCCTCACTCTTGAAAATATAAATTCTTCTTCCACTCCCTGGTTTGCGGATTTGGCTAACTATTTAGTAGCCCGGGTCTTGCCAAAAGAATTCTCGAGTAAGCAAAAGAAGAAATTCTTTTCTGATTTAAAGAATTATTTTTGGGAGGACCCATTTTTATTCCGTGTTTGCGCAGACCGGGTGGTGAGAAGACGCGTCTCAAGTGAGGAAGGCCTTAAAATTTTACATCATTGTCACAAGGGACCAACCAGTTGTCATTATCAAGCAAATTGAACCGCGAGGAAGGCGCTGGAGGTGGGTTTTTATTGGCCCACGCTCTTCAAAGATGCTCATACCCTTGTGAGTACTTGCGACAGCTGCCAGCGGTCAGGGAACATCTCCCGCCGGGATGAGATGCCCCAAAACATTTTCTTAGAATGCGAAATTTTCGATCTTTGGGGTATTGATTTTGTTTGTCCTCTCCCTCCCTCTTATTCAAACAAGTATATTCTCGTTGCGGTCGACTACATGTCGAGGTGGGAGGAAGCACAAGCTCTCCCCAACAATGATGCGCGAGTCGTCGTTAATTTCTTAAAAAAATTATTTTCTCGATTTACAAAAATTTCGCACCCATTTTTGCAATAGTCAATTTACAAAAATTTTAGCAAAATATGGTGTCACGCACAAATTATCCACTGCGTATCACCCACAAACGAGCAGACAAGTCGAAGTTGTTAATCGAGAATTAAAGTGGATTTTAGAAAAAAATGGTTTCTATTAATCGGAAGGATTGGGCAATAAAGCTCGATGACGCGCTATGGGCCTATCGAAAGGCATACAAGACCACTATCGGTTGTACACCGTATCGAATGGTTTATGGCAAGGCTTGCCACCTTCCGGTCGAATTAGAACACCGCGCATTTTGGGCGCTTAATTTTTTAAATCTCGATTCCACTTTAGCGGGCAATCAAAGAAAATTTCAAATGAACGAATTAGATGAATGGCGAGCGAATGCGTATGAGAGCAATAAATTATAGAAGGAGCGAACAAAGTTTTATCACGATAAACACATAAAATTTCTGAAAACTTTTTCGCCGGGCGACCTCGTCCTCCTTTATAATTCTCGCCTTCGCCTTTTTCTGGGAAAACTAAAATCCCGATGGATCAGACCCTTTATTGTTAAAGAGGTTTGGTCCTATGGGACAATCCTAATTTCCCACCGGAAAATGGTACCTTCAAAGTAAATTGGCACCGCCTTAAGTTATATCTTCCGTGAGAGCTAGCTAACGAGAAGAGTGAATCATTATCTTTTCATCCTATAATATGACCGGCAAGTGGGTCAAGCTACGCGACCTTAAACAAAGCGCTTTTGGGAGGCACCCCAAAGTTATCTTTTTATTGTTTTTCTTTTTATTTTAACATGTTTTGTAGGTAACCTCCGCTTCCCTCGCATTTCATAACCAGGGAAGCCCTCTTAACCTCTCCTTCGTTTCTATTATTATTTTTGTTTTGTCTTGCACTTTATTTTCTTTTACTTCATACTTAGTTTTAAACATTGGGGACAATGTTTAACTTTAAGTATGAGGGTGTAAATAGTTCTTTGTAAATAGTTTTTTTTTAATTAGAAAATTTTCAAAAAAAAAATAATTTCTTATGTTTTCTTCTATTTAAGCACTTGTAAAACCAAAAACTCAAAAAATTGAGAAAATCAAAAAATTTAAATCTTGGAAAGGGACGTTTGGGACCTGACCCCATCTCACCTCCTAGTACCGTGAGAACCCTTCACGGGGTATACCTCGGGAAGTCCAAGAAGTAACAAAAAATTTTAAGTTTCTTAGTATATGTTTTTATTGTTTATTTCTTATAAAAAAAGATAATATCAAAAAAAATAATAATAATATCAAAATTCAAAAAAATATGAAAAACTTAAAATACAAAAAATATAAAAATCTTATACCTCTCCTATTTGTTGTTTTTGTGATTCTTAGAAATCTAGTTGAGGATGTTTATAAGCATGTTTAGGTTTTTAATTAGCTAAAATTTTGCTTATCATAGTTTGTTAATTTTAAATTTGAGGTAATTTTGCTTTAAGAATCATCTTATGATTTTAACTTGATTAGAGAATTTATTTAGCATGACTTCTCTTTTTATTTTTAAATGGCTTCATTTTGTAGTGAATTTGCTAAACCTCTTTAGATTTCAATTATATTTTCTTCTAACTTTTTAGATCTTAGGAAATTTAATTTTACTAGAATTTGCTCTCAATATAATTTAAAGCTAGCTAGATTTAATTTCCTACCCTACCCCTTTGTTGGCATAGAAAAATGAAGTTTAAAACATCATTTAAGAGATTATATGGCATGGAGTAAGAGGATAAAATTCATTACTCCTAAACATATACATTTTGGGTTTTTATTAGAAGAGAATAAAAAAAATATTCATGATGATGATAAATTCCATTACCTCCATTAGAAAAAAAATTCTCTACATTTGCCAAATTTTATGAAATCCCCCTTACCCAATTATCATTGTTCTTGTTATACACCCATAAAGGCCTTGGGGTGCATCTAGAGAAAACTCCACTAAAGAGAGGTGGGGTCAACGGTCAACGTATAATCGCTCGAGTTGAAGAAACCGCAGCCTAGTCCTCAGCCAACCGCCCGTGCAAAGATGCACGCAGAACGCGCAGCGGGGCCGCACTCAACCATGCGCGCCAGCACCGCGCGCGGCGATGCCGCGCGCAACTATAGGCACTACCATGCACGTTACCCGCGTGCGGTAGTGGGCGCGCCACCGCCACGACGCGCGTGGCGGTACCGCGCGCTAGCATGCGCGGTAGCGCCGACCCCCCCCCCCCCCCCCCCCCCCCCCCCCCCCCCCCTCAAGGTGTGCGGCCCATCTGCATCCCTCTTTGGGTGCGGCCCAGCTGCACCCCTCTTGGGGTGCGGCCAAGGCCGCACCCTTCTTGGGATGCGGCCAAGGCCGCACCCCTCTAGGGGTGCGGCCAAGACCGCGCCCCTCTAAGGGTACGGCCAAAGCCGCACCCCTCTTGGGGTGCGGCCAAGGCCGCACCCCTCTAAGGGTGCGGCCCAACCGCACCCCTCGTTGGGTACGGCCAAGCCGCTGCACCCCTCTAGGGGTGCGGACGAGCCGCACCCCCCCCCCCCCCTCAGGGGGCGTGACTTCCCTTTTTTTCGTACCCACGCTCGCGCGCGCTCAGAACGCTTCCGCGCTCACGCACGCTCAGAACGCTTCTGAGCTCGCTCAGAACGCTTCTGAGCTCGCTCAGAACGCCTCAGCGCTCACGCGTGCTCAGAACGCCTCCGCACTTACGCGCACCCAAAACGCTTCTGAGCGGCTCAGAACCCCTCCGCGCTCATGCGCGCTCAGAACGCTTCCTCAGTCGCCTAGATTGCTTCTCCGTTCATTGCGCGCTCCGAACGCTTCTGAGCGTGCCCAGCTCACTTTTTGTCTTTCTGACTTCTCACATTTTATCTTTTTAGCGTGCTCACTTTTTGTCTTTCCAGTTTCTCAGATTTCAGGAACAACTTGTCGCCTTTTTCGCCTCCAACAAAACTGCCCGAACTGCCCGAAGGGCAAGATGGTCGTTTACGAAAAATGGCGATCCGTGTGCCCCGAACCAGAAAATATGATTCGTCCGCCAGGTATTTATGGAAGTTGCAACGACGAAATTACCGGACTACCCCCGACCAAAGCTATAAAAGGAGCCCCAGGGCTTCATTTGAAAGGACCTTGCCTTCTGCACCCGGGAGAGCTCCTTGCAGACTTTTGCGGAATTCTCCTTCGGCGCTTGAAGATCTCCTTCGCGGAATTGAAGGTTTCCTTCGTCACGAAGGGAGACACCGCCTCTCATTTTTGTTCTCCAGAGCCTTCTCACTTTTATTCTCCGGAGCCTTCCCACTTTAGTTCTCCAGAGCCTTCTCACTTTTGTTCTCCAACATTCTCAGAAGGAAAAATACTTAGTTTTCCGAGAGGTGGCCTGTCACCCTCAGAGCTCTCTCTCTCTCTCTATTATTATAACGAGCAGCGGCCTGTCGCGCTCGAGTTCTAAGTACCAGATTGTAACCCCCAAAATATAGTGAAGTTTGGTCGGCACAGCTCTGGCCGCATGGTTTTTTACCCTTTCCGAGTTTTCCACGTTAAAAAGTCTCAGTGTACTCAACGAATCTCAAATTGACTGTTTGCGCGCTTGGTTCGCTCCCGAGCTAAGGTGGTTCAAGTAAACCGGTCTACCAAGAGCCCCCAAGCAACCCACAATAGTTTGGCACCGTCTGTGGAAAAGTTCCCAAAACTCTTTGAAGGCCAACTGCAATGGCAAGAAAGAGTGCTCGCACTACTGAAGGATCAATGCCGGAAGGGCGCGTCGACCCTGTAAGACCCCTTTTTTTTCAAACACCCGGGTCTTAGGCCCAAAACCGCCGCTTTGCAGGGCCACCTTCACTCGGAAAGGTTGCCACGACAAAACGCCGAGCCTGCCGGCCAAATCGATCACAAAGAAAAGTGTACTAAAGAAGACAAGTCCACAGAATCAACATGAAATGTCCACATGATATAACTGAATAAAATATAACAAGGGTTACAATAATAAAGGGCTCCTGCCCTGTACATCATATCCTCACTACAATATCACTCGCGGAAGCTAACTACTAATCACTCACAAATCCTGAATCCTGTGCTCCTTGTTGGAACATAGTTCAACCCTATTACTGATTTGGGCTTGGATGTCTATTTCTAGGTATAGGATTTGTTTTAACCCATCATGTATAGTATAAGGGTCATAGGCTAAGTCTAGAAGAAATTTGAAGATTAGCTAAGTCAAGGTGTTCGACGAACGTCGAACACGTTCGACGAATTCAAGAATCCGTTCGACGAACTTGGTTCGACGAACTTCAAAGTTCTGTTCGACGAAAGTTTCTTCTTGTTCGACGAACTTCCCAGTTTAAGTTCGACGAACTTTCCCTCAGGTCGACGAACTTCTTCAGAGTTTCTATATTCAGTGACCTCTTCTATTCAGAGTATTATTTTGGAGTTATCCTCAGGATTTCTTATGAAGACTGACAGCTGTTCTTATTATAATATCAGTCAGTTATTGCAGTATTTTCTATCAAAGATTTTATGGCCGTTGCTGCATTAATTAAGGGCTGCGTGCAGATTATTTTATAAGGCAGATTGCAAGTTTCAAGGAATTTAATATATTGGTATTCCTTTTTCTGTCAAGAGGCAAATCTTTCCTTTTTGCCTCATTCCTTTCCAGCCCTGTTTGAAATTTGAAAGAGGATCAACTCTATCCTGTCCAGAGATTATCATTGCTATTATTCTAGAGAGAGACACAGATACAGAGAATAATCTTTTGCTGCTCAGTTTTCATTCCTCTTAAGAACTCTCTCTGATTTTCTCCGAAGTCTTCATCTTCTCCACACACCTACTCTTAATCTCTAGGAATCATCTACATCAATTCCTTCTAGAGAACTTTTGCTGGAGATACTCTGAAGATCAAGAAGACCTACACCCTGAGCAGATTTTCTCTCCTATTTTTCTTACTCTTATTCACAGGGGGAGATCTGACAATCATTCAACAATCCACTAGTCTTCTCTATTGTTATAGAAAAGAGAAGACACCATCATCTTTATTTTACTTTTATTTATAACTGTGTACAGGGTTGTAACTCCCTTCAAAAGTTGATTTTAGGTTTTGAGCACCTGATCAAAAGCTCTGTGGTGGTTTTGAGCACCTGATCAAAAGCTCTGGGGTGAAGGCTCACCTGATCAAAAAACCTTAGTGGATTTCCTACCAGGGTGGTAGAAGAGTAGATGTACCCAGGTTGAGGGGAACTACAATAGATCCTTGTGTCTTCTGTGTTTGCCTTTATTATTTGTGCTGTGTTGTGTGTGCTGTGTTTTAGTTTATGTTTATATCTGTGCTGCACTCACTTACACATATACTTAAATAACTCAAATTGTTTTCTACAGATTTCTTTAAGCTAAGTAAAATTATTTTAAAATACTCTATTCACCCCCCCTCTAGAGTAATCTTGATCCATCCCCACTTTCAATTGGTATCAGAGGTTGGGTTGGTTGTTACAGGCTAACACCTGGACCAACAGATCTGATAGATCTAGACTACTTTAAAGGTTTTTTGTTTATTAGAGCCATGGCACAGAACAAAGAATATTCAAGCATAAGACCTCCTATGTGCAATCTGAACAAGTTTGCACTATGGAAAGCAAGGATCAAACTTTACATGAATTCTATTGATGAGGAAATTTTTAATTCTATTTTGACAGGACCTCCAACTGCATCAACCTCAAAAACAACAGACACAACTGCTGTCCCTCCTCCAGAATGGACAGAAACACAAAAGAAATAGAAAACTGCTGATGCAAAGGCCATGAATATCTTGGCATAAACCATGTCTGATGACATATTTCAGAAGGTGGTTGACTGCACCTCTGCCAAAGAAATTTGGGACTCCCTCACAAGAATGGTGGCAGGATCAGCAGATGAGAGAAAGGACAGAAGATCACATTTGATCTCCCAGTACGAGAATTTCAAAAAGAGAGAATCAGAGACTGTTGCAGAGATGTACAACAGACTCAGCCTCATCATCAATGAGCTGAGAACCCTGGAGAAAGTGATCACAGTCACTGAAATTAATGACAAGATCCTGATGTGCTTCCCCAGCACATGGGACACAAGAATCTGGCCAATTAAAGATGCCAGAGGACTAAGTGAGATTACAACTGAGAATCTCCTTGGGAAGCTCAAATCTTATGAGCAGCTGATAAAGAGCAGAGAAGCAGAAGCCTCTCCATCTTCATCCTTAAAGAAAGAGAAGAGCATTGCCTTTCAGGCAACAGAGGAAGAAGACAAGATTGGTGATCAGGAGATGCTGAGACTCTTAGCAAAGAGATTTTACAAGATGGCAAGGAAGGACTTTAGAAGAAAGTCCAACAGGCACAATGAAAAGCCAAGGTATGATAAAACTCCATCTAAAGAAATAATATGCTTTGTTTGAAGGAAGCCTGGACACATCCTCACTGAGTGTCCAGAAGCTCATAAGAAAAGTAGGAGAAAAGAGCAGGAACACTCCAACAAACACTCATCAAAAGGCCACAAGAAAAGAGAAAAAGGCTTTGTTGCTGAAATCTGGAGTGACACTGAATCTGAGTCATCCTCCAGTTCCAGTGATGAGGAGAAGGAAGTAGAAGACAAGGAATTCTGCATGATGGCAATCAATGCCTCCTCATCAAATGACAACTCAGATGATGAATCTGAAGCTAATGAGGATGAGAAAAAGAACTGTCCTACCACAGAGGAACAGTGGTACTTGGACAGTGGATGTTCAAGACATATGACAGGAACAAGAGCCAAATTAATCAACTATAAGGCAAAGCTTGGACCAAGAGTGATTTTTGGAGATTCCAATTGGGGACAAACAAAAGGCTATGGATCAGTCCAGATTGGGACAATCACATTCAAAAAGGTAGCCTATGTAAGTTGACTCAAACATAACCTCATCAGCATAGGTCAACTATGTGATGAAGGATATCAGGTATGCTTCAACCAATCTAGATGCATTATCTTTTCTGAAAATAATATTGTTATTTTAGGAAATAGACAAGGTAATGTTTATTTAGTAGATTTTAATTCAGCCAAACCTGAGATCTGCTTGTTTAACCAAGTCAGTAAAAATACTGATTTGTGGTATAGGAGACTAGGTCATGTGAACCATAGGACCCTAGCCAAGTTATCAAAGGGAAACCTTGTCAGGGGACTACCTTCTGGATCATACAAGAAGGAAAGTCTTTGCAGGGCATGTCAATTGGGAAAGCAGACTAAGAGCAGCTTTAAGTCACTATCTAAGAGTGATTCTCCTAGGATTTTGTACTTGCTGCACTTAGATCTTTTTGAAACCCTTCCCATACATAGTTTGGGAGGTAAGTCTTACACCTTAGTTATTGTTGATGACTTCTCTAGATTCAGTTGGGTATTCTTTCTGAGAAGCAAGTCAGATAACTTCAAGGTTCTTACAGACATTCTCAGGAGCATCAAGATTGAGTATTCTACTCAGATTGCATTGATCAGAAGTGATCATGGCACTGAGTTTGAATCTCTTCTGATGAAAGAATTCTGTGAGAAGGAAGGTATCAGGCAATGCTTTTCAGCTCCTAGAACTCCTCAACAAAATGGGGTAGCTGAAAGGAAAAATAGAACACTGATTGAATCTGGTAGAACATTGCTTGCAGATGCTGTTTTGCCCCAATCCTTTTGGGCTGAGGCTGTCAGCACAGCAAACTATGTCTTAAATAGAAGTTTAATTCATAAACAAAAGGGCAAGACACCTTATGAACTGCTTAAAGGGACGAAGCCTAGAGTAAATTACTTTAGGGATTTTGGCTGTAAGTGCTTCATTCATAATAATGACAAGAAGCACCTAGGAAAATTTGAAGCAAAAGCTTCAGATGGCATTTTCCTTGGTTATTCAGTTAGTAGTAAAGCTTACAGAGTATTTAACAAATCTTATTTTAAAATAGAAGAATTTTTTCATGTATCTTTTGATGAAACTAACTTGAGTTGCAAGGAGAGAAATATCTCTACCTCACAAGATGCACAGGTACCAATTCTCTGTGAGAAGTTAGATAATCTAACTCTACAGAAAGAGGATTTAATAAATCCTTCTCTATTACCTAATGAGGACAGTGAAGAAGAATGCCCTATTGCACCAACATTGGATACATCAAATATTCCTACAAATCTTGAGGCTGTTAATGCTGAAGCTCGGGAGGAAATAGAAATTCCTCATAGAGAAAATGAACAAGCTCAAAGAGAAGTTATTTTCCCTACTGATTATGTCAACATAAGAGATCACCCTAGATCTCAAGTAATTGGTGACATCTCAGTGGGTGTGCAAACAAGAAATCAACTAAATCAAAATAATTTGCACACATGTTTCCTCTCTCAAATTGAACCTCAATCCATCAAAGATGCAGAGCAAGATCCAAACTGGATTACTACTATGCAAGAGGAATTAAATTAATTTGAAAGGAACAAAGTATGGGAACTTGTTCCAAGACCCAAGAATCATACAGTGATTGGCACTAAATGGGTATTCAGAAACAAAATGGATGCTCAAGGAGTCATAGTCAGAAATAAGGCAAGACTAGTGGCTCAAGGATACTGCCAAGAGGAAGGCATAGACTATGATCAGACTTTTGCACCTGTAGCAAGGCTGGAAGCAATTAGAATATTCCTAGCATTTGCTGCATACAAAAGATTCAAGGTATTTCAAATGGATGTTAAGAGTGCCTTTCTAAATGGAGATATCAAAGAAGAAGTATATGTGGAACAACCACCAGGTTTTATTTCTCCAACTCAACCCTCTTATGTTTTTAGATTACATAAAGCTTTGTATGGTCTCAAACAAGCTCCTAGAGCATGGTATGAGACCCTTACAAACTTTCTTTTGGAGAATAAGTTTTCTAGAGGCAAAGTAGACCAGACACTGTTTTTTAGAAATCATAAATCTGAAACCCTATTGGTACAAATATATGTAGATGATATAATATTTGGTTCTACTGACTCTAAGTTATGCAAAAGATTTTCAAATCTAATGCATTCAAAATTTGAAATGAGCAGTATGGGAGAACTGTCTTACTTTCTTGGTTTGCAAGTTAAGCAAACAACAGAAGGCATCTTCATATCCCAATCTAAATATGCTAAAGAGCTTGTTAAAAGATTTGGGATGTCAGATGCCTCCCCCATGAAAACTCCCATTCCTTCAAATGTAGCTGTTGGCACTGATGAATTAGGAAAACCTGTTGATCAGAAAGTATATAGAGCCATTGTAGGGTCTCTTTTATACTTAACAGCCAGTAGACCAGATATCATGTTTGCCACATGTATTAGTGCTAGATTTCAGGTAAATCCTAAAGAATCTCACTATATTTTATTTAAAAGGATTTTAAGATAAATAAAGGGTTGTCCAGATCTAGGACTCTGGTATCCTACAGAATCAGGATTTGAGTTAACTGGATACTCCGAGCGGCATCAAGGCGCTTCTTCTCCACCGTGTGGTTGCAAGCTTCTCATGGCTAGGAGGAGATCTCAAAAGGTAACGACATTTCTCCTCCCGGTCTTTAGGATGCGTGTTTGGCATCCCTTCTTTTTCTGCATTTTGGCACCGGATCCGTCGAGTGAGAGGGATCCGGGTCGCCTTGGTTCAAGATAAACCACCGGGTTGATTGTGTCCGTCCCCGTCATGTTTTGCACTAGAGATCCGCTCCGTTAGCGGATTAGGCATTGTGGGTGAAGCCGGATTTGTGGTCGTTGGTCCGATCCGGTGATGTTGATTTACGCGCATTTTAGGGGTTTTTGTTAGAAATCCGATTACGGCGAACTCGTCGTGGTGATGCCTTTGTAGCTTCGTGTGGTAACGAATGTTGGGTTTAGGGCGGAGAAATAATGTGCGGATTTTGGGGCTTGTGATGCCTAGTGTTGTGCGAAGGCGCGATTGGTCTTTGTGGTCGGCTGGCTATCCCGTGAAGACTGAGATTCACGTGTGGAGAGTGTCCCGGCAAGATTAGTCCCTTCGATTGTTGACTGACGAGAATGTCAGTGCTACGGTTGAGTCCGTTGACGGTCGCCAGGCGAGGCAATCGGTGGACGTTGTCCCGAAAGTAAGCCCAGGGCCTTGGGACGTTTTGGTTGGCCAGAATTCTTAGAATCGGTCTTGGTGCGTTGTTGGTGGCCCGAGCGTGTGAGCTGTCAGACAAGCCCGATGGCATGGTGGGCCAGGCGAGGTGGGTCTCAGCGAGAGCGCTTGGCCTTGGGTTTTGATGCCCTTGTGGGGAAGTAATGAGTACCCTTGTGTTGGTGATGTATGATGATGTGTTAGATTCATACGCTTTAGGGCGCCTTGGGTGAAACCCGGGTTTGCACTCATTTTGCATTGTTAGGCCCCTTTTATTACCTGCTCAACATAGAAACGTGGATGATGCTTGTGACACTCATGCCAGTATTTATGTTGCTTTCCTTTATGTACTTTTGCATACGAAGTGCTGACTTGCAGGGTGAAGTAGTTCCCCGGGGTCCGCTAGGATGGCCGGGAGGAGGGATGTTGTTACACCGCTTGTGGTCAGCCATAGCTGACCCTCGTTTACCGCTCTTTGTGATTTGGTTGCAGGGCAAGAATCGCAGGCTGGACCCAGCGCGCCGGCCAAAAAGGCCTAAAGCCTCACGAAGTGCTTAGTTGATTTCCTGCATTACTTTCTTCGTACTTTGTTATATCCGGCTTGCATGCCGAGGTAGTATAGGGAAAAACAATCCTTCCCCTTTTGTTGGGATGTCTTTTATTATGGAATGTTTGATGTTTTGGACATTGTTTTGTAAGGCCTTAAGGCCAGTTGGACTCCTTTGTAGTATGGAAAATCTCTGTGGCTTAGTTTGTTTCCGCTGTGTTGTCTGAGTTATGAGATTGGGTAGTTAATATCATCTTTTAATACTAAAGCTGTGGCGGTTATATGCTGTGGGGTCCCGGCCGGACCCATATTATATGGTCATTACAGGGGAGGTGTTACAATTTGGTATCAGAGCCAGGTTCGTTCTAGTATTCTTGCGAGGTCTAGTGTTTTTGGATCGCGTAAGAGATTGTTCACATAGGAGTATTGTGCGGGATCATGAGTATCCCTGCGTTCGGGTCTTGCGTTTAGATCCTGATGAGCGTTTATTTGTTTCCTTGCTTATGCTAGGATGTTGGCGACGATGCGGGGACATCGAGGAGGCAAGAGGAGCCTTCGGGGAGTAGTGCTACTGCTCCAGGCCTCATGAATGTGGGCATGTCCCCGGCTGATTTCTGTCGCATGCTAGCGGAGGCAATGGTAGCGGCTCAAGCTGGAGCGATGCCACGGGTTCCTACGCCGGTGGTGCAAGTTGCGACGCCTGTCACTCCGGCGGCTATGCCGGATACACCGGATGTCGAAGTAAGGCAAGCAGAGACTCTAGCGGAGAGAGCTATTCCGATGGGTGATCGATTCATGAAGTATTTCTTGAGTTTCCACCCTCCGACATTCAAGGGAGTGGGCACTCCAACGGATGCCGAGGATTGGCTTTCGAGGATCCAGGAGCTCTTGAAGGCAGCTGAGACCCCAGCTGAGAGGCAGTCTCACTTTGCGAGCTTCATGTTAGAGGGCGATGCGAAGTTGTGGTGGGTGAACCATAACGGTCGACTTTTTGTTGGGCGTGTTCCGTCCATGGAGGAGTTCGGAAACACTTTCCTAAAGCGTTACATTCCGGCTTCAACAAGGTTAGCACTGCATCGGCAGTTTCTGCATTTGGTGCAGCGGGAGAAGACGGTGGGTGAATATCTGCAAGAGTTCACTCGGTTGGGTCGGTATGCGGGCACGACAATGGCAGATGATGAAGAGAGAGATAACCTCTTTTATCAAGGGTTGAGGGAAAATTTAAGGCAACCACTCATAGCCTTGAAGAATGCGGGATTCAATGAGTTGGTCGAAGGCGCTCGCACGCTGGAGAGCGACTTGGAGCGAACTCAACGGCGAAAGGGTGTTGCGGCAAGGAAGGGAGAAGGAAAGCCTTCTAAGTCTCAGTCCCAGTGGAAGTCCGAGGGCAGCCGATGGAAGAAGAAGCCCCGTCCTAATAGGCCTGGGGAGAGAAGTGGCGCACCTTCGGGAGATTTCCGTTCCAAAGGTCCGGTTACTTATTACCAGTGTGGCAAGGTGGGTCACATTAGTCATTTTTGTACCGAGGGCGGAGCTGGGCCAGAGCCGAGACAAGAACAATCGGTGCGTTCGGGTCCCAGTGTTGCAGAGAAGGGGAAAGCGGCGGAGTCGAGTGCTTCGCGGTTCCCTCCAGTGCAGCCTAGGGCCTATAATCTTGGGCAACAGGAAGTGATACGTCAACCCGATGTGGTGACAGGTACGAAAGGTTTAAGTTTCGTTTGTTACTATAATGTAGTTTGCGGCCTTTCATGTTTGTTTTGCACGTGGTTAGGTTTCGTGCTAGTTTCGGGCTACCCCTCTCGAGTATTGTTCGACACGGGGGCGTCACACTCTTTTCTTGCAGAAAGTTTTATCCGGAAGATTGGTGCTGAGCCCGTAGTGGCAGGAGTGGAGCTGAGTGTGCGTATGCCGAATGGGTCTTTCATGACTACCATGAGGAAGGGACGCATTGTGATGCAAATTGGCGATTGTGATTTCGTGTTGGTAGCAGCGATTCTGCCACTAGCCGAATTCGATGTTATCTTGGGAATGGACTGGCTTGCGGAGCAGCGAGCTAGTATCGACTGCCAGTTGAAGGTGGTAACCCTGAGAGCTGAAGGTAGAGCAGAGGTCAAGTTTGAAGGCCTAAGCGGAGTGGCTTGCTCCCTGATTTCCGCTATGCAAATGAGGCGTGCGGTGAATCAAGGAGGCGAGGCGTTTTTAGCTTTGTTGGAGGCTCACTCCACAAAGTTGGCTATTAGAGAAGTTCCGGTGGTGGAAGAATTTGAGGATGTATTCCCCGAGGAGCTTCCGGGAGCACCTCCTCAGCGTGAAATCGATTTCTCGATAGAGTTGGTACCGGGTGCGAGGCCGGTGTCGCGTCCTCCGTTTAGGATGGCACCGAAGGAACTGGCCGAGCTAAAGGTTCAGTTGCAAGAGTTGTTAGAGCAAGGGTACATTAGGCCCAGCTCTTCGCTGTGGAGCGCACCGGTTTTGTTTGTGAAGAAAAAGGACGGAAGTATGCGGTTGTGCATTGATTACCGTGAGCTAAATAAGTTGACCGTCAAGAATAAATATCCGATTCCCCAAATCGATGATTTGTTCGACCAGTTAGTGGGGTCGGTGGTGTACTCCAAGTTGGATTTGAAATCGGGGTACTACCAGTTGAAGATTCGAGAAGAGGACGTTGCCAAGACAGCGTTTGGGACTCGTTATGGACACTACGAGTTTTCGGTGATGCCGTTCGGACTGACGAACGCGCCATCTGTGTTCATGGATTTGATGAACATGGTTTTTCGCCCGTTCTTAGATTCGTTCGTGGTGGTGTTTATTGATGATATTTTGGTGTATTCAAAATCGGAGGCAGAGCATGAGTCTCACTTGAGGCAAGTATTGCAGACTCTAAGGGAGAATCAGCTTTATGCTAAGTTCTCAAAATGTGAGTTTTGGATCGAGAAGGTGGCTTTCTCGGGGCACATAATTAGTGGAGATGGGGTGGCGGTAGATCCAGCGAAGATTGAAGCCATTAAGGGTTGGCCTGTATTGAGAACCGTGGCGGAAGTCCGGAGCTTCCTTGGACTAGCCGGTTATTACAGAAGATTCGTGGAGAACTTTTCGCGGATGGCGTTGCCCCTCACCACACTCACTCGCAAGGACCAGAGGTTTGTTTGGACACCGGAGTGTGCCCGGGCATTCGAGAATTTGAAGGAAATATTGATGTCTGCCCCAATCCTTAGTCTTCCTAGTGGGACGGAAGGATTTCAGATCTTTAGCGACGCGTCAGGTTGCGGGTTGGGTTGCGTGCTGGTGCAGCACGGCAAGGTGATAGCGTATAGGTCAAGGCAGTTAAAGACTCATGAGAGGAATTATCCCATCCATGATCTGGAGTTGGCGGCGGTAATCTTTGCGCTAAAACTGTGGAGACACTATGTTTATGGTGCGAAGGTGGAGATCTTCACGGATCACAAAAGCCTGAGGTATCTCCTAGACCAAAAGGATCTGAATATGCAGCAGCGTAGGTGGGTCGAGTTCCTTGGGGACTACGACGTGGAGATTCAGTATACGCCGGGTAAAGCCAACGTGGTGGTAGATGCTTTGAGTAGGAAGTACTCCGGGCAAGGTAATTGGATGGAGGCGCATAGCGAGCGTTTGATTCGAGACTTGGAGTCTCTTGACATTTCTTGTGTGGCTAGAGGTGAGTCTAGCATAGCTCGTTTGAACTGGATTGAAATGCAGTGTGATATAACGGATCGAATCCGAGAGGCGACCAGTGCGGACGAGGAGTGCCAACAGTTGGTGTTGGAGGCTCAGCAAAGCGAAGGCACTGCCTTGGAGATGGTTGGTGGAATTCTGAGGAGAGACGGGAGGATCTGTGTTCCGCGCTTCGGCAAGCTTCGCGAGGAGTTGATGTTTGAAGCTCACTTTACGAAGTACTCCGTTCATCCAGGAAGTACAAAGATGTACGCGGATTTGAAGAAATCTTTTTGGTGGCCTGGGATGAAGCGGGATGTAGCCGAGTACGTGAGCCGATGTCAGACTTGTGCCTTGGTGAAGGCTGAGTGCCAAAGGCCCGGCGGGTTCTTGAAGCCTCTTCCCATCCCCGAATGGAAATTTGATGACATCTCTATGGATTTTGTGCATGGTTTGCCTCGATCGCAGCAGGGTAACGATGCGATTTGGGTGATAGTCGATCGCCTGACGAAGGTGGCCCACTTCATTCCGAATCAGAAGAGCGATGGCGTGGAGAAACTCGTGGAGCTTTATGTTCGAAACATTGTGCGGTTGCACGGGATTCCGAAGAGCATCGTTAGTGATCGCGATGGGCGATTCACATCGAAGGACTGGAGATTAGTGCAGAAAAGTCTAGGCACGAAGCTCAAGTTTAGCACCGCGTTCCATCCGCAGACCGATGGTCAGACGGAGCGAACGAACCATACGTTGGAAGACATGTTGAGGATGTGTGCTCTCGACTTTGGCAAATGTTGGGAGGACCACCTTTTCATGGTGGAGTTCGCCTATAATAATAGCTTCCAGGCGAGTATCAAGATGGCGCCATACGAAGCTTTGTATGGAAGGAAGTGTCGAACGCCGATGTCTTGGGCAGAGGTGGGAGACACTAAGCTTTTGGGAAAGCAAGTGGTGGAAGATGCTTGCGAGATTGTGCGGACGATTCAGGAGCGCATGAAGGTTGCTCAGGATCGACAAGCGAAGTATTTTAATCCGTGCCACAGAAATGTGGAGTTTGCAGTGGGCGACATGGTCTACTTGAAGATCAAGCCGTTCAAGGGTGTTTCGCGGGTGCGGCGACTCAAGAAGTTGAGTCCGAGATATTTGGGTCCGTTCGAGGTTACGGAGTGTATAGGCGAAGCAGCCTATCGTTTGGCGTTGTCCGCAGAGCTGAGAGGATTACATGACGTTTTTCATGTCTCCGTACTGAGGAAAGCTTTGGTGGAGCCGAGCGTCGTGGTCGAAGCGGCGGCGGTGCCGGTGATGGAGAACTTGGGGGCTAGGGTTCGCCCGGTGTGCGTGGAGGATTCAGAAGTCCGGCAGTTGCGTAACAAGCAAGTCAAACTTGTAAAGGTGCGATGGGACAACTGCGGGCGAGACGAATTCTCTTGGGAGCGTGAGCAAGCGATGCGGGAGGATTTCCCGGAACTTTTCGCTCCAGGTATGCGTTATGAATTCCCTGTTTAAATTCTGAAATTTCGGGACGAAATTCGTTTAAGGGGGGTGGAGTTGTAACACCCCAAAAATCGTAGTTCAGCGAGGTAGGCGGAGTGGTAGTGCTGCGTTCGGGATAGGCTAAAATTCCATAGCTGTTCTCTGCGCACGACCAGTGTCCTCTTCGCGCACGACCAGTGACCGTGCGCATGTG
Organism: Dactylorhiza incarnata; assembly: GCA_033032865.1. Classification (NCBI taxonomy): domain Eukaryota; kingdom Viridiplantae; phylum Streptophyta; class Magnoliopsida; order Asparagales; family Orchidaceae; genus Dactylorhiza; species Dactylorhiza incarnata. The sequence goes on from JAWHQI010000078.1 coordinate 3,302,181, forward strand.
ATCGTGCGTTAATTCGCAAGGATTCGGAGTTCTGTCTCGAACAGTGCGCACGACCAGTGTCCTCTTCGCGCACGACCAGTGACCGTGCGCATGTGATCGTGCGCCCTGTTTATTCTGCTCCGCGATTTTGAGCGGAGAAGGAGATCGGTCCGTCCAAATCTATTGGAATTTGATCCAACGGCTGCGATGGTTGGCTGGGGGGTTTTAGGGCTTGGTAGAGGAGTTAAACCTCATTATTTCCAAGGCTTTCTCTCTCTTAGGTTGGAGAAAGGAGGAGGAGGCAAGGAGGAAGAAGAAGGGGAATCCGCCATTGCCGGAGCTTCGGAGCTCCGTTCGCCGATCCGAGACCGGCAGTGCGTAGAGGGCATCAAGGCGCTTCTTCTCCACCATGTGGTTGCAAGCTTCTCATGGCTAGGAGGAGATCTCAAAAGGTAACGACATTTCTCCTCCCGGTCTTTAGGATGCGTGTTTGGCATCCCTTCTTTTTCTGCATTTTGGCACCGGATCCGTCGAGTGAGAGGGATCCGGGTCGCCTTGGTTCAAGATAAACCACTGGGTAGATTGTGTCCGTCCCCGTCATGTTTTGCACTAGAGATCCGCTCCGTTAGCGGATTAGGCATTGTGGGTGAAGCCGGATTTGTGGCCGTTGGTCCGATCCGGTGATGTTGATTTACGCGCATTTTAGGGGTTTTTGTTAGAAATCCGATTACGGCGAACTCGTCGTGGTGATGCCTTTGTAGCTTCGTGTGGTAACGAATGTTGGGTTTAGGGCGGAGAAATAATGTGCGGATTTTGGGGCTTGTGATGCCTAGTGTTGTGCGAAGGCGCGATTGGTCTTTGTGGTCGGCTGGCTATCCCGTGAAGACTGAGATTCACGTGTGGAGAGTGTCCCGGAAAATTAGTCCCTTCGATTGTTGACTGACGAGAATGTCTGTGCTACGGTTGAGTCCGTTGACGGTCGCCAGGCGAGGCAATCGGTGGACGTTGTCCCGAAAGTAAGCCCAGGGCCTTGGGACGTTTTGGTTGGCCAGAATTCTTAGAATCGGTCTTGGTGCGTTGTTGGCGGCCCGAGCGTGTGAGCTGTCAGACAAGCCCGATGGCATGGTGGGCCAGGCGAGGTGGGTCTCAGCGAGAGCGCTTGGCCTTGGGTTTTGATGCCCTTGTGGGGAAGTAATGAGTACCCTTGTGTTGGTGATGTATGATGATGTGTTAGATTCATACGCTTTAGGGCGCCTTGGGTGAAACCCGGGCTTGCACTCATTTTGCATTGTTAGGCCCCTTTTATTACCTGCTCAACATAGAAACGTGGATGATGCTTGTGACACTCATGCCAGTATTTATGTTGCTTTCCTTTATGTACTTTTGCATACGAAGTGCTGACTTGCAGGGTGAAGTAGTTCCCCGGGGTCCGCTAGGACGGCCGGGAGGAGGGATGTTGTTACACCGCTTGTGGTCAGCCATAGCTGACCCTCGTTTACCGCTCTTTGTGATTTGGTTGCAGGGCAAGAATCGCAGGCTGGACCCAGCGCGCCGGCCAAAAAGGCCTAAAGCCTCACGAAGTGCTTAGTTGATTTCCTGCATTACTTTCTTCGTACTTTGTTATATCCGGCTTGCATGCCGAGGTAGTATAGGGAAAAACTATCCTTCCCCTTTTGTTGGGATGTCTTTTATTATGGAATGTTTGATGTTTTGGACATGTTTTTGTAAGGCCTTAAGGCCAGTTGGACTCCTTTGTAGTATGGACAATCTCTGTGGCTTAGTTTGTTTCCGCTGTGTTGTCTGAGTTATGAGATTGGGTAGTTAATATCATCTTTTAATACTAAAGCTGTGGCGGTTATATGCTGTGGGGTCCCGGCCGGACCCATATTATATGGTCATTACAGGGGAGGTGTTACAATTTGGTATCAGAGCCAGGTTCGTTCTAGTATTCTTGCGAGGTCTAGTGTTTTTGGATCGCGTAAGAGATTGTTCACATCGGAGTATTGTGCGGGATCATGAGTATCCCTGCGTTCGGGTCTTGCGTTTAGATCCTGATGAGCGTTTATTTGTTTCCTTGCTTATGCTAGGATGTTGGCGACGATGCGGGGACATCGAGGAGGCAAGAGGAGCCTTCGGGGAGTAGTGCTACTGCTCCAGGCCTCATGAATGTGGGCATGTCCCCGGCTGATTTCTGTCGCATGCTAGCGGAGGCAATGGTAGCGGCTCAAGCTGGAGCAATGCCACGGGTTCCTACGCCGGTGGTGCAAGTTGCGACCCCTGTCACTCCGGCGGCTACGCCGGATACACCGGATGTCGAAGTAAGGCAAGCAGAGACTCTAGCGGAGAGAGCTATTCCGATGGGTGATCGATTCATGAAGTATTTCTTGAGTTTCCACCCTCCGACATTCAAGGGAGTGGGCACTCCAACGGATGCCGAGGATTGGCTTTCGAGGATCCAGAAGCTCTTGAAGGCAGCTGAGACCCCAGCTGAGAGGCAGTCTCACTTTGCGAGCTTCATGTTAGAGGGCGATGCGAAGTTGTGGTGGGTGAACCATAACGGTCGACTTTTTGTTGGGCGTGTTCCGTCCATGGAGGAGTTCGGAAACGCTTTCCTAAAGCGTTACATTCCGGCTTCAACAAGGTTAGCACTGCAGCGGCAGTTTCTGCATTTGGTGCAGCGGGAGAAGACGGTGGATGAATATCTGCAAGAGTTCACTAGGTTGGGTCGGTATGCGGGCACGACAATGGTAGATGATGAAGAGAGAGATAACCTCTTTTATCAAGGGTTGAGGGAAAATTTAAGGCAACCACTCATAGCCTTGAAGAATGCGGGATTCAATGAGTTGGTCGAAGCCGCTCGGACGCTTTGAGCGACTTGGAGCGAACTCAACGGCGAAAGGGTGTTGCGGCAAGGCAGGGAGAAGGAAAGCCTTCTAAGTCTCAGTCCCAGTGGAAGTCCGAGGGCAGCCGATGGAAGAAGAAGCCCCGTCCTAATAGGCCTGGGGAGAGAAGTGGCGCACCTTCGGGAGATTTCCGTTCCAAAGGTCCGGTTACTTGTTACCAGTGTGGCAAGGTGGGTCACATTAGTCGTTTTTGTACCGAGGGCGGAGCTGGGCCAGAGCCGAGACAAGAACAATCGGTGCGTTCGGGTCCCAGTGTTGCAGAGAAGGGGAAAGCGGCGGAGTCGAGTGCTTCGCGGTTCCCTCCAGTGCAGCCTAGGGCCTATAATCTTGGGCAACAGGAAGCGATACGTCAACCCGATATGGTGACAGGTACGAAAGGTTTAAGTTTCGTTTGTTACTATAATGTAGTTTGCGGCCTTTCATGTTTGTTTTGCACGTGGTTAGGTTTCGTGCTAGTTTCGGGCTACCCCTCTCGAGTGTTGTTCGACACGGGGGCGTCACACTCTTTTCTTGCGGAAAGTTTTATCCGGAAGATTGGTGCTGAGCCCGTAGTGGCAGGAGTGGAGCTGAGTGTGCGTATGCCGAATGGGTCTTTCATGACTACCATGAGGAAGGGACGCATTGTGATGCAAATTGGCGATTGTGATTTCGTGTTGGTAGCAGCGATTCTGCCACTAGCCGAATTCGATGTTATCTTGGGAATGGACTGGCTTGCGGAGCAGCGAGCTAGTATCGACTGCCAGTTGAAGGTGGTAACCCTGAGAGCTGAAGGTAGAGCAGAGGTCAAGTTTGAAGGCCTAAGCGGAGTGGCTTGCTCCCTGATTTCCGCTATGCAAATGAGGCGTGCGGTGAATCAAGGAGGCGAGGCGTTTTTATCTTTGTTGGAGGCTCACTCCACAAAGTTGGCTATTAGAGAAGTTCCGGTGGTGGAAGAATTTGAGGATGTATTCCCCGAGGAGCTTCCGGGAGCACCTCCTCAGCGTGAAATCGATTTCTCGATAGAGTTGGTACCGGGTGCGAGGCCGGTGTCGCGTCCTCCGTTTAGGATGGCACCGAAGGAACTGGCCGAGCTAAAGGTTCAGTTGCAAGAGTTGTTAGAGCAAGGGTACATTAGGCCCAGCTCTTCGCCGTGGAGCGCACCGGTTTTGTTTGTGAAGAAAAAGGACGGAAGTATGCGGTTGTGCATTGATTACCGTGAGCTAAATAAGTTGACTGTCAAGAATAAATATCCGATTCCCCGAATCGATGATTTGTTCGACCAGTTAGTGGGGTCGGTGGTGTACTCCAAGTTGGATTTGAAATCGGGGTACTACCAGTTGAAGATTCGAGAAGAGGACGTTGCCAAGACAGCGTTTGGGACTCGTTATGGACACTACGAGTTTTTGATGATGCCGTTCGGACTGACGAACGCGCCATCTGTGTTCATGGATTTGATGAACAGGGTTTTTTGCCCGTTCTTAGATTCGTTCGTGGTGGTGTTTATTGATGATATTTTGGTGTATTCAAAATCGGAGGCAGAGCATGAGTCTCACTTGAGGCAAGTATTGCAGACTCTAAGGGAGAATCAGCTTTATGCTAAGTTCTCAAAATGTGAGTTTTGGATCGAGAAGGTGGCTTTCTTGGGGCACATAATTAGTGGAGATGGGGTGGCGGTAGATCCAGCGAAGATTGAAGCCATTAAGGGTTGGCCTGTATTGAGAACCGTGGCTCCTCAATCTCCTAAAATGATATGGTCCACCGTCCGTTAGTCAAAAAGACTAAGCCTTATGTTCCCCACCCCACCCCCAATGGCTCCTAGGCACCGTGTGGGAGGGATGAAGCGGAGGACAACAAGGGGTATAATCAAAAAGCAAAGGACGGGGCATAATCTACAGGAAGAGTCTACCACTACTCAAGTATATATATACATAATCGAAGCAGTTAATAAAGCATAGTAAGAGCAGGTAAAGAGTAAATAAAGAACAGTAAGTAAAGCAGGTACATAATAGAAAAGTAATCATTGCTTTATAGGAATGCCCATACAAACCTATAGACCAAGGGGTCGTTTAGCAAGGCCTATCGTATAAGAAGTCCCATAACCGACTTATACGATAGGGGTAAGGGTTGAAATGCAATGTTTATGCTATGACAGACAAGGTATGCAGTTATGCTATGTTCATACAAGTGCAACTCACCCACTTCGACTCTATGCGCATAGACCTTTAGTTCCCTCTTTTTGGAGCGAGCTAGACTCCCAGGATACTCCCGTAGTGGCAAACGGAAGCGGTGGGTTGGGCCTCGCCCACCTCTAGGTTGGTATTCACACTACCCTACATAGACCTATCCTACGCCTCAACGCAAAACCGCGGAGCATCTGCGTACTCTTACTGGCTGGACCACCATACTTTCAAGGCTAAGTGCAAATTCCACACTTGCCGAGTCAACGTATTGACGTCGGTGTGAACGACCATCCAATACCGGAGACCCACCACCTTCATGCACATGCAACATGTTCTACTATATCCCGAGCCATAAATTCCTCGGGCTAACCTGCCCGTGACCATAACCTTCCGAGCTACCGGCTCGCAGGACCAACCTGTCCGTAACAACAAACCTTACTGAGTCACAAGCTCACCAGACTAATTAAACTACCGCTACAACCACCGAGCCTACCGCTCGTACAACCAAACCAACTAACCTCCCGTAACTACGGGGTGTGCGTGTGTGCGCTATTAAGTTCATCTTGTACATCATCTTATCCCTACAATTTATGGTTAATCTTGGACTTCCCGAGGATTACCCTGTAAGGGGCTCGCTACGGTACTAGGAACTGTAATGGGATGACACCCCAAAGTTCCCTTTCTCATGACACTTAGTGTTGTTGGTATCTACCCACAAGAATACCCTCCTCGTCATTACTCTTGAATTAACCCTAAGTGACTTATGACTTTCCAGGACGATCTTTCGTCTACCCCGAGTGCAACTTACCTCTCACTCACCAAGCACACCTTTACCATCTATAATCCTTCTTGTTGACCATCATACCTTCTCAACTAAACTTGGTAAACTACTTACCTCCCATTCCCTCATAAGGATCCACTTTGATTCTCAAATTTCACAGTTTACTACACGCAGACCAAATGAATTATATGAAACTCACAACTAGAGGTACTCCAAATATTCACCCAACTGACCCAAGCTATTTACTGGAGGTCTATCATGATGTTATAAGACTAATTCCAGAGAATCATATTTTTCCCTAATTAATTAAAATTAATTTTAATTTCTCCAAACATCTGCCAAGCATGAGAATGAACATGAACTATGAGTAAATCTTATGATATGGCTTTCCAAAAATTATGATAAATCTACGGTGACTAAATAACACCAGAAACAGCATATCATATTTTACAGTAAGAAATTCTCCTCTAATTTAATTATTTATCATCTATCCAAAATCATAGTTTTATGAAGGAACTACCAAAAAGGTCAACACTAAAATTATGGGAAAATTACCAAGCTCTTGTAATCACTAGAAAAGGCTACTGACTATGTTTCAGGATTTAAGGAATTCATTTTCTCACTAAATTAAATACTTTAAGAAAACCTCAAATTAAATGAATTGTGAAGTAGCCTACTGATTTATGTCTTTAAAAATTCTGTAAAAATTCACAGAGCTTCCTAATGTTTAGAAAGGTCATATCACCAATTTTCACAATTTAACAAAGAGTTTTGGACCCTCAAACAGTTTTCTTAAGTTTAAATCAAAACAAGTGTCTTGTGAAAGAAGTACTGATTAAATCATTTTATAAAATTCACAAAAATTACCAGAGGTCTAAAACATGATTATAAGGGCACAACCAAAGTTTCATCATCATCCAAGACCTTTTGATCCTGTAATCATCTCTTATAAGAAATTTCTCTAAAGGGATTATGACCCAATTAAAAGGGAATAATTGCTCCTAAAATTCTTATAAAATTACCTAGGGCCTATTTACACCCTATAAACTTATCCACCAAGTTTCATGACCAATCTATAGATTTTGACCACATGTCCTTCACAAAGCTCCACAAGCACCCCAAGGGGTAAATCTAGGATCCTAGCGCATATCCACCTCCACACCACCCCAACTCACTCATGGGGGTGTTTTAGGTGATCCAAATCCATTGGCCAAGGTCCTCATCTCATGGTGAGGAGATTTGACCACAATACCCCAAGATAAACATCATGCCCTAATTTTGACCTAATTAGACCCAACTTAGGTTAACCAATTTCCAAACTAAATCAGTCCCAATTGGGCTGAAATTTTTACCAGGGTCATGTGATGACCCTAAGAAGTACCCACCAAAATTTGGAGGGCATTGGATGTCAGTTGACCCAATAATTAATTATTATATGATTTATGAAATTATTACAAAAACCTTAGACAAATGTTCTCCTAAAATTCCCATCTTTGTATATGATGTGTCTGTAGGTATAAGTAGACTATGTTTCAAATCGCAAGTCCATATCATTTCCCAATCAAAGGTTATTCAAGAAATGGTGGTTGTCCTACACTAGGGACCAGCCCCACCAAAATGGACCTACAGGGAGCTACAGAACTCCTTTTGGGGTGAAATCAATTTTAAAATAAAGTAGACTCCAAGGGCTACAACTTTGGTGTTTACCACTTTTTTTGTAGAGCGGCCTAAGTATTTTTATTAATTACATCTATGTGCTGCCAGTAATAATACAAAAAAAACAGAATTATAAAACATTAAAATGAAAATCTGTACAGCAAGGAATTAATCAACGGCATCCGATTGTCTTCTCCAATGCGCCGACGGCTGAGATGAGCCCGTCCTGTAGCCTATTCCAACCCATTTTCCCGGCCATCCGGCCACCCCCCTGGCCGGCCACCACCACCACCACCGTTGAGGTGGTGGCTAACGCCGGGCGGCGGCACGGCCGCCGGAGGGGCCGATTCCGGCGAACCCGCACCTCATTTTTTTCATGGAAAAATCCAAAAATCTCACATGGGATCGGGCTCAATTGAGCGCGATGTCTCTCCTATTTGATCTAACATATATCCATAGAGAGAGGAGGAGAACCAGACCTTGATTGGAGCCCGGCGACGGTGGCGGCGGTGGTCGGCCATGGTTTTTCCCCTCTCCGGTGAGATTGCCCGATCTCTCCATTCTCCACCAAAACCTTCGATCCAAGGCACTAATCCGACTCCCTTTCACCTTCTAAAGCTAATGGAGTGGTCATATTGGAGTGAGGAGGGCTAAATGATGAAGTGCCATTAATGGCCATTTCGGCCATTGCTTGGGATTCCTCTTCCATCCACTAATTGGTTCCAATTCCATAGGGAATTGATGGCAGAATTCGTTGGAAGTTGAGGGGAGTGCATCAGGAGGGAAAAAGAGTGCCCCTTGGCATTCAAACCATGAATGTGCATTGAATCCTCTCCCAAAAATTGGGGAAAATTGCACTTTCTCTCTCCTACTCATCATTTCCAGAAATTGAGTGGTAACTTCTGGTAATTATTAGCCTCCTAAGCTAATGGGCTACTCCAATTAGGCCTAGCCCAAGTGGATTGGGCTTGATTAGGTCAAAATAGGTCATTCCTCCAGGCAGTGCGCTAATGAACAGCACGTGCCTCCAGGCAGTGCGCTAATGAACAGCACGTGCCTCCAGGCAGTGCGCTAATAAACAGCACCTGCCTCCAGGCAGTGCGCTAATTAACAGCACATGCCTCCAGGCAGTGAGCTAATGAACAGCACTTGCCTCTAGGCAGTGCGCTAATGAACAGCACCTGCATTCAGGCAGTGCGCTAATGAACAGCACCTGCCTCCAGGCAGTGCGCTAATGAACAGCACCTGCCTTCAGGCAGTGCGCTAATGAGCAGCAACTACCTCCAGGCGGCGCGCTCACAGCAATCTCTCACTATCATCGATTGAAGGCTCACCCTTCTCCACCGCGGTAAGGTACCGACGTCATAAGTGTCTTCCCCTTACGTTCATCCACAGTTCGAATACGCCCGCTGTTCACCGGCCAAATTTATTATGTAGAAGCTGTGGGCCCGGGCTCGCGCAAATTTGTAAAAAGCCGTGAGCTCAGACTCACGCCAACTAATCTAACGTCTTGCAAGTTACTCAGGTACCGTCGCTAAGCAACAGGCCAGCGACAATCTCAAAAAATGGACATCCCTTGCCAGCCATCTTGAAGCATCTTCCCTCAATCAGCACTTCGACAATGACCAGGGCAGCAGGACCACAAGAACGCTATTGCAACGCAGAGCAAGAAACGCCCAAGCAAAACACAAAACTGAAAGCAACCACACACACTCACCCTTCGACAGCAATTCTCTCCCAAGGCACCACAAAGAAAGCAATGATCAAAGCCGCCGCAGAAAAATCGAAACCTCCGAACTCCTCCGCACCGAAATTCGGACTCTGAAGGTTTGGGGGGCTTATGTTATACACCCATAAAGGCCTTGGGGTGCGTCTAGATAAAACTCCACTAAAAAGAGGTGGGGTCAACGGTCAACGTATAATCGCTCGAGTTGAAGAAACCGCCGCCTAGTCCATAGCCAACCGCCCGTGCAAAGATGCACGCAGAACGCGCCGCGGGGCCGCACTCAACCATGCGCGCCAGCACCGCGCGCAACTGCAGGCACTACCGCGCGCGTTACTGTGCACGGTAGCGGGCGCACCACCGCCACGATGCGCGTGGCGGTACCGCGCGGCGCTACTGTGCGCTAGCATGCGCGGTAGCGCCGATCCCCCCCCCCCCCCCCCCCCCCCCCCCCCACCCCCCCTCCTCAAGGGGTGCGGCCGAACCGCACCCCTCAAGGGGTGCGGCCCATCCGCCTCGCTCTTGGGGTGTGGCCCAGACGCACCCCTCTTGGGGTGCGGCCAGGGCCGCACCCCTCTAAGGGTGCGGCCAAAGCCGCATCCCTCTTGGGGTGCGGCCAAGGCTGTACCCCTCTAGGGGTGCGGCCCAGCCGCACCCCTCCTCGGGTAGGCCAAGCCGCTGCACCCCTCTAGGGGTGCGGCCGAGCCGCACCCCCCCCCCCCCTCAGGGGGCGCGACTTCCCTTTTTTCCGTACCCGCACTCGCGCGTGCTCAGAATGCCTTCGCGCTCATGCACGCTCAGAACGCTTCTGAGCTCGCTCAGAACGCCTCCGCGCTCAGAATGCCTCCGCACTTACGCACACCCAAAATGCTTCTGAGTGCGCTCAGAATGCCTCAGTGCTCACGCGCGCTCAGAACGCTTCCCCAGTCGCCTAGATTGCGTCTCCGTTCGTTGCGCGCTCAGAATGCTTCTGAGCGCGCTCAGCTCACTTTTTGTCTTTCTGACTTCTCACATTTTGTCTTTTTAGCGTGCTCACTTTTTGTCTTTTCAGTTTCTCAGATTTCAGGAATAGCTTGTCGCATTTTTTGCCTCCAACAAACTGCCGGAACTGCCCGAACTGCCCGAAGTGCAAGATGGTCATTTACGAAAAATGGCGATTCGTGTGCCCCGAACCAGAAAATGTGATTCGTCCTCCAGGTATTTATGGAAGTTGCAACGGCAAAATTACTGGACTACCCCCGGCCAAAGCTATAAAAGGAGCCCCAGGGCTTCATTTGAAAGGACCTTGCCTTCTGCACCCGGGAGAGCTCCTTGCAGACTTTTGCGGAATTCTCCTTCGGCGCTTGAAGATCTCCTTCACGGACTTGAAGGTTTCCTTCGTCACGAAGGGAGACACCGCCTCTCACTTTTGTTCTCCGGATCCTTCTCACTTTTGTTCTCCGGAGCCTTCTCACTTTAGTTCTCCGGAGCCTTCTCAGTTTTGTTCTCCAACATTCTCAGAAGGAAAAATACTTAGTTTTCCGAGAGGCTAGGTGGCCTGTCACCCTCAGAGCTCTCTCTCTATATATTATTATAACGAGCAGCGGCCTGTCGCGCTCGAGTTCTAAGTACCAGATTGTAACCCCCAGAAGATAGTGAAGTTTGGTCGGCACAGCTCCGGCCGCGTGGTTTTTTACCCTTTACGGGTTTTCCACGTTAAAAAGTCTCAGTGTACTCAACGAATCTCAAATTGACTGTTTGCGCGCTTGGTTCTCTCCCGAGCTAAGGTGGTCCAAGTAAACCGGTCTACCAAGAGCCCCCAAGCGACCCGCAACAGTTCTAGATTTAGTTTAAGATTATGGAGAGAGCAATATTTAGTAAGTTACTTTTCCTTAAGTTTCTTTTAAGATAGAGTTCTTATAATTTTAATTTAATCTCGTTTTATAATTTCTACAATATTGTTAAACTAATTAATTATCTTGAGAAGTCCTTCCCTAAACATTTTTCCCTCTTTTCAAATCATCATCATAATTTAGGACTTAACTCCTCCTTGAATTTACTCTTAACTTAAATTTTGGTTTAAATGAAATTTTAGTTTAAAATTAAAAATTTTAAGGATATCTTTTAAATTATGTCTCACACTTTTGCTCTGGAATAACAAAACCTCAAGTATGGGGGTATTTGATAAGTAGTTTTTATATAACTTTTTAATAGAAAATTTGTAAATATTGAATATGTATTTTTCTTTTTTTATGTCAATTTTAGATCATAAGTAGTTCTTTTGTAATTTTGTTTCTAACTTAGCTTAATTTAAATTTTTTGTAGAATTTTGGGAAAAATTGGAGAAAATCACAAGTCACGCCCCCAGTCACGCCAGTGAGCAAGGGCATGTGACCTAAAGATTGGCGTTCGACGAAACGCGAGCTGAGTTCGACGAAGCTCTCTGCCCCTGCGTTCGACGAAACCCGAGCTGAGTTCGACGAAAGCTCTCTGCCCAGGCATTCGACGAAAATAGAGCTGTGTTCGATGAAACTGGAGCTGAGTTCGACGAAGCTCTCCGCCCCTATGTTCAACGAAACCCGAGATGAGTTCGATGAACGCGCTCTGCCCCTAAGTTCGACGAACGCGCTCTGCCCCTGAGTTCGACGAATGCGCTCTGCCCCTGCGTTCGACAAAACCCGAACTGAGTTCGACGAACATGCTCTGTCCCTGAGTTCGACGAAATCTCTCTGCCCAGGCGTTCGACGAAAACACAGCCGCATTCGATGAAATCTCTCTGCCTTCTACGAAACCCGAGCTGCCGTCATTCACGCCCGTGACCCACATGTCATGCCCGTGACTTTCCCGCGTGATCCCTGCACACCCCCGCGCCGCAAAGAAGACCCACGCCGCATTAAATGAAGCCGCCCAAGTGCACGACCGTGACCCAAGTTACACGGGCGTGTAATGTCCGAATTTCTCCCGCCGTCACGCAAAGTCCACGCCACTGTCAGATCCGATGTCAGCAATGTTTACACGCCCTAGGTCATGCCCGTGACCGAGGGCGTGTAGCTTTAATTTTTTGCCTATAAATTCTGAGGCTCTCCCCTGAGTTGGAAGTTCAGAAATTTGGAGGGGGGGGGGGGGGTGCTATTAGAGATGTTAGTGAACTTTTTCAATGCTTTTTCATGTCTTTCAATTTCACGTTCTCTTCCTTTTCAATTCATGTAATGTGCTAGTTCCTATTTCTATGCAATAGTTAGTTAAAGCTTGTAGCCTTAATTTTTCTAGCTTTGTAATCTTGTTTAAAGAGTTGTAATAGCTTTTCATTTCAATGAAAGTTGGCATAGTTTTCTTCACCTCTCTTTCTTCATAGTGTTTTCCTTATTGCAATTTGTCTTTTTTTAGTTAAGGTAAACAACCCTCAAAAATCGTTCGATAAGATAATGGTGATTTTCCTCGAATTAGAAGTAATCAACGTGCCCCGTGGAATACGACCTTGGTATTTCTAAATATCCTATACTATAGACGATAAGGTACACTTGCCTTAATCAGATATAATTTTGGAGAAAATCTTCAAACCTTCGCTTAATTTCAAAACACGAAATTTTTATATCACTCTTTCCTGAGAACAATTCTCAGGTTCCTGAACTAGTCTAGGAAATTCGTCCCATTGAGCTTGTCCTTCTCAAGGATGGCTCTCAGGGACAACGTGGAGTGTGAAGTATTTGCCATGGAAATTTTACAAAATAATGCAAAATATATTTTAGTACTATATTTCAAAATACATTTTATTTTAATAAGGTCTTTTATTAAATACTCCCACTATTTTATTCAAATTGATAACCCTTAATATCAATTCAGAGAGTTATGCGAGCTACTCTCTTAGTGGACAAGATCTGTATTTCACCAACACAGCGAGTCCGCTTTGGCGTTCCTCTCATAATGCGGTTATTTAGGTAGGCAACACTTGTCAATTGCATCACTATGCAACTCTTGTATGGTTGGTGAATAACTCTTTATTCGCATCCATCATATGGTGCATGCCAACCCAATGCCTCTAGGCACTCAACTTTTGAGGTCACATAGTTAAGTTAGACCTAATGTCGACAGTGGGATATCACAATTATCCACCCGCACCTTTACCAAGATAGAATAATGCACCTTGCTTTGGCAAGCCAACACTTCATCGATCGAGGCAGGAAGAGTGTCATCCATCGGAAGGCATCCGTATACTTAATATTGGATAAGGGATTTTTATAAAGATGATTAACAATTAATCAATGTGCGCATTTACAAAATTACAACATTCACAACCAAATACATCCGAGATGTGCACAAAATAAAATTATCAACGCTTTGATAGAAAGGGCTAAATCTGAGCATTTAGAACACTTCTAAATCTCCATATTTACATGCATTTGACACAGGCAAAAACAACTCCACTTATGCAGTAGACAAGCTCGTCTCTCAATGTCAGATTCAAAATCTAAGACATTTGGTTTCACAAACCAATTAGAGGGACGATTACTGCAAAGGAGAAACAATTTCTGAGACAATGAAATCGCAACGCAATCATATGCGTTCCTGGCATGGTTCCATGGGGCAAAGCCCTGGCCAACTTAAATTACATCAAAATTTATGCTCCAGGAAGAAATCTTTATATTTAGAACGCTTCTAAATTTTTAGATTTGTACGCACGGGTGTTGAAACCGATTTCTCGGTCTCGAGTGGAGCTCGGGGCCCTCACCGAAATGAGGGGCAGCTAGCCCTTACCGGTCCCTCGGGAGAGGTAAGGTTGATGACTCGAGCCAAGAACGAAGACCCTAGTCTCAGCGAGGAGGTCCCTCCACTAACCCGGAAGATCGTTGAGCGCTTCCCCTCCCAAGCCAAAGCTAAGACTCGGGCACCTTGGAGAGCTAGAGAGCTCAAACCAAAGCGACCTAGGAAGAGAAGAGCTCAAAAATAATGAACCGCTCTTCTTCCAAGGTGCCCTTTGAGGTCTATTTATAGATTTTAGTTTTGTGGCCTGTCAATAACCAAATCCCGCTGTCCATTCTCACTATCCGCACACCGGATTGGTCTGCTAACAGCCAAACTCCGCTGTTCGGAGAGGCTAAACGCAGACCACCGGGGGCCTCTTGGTAGAAATCCCTTCCTGGACTTTTACGGGGCGAGCCAGCCCGCTTCGCGACCTCCCTCGCGAGTGGAGCTCGCGAGCCTCTGGGTCAGCGAATCCCAGAGGTATTATCGACACATTACATGGCTCGCTCGCCTGCACCACCTCGGCGAGTCCCAGGATGGCTATCCGCTCTCACTCTAGGCGGGCTCGCCTAGCGAACTCCTTCCTCAACTGGTTGGGCTCGCCAATTGCGACCCGGCCAAGCCCCAAAGTGGCTATCCGCACCCCAAAATGGCTAACTGCACCCCAAAATGGCTAACTGCACCCCAAAATGGCTAACTGTACCCCAGGTGGGTCTGCTAACAACCAAGCTCCGCTGCTTGAGACCGTTACGATCGGAGCTCTCGCCTGCCTTCTCGCGGATCCTGTCCGCGACCCCTCCTCGCGGGGGTTGCGTAGCGAGAACCCCGCTGAAGGAGCTCTCGCGAGCTCTCTCGCGAGTGCCGCCAGCGGCATCCCCTTCGGAGGGTTGCCTTGCGAGGACCGCGCCAGCCCATGGTGGTGGTCTGCTGAGGTCTCCTCGGCTGGGGGTTGATCTTAGCGAGGTCTGGATCTCGCCACTCCCGTCTCGCTTGATTTCTTTATCCGGCGAATATCGGGGTTGTACACAATCCCCGCTCTTCGCGAGGACTAATGTCTTCGCGAAGAATCGTCCAACCCCTGATATTCGACCGCTCCTGGATGACCTGTCATTAATCTTTTGTGGGACCCACCATGCAGGCTATAAATATCATCACGAACCCCCATGGGTGCGCGTCGCTTCTTTTCCTTCTTTTGCCGTTCTAGCTGCCGGGAGATGCCGATTTCCGAAGAGGCAGAGGCTCGCCTGAGGGCGATGAGAGCCGGCGGGCTACCTCCCACGACCAGGGTACCCGCCTGGATGAACCGGCAGCCTCCTGCCCAGTCGCCAAAAACCAAGAAGGCGAAGGCGGTTCGCCTCTCTGGAGACGACTCCGTGACGCTGGACTCCTCCCCGGAAGATGGCCGCCCCGCGAAGGTATGAGTTGTTCGAATTCACGTCTATAAATTGCTCTTCATTCGTTTTCACCCGCAGGATACCTTGCCGAGCGAGATTTGTGAGGAACGTGCTGAGGGGTCTCGGAAAAGCCCTCAGGTGGACATGAATCTCGCAGGAAAAGACATCACTGGTACGATCTGGATCTCGCATGCTGTAATATTTATGTCTAAACATATGATCTCTGTTACTATTTTCTTACAGTCCCGCCTCTGAAGTCCCCGATCCGCCCGTCGTCGCGACCTCCATCTCCGCTGCCTCCAGATAAAATCGTAGAGAAGCCCGGGTTCCAGCTCCTCACGAGCGAGGAGACGGGTGGCCCCGCACCGCCAAAGATTCCCCCGACCAACAGTACAGCTCATCCTGCCGGACTGGGCAAATCCCTCTACCCCCATTATGGAAACGTGTTTCAGGGCCGTCCTTCGGGTTCTCGCCCCCCTCTAGGTAAGTGTTATGACCTCGCCGACAGTTTACGTGATCTTTCGCTCATTACCTGACCTTTGGAGATCTCGCAGATTCTGCCGAGAACCCGCACACCGATTCTGAACTGGGCGACGACGAAATGTCCCCCCTTCCTGATCAGGTGGAAGATTTCTTAGGGGATCCGCGAGATCCTGAGATGATGAAACGGCGGGCCGCGGAGCTTTTGCGAAAGCACGGGCGAATGTTGATGGATCTCAGCATGCAGGCGAGACGGGACAGGGAAGCTGCCGAGGATAGACATGCGGTCCTGATGGAGGAATGTGCGAGGCTTCGTCAAGCGAGACACCGTGATCAGGATGAGATCGCCTCGACGCCGGAGGTACACATAGCGAGGATGAGGGACTACGCCTTTCTCACGGATCGGGAGGGTCGTTTGGCGGAGGAATATTATAACTCTAGGGCTCCGCCGAGGTCAGGGTCGCGGGGTGGTGGTCGGTGGAAATGGCTCCCCCACGATTACCGCTAGTTGTTATGTCATGGATTTAATTGCAATGGATGTCGCTTGTTGTTAGAATATCTCGCTACTGTGGGTGACTTGCGTAATTGCCATTTATATATATTGGCTTTATTTCTATTGACAATAAGTTGTATCTGTTCTTTATGACTTCTCGCTCGGCTGCTGGCTAGTCTGCTTTATTTCACATTACATTGCTCGTGCGAACCCTCTATTTTTGCCAAAGATATGTCTTGAAAGTGTTGATTACGCTAACCCTGCAGGTATTTATCCCTCGCGGACATGACCCGATGTTTTTTGTTGATATGCGTGCTCGCCGGCGCTTGGACTTCTTCCCGCCTTTTTGCTTTTGCTATAAATAAGCGGTGTTTATCGAGCCAACCACCGCATTTATTCTTGATCCTCTTCTTCTCCTTTTGCAGAGCTCTCGCTATTTCTCGTTCTCGCCTTTTTTCGCTTCTCGCAGGTTCGCAAGATGGGTGGTGATGCGGAATCGGAGGGACGGCGAAGGATTGCGAAGGCCTTCGCCGAGCACGGATTCTTTAACTGCAACCTAACAGACGAGGAGTATTTCAGCGCGGTCGCTGATTACGTCACCCCCCCATTCGAGGCGCGCCGCCCCAGCGAGGATGACACGATCAACGATCCGTTGGTCGACGAGTTGGCCATCCCCATCGCCCACTTTGCGGTTGGTTTGCGCCTTCCCTTGTGGCCGGAGGTTCGCCAGGTAATCCTCGCTCTCGCTTACCTCTTACTCATTTTGACACTCTAGTCTCGCTCGCCGCGTGAATTAATCTCACTCTCTGTCCTTAGGTGCTCAAGCACTACGGCGTAGTTCCCGGTCAGCTCACACCCAACGCCATGGCGGTGATTACTGCCTTCGCTTGCTACCTCCGCGAAGAGCGAATAGAGTTCAGCCTTCCCGTCTTCAGGAAGGCGTTCTCCTTCCGCGCCTACAAGGATGGGACCGCGTATTTCGTGGGTACGGGCCCGAAAGTGGTTGAGACTGTCAACAAGGCCCACTTCTGGGCCCAAAAGTTCGTCATCGTCAGGGGGAACTTCGGCAACGTTCCCTTTT
Organism: Dactylorhiza incarnata; assembly: GCA_033032865.1. Lineage (NCBI taxonomy): Eukaryota > Viridiplantae > Streptophyta > Magnoliopsida > Asparagales > Orchidaceae > Dactylorhiza > Dactylorhiza incarnata. The sequence continues at coordinate 3,319,552 of JAWHQI010000078.1, forward strand.
CGCCGGTCCAACATGGCGAGACCACCTATCGGCCCACCGCCCTGGGCGGGCATGAAGCCCTCCTCCATCAATTCCTAAACAAGAAGAACTTCGAAGTCGCCTACCTCCGCCAAAACCTGGACACGTTGCTCCCGGTTCTCGCCGGAGAAGGTATGGATTTTTGCCTAATATGTCCGCCTCAATTCGCAAGTTTGTCATATTAATGCACCTGTTTATAGGCGAGCGAGATCTCCCCCTCCGTCCCCCTTACGCGAGCAACCGGAAACCTGATGCTCTCATGTCCCTCGCTACCATGGGGGCCGAAGCTTGCCGAGGCGAAGCCACCCCGGCCGAGCTCCCCTCTCGCAAGAGGCAGGGAGCTTCCGGTGGTCACGGCGCGCCCCCAAAGTCTCCGCCAAAAAAGAGGAGTAAGAAAAGCGCAGCCTCGCTTGCTGCACCGAAAGGTAAGGAGCCTCGCGAGGCTGCCTTTGATGAGTTTGACCTTACTGGTCTCTCGGTGGGCGAGGACGAAGAGCCTGGCCAGGAGCCGACCAGGACCTCGGTCCTTCCTATCCCGGTGAATCATTACAATTTCGGGCTCGGCCAGAGGCGTCGAGACGAGACTGGCGAGCCCCTTGTGACTTGGAAACCAGAGACCAACCGGGTGGACATTTCTTCTATCCTCCCCTCCTGGGTGGAGAAGGAGACCGTCAGTGGCCACGCCTTCGATTTCTCATTCGCTCTCTACGGTCGCGAAGACGCGGGGTCCTACAAGGATGAGACTGCGAGGACTCTCGCCTATGAGAGCGCGAGGTCCCAACTGCGCTCTGCTGAGCTCGCCCACATGACGGGGAGGCGCTGTCTACAGCTTGAGCTTCAGAACGTGGAGCTCGCGAGGGCCTACCAGGGAATCCTTGCCGAGAACACGCAGCTGAAGGAGAAGCTCCTCGCCGCGGAGGGTGGGGTGGTGAGTTATCTATACCTCCAATTTCCTTTTTCTCTTAGCCCCTTCATCTCTCTAACCGGACCTGCTAGCAGGATGTCGAGGACGCCGGGAGGGCCAACGCTCGCATCAAGGATCTGGAGAGCGAGGTGACCGGGTTGAAGGCTTTGAACAGCGACCTTACCCGTGCCGTTGTCCCCCCCTCGCCTCGTCGTGTAAAGGAAGACCGGCGAGCGCGAGACGAAGAAATCCGCGTGGGGTCGATAGAGTCGGCTCGCTACATTTTCTTGGTGGCGAAGGCGATTGGCCTCTTGGCGGACGACGCAGCTGACATGACCCTGGAAGACATCGTTCCAGAGCTCTTCCTCCCCCTCCCGCCAGTGAAGGACAGCGATGATGAAGAAGGATCCGCAGGCGATTCCTGAGGCTCGCCGACTTTCTCATTTTGTGTTGTAATTTTTGATTGGCGAGGTTGCCAAGAAATTGTAACCAAACTCTAAAGTGTTGAATATAAATTTTTGCTTTGCTCATCGTCTCGCCCCCTCTCTTTTTTTTGTATTGTTATTTTTATGTGTTGAATGTCCCGCTATTGTTTATCTCATCCTTCGCTTTCGCGGAGGTCATTCTCGCGCCGCACGCTATTGGGTAGGTGCGCTCCGGACGCTCCGGCTGCTTGGATCTCTCGCCGTTTGCCTTAGGCTTGTTGCGCTTTTGGGTATCTGTCTCGTAGGGTATTTTTTCTCTTGGCGAGAACTCGCCTCTTACCTAGTGTAGGCGACCTTTCTGCCGAGGACTAGATGTTTGGGATCGTATGAGATTGATCCTCGCTACTTGCGTAGTATTATACGCGACCTTTCTTGGCCGAGCGAGCATGTCCGACGAGCGAGACGGTTTGCCGACAAAAGACGTCAGCCTACCATTTCTCCCGAAACCGCCCGGAACCCCCCGTCTAGATGTGAGCCCGGGAGCGGGATCGTTCTGGGGCATTCCAGCTCCAAAGTATCCAACCTTGCCAGCCTCTCCAGAGATCAACCAGAACCCCCCGTCTGGGTGAAAGCCCGGGAGCGGAATCGATCTGGGGCATTCCAGCACCAACATATCCAACCTTGCCAGCCTCTCCAGAGATCAACCAGAACCCCCCGTCTAGATGAGAGCCCGGGAGCGGAATCGATCTGGGGCATTCCAGCACCAACATATCCAACCTTGCCAGCCTCTCCAGAGATCAACCAGAACCCCCCGTCTAGATGAGAGCCCGGGAGCGGAATCGATCTGGGGCATTCCAGCACCAACATATCCAACCTTGCCAGCCTCTCCAGAGATCAACCAGAACCCCCCGTCTAGATGAGAGCCCGGGAGCGGAATCGATCTGGGGCATTCCAGCACCAACATATCCAATCTTGGCACAGCAGCAGTCAGAAACACAACGAACGAAAGTAAGATAATGATTGAATGACATAATAAAGTTTTTAAGGGTAGAATCGTTTCAAATCATCCCCACTTCGAGCTCGGTCAAGGGACATCCCTTCCACATCCTGGAGGTGATACCCCCCCGACTTGAGCACCTCGCTTATAATATACGGGCCTTCCCAGTTTGGGTTAAGCTTACCCACTGCGGCCCCTCTTCCGGCCGCATCGACCTTTTTCAGGACTAGGTCCCCTTTCTGGAAGTGCTTGATCCGGACATGTTTGTCAAAATGTCGGGCCATCCGCCGCTTGACCTCTTCCTGCCTGATGGTGGCCAAGTCCCGGAGTTCCTCCACCAGGTCCAAGGACAGCCTCTGTTCTGCATTATTACCCTCTAGCCACTCTTCATCCCCTTCGCTCGCAGCGGTCACCCGGGGGGTCTTTACCTCGAACTCTATGGGGAGAACGGCCTCGGACCCGTGGGAGAGCTTGAATGGAGTCTCCCCGGTGGCGGTGTTCGGAGTAGTCCTCATGGCCCAGAGGACGGAGGGTAGTTGTTCCACCCAACTTCCTCGTAGGTTTTCCACTTTCTTTTTTAGCAGGTTGACGATTATCTTGTTTGCCGCCTCCACTTGCCCATTGCTCCTCGGGTGGTGGACTGAGGCAAACCTGAGGTCAATGCCGAGCTGAGTGCAAAAGCCGACGAACTCTTCACTCGCAAACTGTGGCCCATTGTCCGTCACTATGGCTAGAGGGAGTCCATGTCTGCAGATTATTTCCCCCCACACAAAATTTCTTACCACCTGAGAGGTTACCTTGGCTAGCGCCTTCACCTCTACCCACTTGGAGAAGTAATCGATCATGACTAGCAGGAACTTCCTCTGACCGCTGGCTTGGGGAAAGGGGCCGACCAGGTCTAACCCCCATATGGCGAAGGGCCAGGGGGCCGTGATGGTCCGGAGCCTCTGAGCGGGGAGGAGTTGGAGCGGAGCATAGAGTTGGCACTTCTGACACTTTCTTGTGAACTCTGCTGCATCCTTGCTGAGAGTGGGCCAGAAGTAGCCTTGTCTCAACACCCTCCCTTCCAGGGTCCGACTCCCGGAGTGACTGCCGCACTCCCCGGAGTGGATTTCTTCCAGCACCCTCGGGACCTCCTTCTCGGAGACACAACGAGCCAGGAGTCCCGAGAGAGTCTTTCTATATAGGCCCCCTGCATGCAAAGAGTAATAGGCGGACTTATACCTGAAGCGCCTCTTGTCCACATCCTCTCCAGGGAACTGTCCGGAGGATAGGAAGGTGATGAGTGGATCCATCCACGAGGCCTGCTGATCCACTTCCATCGACTCTCCCTCCTCGATGGAGGGCCGGAAGAGTTCCGAAGTCGTTCCCCCCGCTCGAGGACCGAACTTGGCTAGGAGGTCCGCCTGGGTGCTCTCCTCCCTCGGCACATGTTTGATTGAGAAGGTGCGGAACTGCCCGATGACTCCCTTAACCTTCTCCAGGTACAGTAGGAGGGTTGGATCCTTTGCTTCAAACTCGCCTTTGATCTGGCATGCCACCACCATGGAGTCTGTGGAGACCTCCACGTCCTGCACACCCAGTTCCCGGGCCAGCCGAAGGCCCGCTATCACTGCTTCGTACTCCGCCTGGTTGTTGGTAATTGGAAAATGGATGTTCAAGGCTTGCTCAATCCGAGTCCCCTGAGGACTCACCAGGACTATTCCCCCCCCGAAGGAGTGTTTTCCCGACGCTCCGTCCACCAACATCTTCCATGCTTCCGGGGAAGGTGGCTCGTGCTCCTCCACTTCGGCCGCGTAGTCGGCCATGAAGTCTGCCACGGCTTGAGCCCTGACGGATGTCCTGGGTACGAAGGTGATATTGAACTCGCTTAACTCCACGGACCACTTTGCCAACCTTCCTGAGTGTTCCACCCCTTCCATGATTTTGCTGAGCGGATGGTCGGTCACCACTTTAATTGAATGGGCTTGAAAGTAAGGCCGGAGCCTCCGGGCCGATACCACCAAGGCGAAGGCTAACTTTTCTAGGATTTGGTATCGGAGTTCCGCCTTCTTCAGCACTCGACTAACATAGTAGATCGGGAACTGTTTCTTCCCCTCCTCTCGGATTAGCACGGAACTTACTGCCTCGGATCCTACCCCTAGGTATAGAGATAGGTCCTCTCCCGGTCTCGGTCCCTGGAGTAGAGGGGTTTTAGTGAGCTGTTCTTTCAGGGCTTGGAAGGCCCTCTCGCACTCCGGGGTCCATTCGAACTTCTTGTTTCCCCGCAGTACTTTGAAAAAAGGTGCACATTTCTCTCCCGCCTTGGAGAGGAATCTACTGAGCCCAGCCAATTTCCCTGTGAGGCTCTGGACCTCCTTCGGGTTCCTCGGCGACTCTAACTCCATTACCGCTTTAACTTTGTCCGGGTTGGGCTCCACTCCCGTGGGGGTGAGCAAATGGCCCAGGAACTTCCCTCGGCTTGCCCCGAAGACACACTTCAAGGGATTGAGCTTCATCTTGTACCGCCGCAGGGTCCCGAATGTCTCTTCGAGGTCTCGGAGGTGGGTCCCGAGGTCTCGGCTCTTAACCATGAGGTCGTCGACATAGACCTCTAAATTTCTTCCTTTCTGTTCGCGGAAGACCCTATCCATCATCCTTTGGTATGTTGCCCCGGCGTTCTTGAGCCCGAAGGGCATCATCTTATAGCAATAACATCCATCCCCCGTGATGAAGGAAACGTCCTTAATGTCCGGGGGATGCATGCGGATTTGATGGTAACCTGAAAAAGCATCTAAGAAGGACATTACAGTAAAACCGACGGCTGAGTCAACCAGCGCGTCGATTCTAGGCAAGGGGTAGCAATCTTTCGGGCATGCTTTATTAAGAAGTGAAAAATCGATACACATACGCCACTTACCTCCGCCCTTCTTTACCATAACGACGTTGGAGACCCAGCCTGGATACTGGATCTCCGATATAAATCCGGCCTGCAGGAGTTTGCCCACCTCCTCGCGGATGGGCCCTTCTAGCTTGTCTGCGACGGCTCTCCTCTTCTGGCGGATGGGACGGGCACCGGGGTCGAGGTTGAGGCGATGGCACGCCACATCTGCATCGATCCCGGGCATTTCGGCGGCGCTCCAGGCGAAGACGTCCACGTTCTGTTGCACGCAGGCTAGAATCTCCGCCTGATCTCCTGGGCTGAGTCCTCCGCTGACTCGGACTTTTTCCACCACCCCCAGCCGGGTGACGACCTCGAGCTCCACGACCTCGTCCACGGCCTCCAACCGGGACTGCTCCCCCCAAGCCTTCTCTTCCCCGGCACAAGTGGGAGCTTGAGTCTCTTCCTCGGCCTCCTTCCCTATCATCATCGGCCCTTCCGCCCTTTCCTCCTGGGCCTTCTCCTCTTCTTCCTTTCTCTCCGCCCGGGGTATCTCAGCCACCCCTTCCTGGGCATGTACTTCTCCTCCCTTCTTCTCTCCAGCCACCTCCAGACCTCCGACTTCGGCTACCTCTTCCATCACCTTGTCCCACTCCTCGGCCTCTCCCATCCAGGAGATGGTGTTGACAGCCATCACGTAGCACTGTCTTGCCACCTTGGGATCCCCCCTGACCCGCACCTGGACCCCTCCGCCGTTGAACTTGAGGCACTGATGGAAAGTGGAAGGGACGCAACGGAATGCGCTGATGAGTGGCCGTCCGAAGATGGCGCTGTAACTGCTCGGGGCGTCCACTATGACGAAGCGACAGTTCCGAGACTGCCCACCCAGGGTCACATGGAGCCCCACCCCTCCTTCTACTTCCTTCCTCTCCCCCGAAAATCCGAACAGAGGGCCATCCGAGGCCAACACCCTTCTGGGCTCCACCTCCATTTTGTCGAATGCTTTCTTGAAGATGACATTGACCGAACTCCCATTGTCCACTAGGATTCGGGAGACGGTGAAGTTCTCGATCGCCGTCTGGATGACCAGCGCGTCGCAGAACGGGTCTTCGTAGCTCGGCATGTCCTTTTGGGTGAAAATAATTTTTTCGGTCGGGGGTGGAGCGGTGGATGTTGACGCTACGCTCCGGCGGTAGATGGTATGGAGGCTAGCCTTGCGGGTTGCCTCCACCCCTACCCCCCCATGGATCACTCCGATCCCTCCTCTATTCCCCAGATCTGCTCTATCCTCACATCTTTCCTCCTCCTCCTCCCGAGGTTCCACCTCCACGATTCTTAATGGCTGCTGCGGTGGCGGCGCGGGTGCTCGACCCCTCTTCACCTCCAGGAACTCCGGACAGGTGTCCGTGGAGTGGCCTTCCACATCGTGGAAGATGCAGTAGGGCACCGCCGTTTCCCTGGCCTCGGCCTCCGCCACCCTATTTCTCCTTCTCCTAGCGGCCGCCGTTTCCGCTTCTCCTCCCCTCCCTCTTCCTCTCCCCCGGCCAATCGCCATGGCCTGTTGAGGTGGGGGGGGGTAGCTGCATCGGGCCTTGCCTCCACCCCAACTGGGGGGGCCTCCACTGACCCTCGAAACGGTTACCCCTTCCTGGGCCGTAACCCCTTCCCTGCCCCTGCATTCCTCCACCTTGCGGCCTCCATCCCCCTTCCGGGGCCCGGGGCTCTTCCCTTCTTCTGACCTCTTGCGGCCTCAACTCCGGCTCACTGAGCTTTGCAAGCCTCTTGGTGAGCTCGGGGTTAGCTTCTTCGCTCGCTACTTCCTCCGCCACCCTCTCCATCAACTCCTCATAGGAGACGGGGGCCTTCCTCTTCAACGCCATCTTGAAGAAACTTTCCTTCAACCCGACCGTGAAAGCGAGTTGAAGTGCAAACCCAGGCACCTCCTGAGTGAGCTGCACTTCCTCTTGGAACCGATCCGCATACTGAGCCAACGTCTCCCGGGACTCCTGCTTCACCGCGAAAAGAGAGTCAGCGTCCTTCTTCCTCCTCTTTGAAGTCGAAAACCTTAACAGAAAACTTCGGCGCAGGTCCTCGAACGCGTAGATAGAGCCTGCCGGAAGCGAATGAAACCAGTCCCTGGCCTTCTCCTTGAGAGTGACGGCGAAGAGCCGACACTTGAAGGCATCGGACATCGGCCTAATGGAGACCGAGTCCTCGAAAGATTGCAGATGCTGAACTGGGTCATCTCTGCCATTGTAGTACACTCTATCCCATTCTCCGAATCCCGCCGGAACGGGCGCAGACAACACTAACTCGCAGAAGGGACTTCCCCCTCCTACCATCTTCTCTCGCTCGGCTCGCGGACCCAGCTCGCTCGCCAAGCTCGGGATCGCACTCGCGAGGGCGACGTTCGCCTGAACCACCCCGGCTGTCGTCGCGTCTTCCTGGCGTGCGCTCGCCTGTGTCGTGCTCGCTGGGGCAGAGCTCGCCGGCACCGAATTCGCCGGCGTGGAGCTCGCTAACACCGGGCTCGCCGGACTGGCGAACAACACTCGCCCTTCCCTGTCATGTCCTGGTTCAATGGCAACTTCTTTTCCAGCCCTTCCTCCTGGTGCCTTCTCGCCGACTGTTGTTGGGGGAGTGGTCGCCTGAGGTGCCGGGGTCGCGAATTCGCTCCGTAGAGCCGTGACCGTGAACCCCAAAGTGTCGAGCACCTCCTTCCTGAAGTCCGCGAACATCCTAGCCATGGCCTCCTGAGGGGTCTCGCCGAACTCCTCGCCCTGCTCTTCATCTCCAGCCATAACTCTTCTCTGGGACTTTCTTGAACCAGCCGCGCTCCACGCTCACCGCACCAAAATGTTGAAACCGATTTCTCGGTCTCGAGTGGAGCTCGGGGTCCTCACCGAAATGAGGGGCAGCTAGCCCTTACCGGTCCCTCGGGAGAGGTAAGGTTGATGACTCGAGCCAAGAACGAAGACCCTAGTCTCAGCGAGGAGGTCCCTCCACTAACCCGGAAGATCGTTGAGCGCTTCCCCTCCCAAGCCAAAGCTAAGACTCGGGCACCTTGGAGAGCTAGAGAGCTCAAACCAAAGCGACCTAGGAAGAGAAGAGCTCAAAAATAATGAACCGCTCTTCTTCCAAGGTGCCCTTTGAGGTCTATTTATAGATTTTAGTTTTGTGGCCTGTCAATAACCAAATCCCGCTGTCCATTCTCACTATCCGCACACCGGATTGGTCTGCTAACAGCCAAACTCCGCTGTTCGGAGAGGCTAAACGCAGACCACCGGGGGCCTCTTGGTAGAAATCCCTTCCTGGACTTTTACGGGGCGAGCCAGCCCGCTTCGCGACCTCCCTCGCGAGTGGAGCTCGCGAGCCTCTGGGTCAGCGAATCCCAGAGGTATTATCGACACATTACATGGCTCGCTCGCCTGCACCACCTCGGCGAGTCCCAGGATGGCTATCCGCTCTCGCTCTAGGCGGGCTCGCCTAGCGAACTCCTTCCTCAACTGGTTGGGCTCGCCAATTGCGACCCGGCCAAGCCCCAAAGTGGCTATCCGCACCCCAAAATGGCTAACTGCACCCCAAAATGGCTAACTGCACCCCAAAATGGCTAACTGTACCCCAGGTGGGTCTGCTAACAACCAAGCTCCGCTGCTTGAGACCATTACGATCGGAGCTCTCGCCTGCCTTCTCGCGGATCCTGTCCGCGACCCCTCCTCGCGGGGGTTGCGTAGCGAGAACCCCGCTGAAGGAGCTCTCGCGAGCTCTCTCGCGAGTGCCGCCAGCGGCATCCCCTTCAGAGGGTTGCCTTGCGAGGACCGCGCCAGCCCATGGTGGTGGTCTGCTGAGGTCTCCTCGGCTGGGGGTTGATCTTAGCGAGGTCTGGATCTCGCCACTCCCGTCTCGCTTGATTTCTTTATCCGGCGAATATCGGGGTTGTACAACGGGATCACAACCTGGCTCTGATACCACGGTTGGGTTTTCTCAATACCATTCATAATGATATGAACATATCAATATGTACGCAACGGAATAAAACAACTAGAACAACCCTAAATAGTTAAAAGGATCTTATGATTTCATTGATTCAAGAAATAAAATAAAGCAGCACATTGCAATATATACCTGACTGGAATTGAGTCAGTACTCAATCGAGATGCTCCTAGAAGAGTTGAGTCCCAAGCGCTGAAATAGATCTGCGCCTCTACGGAAGTCCACACGAGTGTTGAAGAACCCTAGCCTCTTGTCGCACAAGATCTAGGTCGGAGAAGAACTGCCCTCAACGTCTCCCACGGACTGCTAGGTCCGATGATAGGGAGAGGCGACGGCGGCGGCGGGATCGACCGATCGGAACGCTTCCATCGAAGCTTCTGGCGGAACCCTTCTGTCTCTCTCACAGATTCGTAAATTAATAGATCGCCTGCCTAGGTCAAAGAATCGCATTCTTTTATACCCAGGCGAGATTTAGAAGTCATCTGCATAGCCACGACATTAAATGAAGCAAATAGAATACGTCGAATACTGCGTTCGATGAACTAACTAGCATTCGTCGAATGTGCTGGCCGTTCGTAGAACGCACTACGCTAACCATTCGACGAACGCGCTACACTAGTTGTTCAGAGAATGCGCTATGCTAGCCGTTCGACGAACGCGCTACGCTAGACGTTCGACGAACGCGCTACGGTAGCCGTTCGACGAATACGCTATGCTAGCCGTTTGACGAACGCGCCATGCTAGTCGTTTGACAAATGCGCTACACTAGCTGTTCAACGAACGCACTTTGATCCAAACACTTGTCAAGACAATTCTTCCTACAACTTCTCCAAACACTCTTGTGTGTGACCCCATAGGCTCATATCGCGTTGGTAGTGAGACTAGATATTTGACCACTTCCAGATCAGCATGGAAACACCAACACCACCTGCAATATTAACCAACCAGCTGGGGCACATATCACCAGCACACAGAAATATATAATAACAACAAAATAAAGACATGGGAAGCACCATGTGCTTACCCCCAGCAGAATAGTGCACAATTACACACCACAATGGGCCAAAAAGTGCACTTCATGTAAGAAGAGTGAACCGGTGAAATATAAACAATGATGAGCTAAAAGTGAAGTGCATGTGAGTGAAAACTAGCCCAGATGAGTCCATAAAAGGTAATATAACTGGGACTCATCACCCCCCGGACTTACCTGTTTGCGCGTCCCGAGCAAACAAATTCTAAGCAAATGGGGACAGAAAAGTAAATGGCTTAAAATTACAATACAGAGTACCATGCAAAGTCGCATGTTGTTGGTCCGGATCTCTCCGTGCCCTCACTGGCACTGGTCTTTCGACCACAGGTTCAGCTACCACAACCGGCACCGGAGCCACCCCGAGGGTAGGAGGTTGTCCATGGACATGCCCTCCAGGTTGTGAAGTGAACATAGCGAACACCGCTTCAGCTACCATCCTCACTGTCTCAGTCGAAGGAGGAGTGGGCACCCTAGCTGGTGCACTGCTCGCAGTCGAACGCGGGGGTCGAGACGGACCCGCTCCACTTCCAATCTCCTATAGATGTGTACACAACACAATTAGCGAATGCAAGATAGCATGAATAAGTAAAGGACACACACGTTCCATCACAATGCTTCTATCATACTTGTAATTCATTCCTAAAGTGGACAGTTACTGGTTATTTACATGTCTTAATAGCGACGCACACACATGCTCACCACCCCTTACAAGAATTCAACCATGAATTCAAACGGAAATGGATCGAGACCCGTAGCTGATACCAATTTGTAACACCCACCTTGTTACATAGAATATAGCAAAAGGTCCGTACGGGACCCCATGCCATAAAACGAATAGAAGAGCGCGTTACTGAATTAGTTTTTAACAGTTAAGAACATAACCATCTCAGCACACAGAGTCGTACAATGGAAGCATTTAATTTATTAAGATAAAACCGGTTCACAACTTGTCCACTTATTTGCAGGGAATGAAATTACAACAAAGAGCTTTATATAGTCTGTTTTACATCAACTAGGTGTCTTGCAAACATCGGCACGCAGGCCGGCCACACATGAAAACAGTAAATAAAGCACTTGGCCTTTAAGGGCCAGCAAAGCTCAGCAGCAGGGGCTTCAGCCTATTATTTCCCGCTAGTCTATCCAGGACATGTACAAACAAATCCACCAAAAGAGTGGGAAAACAAGTAACCAGTCAGCTTTAGCTGACCCAGAATATAACGACCCCACCCCATGCTCGGGGCGGCGATGCTCCTTCCCTGCAAGTAAGCCATAACAACATATATATTTCACAAGTGCGTCTAAGCACCGCATAGAAACATTCATCACACGATGACGCCAAGTCACGCATCATGTGCACTCACGTCACGTCATCCTCAAGTCCCTTTTCAACTTGGATGATCAGATTGAGCTAGGTCGTACACACGAAGTTCCGACACTCTTTGAGCTCGACCGTACACACGAAGTTCCAGCACGATCGTTATGAGCTATATGTCAAGATTCACCTATGCCTGGCCCGGGTTCGGTTCAGCTTGTGCCTGCGCTCATAAATGTCAGGATTCAACTTAGCCTAACACTGGCTTGGCTTCCCCTTGTGCCCGACAAACTATAACCTCACATGGTCATCAGCTCAGCCTCAGGGGCTATTTTCGAGTGTCACAAGCAATCTCAAGGAACACTAGCACTAGCGTCGGCGCTAGCACTAGCGCCGGGCACTAGCCAACAGAACGCATATCTGTTCGTTCTTTTGGGTATTTCCTGAGGGTAACCTCCAGGACTCCCTGCAGTACATCACAGTACCAAGAACCCGAAAACATACATACGTGGAGTCTTCTCCAGAGTGCAATATAGCATATCAACATCACCATTCCAGACCACCCTGTCCAGAAGGGCTTCGCACACTATGCCTATGTCCGTACTGCTATTCCGGACTCTATATGCACTTTCTACTAGGATAACATCGACCCGTCGGCAGAAACCTATCCACTGATTAGTGGAAATTTGCCTACTAATATGCAAATCAAAGGACGAACATGTCCAGAGATAAATGAGGAGAATCGTTACCCTCGGTGCTCGTTTCGGTGCCATAACCAGATGTTGGAATATGGTCTTCCGCATCTCCTAGGTTTGAGAATAACAAATCCTATGTGTATTTAATCTTGTGTGTTTAAGTGTGCAAGATAATAAGTCCACATGACTCAAGGATAACATAAGAATGCTGCGCCAAAATTTGAAGCCAAAATTCCAACATGCCCGCTAGCACCGGCGCTAGCGCTAGCGCGGACTTGAGAAAATCTCGAAAAGAATTTTAGAAGGTGCTAGCGCCTGGCGATAGCCGCTAATGCAGGCGGTAGCAGCTAGCGCAAGCGGTATCTACTAGCGCCGGCGGTAGCTTAAAGCACAAGAGGAAGGCAACCGGCTTGCTTAAAATGAAGAATTCTCACGCGGAGAATATTGCCTAATCTGGGATAGCGCCGGCGGTAGCGATAGCGCAGGCGCTAGCTCCAAGGATATAAAAAGGACCCCTTGGATTCGTCTTCTTCATCCTCTAGAGATCCCAAATTCCAGAGCCTCGTGCCAAAACATAGAGAGGAGAGTTCAGAGAGATACTCCCACAAATCCATAAAGCCATAAGGAGGTCCGTGAAGAAGATTTCAACACGCGTCATCATCATGACGAAAGACCGCATCGACTACGATCATACTCTGCGGGCCTTCGTCCACTTCTCCAAGAGATCCATATAGGGAGTTTTTATTATTGTTGTCTTCTATTTTATTTCTCTTTTTCTTTGTAAACGGTAGTGAATTCGCCTCGTGTTGGCGACTAGGTCTGGGGTAGGACTTAGGGCTGAAATTCGCCTCGTGTTGGCGACTAGATCTAGGCTAGGTCTAGGGGGTGCTCGAGGCCACATCCGGGGAAGGATTGGCTAGAGCGGCTTGAGGCCGAATCCGCGGAGGAGAAGGAGAGGGCCACCGGTTCGTGGGGAAGCGAGTCGGGATAGAAAACGAAAAGAGCTTTGATTATTCGCCTTCGATCTCTAGCGCCATTGAGATCAAGTTTTGTAAAACTTATTTAATATCAATAAAGCTTGTCTCTCTTTTTGTTTTACTTGACTTTTGTTTTAATATTGCAATATTCCAAAGTTTTTTTTAAAATAAAATCTAAAGTTTTTGAAAACCCTTATTCACCCCCCCCCACCCCCCCTCTAAGGGCGCCGACCGATCAAACAAGAGGTATCAGAGCTAGGTTATTCCAAATCGGCTTAACAACCGGTAATAATGGCGTCTCATGATCTCGCTTCTACTAGTGGGGTAAATCCTTATGAAGAAGAAAAATCTCCTAAACCACCTTTATTCGAAGGGAAAATTATAAAGGGTGGAAATTATTAATGGAAAAATTTATTAAAAGCTTAGATATCAATGCATGGGATATAGCAATAGTTAGACCAGTGGATGAATTAAATAAAAAAGAACGTCAACTAAATGCAAAAGCCAAACATTATTTATTTTGTGCTCTATCAAATGAAATTTTCAAATTAATATATTGCTTTTCTAGTGCATACAAAGTTTGGCAATTTCTTGAAGAAATGTATGATTTTCCTCTCGCAGGTATAGATCAAACACAGGAGGAGAAGAACATACAAGCATCCACTACTATTCAAGAAGATCTCTCTCGTTGCAAAGCCATGGAAATCATGGAAACTAAGTTGGAAAAAGAGAGCAATACATCAAAAAAAAGAAGAAGATGAAAATTCTTCTATGATGGAGGAAGGCGCAAAAGATAACGAAGGAACTTCATGCACACATTTTTCCTCTACCAAAAGCGCTGTAAGAAAGTCAAAATCTTCTTCTTGTGTGATAACTTCCATTTCTAGTTTCAATATACTAAAAACTGCTAAACGTAAGATCAAGAAATTGAAAATTACTAATAAAAATTTACGTTTAGAATATAAGAGATTAAAAACTAATGTTAATTTAGAATCTAATTGTGATGTGGTTTCACCATCTTGTCCTTTACTTGAAAACACAAAACCTTGTTTTGATTGTGATAATTTTAAGGGAAAACTTAAGGAACTTGAAAAAGAAATTATTTGTATAAAAGAACATAATGAAAAATTATCTTTAGAAAATTCATCCTTAAAAAGTGATTGTGCTACATGCAAAAGTTATAAAATTGAAATTGAAGAGATGGATGAAACATTTGAGGAATACAGAAATGAATACCAAAACCATATTGATTCAATTGTTTCTACTCTTAAAAATATCACAATTGCGTATAACAAAGCTAGACATAACTTGAAACTTAAGAACAATGAATTAGAAACTAAAATTATCTTGCTTAAGGAAATCTTAAAGAAAAATTCTCAATATCAAACAAACTCTAAAAGTAAGTTAAATATAATATCTCAAAATATGAATAAACCAAACAATGGGAATAAAAAACATCAAAAGATTGTAAATGAAATTCCAAAACACCATCATCATCATCATTTACAATATCAATCTTCTCCCAACAAAAAATTAAACGTTCACAAATTTCCTATGAAAAATACCTTCAATAATCATTACAATCATAATCATCAATATTAAGATTATCATAATGGAAATTTGACATATAAGAATAACATTAAACCAAAGTATGAATGGAGACCCATTCTTAAGAATAACACACTAATGTCAAAAGAAAGGGTCCACTCATCACTATCTCCCCAAAAGCAAACACGATTTATTTGGGTACCCAAAGGAACCGTCACACCCGGTCCTCTTTGGATACCTAAATCTCTCATTCATTAGTATCCCATCATTTGCATGAAGTAGAAATCAACTAAAAAATGAAATATCACTTCTTTACTTCATGATATGCTTAAACATTCGTTTTGTTTATTTTCTTTTGTTTTATTTAAACTAACATGATATGATCACTCTATATATCTTGTGATATGACTTTCATAAACCATAATTCATAAATGAATCAATAAAAGTGAATTAAAGTCATATCATTCTGTTTAGTGATCTACTTATCCTTTTTATTTTTACCTTCTAAATCCATTACCTTTTAAATGTCTTGAATTATGAAATTATTGCCAAGACTAATGATAATACTTTAATGGATTTAAATGGTTTTATAAAGGGCTTAGGCTAAAAAATTAAAATGCGAAATGTGTTGATCTTGTTGATGATAGCCCTTATAATAAAGAAAAATATTTTTTTTTAAATTGCATGATTAATCCTATGTATAACATTGCATCCAAACTCATCATCCTAGCATCACTTTTTGGTTTATGATTATATATCTATGTTAGGTACAACATTTATGATGTTATTCAAATTTTATGACATCTATGTGATTTGAAATCATAATAGAACACTAAAATTCCATCAAACACATAGTTTATGAATTAATCATTAGAACATATATCTTGAACGTATATATTATCATGCAAAACCAAAGATCAATAAATTCAAGTAATAAAAATAATGATATTATTTCAAAACTTTATTTATGTGATCTTTGTCGTTGATGTGATTATATTGCATGTACATTTATTTTAGACCTTGTTCATATAAAGGTTCATCATTTCATTCTAGGTCCAAAGAAAATCAAATTGAAATTCCTCTTTGAGAACATGCAATACTAGCATCTATCAAATTGATCTATATCGTTATAAATTTGCACCAAATCTCATTATCTCAGCATTACTTCCTAGTATAATTTTTTCTTTTGGTGCTCATAATAGATATATCACTTAGAATGTCATGCTAAATCAAAAGGTAGAAAAACTATGTGAGTCTAAATTTTTTATAAAACTCAAATGATGTCATAGTTTATAAATCAATTGCTAAGACTTGAGTTAGGTGTCCAAGATCTTTCAAATTTAAACAAATTCAAAAATGCAATTTTTTAGTTTTTAACCATCAAAAACATCGTCTAAAAATCTGATATTTCAGCATGGAACTGCTATTGGGACACTTAATCAAAATCAATAATTAAAATATTCAAAATCACAAAAAATCATTCACTGTTTCCTGCGCTAGCGCTACCGCAGGCGCTAGTGTCCATGTTCAATTTTCTGGGATTTTAAAATTTTGAAAAATTTCTAAAAATATTTCAATCTATATTTTCTACTTAGTTTTGCACTTCTGTTTTTCTTTATTTTTTGAAAAATCAAATATAAAACTACAAACACCAAATTACAAAAAAGATGTTTTTTTCCCGTTTTTGTTTTTGTTGTTTAAAAGTCTATTTTTATGCAAAAATCAAATACAAAAATACAAAAGCAAAAATTACAAAAATATGCTTGTATTTGCTAAAATCAAAATACAAAAATATAAAACACTAAAACTATCAAAAATTCTGCATGGACTTTCCTGTGATAATCAAGCATGATTTAGTCTATTATTTAGAAATTCTACAATGTTGCAATTTATCTTTTCAAACTACGTTGAACATTGTTTTCATCATGCTTTGATATATCTATTAATATGTGCATCAATTATATTTTAAAGGTTGTGTAGAACTAAGCTTAGCATGCCTCTAAGTATGAGTAAATGTTTTATGTTTGATAATGATATTTATTCACTCACCCTTTTTGGCATTGTCTACATATGTGTTTAATCTAAGAATACTTGTGTATGTTTTGTATTAGTACAATGGATTAAAATTGCACAAGTATCTTACCTACACTCCTTATTTTGCACTCTTAAAAAATTAAGAAAAGTGGTTATGTTTTTCATAAATTCTATTGATTTGCAAAACAAGTGTATTCGGAGAACTTTGTACAAAACAAAATTATAAAATAAATGACAAAGATAACTCCACCAAGCACTACTTGAACCTCCTGATAAGTCTTAATAAGCATTGTGAGGTTGAGCACCTTGGAAAGAATAGTAAAGTGTCTTGTGCAAATCAAATCTTTCTTTCAAAAATAAGAAAAACCACTTACTCTTAATTACACTGGATCACTAGTCTCAAAATTCAAAATAAAATATGTGATCCCCCAAGCACTACTTTGCACCCTGATAAGTCTTAATGCGCATTGTGTGTGCAGAGCACCTTGGTAGTTGTACTTTTTATTGTGCATTAAAGTGTGTGGAAGTAATCTTATTTGTGTTTTATTGTGCTCGTACTTTACATATATCTTGAATTTTTGATTAAAACATTTGTTTACATTACTCAAAAATACACTTATGTGCACATCATTATCTTCCATAACACTTCTTCTCATGAGTATTGGATCCTAATGCTAATTCTATATTACCTTTTATTTATGAAATGCACTAAATAACCTAGCATGTGTTTCTATAATGTTTGGTATGATTTGAAATTGTGAATTGAAATAACATTGTAGTAATCTCTTTGTGATAATATTATTTCATGCTTGGTTATTTTTTGTCAACCATAAAAGATTTTCATTGAAACATGATTTACATTAACATCTTCTTTTTGAAATTAAACTCATATATCTTTTTATGGATTATTCTTGATTACAATAAGATGTTTCATTTATTTCTACAAGTCTTCCGCATCATCACCATATAACGTTTACCTTGCACTTTCATGCTTATATCAAGTCTTAAATCTCAATTTTTTCTTAAAAACAAGTGGTAGACTTGCTTGGTAGAATTTATATTGGTTGTTCTAACACGCATATCATTTTTATAGTAACAAACTTTGATTTATTTCAATATAAACGTGTATGTTAAACGCTCTTCCAACAAGTGAAACATTGCTAAAAGGATGTTGTTTCATTCTTCCAAAATGCTTCAACTCTTATCTTTATAAAGTTAGTTTTGAAACTCAAAACATCTCCTTTTTAACTTAAACTCTTATTTATTATTATGGTGTTTCTTTTTCGAAATCTTCCGCAATGCTCAAACTCTGATACATTCATGAATTTCAATATAGCTAAGTAAGTTTTATTTCAAAAAATTCAATTATGATTCTTCCCATTAGATTTAAAAGCTTCATGTTTCAAAAAACTATTATCTGTGACTTCACATCTCACCATAGCGGGGGCATAGGGTTGTAGACATTAGATAACCTTTATCTCTAGTCATGTCTTGTCCTTAACCGGGGAGGGTTCCAGTGGGGCCTTGCGAGGCACTGGGGGGAAAGAGTGCTAGGTTGAGTTGTGTCTAGTGTTTGCATATGGGACTAACACCCCAACCTACGGCATGTATGCAGCTCCTCATGCCCATCCGTCACTTAGTACGGGGCTAGGGTGTAGACATATTGTCTGGGTAGTTTAGTTACTTGGAAATCATTACATTTTGTTTATACTACAAACTCTGATTTATGAAAATGTTGAGATACTCAAATTATGATCTATTTAAATGAAAAGTATTCTAAAACTCCTTATCCTTTCATTCTCTACAAGCTCGATCATGCCTTTATCCTATTAACGACTTTTTAGTAATGTCTCCTTACCCGCTTTTGCTAATAACAAAAGAGGGAGAACTAAAATGATAAATATTAATCTACTATCAAACTATAATGCCTAATTAAGATGATAGGTTACATATTAGGAGAGCATTCACTTAGGGGGAGAATGTATTTAGGGGGAGCAAATCTAAATGCTAAAATCGTTAATTATCCTAAGTCATCACTCTCACACACACACAAGTATGTTTCATCATGCTTATATATTAAAGCTCTGATTTATCATTAATGGATTTGTTATTATCAAAAGGGGGAGTTTGTTGGAACATGGTTTTCCGCATCTCCTAGGTTTGAGAATAACAAATCCTATGTGTATTTAATCTTGTGTGTTTAAGTGCGCAGGATAACAAGTCCACATGACTCAAGGATAACATAAGAATGCTGCGCCAAAATTTGAAGCCAAAATTCCAACATGCCCGCTAGCACCGGCGCTAGCGCTAGCGCAGGCGCTAGCGCTAGCGCAGGCGCTAGCGCGGACTTGAGAAAATCTCGGAAACAATTTTAGAAGGTGCTAGCGCCTGGTGATAGCCGCTAATGCAGGCGGTAGCAGCTAGCGTAGGCGGTATCTACTAGCGCCGGCGGTAGCTCAAAGCACAAGAGGAAGGCGGCTGGCTTGCTTAAAATGAAGGATTCTCACGCAGAGAATATTGCCTAATCTGGGATAGCGTCGGCGGTAGCGATAGCGTAGGCGCTAGCTCCAAGGCTATAAAAAGGACCCCTTTGATTCATCTTCTTCATCCTCCAGAGATCCCAAATTCCAGAGCCTCGTGCCACAGCATAGAGAGGAGAGTTCGGAGAGATACTCCCACAAATCCATAAATCCATAAGGAGATTCGTGGAGAAGATTTCAACACGCATCATCATCATGACGAAAGACCGCATCGACTACGATCATACTCTGCGGGCCTTCATCCACTTCTCCAAGAGATCCATATAGGGAGTTTTTATTATTGTTGTCTTCTATTTTATTTCTCTTTTTCTTTGTAAATGGTAGTGAATTTGCCTCGTGTTGGCGACTAGGTCTGGGGTAGGACTTAGGGCTGAAATTCGCCTCATGTTGGCGACTAGATCTAGGCTAGGTCTAGGGGGTGCTCGAGGCCACATCCGGGGAAGGATTTGCTAGAGCGGCTTGAGGTCGAATCCGGGGAGGAGAAGGCTAGGGCCACCGGTTCGTGGGGAAGCGAGTCGGGATAGAAAATGAAAAGAGCTTTGATTATTCGCCTCCGATCTCTAGCGCCATTGAGATCAAGTTTTGTAAAACTTATTTAATATCAATAAAGCTTGTCTCTCTTTTTGTTTTACTTGACTTCTTGTTTTAATATTGCAATATTCCAAAGTTTTTTTTTAAATAAAATCTAAAGTTTTTGAAAACCCTTATTCACCCCCCCCCCCCTCTAAGGGCGTCGACCGATCCAACACCAGAGAGAGAATCGACTGGAATCGACGATGGCAAAAGCACGCAAGTAATCTCTTTTGTAAATTTTCCCTTCAGAATGACGAACGGCTAGCCCCCAACGGATCTCCTTCCGCAAGCTCTCAACTCACTTCTCTTGAAAAAGTCAGAGAATTATCAGACAAGTGAGAAGAACAACCAAAAACCAGCTTATTATACATTTCTGCTACCATCGGCGCTAGTCACTAGCTCCCGGCGCTAGCCCAGAGTCGGTATAGCTTAACCGCTTAAGGATTCGTCGAGAAACGCTACCACTACCACTAGCGCTACCGCCTGCGCTATCTTTCTTCGACGAACTTCTCAGGAATTGCCATATTCTTCGAGAAAGGACACATTTCTCAGGAAATGCACTACCGTCGACGCTATCCCTAGCGCTTGGCACTAGCTCATTTGCTTCAGAACACTTCTATTCGTCGAGAAAGACCACATTTCTCGGGAACTGCACTAGTTTCTTGAGAAATGCACCCGTTTCTCAGAAAATGCACTACTACCGGTGCTATCCCTAGCGCCTGGCGCTAGCTCATTATCTTCCGTACACTTCCAATTTACTTGCACACGATTATTGGGGTCTTACAATTCTTCCCCCCCCCCCCCCCCCCCCCCCTTAAAAGAATTTTGTCCCAAAATTCTAACAATGCAAATAACAATAAGATATATAAGCTAACATGTACCTCAACAGAACAATTCGGGGAACTCGTCACGCATGGTTTGCTCACACTCCCATGAAATCTCCTCACGACCGCAATTGTTCCAGCGAACTTTGACCATCTTAATCCGCTTATTTCGCAGCAGCTTAATATCAGTGTCTTCAATGCAAATAGGCGTGACCATCATCTTCAACCAATCATTGACCGACACCTGATTCGCCACCAACACCTGGCTAGGATCTGGCACAGCTTTCCTCAGCACAGATGTGAAATACATCATGCAAACCGCTCAGCTCTGTCGAAAGAGCGAGCCGATAGCCAGCTTAACCAACACGCTCTAGTATCTCAAATGGCCCAAGGTACCTCGGACTCAGCTTCTTCAAGCGTCAAATCCTTGACACACCTTTGAAAGGCTTGATATTGAGATACACCCATTCGCCCACGGCGAACTCAACGTTTCCGTGCTTGGCATTGCAATACTTTGCCTACCTATCTTGCGCCACCAACAATCGTTCCCAGATTGTTCGGATAGTCGAATTTGCATATTCGACTTCCTTTCGCTTAAACAGCTTTGTCTCGCCTGTTTCTACCCAAGCCAAGGGAGTACGACAAGCTCTACCATAGAGGGCCTCGAAGGGCGCCATCTTTATACTTGCTTGATAGCAGTTATTATACGCGAATTCGATCATAAACAAATGGTCTTCCCACTTCTTACCGAAGTCTAGGACGTACATGCAGAGCATATCCTCCAACGTTCTGTTAGTACGTTCAGTTTGTCGATCTGTTTGAGGGTGGAAGGCGGTACTAAACTTCAACTTTGTACCCAACAATTGGTGGATTAGCCTCCAATCTTTCAAAGTAAAGCGCCCATCTCGGTCACTTACGATGCTACGGGGCACACCGTACAATCGTACAATACTACCAACATATAGTTTTACTAATCGTTCCACTAAATCGTCCCGCCGGTTCAGAATAAAGTGGGCTACCTTCGTCAAGCGATCCACGATCACCCAAGCAACATCATTTCCACTCTGTGATCTCGGCAAACCGTGCACGAAATCCATTAAAATGTCATCAAATTTCCATTCCGGTACAGGTAACGACTTTAGGAACCCACCAGGTTTCTGACATTAGGCCTTAACCAGTGCACAAGTTTTACACTTTGCCACGTAAAGGGTGATGTCCTTCTTCAAACCTAGCCACCAAAACAACTTTTTCATGTCGTGGTACATTTTTGTGCTCCCCGGGTGAATTGAGTATTTCATAAAATGTGCTTCGTACATCAATTCTTCCCGCAATTTGCCGACATTTGGGACGCATAACCGACCGTCTTTCCACATAAGACCGTCGTCTAACACAAACTTTATAGCAGACCCATCCCCAATCTCTGCCAAGTAGCGTTGCATGCTAGAATCAAGCTCCAAAGCATGTCATATTCTGTCAGCGAGGTTGTATTGCACCTCTGTCCAGTTCAAGCACGCACTCACACTAGAACTCCTCTCCACACAGGAGATCTCTAAGGCTTCCAAGTCCCTGATCAGATGAGAATCATGCATCTGAATCCAGCTGGCTTGCGCAGAATCCCTTCGGCTCAAAGCATCTGCGAGGACATTTCCCTTCCTGAGAGTATAGTGTATCTCGAAAGTGTAGTCCCCCAGGAACTACATCCACCTTCGCTGTCGCATATTGAGCTCTTTATGATTCAGCAGATACTTTAGGCTCTTATGGTCTATAATGATATCAACCTTCACACCATACAAGTAGTGCCGCCACAATTTCAGAATGAAGATCACGGCCGCCAACACCATGTCGTGGACCGGATAATTCCGCTCATGCACATCAATTGGTGAGAGCCATAAGCTATCACTTGACCATTCTGAAGAAGTGTGCAGCCTAAGCCGCTCCCTGACGCATCACTGTAAATTACATAGCCTTCTGTACCACATGGCAAACACAAAATTGGTGTCGTGGTCATACGACTCTTTAACTCCTCAAAAGCTTGTGCACACGCTGGTGACCAAACATGTACAACCCCATATTCGCCGAGTGGGTCCCAGGGGACCCAGGGGCCAGGTGGAAAGACATTAGCCCATGAGTTCTCGGGCGTGTGGGGCCCCATTCGTGGGGGCACTCGCATGGTAACAAAGTGTGTATCAGTGGCCAGGCGAGTGAGGGAGGCAAGGCCTCACCCGCCGAGTACCTGGCGAGTGATGCCCTCATGAATCACTCACCCAGTCGAATACATCGAGAAAGGAGCCTGGCGAGTGGTGCCTTCATGGACCACCCTCCCAGAAATCTTAGGGGGAAATGACATTGATACCCTTTGTGGTCTGCCAATAGCCATTCAGAACAGCGGAGTTAGGCTGTTAGCAGACCATTTTGGGGTGCAATTAGTAAAACCAAAAGGCGGATTTATGCTATTTGCGGACCAGCCTAGGAGAATCTATAAATAGACCCTTATGGGCACCTTGGAGAAGATCAGATCTTGGTGAGCTCTCTCTTCCAGGCTAGTTTCGGATTTGGTTGCTAGTTCCCTCCAAGGTGCCCGACTGAGCTTTGGTTTGGGAGGGGAAGCTCTCTAAGATCTTCCGGGTGTGTGGCGGGACCTCCTCGCTACAGCCTTGGGTCAATTCTAGATTTTCCATCCTTAGTTAGAAGAGTTTAGTGAGGGAGAAGTAAACACAGGCTACACCCCACAGTGGGTCCGAACTCAAGAGACTGGTTGACGGTTTCAACATTTTGGTGCGGTGAGCGTGGACTGTAGCCAGTGCAAGAAACTCTCAAACCAAGCTTGATGACAGGAGATGGGAGAGATGGTTCCGACCCAGGTCACTCGCAGCCACCGGCAGCAATGGAGTGGCTGGAGATGTTTGAGAATTTCAGGCGAGAGGTCATGCAGACCATGCAGGTGGCTTTCACAGGGAGAGGCGAGTGCTAGACGCCCGTGGTTCCGGTGGTTTTGCCCCAGCAGATTGGTGAGAACGCTCCGGGCCAGCGACTTGGGAAGGAGGTCGCGGCGGAAGCAAGCGCGCGAGATCTCCCAGGGCGGCAGCTGTTTAGCTGCCCGGCGAGTGTCGAGGTTTGCGTGCCGACTCCACGCGAGAGGACCGCTCGCTGGGCAGGGGAAGGGAGCCCCTTTTGTGAGTTGATCCTCTCAGCTCTAGTACCAGAAGGATTTAGAGGACCGGAGATGTCCTTCTATACTGGCAAGGATGACCCAGTCCTGCACCTGCAATGGTTTGAGAACATGGTCTCGATCCTCCTGATGATGGATGCCTTCCATTGTCGGCTCTTTGCCACCACTCTGAAGGAGAAGGCGAGGGACTAGTTCCACCAGCTTCCCGTGGGTTCCATCTACACTTTCGAGGACCTACGCCGGAGCTTCAGGTTGCGCATCTCAACGTCAAAGAAGAGGAAGAAGGACGAGGAGGCACTCTTCAAGATCAGGCAAGGGCCATGGGAGTCACTGGCCCATTACTTGGACAAGTTCCAAGAAGAGGTCCTACAAGTCCAGGAGGTTCCAGGGTTCACCCTCCAGCTAGCCTTCGTAGTGGGGCTGCAGGAGGGGTTCTTCAAAATGGGCTTGAAGCGGAAGCCCCATCTACCATTCGAAGAACTGATGGAGCGGGTGGCGGAGGAAATTGAGGGAGAGGCCGCCAGCCCGGAGTTTGCAAAGAGATTGGCAAAGCTGAGCAAGCCGGAAGAGAGGCAAAATGAGTGAAGAAGAAGGGACAAGCCCATAGGTCAGGGGTTCCAGGGGCAGCATCGGGATTGGGGGCACCAGGAGCCCAATAACCGGCTAGCTTGGAGACCCCAGGAGGGACCGACGTGGAAACCAGGGGAGGGATCGGGGTGATCCATGGTGGGGTGGGGATAGAGGCAACTCATAAGAGAAGCTTCCATGCGATGTTCAGGAGGAACATTGCATCGACCTCCCACATCCCACCCCCTCGAAGAAGCTCACCTTCTCCTCGGAGGATATGCCAGACTTCGAAGACCCATTCTGTGATTCCTTGGTGATCCAGACGGCAATTGAAAACTTCACAGTCTCCCGAATCTTGGTCGACAATGGGAGTTCAGTGAATGTTATCTTCAAGAAGGCCTTTGACGCGCGGGAAGTGGATGCGAAGAGGTTGCAAGCCTCAGACGGACCCTTGTTTGGGTTTTCAGGGGAGAGGAAGGAGGTCGAGGGAGGAGTCGGCCTCCAGGTAATGTTGGGAGGGGTCCCCAGGAACCGTCGGTTCGTCATTGTCGATGCTCCGAGCAGCTACAATGCCATATTTGGATGCCCTCTCATCAGCACCTTCCAGTGCGTTCCCTCGTCCTTCCATTAGTGCTTGAAGTTCCGCAGTGGAGGAGTCCAGGTCTGGATCCGGGGGGATATAAAGGTGGCGAGAGAATATTATGTGACTGCCGTCAACACCATTTACTGGATGGCGGAGGCTGAAAGGGTGGACAGAGAGACGAAGAGGCCGGAGGGGCCAGAAGGATAGGAGAAGGAGGGAGAAGGAGAGGGAGAGAGCAGCACCCGAGGAGATGAGATGGAAGTGGCTCAGGAGGAGCGTGCCGAGCCAATGGAGGAGGAGGCTGCGGTAGAAGGGGAGACCCTGGCCGAAGGAAGGGAGGCAAGGAGAAGATGGGAAGAGCCGGCCTGGCTGGAGGCGTCAGAAAAAGCGGTCAAGATGGAGGTCACCACCCAGGAAGGGAGAGTGAAGAAGGTGCGGTACAGCAGGGGCCTTGGCCCGGAGGACAGGATAAGGATGCTGGAGTGCATCCAGAGGAGCGTGGATATCTTCGCATGGAGTGCGGAAGACATGTCGGGCATCGATGCAGACGTGGCCTGCCACCGACTCAACCTAGAGCCAGGGGCCCGCCCTATCTGACAGAAGAGGAGGGTCATCACCGACAAGCTGGAGGGGCCGATCCACGAGGAGGTGGAGAAGCTCCTCAAAGCAGATTTTGTATCGGAGATCCAGTATCCAGGGTGGGTCTCCAATGTCGTCATGGTGAAAAAAGGCGATGGCTGCTGGCTTATGTGTATCAATTTTTCTTTGTTAAACAAAGCCTGCCCTAAGGATTGTTATCTTTTGCCTCGAATCGACGCGCTGGTTGACTCAGCCGTCGGTTTTTCTGTAATGTCTTTCTTAGATGCTTTTCAGGTTATCATCAGATTAGGATGCATCCTCCGGACGTCAAAGACGTCTCCTTCATCACAAGAGAGGGATGCTATAGTTATAAGATGATGCCATTCGGACTAAAGAACGCAGGGGCGACATACCAAAGAATGATGGACCGGGTATTCTGGGAGCAAAGAGGAAGAAACTTGGAGGTTTACGTAGATGACCTCATGGTGAAGAGTAAGAGCGTGAGCTCTCACCTCCGGGACCTCGAGGAGACCTTCGCCACTCTGCGCAAATACAAGATGCTGCTGAACCCCCTGAAGTGCGTATTTGGGGCCAGCAAGGGAAATTTTCTGGGTCACCTTCTTACCCCCGCAAAGGTGGAACCTAACCCAGACAAAGTTAAAGACATAATGGAGTTGGGATCGCCTCGAAAAGCTAAGGAGGTTCAGCGCCTGATTGGGAAGCTCGCGGGGTTGAGTAGGTTTCTCTCCCGGGCTGGATAAAAATGCTCCCCCTTCTTCAGGGTGTTGCGAGGCAATCAGTAGTTCGAATTGATGGTGGAGTGCGAGGAGGCCTTCCAGGCCCTGAAGAGCCAACTCACCAAGGCTCCGCTGCTCCAAGGTCCTAAGGAGGGAAAGGACCTAGCCCTATATCTCAGAGTCGGGGCTGAGGACGTGAGCTTCTTCTTAGTCTGGAAAGAGGGCAAGCAGCTGCCCATCTATTACGTAAGCAGGGTTTTGAAGAAGGCAGAGCTCCGATAGCCGATTTTGGAGAAGCTGGCTTTCGCCTTGGTCATCTCGGCCAGGAAGCTCAGACCATACTTCCAGGCCCATTCGATCCAAGTAGTGACTGACCATCCCCTTCGCAAAATCTTCGAAGGGGTAGAGCACTCGGGGAGGCTCGCGAAGTGGTCGGTAGAGTTAAGTGAATTTGACATCACCTTCGTCCCTTAGTTGTCGATAAAGGCTAAAGCAGTCGCAGATTTCATGGAGGACTACGTGGTCGAAATGGAGGAGGACCAAGCCCTTCATCACGTCCCTTGGAAACTGTTGGTCGATGGGGCATCAGACAAGAATTCTCTAGAAGGAGGGGTTATAATGCCCCTGATTTTCGTTAATTATTTACGTGGCCGTTGTGACGTAATTTTGGCGTTTGGGCGTTATGTTAGCTCGTCAGGTTTAGTTTTGGGCCGTAACCTAGTTAAGTGTGTAAATTGGATCGAGCGTGTGAGAGTTCGCGTCGTTTCGAGTTTTGGGAAATTATTTATGTAATTATTGCATTTATTATATTTCACTGGCGCTGCGTTCGACGAACGGCAGAGGAGCAGCGTTCGACGAACGACAGAGGAGCGGCGTTCGACAAACGGCTTTGGCTCTGCGTTCGACGAACGGCAGAGGAGCTGTGTTCGACAAATGGCAGTGGCCCTGCGTTCGACGAACGACAGTGGCTCTGCGTTCGACGAATGAAAGGCTAGCTGCGTTCGATGAACGGCAGGCTAGCTGCGCTCGACGAACGGCAGGCTAGCTGCGTTCGACGAACGACAGGCTAGCTGCGTTCGACGAACGGCTGGGTAGCTGTGTTTGACGAACGGCTGGCATTGCTACATTCGACGAACTCGCATTGTAGCTGCGTTAGACGAAATCCTTCTTGAGTTCGACGAATGTCAGGCTTTCTGTTGGTTTTGTTCTGCGTTCGACGAACTCTTTCTTGAGTTCGACGAACGTCAAGGAGCTGAGTTCGGCGATTTCCTGGAAGCTTAGTATATATACCTTAAGTTTAGGTTTTATTCTTACCATCTCCTTTCCTATCTGCCGACTTAGAGTTCTTGCTGGCGAGAGAGCGAGAGCGGCCTGTCGAGGAGTTCCGGTGATTTCTAGGGCTGTAGTTGTCGGAATCGCATTTGGAGAGTTGATTCGGAAAGCTCTCGGCGAGATCATCATTTTAGAGGTATGCTTTTCCCTACTCTTGGATTTTTTGAGTTTGAGGTAGTGTCCTAACTCCTCCTTTTGGTCCGAAAGGTTCCAGGTTTTGTGCTCGGGTAAGTTCTTGGCCAGATCTTTAGCTTTTGGAGCGGAGAAATTCGTGGTTTGTAAGGTTTAAGGCAAGTGGCTTTCTTCCCCCTCTCTTTTTTTTTGTGGAATCTCAATTTTCTATGGTTATGCATTCTTGGTTTGTCTTGGCTCGTGTTTTTGGTTGTCTCGTTTTGATCTCGAACCCCCCTCCCTTGCTTTCCTTCTTTTTGTTGTTTCCTCCTGCCTTGGATTTCTCGAGAGATCAAGGGTTCTTGCCTTGGACTTCTCGAGAAATCTTTGACCCTGCCCTTTCTTTTTTCGAGAAATCGTTGACCCTGCCTTAATCTCTCGGAAAATCAGTATTTACCCTACCTTGATTTCTCGAGAAATGACTTTTATCCTGCCTTGGGGATTTCTCGAGAGCCAGCTCTCTTTCTGCCTTTATTTTCTCGAGAGCAGCACTGTTCCCTGCCTTTAATTTCTCGAGAGCAGCACTGTTCCCTGCTTATTTTCTCGAGGGGAGCATTATTCCCTTCTTGATTTCTCGAGACCAGTTTGTCCTTGCCTTTAATTTCTCGAGGACTATGTTCCTATCCTTTAAATTCTCGAGAAATGCCCCCTACTTCTTAATGCTTGAGTTATGTCTCTGATTATTTCTACTCTTTGAAACCTTGTACCCGTTGTGGTTAGATAACTTATGTCTTCTCTTATGAATCGTCTTTTGCAGTGTTTACATTATTTGTGACCCTATCCTTAGGGTATCCTGGTGAGTGTTTTCTCGGGCTTCGTCCCATGCCATAATTAAAGAAATTATTTAATAAGACCATTGCCTTTGTCCTTGCACGGTGGGTCGTGTTTTTTTTTGGGGGGGGGGGGGCAGTGGGGAGTGTTGTAGCCTTGCACGGTGTCCATTTAGTGGTGAATCGCAGGCTTGGCCTGTGGTCCCGTGGGCCGTGTTTGGGTGGTTGGGGATAGAAATCCCCACCCGTTTTTTTCATTGGGTGGCAGAGGATAGAGGACCGCCCTTGTTTAATTGAGCTGATCAGTCTCTTTAATCAATGTAACAAGATAAATGAACCTTGTTTGTTCCTCTTTATGGCTTTTTTTGTGCACTTGGTGCTATGTTTAGTTCTTTGTTTGGAGCTTTTCTTTCGGAAAATCTGGCTTGGGTTGGTACCCCTTATGCCTCATTTACTTTTCTGCTTGTTGTTTTCTGCCACTTGTAATCCCTTGCTGAGGCGTTCTTTGTTTTATTGAATGCCTCAGGTTCAGAGCCTTAGCTGCTAGTGGCTTAGCCCAGAGTCTCCGGGAGTTTTAGTTGCTATTTCACCCCATTGCTGCGAGGTAGTTGTGGTTAGTTTTCTTCTTGTGTTCAGACATACTAGTTGGAGCCAACGGGTTGGTGTCAGGTTGTTGACACCCGTTGTGCCCTTTTTGATACTTTATAGTTTACTTGCCAGTTAATTGCTACTACTTTTTAGATCTTGTGTATCTTGCTCTCTGGGAATGGTTTATGTCTAGGTGCATTATAGTTATAAAATGGTTTTCCTATCATCCTCATTGCATTCTTTTTAACTGAAATCCTTATCTTTAAAGTCACCTAAAAGATATTTTCTTTACTTATACTACGCCTAGATATGTGCATATCATTTACTTATGTCATGTCATCACGTGCATTTAGGACCTTAAGTGAATTAAATCAAGTATTTTCCGCTGTAATTACATATATTTTCTCGGTGGACTAGTTGATCCACGAACTGAGAGACACAGTTCTTACCCCCCAAACTCTAATAAATGATTTCAAATGATGATCTATCATGTAATCATGTTTTGATTAAGTAAGTAATAGGTTTTCGCCTGAGCATCTGCAGTTATCTCCTGCATGACGTGGCATCATGACGCGTATTTTCTCTTACTCTGATATTCCTAAATTCGGAGAAAATGCGGGTTGTGACAGTTGGTATCTGAGCTAGGTTGTTCGACAAGTTGGTCGGGCAACAAATTCTGGTATGGTAGTTGTTTTGGTTTCATTGCATACACACACCGATGTGTCATCAGTACGTCTTGGCCTAAGCATGAACACTACACTCATAGCATGATAAGAAGTATACGAGGCATATTATGTAGTATGGGATGCATAATATGTGTCTGTATATGAATCCACCATAGGTGGCAACATGTGACGGTTATGTAGTATGGGATGCATAACCATCATCACATGGATGCCCATTAGCACGTTTTCTCTTTCGTTACATGCAATATTATGTAGTATGGGATCCATAATATTTCATGTATATGCCGCTCATAACATGCACTAAGGCCTTTATTAGAATGCATAGCACAACATACAATACATAGCATTGCATAAGCACATGTGCAAAGCTAAAGACTTATATGATGACACATGTACACCCATGATTTCAAAATGAACAGAAAATTCATGCATCCATGACCCTTGCACATGAGTCAAGAGGGACGATGTAGTATCGTTCCAAAATTTAGCATATCATCATGAAAATCCCAGAGCAAGGTGGTAGCAATGGCAAGTATCTATACATGTATGTTCTGAACCAAGCAGTGTAGTTTTAGTATAAGGGTAAGTTTTTAATTATAGGTTTATGCGTATTAGCAAAGATGCCGCGCAAGCGAGTCGCGACTAGGTCGACTCCTCAGTCGGAGGGCGAGTCATCCAGAGTGCAGAGTGAAGCTTTGATCGAGAGTCTGCGCCAGAGCCATGAGGCTCTGACTAGGCAGATGGTTGCGATGCAATCGCAAGTTGAGGCGTTGTTGTCTGCTGGTGCTAGGCAGCAACCCATAGTGCAGGCCCCCATAGTAGGGCAGACAGTACCTACTCCTCCTGCTCCCTTGGTACCCCCAGTAGCAATACCTCCGGAAATGAATTTCATTTCGCACTTTCAAAGGTTGGGTCCAACATCGTATGACGGACGAGCTGATTTCGTGGCCTTGGACGATTGGCTTATAGCCATTGAAGAGATGTTCTCGTATTCAGGGATCACCGTAGATCAGAAGGTGATGGTTGTCGCGTACCAGCTTAAAGATCTTGCAAAAAGATGGTGGTTAAGGGAGAAGGATGGTCTTTCTGAAGGATGTTCGTGGGAAACCTTCAAGCGAATGTTGTTAAGGAAGTTTCTACCGTTGGTAGAGCAAGACCGGTTGATGAATGATTTCCTGCATCTGAAGCAAAGGCAGCTCTCGGTGAGCGAGTATGAGATAGAATTTTGCATGTTGAGCAGGTTTGCTCCGGCCCTGGTATCCTCGGAAGAAGGAAGAGTAAAGAGATTTCTGGGTGGCCTCCACAGTGATATCCAGCAGCTGGCCAGTGCTTACAGGTTGGAGAAGTACGCTGAGGTAGTAGAAGCAACGTTGAAGGTTGAGGCAATTGATAATGCCAAGAACCGAGGATCAATGATGAAGAAGGGAAAGAGAAAGGCTGGGGAAGAAGGAAATTCTGGTGCGCCTGCCCCAGTCTTGAAGAAAGAAGGTGGTGAGGTCTGCAGTTTCTGTGGCCTCTCTGGCCATCCGTTTGAAAGGTGTTTCAAGAGGAAAGGAGTTCAAAAGCAGCAGCGAGTGCATGCAATTCAAGGTGCTCCGAAGGGAGAGGTGCTTTGCCCTTTGTGCAAGCGGAAGGGGCATGATTTGGCCCAGTGTTGGACCACGGAGAAATTCTGCTTCCAGTGCAGACAAAAAGGGCACATGAAGTTTCAATGCCCACGAGTTCAAGCCCCGTTGCTGCCAGTTCCGCTTCGAACCATGCCGCTGCCGCAGCATCAGGATAAAGGAAGAGGAAAGCTGAGCGTGTTAACCCAGGAGCAAGCGCAGTCTTCGACCCAAGTGATCGCAGGTTAGACCTTAAGCCAACTGTTTAGTCTTGATTCTTTTTAGCTTCGCTGTATTAGACTAGTTCTTTTTCGCGCTTATAGGGATATTTAAAGTAAAGATTCGTTGGGCGCGTGTTCTGTTCGATTCAGGTGCTACCCATTCGTTCGTAACAAGGGCTTTCGTCGAGCGTCACCATTTGACCCTTGAGCTGGGCAACGATTCGTTCCTCGTTAAGATCCCTTCTGGTGATTTGGTATCCTCGAACTAGTGCGTCCGAAGTTGCCCCATTCTCTTAGGAGATTTCTTGGCTGTTACTGATCTCAAAGTGTTGGACTTAGACGACTTTGATGTGATATTGGGTATGGACTGGTTGTCCAGTTATGATGAGGTCATCTGATGCAAGGAAAAGCATCTGGACTTCGTGATGGACAACGGTCATCCTATGAGCGTTTTTGGTTCTCCGTACCAGTGTTCCCATATAATTTCTGTGGTATGTGCTCAGAAACTATTAATTTCCATTTGTTTGGCTTACCTTGTTTCTGTAGTAGAAACTGTTACTGGATCGCCGTGTATTGAGGGTGTTCCGGTGGTGCGAGAGTTTCCTGATGTCTTCCCTGTCAGTCTTCCTGGTCTTCCTCCTGATAGAGATGTGGAGTTCGTTATTGATCCTGATCAGCTTGGTACTCGTCCTATCGCTAAGGCATCGTACCGTATGACCCCGCGCGAGTTAGAAGAGTTGCGAACTCAGTTAGATGAGTTGTTGCAGTGTGGTTTTATTAGGCCAAGTTCTTCGCCCTGGGGTGCTCCAGTGTTGTTTGTGAAAAAGAAGGACGGTTCCATGAGGTTGTGCATAGATTATAGAGAATTAAACAAAGTGACCATCAAGAACAGGTATCCATTGCCTAGGATGGATGATCTGTTTGATCAGTTGCGTGGTAGCACGGTGATTTCGAAGATTGACCTTCGATCAGGCTACCATCAGTTGAGGATCTGTGAGTCGGACGTTCCCCAGACTGCATTTCGTTCCCGTTATGGTCATTTTGAGTTACTGGTTATGTATTTTGGTTTGACGAATGCACCCTCTGCGTTTATGGACATGATGAACCGCGTGTTCAAGGATTTTTTGGATTATTTCATTGTGGTATTCATCGATGATGTGTTGGTTTATTCCAGAAGTGTTGAGGAGCATGCTACGTATTTGTACTTAGTATTGTCTACTCTTAGAGAGCACAAGTTATCTGCTAAGCTGAGTAAGTGCGAGTTCTGGCTTCCTCAGGTATCTTTTCTGGGTCATGTGGTGAACAAGGACGGAATTACTGTAGACCCTGCTAAGATTTCTGTTGTGTTGGATTGGAAGACGCCTTCAACGCCTAAGGAAATAAGGAGTTTCCTAGGGTTGGCGGGGTACTACAGGAGATTTGTTCAAGGATTCTCAGTGCTGTCGGCACCTTTAACTAAGATTACCCAGATGAATACCGCTTTTGTTTAGAGCGAGAAGTGCGAAGAAGCCTTTCAGGAATTAAAGAGGCATTTGTGCAGTGCTCCTGTGTTGGCCTTGCCAATCGAAGGAATAGAGTATGCTATTTATATGGATGCATCTCACATTGGGTTTGGATGTGTTTTGATGCAAGAAGGAAAGGTGATTGCTTATGGGTCTAGACAATTGAAAGTTCATGAAAGGAATTACCCTACGCATGACTTAGAATTTGCTACAGTGATTTATGCCTTAAAGATTTGGAGGCATCTTCTTTATGGAGTGTCATGCAAGATTTATACAGATCACAAGAGTCTGAAGTATGTCTTTACCCAGAAAGAGCTGAATTTGCGCCAGCGTATGTGGTTGGAGTATGTGGTGGATTATGAGGTTGATATCCTGTATCATCCGGGTAAGGCTAATGTGGTAGCCGATGCTCTGAGCAGAAAGACGGCGCATATCTTCAACCTTTCTGTGCAGTCCTTGGTAGAGGAGTTTATGTTGATGGATATATCAGTCGGTAGTTGTGCCGCTCCTTCGAGCTTAGAGGTTGAAGAGCCTTCTTGGATTACCCTTACGAGATTGCACCAGAAGGAAGATCCTGCAGCATCTTCGAAGCAGGACTGAGAAAGGAGAATTACTAGATTTTTCGATCGATGATAAAGATACTTTGAAGTACCGAGGTAGGTATTGTATCCCCTCTTTGGTTGACATTCGGGCAAAGATCTGTAGTGAAGCACATGACTCTAGTATTTCCTATCATCCTGGTTCCACGAAAATGTACAAAGACCTGAAGCAGATCGTTTGGTGGTCAGGTATGAAGAATGATATAGCCAGATATGTTTCTGAATGTTTAACTTGTCAGCACGTGAAGGCGGATCATAAGAGGCCTGGAGGTAAGTTGAACCCGTTGGATGTTCCAAGCTGAAAGTGGGAGAGTATTTCAATGGACTTCATGATCGGTTTGCCGAGGTCTCCCGGAGGACATGATTCTGTGTGGGTTATAGTTGACAGATTAACAAAGTGTGCTCATTGTGTGCCTTTTAAGACCGGTTACTCTATGGAGAAAATAGCAGAACTTTATTTGAATGATGTCATCAGATTGCATGGTGTGCTCGTGAGCATTGTGTCGGACCGAGATTCAAGGTATATGTCTCGTTTCTGGCGGAGTTTGCAGGAAGCTTTGGGCACTGACCTTAGATACTCTACCGCTTACCATCCTTAGACCAATGGTCAGACAGAAAGAGTAAATCAAATTTTGGAAGATATGATAAGGTGTTATATTCTAGATCATGGAGGAGCTTGGGATAAATGACTTGGATTGATGGAATTTGCCTACAATAATAGTTATCAGGAGAGTTTGCAAATGGCCCCCTTTGAGGCTCTGTATGGGAGGCGTTGCCGAACTCCCTTGTTTTGGGCCGAGGTTGGTGAGAGTCCGTTGTTAGGCCCAGAAGCTTTGGAAGAGATGAGTGTTGCTGTGACTCATATCCGCGAGAAGCTTCGCATTGCTCAGGAGCAGTTTGAGAAGTATGCTAATCGGAGAAGGGTGGATCTAGAGTTTTCCGTTGGAGACTTAGTGTTCTTGAAAGTTTCTCCGATGCCATGCGTTATGAGATTTGGAAGGAACAACAAGTTGGAACCCTGGTATGTGGGACCGTTCCAAGTTGTTGAGCGTGTCGGAGTGTCCGCTTATAGATTGGATTGGCCAGCTTCCTTCCAAAATGTTCACGACGTGTTTCATGTGAGTCAGCTGAGGAAGTGTTTGTGTAGTGATCAGCTTGTTCTTGATTCAGTGCCCGTATTGCAGCCCAATCTTTCGTATGTTGAAGAGCTTGTCTGAATCTTGGAGACTAAGGAGCGTGTGTTGCGGAGGAAGACGATCCCGATGGTTAAGGTTCTTTGGAAGAATCAGGGTGTCCAAATCGCAACATGGGAGCTGGAGTCTGCCATGAGAGAGACTCATCCTAGCCTCTTCGCTTAGATTTCAGGTAAATCTTCTGTCAGGTGACCTTTGGTTTTTATTCTGTATCCTTCTTGATCTTTGGATTTCAAGTTTCGGGGCGAAACTTCTTTTTAGGGGGAGTGACTACAACACCCCTGATTTTCGTTAATTATTTACGTGGTCGTTGTGACGTAATTTTGGCGTTTGGGCGTTATGTCAGCTCGTCAGGTTTAGTTTTGGGTCGTAGCCTAGTTAAGTGTGTAAATTGGATCGAGCGTGTAAGAGTTCGCGTCGTTTTGAGTTTTGGGAAATTATTTATGTAATTATTGTTGAATTTGTCGAAGTGGAAGTTTGGAGGATTTTGGACCTGGGCGGTCTGGGAGGAGGTCGGGCGGTCTGGCGAGTTCGCGCGACTTGGCGGTCTGCATCTGCGGTCTGGCTGATATTAGCCTAGCTGCGGTCTCTCGGGTTGACCGCTGGTCTTGTCCAAAGTCTGCTGTAGGTGGAGCCGCGCGGTCTGTGCGTGACCGTGTGGCGTGCTGTCCTCTTCAAGGCTGTGGCGGTCTGGTGTGACCGCACAGTTTGATCCAGGTTCTCTCCGGAATGCAGTCTGGTAGCTGACCGGGCTTTCTGGGGGTATTTGCGGACTGTCTTAGTCGCGCGGTCTCAGTTCGCGGTCTCAGGAGGAGACTGGTATGCGAGCTGGTTGCTGTTCGCGGTCTCAGGAGGAGATCGGCATGCAGACAGGAGTTTGCGATCTGATGGCGAACTGACTGTGTTTGCGGTCTCGTGCGAACACAGGTGGTGAATAGCTTCGGGCGGTCTGGCGATCTTCTTTGAAGTCGCGATCTGCTGTGAGAGTAGCGGTCTCTCATGGTCGATGTTGAAGCTGGCGAGTTCACCAAAATGAAGCAGGAGTACTGTTGCTGATCGCGCGAGTTGACCGGTCTTGTCGTGCGGTCTAGGAGGGTGGTGATCCTATCTCATAGGGTGGTGACTGGATCAGGTCTCACGCCTATAAATAGGATGCCACTGTAGCAGCAATTAGACACACCAAGTGTAAGCTGAGTTCGCTCTTGTTCTTGCGGTCTGTTTATTTCTGACCGGGCGGTCTCTGATTGAACTCTTCTTGTGCAGCTTCTGCGGATAGTGTGGGCAGCAGCGATCACCTCTTCCTCTGAAAGTGTTCGGGCGGTTTGCGGCTTGGAGTTGTGGTGCTGGAGTTCGGGAGAATCAGGAGGTTGGAAGAAGGGAGCGGTCGGTGCAGCGGTCTGGTGGTGTTCTGTGGTTGGCAGAGAGTTGCGGTCTAGCAACTATCAGAGATCGCAGGGGAGGTCGCGCGGGTTGGGCGGTCTCCAGTTATCAGTTTTTTCTGTACTTCTCTTTGGAGTTTTGTGCTGACGAAATCATGTCTCATCAAGCATGTCTTGCCCTGTAATTGAAGTTTGCTATCAATAAAGATCGTTTGTTTGCCTAAGATTGTTTCTGGTTGCTTTGGCTTGTATCTCTAGTTGTTATTGCTGCTTGCTCTCACAAGGTCCGAGAAATTTTCACATGGTATCAGAGCGAGGTTGGAGTGGATAGAGCAGCGAATAACTTAGAGTAGCCATCGCCTTTGTGAAGAAGGAACCAGAGGAAAAACAATGGAAGGTGGTTTTGCAAGAGGTATTGGGATTGAGATGCTTACATCGACTAACTTTAAGAAGTGGAAGTCGTGTATGCAGAGCTATCTTCTAGGGGAGGACCTCTGGGAGGTTGTTGGAGGAGATGCAACTGAAGAGGTGAAGGCAACAAAAGCGGGTGACAATGGTCCGGCCGTGAGGGCGTGGAGAAAGACCAATGCTAAGGCCGAGTTCACTTTGAAGCGTGCCATTTCACCTGATCTATTTGATCACATCTTAGGGTGTGGATCAGCTGCCGAGATCTGGAGAGCCCTGGATGGGTTGTTTAACAAGAAGAATGTAGCTAGGCTACAGTTCTTAGAGAATGAGCTGGCAAGGTCGGCTCAGGGTTATCTTTCTATCTCAAATTTCTTTCTGCAGATGAAGAACCTCTGCGCTGAGATAT
The DNA here is from genome assembly GCA_033032865.1 of Dactylorhiza incarnata. Lineage (NCBI taxonomy): Eukaryota > Viridiplantae > Streptophyta > Magnoliopsida > Asparagales > Orchidaceae > Dactylorhiza > Dactylorhiza incarnata. Next base: position 3,356,776 of record JAWHQI010000078.1, read on the forward strand.
CAGCACTGGATCCTGATGAGCCAATTTCTGAGGCGAAGCTGAAGAGGCACATCATCCGCGGCCTGCGGAAGGAATATGTGGCCTTTGTGACGTCGGTGCAGGGTTGGGCTAATCAGCCGTCTTTGATAGAGCTGGAGAATCTGCTAGCGTCGCAGGAAAGTCTGGCAAGGCAGATGGCAGGGGTGTCCGTGTCTGGGGGAGATGGAGAGGTTCTCTTCTCAGGAAAGAAGAAGAAGTGGGATAAGAAGAAGAAGACCGCTGGAGGCTATGGGCCTTCAACTTCTGGACAGCAGGAGAGGGGCTATCCTCCTAAGGCTGAGGAGAAGAAGATGAAGGAAGGTCTCAAATGCTACAAATGCGGGAAGGTTGGGCACTTCAAGAAGGACTGCAGGCTGAATACTCAGCCAGGGCATGCTGCTGAGAAGGAGGAAGCACCAGCCAGTCATATTGATGGAGGATGGGGAGGAGCCTTCTCGGCTTCTATTGGAGTCTCGGTTCCTATCAACTATCAGGAGGACTGGATCGTGGACTCGAGGTGTGGTCATCACCTCACCGGTGATGGATCGAAGCTTTCTTCAGCGGAGCCCTGCACAGGTAACAATGCTATTATTACTACAGATAATACTGTGCATGCAGTCGAGAAGGTCGGGGTTGTTTCCTTGGGCAGTGATAGAGGGCCATTAACCTTGAAGAGTGTCTATCATGTGCCCGGTATGAGGAAAAACCTCTTCTCTGTGACCAACGCTGTTGACGCTGGGTATCACGTTCTGTTCGGCCCAACAGAAGTGAAATTTCTACGTAATGTAGAGGCCGTGAAGGCCGAGGTCGTCCATGTCGGGAGGAGAGCAAAAGACTTGTTCGTTCTATCGACAAGTTCTTATGTCGACAAGATGAAGACGAATGATGGTGCCGTGATATGGCATGAGAGGTTGGGGCACGTAGGGATGGATAAGCTGAAAGCTATAGCGGTGAGAGGTCTGGTTAAGGGCCTGCCAAATCTATCTTCCTACGGTGAAGGTCATGTTTGCGAGGGATGTCAGTTCGGCAAGTCTCATCGACTGCCGTTTGATAAGTCGCAGACGAGGAGTAGTGTGCCGTTGGAGTGCATCCACGGTGACTTGATGGGACCAACTGCTACCCCAAGCCTCGGAGGCAGCAGGTATATGCTGGTGTTGATCGATGATTACACCAGATATGTCTGGGTTTATTTTCTGAAGGAGAAGGCGGAGGCGTTTGCCAAGTTTGTGGAGTTCAAGGAGCTCGTGGAGGGTCGGCTGAATCTGCGGATCAAGAAGCTGAGGATGGACAACGGAGGGGAGTTCACCTCTGCTGAGTTCTCCAGTTTTTGCAGGAAGGCAGACATCCGGAGGGAGATCACTTGTGCTCATACTCCACAACAGAACGGAGTTGCAGAGCGTAAGATCCGTCATCTGACGGAGACCTACAAGTGTTGGCTGCATGCCAAGAGCATCCCAAAGTCCTTCTGGGCGGAGGGAATGTCTTGTGCTGCCTACGTCATCAACCGGATGCCTTTGAGTCCCATCAATATGTTGACTCCTCATGAGATGATGTTCAAAGAGAAGCCAAGCGTGGCTCACCTTTGGGTATTTGGTTCCACCTGCTACGTGCATGTTCCAGATGCTCTTCGGACGAAGCTAGATGCGAAAGCAAGGAAGCTAGTCTTCGTGGGATACGATGAGAGGAAGAAAGGCTGGAAGTGCATGGACCCGGAGACGCGGAGATTTGTTGTTTCTCACAACGTCGTGTTCGATGAGGTGACATCTTACAAGGGGTCTTCTGATGTGGAGCTACCTGAGAGCAGGGTGGAGGTGCCGGAGAAAGCTGTGGAGAATCTTCAGGTGGAGCTACCTGTGTCACCAGGTGGTCCATCTCCTTCGAGTTCCGAGACGGGGGCTTCTGGTTCAGGGAGCAGGGGGAGCGATGCTCCTAGCACGTCTGGAAGAGGATCTAGGGAAGAAGCAGCTGGAGATAATGCGGTTCAGGGGAAGGAGCTGAGGAGGTCGAAGCGAGCAATCGTTGCCCCTGATCGCTATACAGGAGGAAACGCAGTGAGCTTTGTCTCATGTTTCTTCGCTGGTCCCTTGGATGAGAGGGAGCCGTCGAGCTTTGAGAAGGCCCAAGGCGTGAAGGAGTGGGATGTTTCAATGCAAGAAGAGATGGCAGCTCTTGAGAAGAATGAGACTTGGTCTCTTGTGCCCAAGCCCAAGGGCACTACTCCTGTAACATGCAAATGGGTCTACAAATTGAAGAAGAAAGCTGACGGCAGTATCGAGCGGTATAAGGCTCGTCTTGTGGCTCGGGGGTTCTCGCAGCAATACGGTGAAGACTACGAAGAGACTTTCAGTCCGGTGGCAAAAATGACTTCAGTTCGGTTCATCATTGCCTTGGCGGCGTTCAGTGGATGGGAGATTTGGCAGCTCGACGTCAAGAACGCCTTCTTGTATGGCGAGATTGACAAGGACATCTTCATGGTCCAGCCACCAGGCTTTGTGTCTGAAGATTTTCCGGAGCATGTCTGCAAGCTGAAGAAGGCCCTGTATGGGTTGAAGTAAGCGCCAAGGGCGTGGTACGGGAAGATCGCAGAATATCTCCTATTCTGTGGGTTTTGTGCTTCAGACTCAGACTCAAGCTTGTTCGTCAAGAAGAGCGGGGAGCTTCAAGTCATCATGCTGTTATACGTCGACGACATGATCGTGACGGGGAACTCGAAGGAGGAAGTAGCTCAGCTACGGGCCAAGCTAGCTATCAGGTTCGAGATGAAGGACTTAGGTGAGCTTCACCATTTCCTTGGACTCGAGGTGCAGAGGAAGGAAAGTGGAGTGCTGGTGTCCCAGGCTGGATATGCGGAGCGGATCGTGGAGCGATTCGGCATGAAGGAAGGGAAGCGCACTTCCACACCTCTGGAGAAGGCTATGAAGCTTCGGAAAGATGAGGGGGGGATTATGCAAGATCCGTTGGTGTTCCGAGCTCTGGTTGGGAGCTTGATCTATCTGACGATCACAAGGCCGGATATTGCATATGCAGTTGGCAGAGTGAGTCGATTTATGGCGGAGCCACGGGTACCTCATCTGCTAGTGGCCAAGAACATTCTGAAGTATGTGAAGGCGACCTCGGATATGGGTCTCCTATATAGGAGGGATGCGGGCTTCGAGGTGCATGGATACATGGATGCTGACTACGGGGGAGATTCGGATGATCGAAAGTCGACATCTGGATTCGTCTTCATGGCGGGCCCTACGACTATATCATGGTGCAGCAAGAAGCAGGATTCCGTATCGGTCTCTACCACGGAAGCGGAATACAAGGCTTCGGCCTTGGCAGCTCAGGAAGCCATCTGGCTTAGGAGGTTGGTAGGAGACGTCCACAAGGAGGTTCGGGAGCCGACTCTGCTACGCGGTGACAATGAGAGTGCTCTCAAACTGGTAACCAATCCAGTTTGTCACGCAAGGACCAAGCATATCGAGATCGAGCATCACTTCATACGGGAGAAGGTGCTGGAGGGGTCTCTTTCGGTCGAGCATGTGCGGAGTGCGGACAATGTCGCAGACATCTTCACAAAGGCGCTGGCAAAAGGGTCGTTCACACGGCTAAGGAGCTTACTGGGGCTAGTTTCAACTTCCCACTTCAAGGGGGAGTGTTGAATTTGTTGAAGTGGAAGTTTGGAGGATTTTGGACCTGGGCGGTCTGGGAGGAGGTCGGGCGGTCTGTCGAGTTCGCGCGACTTGGCGGTCTGCATCTGCGGTCTGGCTGATCTTAGCCTAGCCGCGGTCTCCCGGGTTGACCGCTGGTCTTGTCCAAAGTCTGCTGTAGGTGGAGCCGCGCGGTCTGTGCGTGAACGCGTGGCGTGCTGTCCTCTTCAATGCTGTGGCGGTCTGGTGTGACCGCACAGTTTGATCCAGGTTCTCTCCGGAATGCGGTCTGGTAGCTGACCGGGCTTTCTGGGGGTATTCGCGGACTGTCTTAGTCGCGCGGTCTCAGTTCGCGGTCTTAGGAGGAGACTGGTATGCGAGCTGGTTGCTGTTCGCGGTCTCAGGAGGAGATCGGCATGCAGACAGGAGTTCGCGATCTGATGGCGAACTGACTGTGTTCGCGGTCTCGTGTGAACACAGGTGGTGAATAGCTTCGGGCGGTCTGGCGATCTTCTTTGAAGTCGCGATCTGCTGTGAGAGTAGCGGTCTCTCATGGTCGATGTTGAAGCTGGCGAGTTCACCAAAATGAAGCAGGAGTACTGTTGCTGATCGCGCGGGTTGACCGGTCTGGTCGTGCGGTCTGGGGGGGTGGTGATCCTATCTCATAGTGTGGTGACTGGATCAGGTCTCACGCCTATAAATAGGAGGCCACTGTAGCAGCAATTAGACACACCAAGTGTAAGCTGAGTTCGCTCTTGTTCTTGCGGTCTGTTTATTTCTGACCGGGCGGTCTCTGATTGAACTCTTCTTGTGCAGCTTCTGCGGATAGTGTGGGCAGCAACAATCACCTCTTCCTCTGAAAGTGTTCGGGCGGTCTGCGGCTTGGAGTTGTGGTGCTGGAGTTCGGGAGAATCAGGAGGTCGGAAGAAGGGAGCGGTCTGTGCAGCAGTCTGGTGGTGTTCTGTGGTCGGCAGAGAGTTGTGGTCTAGCAAATATCATAGATCGCAGGGGAGTTCGCGTGGGTTGGGCGGTCTCCAGTTATCAGTTTTTTCTGTACTTCTCTTTGGAGTTTTGTGCTGACGAAATCATGTCTCATCAAGCATGTCTTGCCCTGTAATTGAAGTTTGCTATCCATAAAAATCATTTGTTTGCCTAAGATTGTTTCTGGTTGCTTTGGCTTGTATCTCTAGTTGTTATTGCTGCTTGCTCTCACAAGGTCCATGAAATTTTCACAAATTTCTGTGTGGGTTATAGTTGACAGATTAACAAAGTGTGCTCATTGTGTGCCTTTTAAGACCGGTTACTCTATAGAGAAAATAGCAGAACTTTATTTGAATGATGTCATCAGATTGCATGGTGTGCCCGTGAGCATTGTGTCGGACCGAGATTCAAGGTATATGTCTCATTTCTGGCGTATTTTGCAGGAAGCTTTGGGCACTGACCTTAGATACTCTACCGCTTACCATCCTCAGACCAATGGTCAGACAGAAAGAGTAAATCAAATTTTGGAAGATATGATAAGGTGTTATATTCTAGATCATGGAGGAGCTTGGGACAAATGACTTGGATTGATGTAATTTGCCTACAATAATAGTTATCAGGAGAGTTTGCAAATGGCCCCCTTTGAGGCTCTGTATGGGAGGCGTTGCCGAACTCCCTTGTTTTGGGCCGAGGTTGGTGAGAGTCCGTTGTTAGGCCCAGAAGCTTTGGAAGAGATGAGTGTTGCTGTGACTCATATCCGCGAGAAGCTTCGCATTGCTCAGGAGCAGTTTGAGAAGTATGCTAATCGGAGAAGGGTGGATCTAGAGTTTTCCGTTGGAGACTTAGTGTTCTTGAAAGTTTCTCTGATGCCAGGCGTTATGAGATTTGGAAGGAACAACAAGTTGGAACCCTGGTATGTGGGACCATTCCAGGTTGTTGAGCGCGTCGGAGTGTCCGCTTATAGATTGGATTGGCCAGCTTCCTTCCAAAATTTTCACGACGTGTTTCATGTGAGTCAGCTGAGGAAGGGTTTGTGTAGTGATCAGCTTGTTCTTGATTCAGTGCCTGTATTGCAGCCCAATCTGTCATATGATGAAGAGCTTGTTTGAATCTTGGAGACTCAGGAGCGTGTGTTGCGGAGGAAGACGATCCCGGTGGTTAAGGTTCTTTGGAAGAATCAGGGTGTCCAAATCGCAACATGGGAGCTGGAGTCTGCCATGAGAGAGACTAATCCTAGCCTCTTCGCTTAGATTTCAGGTAAATCTTCTGTCAGGTGACCTTTGGTTTTTATTCTGTATCCTTCTTGATCTTTGGATTTCAAGTTTCGGGGCGAAACTTCTTTTTAGGGGGAGTGACTACAACACCCCTGATTTTCGTTAATTATTTACGTGGCCGTTGTGACGTAATTTTGGCGTTTGGGCGTTATGTCAGCTCGTCAGGTTTAGTTTTGGGTCGTAGCCTAGTTAAGTGTGTAAATTGGATCGAGCGTGTAAGAGTTCGCGTCGTTTCGAGTTTTGGGAAATTATTTATGTAATTATTGCATTTATTATATTTCCCTGGCACCGCGTTCGACGAACGGCAGAGGAGCTGCGTTCGACGAACGACTTTGGCTCTGCGTTCGATGAACAGCAGAGGAGCTGCGTTCGGCGAACGGCAGTGGCTCTGCGTTCGATGAATGGCAGTTTCTCTGCATTCGACGAACGACAGGCTAGCTGCGTTCGACGAACGGCAGGCTAGCTGCGTTCGACGAACGACAGGCTAGCTGCGTTCGACGAACGACAGGCTAGATGCGTTCGACGAACGACAGGCTAGCTGCGTTCGACGAACGACAGGCTAGCTGCGTTTGACGAATGGCTGGGTAGCTGCGTTCGACGAGCGGCTGGCATTGCTGCGTTCGACGAACTCGCATTGTAGATGCGTTCATCGAAATCTTTCTTGAGTTCGATGAATGTCAGGCTTTCTGTTGGTTTTGTTCTGCGTTCGACGAACTCTTTCTTGAGTTCGACGAACGTCAAGGAGCTGAGTTCAGCGATTCCCTGGAAGCTTAATATATATACCTTAAGTTTAGGTTTTATTCTTACCATCTCCTTTCCTGTCGACCGACCTAGAGTTCTTGCGGGCCGGGCGAGAGAGCGAGAGCGGCCTGTCGAGGAGTTCCGGCGATTTCTAGGGCTGTAGTTGTCGGAATCACATTTGGAGAGTTGATTCGGAAAGCTCTCGGCGGGATCTTCGTTTTAGATGTAAGCTTTTCCCTATTCTTGGATTTTTGGAGTTTGAGGTAGTGACCTAACTCCTCGTTTTGGTCTGAAAGGTTCCAGGTTTTGTGCTCGGGTAAGTTCTTGGCCAGATCTTTAGCTTTTGGAGCGGAGAAATTCGTGGTTTGCAAGGTTTAAGGCAAGTGGCTTTCTTCCCCCTCTTTTTTGTGGAATCTCTATTTTCTGTGGTTATGCGTTCTTGGTTTGTCTTGGATCGTGTTTTTGGTCGTGTCGTTTTGATCTCGAACCCCCTCCCTTGCTTTCCTTCTTTTTGTTGTTTCCTCCTGCCTTGGATTTCTCGAGAGATCAAGGGTTCTGCCATGGACTTCTCGAGAAATCTTTGACCCTGCCCTTTCTTTTTTCGAGAAATCGTTGACCCTTCCTTAATCTCTTGGAAAATCAGTATTTACCCTACCTTGATTTCTCGAGAAATCACTTTTATCTTGCCTTGGGGATTTCTCGAGAGCCTGCTCTCTTTCTGCCTTTATTTTCTCGAGAGCAGCACTGTTCCCTGCCTTTAATATCTAGAGAGCAGCACTGTTCCTTGCTTATTTTCTCGAGGGCAGCATTATTCCCTGCTTGATTTCTCGAGACCAGTTTGTCCTTGACTTTAATTTCTCGAGGACTATGTTCCTATCCTTTAAATTCTCGAGAAATGCCCCTACTTCTTAATGCTTGAGTATGTCTCCGATTATTTCTACTCTTTGAAACCTTATACCCGTTGTGGTTACATAACTTATGTCTTCTCTTATGAATCGTCTTTTGCAGTGTTTACATTATTTGTGACCCTATCCTTAGGGTATCCTGGTGAGTGTTTTCTCGGGCTTTGTCCCATGCCATAATTGAAGAAATTAATTAATAAGACCATTGCCTTTGTCCTTGCACGGTGGGTCGTGTTTTGGGGAGGGGGCAGTGGGGAGTGTTGTAGCCTTGCACGGTGGCCATTTAGTGGTGAATCGCAGGCTTGGCCTGTGGTCCCGTGGGCCGTGTTTGTGTGGTTGGAGATAGAAACCCCCACCCATTTTTGGCATTGGGTGGTAGAGGATAAAGGACCGCCCCCGTTTAATTGAGCTGATCAGTCTCTTTAATCAATGTAACAAGATAAATGAACCTTGTTTGTTCCTCTTTATGGCTTTTTTTTGTGCACTTGGTGCTTTGTTTAGTTCTTTGTTTGGAGCTTTTCTTTTGAAAAATCTAGCTTGGGTTGGTACCCCTTATGCCTCATTTACTTTTCTGCTTGTTGATTTCTGCCACTTGTAATCCCTTGCTGAGGCGTTCTTTGTTTTATTGAATGCCTCAGGTTCAAAGCCTTAGCTGCTAGTGGCGTAGCCCGGAGTCTCCGGGAGTTTTAGTTGCAGTTTCACCCCGTTGCTGCGAGGTAGTTGTGGTTAGTTTTCTTCTTGTGTTCAGACATACTAGTTGGATCCAACGGGTTGGTGTCAGGTTGTTGACACCCGTTGTGCCCTTTTTGATACTTTATAGTTTACTTGCCAGTTAATTGCTTCTACTTTTTAGATCTTGTGTATCTTGCTCTCTGGGAATGGTTTATGTCTAGGTGCATTATAGTTATAAAATGGTTTTCCTATCATCCTCATTGCATTCTTTTTAACTGAAATCCTTATCTTTAAAGTCGCCTAAAGGATATTTTCCTTACTTATACTACGCCTAGATATGTGCATATCATTTACTTATGTCCCGTCATCATGTGCATTTAGGACTTTACGTGAATTAAATCAAGTATTTTCAGCTGCAATTACATATATTTTCTCGGCGGTCTAGTTGATCCACGAACTGAGAGACACAGTTCTTACCCCCCAAACTATAATAAATGATTTCAAATGATGATCTATCATGTAAGCACGTTGTGATTAAGTCAGTAAAAGGTTTCCGCCTGAGCCTCTGCAGTTGTCTCCTGCATGACGTGGCATCATGACGCGTATTTTCTCTTACTCTGATATTCCTAAATTCGGATAAAATGCGGGTTGTGACAGGGGTGGTATTGGAGAGCCCTCACGGAGTGAAAATTAAACAAGCACTAATGATACATTCCCCATCACCAATAACCAGGCGGAGTATAAAGCAGTGATTGTTGGCCTACGTCTGGCCCAGGAGTTGGGAGTTCATGACGTGGAAGTCCTCACCGATTCAATGGTAATAACCTCACAAATCATGGGTGATGTTGGGGAAATGATTTATCTTAACCCCTAGAATTGAGTAGATTATTAATTCTAAGTATGAAAAGTTGGGCTAAGTAAATATGCGTCGAATAGTATTCGACGCAACGTCGAAATATGGTCGACGTTTCTCTCAGAATGAGTCGAAGTAACTCTTAGAAGAACTTGACGTAATCATAGTCGACGTACCTCTGATTTCTAGTCGATGCATTTGATAAAGTCGACGCATCTTCGTCGACGCACCTTCCTTATTCTCCTCTCGACGTCCAGCCAGGATGAAATCGACGTTTACGTCGAATAGTAATCGACGCACGTCGATATCTATAAGTAATTCAAAAACACGCTAGATCCCTTTCCTTCTTTCTGTAGATCTGATTTATATGGATTGATATTATTCTTTTATAGACGTTCTGAATCAGCCTTTCCTTCTATTTGATTCTTGGCTAATTTGATTAAGACTATTATGGATATTATTTGAAATCAGAATGAATTCATTTCCTTCTACAGAAATATTAATTATGGAAACTCTTATTTCTTTCTAATTCTCTGTCTGCTAATTTATTATTCTCCTTTAGCAATATATTTTAAACAGAGCTATAAATAAGAAGGAGGTCGGCAGAGAATGACAAGAAGTGATCCACCATATACTTTTGAAAAAGAGGAAGAGCTCCCAAGTGAAGAGGGAGAAAGTTGAGAAAAGAGATAGTGTGCTGCAGCAAAAGAAAAAGCCTTCATCTTCTCCTTCTTCTGAAGCCATTCTGCTGCAAATTCTGAAAGCTCTCACAAAAGAGAGAAAATGCTTAGAAATCTCCTTCTCACTATAGAAGAGAGATCATATTCATTATACTTGTGCTTCTAATCTTCTTGCTAGGAAGAAGATTCCTTCTTACATATATTGTCTTCTATTCTTCTACTTGTTCTACTTCTTCTTTTCTTTCTTACTTCATTTTCAAACTGTGTAAAAGAGCTTTTAGAATCTCTCTTCAAAAAATTCAGTTGTAGTGGTTCTAAGAGTCTCCTTATCAAAAGACTCAGTCTGGTTCTAAGAGTCTCCTTATCAAAAGACTCAGTGCAAGTTAGTGAATTCCAACCAAGGGGGTAGAAGAGTGGACTACCCAAAGTTTGGGGAACCACTATATTTCCTTGTGTTGTGCTGTGATTTTCTACTTGTTATTTTTCTTCTTTACTTGCTTAATTCTTGTTGGTGTGTGGGAAGTTTAAATCTGTAATTATTACACATATATATATATATATATTTGCACAAAGTATTTTTAATCTCTATTCACCCCCTCTAGAGAATTCTAGTGAGGTTAATTGTGCACTTTCAGTTGGTATCAGAGCTAGGTTGATCTAAAAAGGATAACTCCTTGATCAAAAAGATCCTACCTCATATATATATATATATATATTCTTGAAAACTATTTCTTTTGACATGGCACAAATCAAAGATTATGCTTCCACCAAACCACCAATGTGCAATCTTGAAAAGTTTGCAATTTGGAAAACAAGAATTAGGATTTATATGAATTCTATTGATGAAGAATTATTTAATGTTATTTTGACAGGTCCTCCCAAGCCTTATAGAAGAGACTCAAGTGGTGAAGTGACTCAAACACTTGTCCCAAAGGCTGAGTGGACAGCTGAAGAGAAGAAGGCAGGAACATGTGATGCAAAAGCTGTGAACATTCTGGTCTCAACCCTCTCAGATGAAATCTTTCAAAAGGTTGTTGAATGTGAATCAGCCAAAGAAATCTGGGAAGCTCTTAGAAAGATGGTAGAAGGAAGTGCTGATGAAAGGAAAGATAGAAAGGCTCTATTGATCTCCCAATATAAGAACTTTCAAAAGAAGCAGGAAGAAAGTATATCTGAGATGTATGACAGATTCAGTCTGATCATCAATCAATTAAAAAGCCTGCATAGAGAGATCTCTCTCACAGAGATCAATGACAAACTGTTAATGAGTCTCCCAAGTTCTTGGGACTCAAGAATATGGGCAATAAGAGATACAAGAGGACAAAGGGAAATCTCAACAGATGCCCTCTTAGGAAAACTCAAATCCTATGAGCAACTGCTGAAAACCAGAGAAGAGAAGGAAAGAAGAGGAAGCACTTCAACCTACTCAAAAGATAGAAACATTGCCTTGAAAGCAACAAAAGAAGAGACCCCTGTCACTGAAGAAGAATTGTTCAGCCTCATGGCCAGAAGATTCAAGAAATGGGTCAAGATAGATGGATCTAGAAGGAGAGAATCAAAATCAAGGTATGATAAAACTCCTACTAAAGAAATCATTTGTTATTCCTGCAGGAAACCTGGACACATAGCACCAGAATGTCCAGAAAAATACTGAGAAAAAGAAAGATCTGCAAAAGAAAGATCTTAAGAAAAAGGGGTAGAAGAAAGAAAGAGGCTTCATTGTAGAAGCTTGGAGTGAAACAGATTCTGAGGACAGCACCTCATCCAAAAGTGACAATGAAGAGTCTAAGCAAGAAGACCTATGCCTAATGGCTTTTGAAAGCTCAAAGGAAGAACATGATGCCAAATCATGGAGTGAGATAGAATCAGAAGGAAGCATCTTTTCTGAAGATGGTAAAGAAAATAGCCTTATTCTAATAGAGGAATCTGAGGATAAGGATGAGGTAAGCATTTTTGATGACATAGATTTTCTGTGTGATGACTTCAAAAATGATTTTAAAGAATTATGTTTAGATCAACTAAAAGCTAAACAAGAAATTAATAATCTAAAAGAACAAATTAATATCATTAAAAACCAGAGAAATATAGAGGATACTTGTTCTAAAAATCATGAGTTAAAGGCTAATATCATAGAAAAGAAATAGAGAGGGCTAAAATAGAAAACCAGCTTCTTAAAAATGAGGTATCCCAAGCAAAAGCTTTTGAAGAATTAATAAAAATGAGAAGCCAAACACTGAAAGAAATCACAGAAAAACAAACAAGAAGACATAAAAATCTTGGACTAGGAGTTGATCCCTCAGCTAGTCTAATTCCATCCAACAAGCCTGCTTGGATGAGCCCTGTTAAATTTACTAAACCCTTCAAATCAACAAACCAAGAAGAAGACTTACAAAATAAGGGAGAAGACTTCGAGGAAATAAACCAATTTGATGAAACATCATACTATTCAGCTGATCACTCTCAAACTTCTTCTGAGAAAGTAACTAGGCCAAGAGAAACAACTCATAAAGAAATAAAATCAGAAAAAGAGAAAAATAAAATTTGTGAAAACACAATTGCGTCGACTTCATATCGACGCATGAATGATAGTGCGTCGAATTCTACTCGACGCAATCTCTCAGATGCTTCGACCTCAATTCGACGCTTGAATAAAAGTACGTCGACTTCAAATCGACGCAACTTCTTCCATGCATCGATTCCAGATCAACGCAATCTGGAGAAAGCACCGAATATAAATCGACGCAACTATCAACATACGTCGAAAAGATATCGACGCATACAAACTCAGAGCAACATAAAGACAGAACACTTCCATCCTCCAAAAACCTTCCATCTTAACCCCCAATCAGGACCCATTCATCCTGCTCATAATTTCTATCCTAATCATAATTTATATCCTAACCAAAATTTCTATACTAATCAAAATTTCTATCCAAATCAACATCCCTATTCCTCCCTAAACTCAAATTTTCTTAGTCAAAAGAAAATCAGGTGTTATATTTGCAATAAAATTGGCCACACTGCCAAACAGTGTTGGCATAATCAATCAAATTGCCCATAAAATTAGTCCTAGGATAACTCAGAAAACTTTAGGATTAGGAAGAAATAATCCCTCAGGAAAACCCAGAATCTGTCAAATAAAGTCACGTCGACTTCGAATCGACGCACCGTCGATAACTCAGTTCAATAAATAAAATCGACGCATGCATCGACTCCAATCGACGCATACGTCGATAGGAAACCCTATCATCCCAAATCAGACTATATTGACACTCAAGTGGAATTCCACTCGACGAAACGTCGACTTCATGAAAACGAGCGGCAACACTAAAATATTTTCGGTCACATCCACTATTGTACCGAATAAGCCTCGAATTGTGCCTCGTTTCGACGTTTCACCTGACTTATATAGACTCTTCAGTTAGAAACCTTCACGACCTCTGCATCTTTCATCCTTCTTGCTCCTCAGTCCAACCATTTCTTCCTCTCTCTCACTGACCTAAAATGGCTCCTAAGACCAACTCAGGCTTTGACATTGACCTCAAATCTTTCCAAGCCGCCGCAGAAAATTACAAGAGCATCATAGCTCTGTTTACTGAAGCTGGATTAGACAAGCTCATCTCCACAAGATGCAAGCTCCTGGAGACAGAACTCACAGAGCTCATGGCTCATGTTTAGATATCTGAACAAGGAGAAATCCAAGGAACAATCCATGAGACACCTGTCTCAATTTTTGCAGAACACATTAGGGCCACCTTTGATCTACCATCAGGTACAATCAAATATTATCTTTGAAAGCAAATCATTTTCTAAAGAATAACTAAAATAATTCCCCTATCAGGTGATGAACCTATGGAACTTACCCCTGATGAAATAAAGAATTTGTTAATCACCATGAAGTTCTCCAAAGATAGACCAATCCACCTGAACAAAATAGACTTCTCCACCATGAAGTTCTCCAAGTATAGACTGTTGGCAGACATAGTAGGGAAAATATTATTATGTAAGATTTCTGCCCATGATGCAGTGCCCAAGCAGCAACTGAACATCATGGGGGCCCTTGTGCTGAAGAAGAAGGTAGACTGGGCAAGCTACCTGCTGAAAATGATAGGCTACAAATACTCTCACAAAGAGAATGCCTATATGAGAATCATGAGTCAAGTACTCTTCCACTCCTTCCCTGAACTATGTAGGTCAAAAGGAACCCCTATCCCTCCTGGAAAAAGGATGTCAATAGCCCTCTTCTCTAAATGGACCAGGCAAATTCCCAAGCCTGGTTCCATTCCTGAAAGGACTCCATCTCCTCCTAACTCTCCAGCTCATCCATCTTCACCTCCTCCTCCTCTTCATACAGACATCTCTTCTGTACCACCATCATCCACACCTTCCCAAATACCAACTCAATCACCTGCTCACACCTCATCTATTCCTCCACCTCCTCCATCAAATACACCTCATCCAAATAATACAGTCCCTTCTCCACCTTCATCACATACACCTCCACCATTATATCCTCCTCCATTGTCTCCTCCTCCTCCAACACAACATGAACCATCTCCATCCACTGATAAACTCATCACCCAGTGTATCCAGTCAGCAGCCCAAAAGTTTCAGGACTTGCTGGATGGACACTGCTCTCAAATTCACTCCTCCATCATGCACATGCAAACCCAAATAGATGGGGTCAATGCCTCTGTGCAAAACCTGAAATCCTCTATCTCTTCATCTAGGGTCACCAAGTCTTTCTTCACCTCCTTGGCTAAGAAGGTCAAGAAGGGGTAGAAGTTAGATGAAGAGCAGCTCTCCAGCCACAAAACTCCCTCTCAAAAAACCCCTCATTCTTCAAAATCTGACAGTTTAGCTCTACTCAAGACCATTGGTAATGAAGTAGTACCAGAGCTACATACTGAAGAGCAGATATCAAATGTACTGATTATAGCAAGAGAAGCTGCACAACAAGTGGATCTATTACAAGGAGAGGCAAGTAGAGCAGAGAATGAAGCTGAAGAGGAAGCTGAAGCTCAGGGGGAGCCAGATGCTGGTATACCTGAAACTGGAGATGAAAGAGAAATTGAAGAAGAAGCAAAAGGCTCAAAGGAAGGTCCATCCCAGGGGAGCAAACTACTTTGACTCAGGGGGAGCAAATTGCTGAGACTCAGGGGGAGCCGAGGGAATCACCTACTACTGAGAAGGAGCAACCCACAAAAGTATTCACTAGAAAAAGAAAAACTCCTCCTACCCCTGAACAATGATGATCTACTCTATTTTAACAATTGTCTATGCTTAAATGCTGATTAGTCAACTGAACATGAAAGTTATTTATATAATTTCTTATTCTATCTTCTTCTGATTACTTAGCATAATTCTTCTCTATATAAATGCTTTATTGAGATGATTAAATACTGATAGAATTTCTCTCTAAATAGGGTTAAGACAAATAGGGGGAGATTGTTGGGGAAATGATTTATCTTAACACCTAGAATTGAGTAGATTATTAATTCTAAGTATGAAAAGTTGGGCTAAGTAAATATGCGTCGAATAGTATTCGACGCAACGTCGAAATATAGTCGACGTTTCTCTCAGAATCAGTCGAAGTAACTCTTAAAAGAACTCGACGTAATCATAGTCGACGTACCTCTGATTTCTAGTCGACGCATTTGATAAAGTCGACGCATCTTTGTCGACGCACCTTCCTTATTCTCCTCTCGACGTCCAGCCAGGATGAAATCGACGTTTACGTCGAATAGTAATCGACGCACGTCGATATCTATAAGTAATTCAAAAACATGCCAGATCTCTTTCCTTCTTTCTGTAGATCTGATTTATATGGAATGATATTATTCTTTTATAGCCGTTCTGAATCAGCCTTTCCTTCTATTTGATTCTTGGCTAATTTGATTAAGACTATTATGGATATTATTTGAAATCATAATGAATTCATTTCCTTCTACAGAAATATTAATTATGGAAACTCTTATCTCTTTCTAATTCTCTATCTGCTAATTTATTATTCTCCTTTAGCAATATATTTTAAACAGAGCTATAAATAAGAAGGAGGTCGGCAGAGAATGACAAGAAGTGATCCACCATATACTTTTGAAAAAGAGGAAGAGCTCCCAAGTGAAGAGTGAGAAAGTTGAGAAAAGAGATAGCGTGCTGCAGCAAAAGAAAAAGCCTTCATCTTCTCCTTCTTCTGAAGCCATTCTGCTGCAAATTCTGAAAGCTCTCACAAAAGAGAGAAAAGGCTTACAAATCTCTTTCTCACTATAGAAGAGAGATCATATTCACTATACTTGTGCTTCTAATCTTCTTGCTAGGAAGAAGATTCCTTCTTACATATATTATCATCTATTCTTCTACTTGTTCTACTTCTTCTTTTCTTTCATACTTCATTTTCAAACTGTGTAAAAGAGTTTTTAGAATCTCTCTTCAAAAAATTCAGTTGTAGTGGTTCTAAGAGTCTCCTTATCAAAAGACTCAGTCTGGTTCTAAGAGTCTCCTTATCAAAAGACTCAGTGCAAGTTAGTGAATTCCTACCAAGGGGGTAGAAGAGTGGACTACCTAAAGTTTGGGGAACCACTATATTTCCTTGTGTTGTGCTGTGATTTTCTACTTGTTATTTTTCTTCTTTACATGCTTAATTCTTATTGGTGTGTGGGAAGTTTAAATCTGTAATTATTACACATATTTATATATATATATATATAATTGCACAAAGTATTTTTAATCTCTATTCACCCCCCCCCCCCTCTAGAGAATTCTAGTGAGGTTAACTGTGCACTTTCAGGTGAGTTTGAGGCTAGGGATCCCACACTCATGAGGTATTCGGCCAAAGTAAGGGGTCTCATCGGATCATTCAAAACCTTCTCCATCAGACACATACCAACGGAAGAGTGTGTTCCAGCAGATCGGCTGGCCAAGTCTGGCCCTCGGGCTGGAGGGACCTTGACAGATCTGTTCCGCCCTTCGATTGAGGAGGGGGAGCTCATGGACATTGAGCAGTGACCCTCATGGAAGGACCCTTTTATGACCTTCTTGGCAACGGGTAAATTTCCTGAAGAGGTTCCAGATCAAAGGCGCTTTCGATACAAGTCCGCCTACTACGTGCTCCATGAAGGGGACTTGTATTGGGAGACCCTCTCGGGACCCTTGGAGTGATACATTTCTGAGGAAGAGGTCCCAAGGATCCTGGAGGAGATTCATTCCGGCGAATGCGGTAGTCATTCGGGGAGCAGGACGTTGGAAGCAAGGGTAATGAGGCAGGGGTATTTCTGTCCGACCCTGAGCAAAGACGCAGCAGAGCTCGCCAAGAAATGCCGGAAGTGCCAGCTGTTTTCTCCACTTCAACTTTTGCCGGCCCAGAGGCTAAGGAGCATCACGGCACCATGGCCCTTCGCCATATTGATGCGCAAATCTAGCACACCGCTATAGGCAGTAGCAAGACTGCGGCACGAAACGACAGTGTACCGATCGTTCAAGTAATATAAAATGTGGGATTGAATCCCCAAGTATCGATCTCGAAGGAACACAGTAAGGTGGAGTTTATTATTGAGGAAGGACTTGAGAATGAAGTCCTTAAGTCGGATGGATTGCGGAAAAAGGGGGGTGATTTGGTTTGTGGAAATAAAAGAAAAAGAGCTAAAACTACTCCTATGCAATGCCGCTATGCAATGCTTCGCTTGGCGGGATGGAGACTAGGCAGGCCTTGAGCGCGCTGCTTCGAAAGGGCGGATGGACGAGTAGGCAAACGAAATGAGGGTCGCAAGCACCTCGTCGAAAAGCACGCCACTAGTAATTGCTAGTGCGGCACACGAACATGACGACGGAATGGAAAATGGATGGCAGCACACCTCATACACACATATAAACAAAAGATAATTTCACATAGACATGAAATAACTTATACAATAAGGTTTATAGTGCTCAACATCACAATACAAGAGATCTACTAACTACAACTACCAATACAAAGACAGGGAGAGCAAGAAATCGACCGAATCCGAAGTCTTGTTGAAGATTCACGGTTGGAATCGCTGGGTTGTCAATCCGCGTCCAAGCTCAGTCCTCAACTGCGTCCGGGGTAGAGAAGGCTGTCACTACCCTCCAATGGCCCGTCTTCTTCGTGTCACGATCCGAAACCGACCTAGCTTCCTTCTCCTTAGATCTTGGTGGATGTAGAGTTGAATCCCTCTCCTTAGAGCTTGAGGATGATGGAGGAGGCCCAAAGGGACGAAACCTCAGTGCAAATGGTGAGAATGACGCAGCTGTACGACGTGTACGGTCTCTCTCGGTTTAGGTTGAAAGCTTCAGCTTTTA
Source organism: Dactylorhiza incarnata (assembly GCA_033032865.1). Classification (NCBI taxonomy): domain Eukaryota; kingdom Viridiplantae; phylum Streptophyta; class Magnoliopsida; order Asparagales; family Orchidaceae; genus Dactylorhiza; species Dactylorhiza incarnata. Next base: position 3,374,845 of record JAWHQI010000078.1, read on the forward strand.
TAGAAGAAGATCAGAAAATAGGTCACGCACGGTCGAACGCACGACTGTGCGTAGACCGTGCGATATTAATAATAGAGGACAGCACAGGAAGATGACCTGGAGTGCCCATGCGATTTACTCACGCATGGGCAAATCCGCACGTGCATCAAAACGCATGGGTAAATTCAGAAAAGCTAAAAACAAGGCTAAATAGGTTGATCGTGCGATCCCTTCACGCACAGGCACTGCCCATGCGTAAAGACGCACGATCAACGACATACCATCAATTTCCTCCTCAGCAAAGGGCGCATGACCACAGCCATCCGTGCGTCAATAAAACGCACGACCGTGTGTTGTACACAATCATGATTTCTGGGCAAAAGGGGATGGATCTGCCACCTGCGAGCATAGCAGCCCAGCTGGGAATACACCTCCAACACCAGCATAAAAATAGAAATAAAATGATGGGGAGCACAGTGTGCTTACCCCCAGCAACATAGTGTGCAATTGCACACTGCAACATGCACTTCAAACACAAGTATGGACAAGGTGAAAATAAACAAATACGAACAAAAACTGAAGTACAAAAGCAAGAAAAGAAGCCCGGATGAGTCCGAAAAACAGTATATAAATTGGACTCATCACACCCCCAGACTTACCTGTTTGCACGTCCCGAGCAAACAAATCCTAAGCAGGCAGGAATATAAAATAGCTAACTTAAAATTACAAAGTGAAATACCATGCGAAGTCGCATGCCCATGTGCATAGAAAAATACTAGAGAAGATTTCTAATTTATACACATAGTTTATAAATTTCTAAAAGAGTAAATAAATATTACTTCTGCTCAAAATGGGAATCACGGTAAATCATTCGATCACACATATTGGGAAAGTCGAGTAATCGCTGAGACAAGCATTGCCAAAGCTGGGGTTTCAGACAAACTCCACCAAAATCCATCGGTGTTGGAGACTGAAAGTGCACAGTTAACCTCAATAGAATACTCTAGAGGGGCGGTGAATAGAGATTAAAAATATTTTGTGCAAAGTTAATATATATATATATGTGTATGATCATAGATTAGAGCTTCCCACACACCAACAAGAATTAAACAAATACAAGAAAAGAAATCACAGCACAACACAAGAAAATATAGTGGTTCCCCAAACTTTGGGTAGTCCACTCTTCTACCCCCTTGGTAGGAATTCACTATCTTACACTGAGTCTTTTGATAAGGAGACTCTTAGAACCACCCTGAGTCTTTTGACAAGGAGACTCTTAAAACCACCCTGAGTCTTTTGACAAGGAGACTCTTAGAACCACCCTGAGTCTTTTGACAAGGAGACTCTTAGAACCAGTACACTGAATTTTTTGAAGAGAGATTCTAAAAACTCTTTTACAATATTTAAGTAAGAATAAGAAAGAAGAAAGAAATAAGAACAAGAATGAATCTTCTTCCTAGCAAGAAGATTGGAAGCACAAGAAGTGAATTAAATCTTTCTTCTATAGAGAGAAGAAGATTTGTAGCTTTTCTCTCTTTGTGAGAGCTATCAGAACTTGCAGCAGAATGACTTCAGAAGCAGGAGAAGAAGAAGTGCTTGAATATTGCTGCAGAACAATTTCTCAATTTTCTCTCTATACTTGGGAGCTCTTCCTCTTTTTCAAATGTAAAATGGTGAATCACTTGTTCTTGTTTTTCTGCCGACCTCCTCTTTATTTATAGCTCTGTTAATTCAAAATAATACTATAGGAGGATAATCAATTATCAGTCAGAGAAATAGAAAGATGAAAATGTTTCCATAATATTTATTTCTGTAGAAGGAAAGAAGTAATTCTGATTTCAAATAATGTCCAAATAAGTCTAATCAAATTAGCCAAGAATCAGATATAAGGAAAGAATGATTCAGAACGGCTATAAAATATTGACATTTATTCCATACAAATCAGATCTACTGAAAGAAGGAAAGAGATCTGGCGCATATTTAAATCTGTCATATAAATCGACGTGCGTCGATTACCATTCGACATAAACGTCGAGTTCTTCTTGGCTGGACGTCGAGAGGAGAATAAGGAAGGTGCGTCGACTAAGGTGCGTCGACTAGAAATCAGAGTAGCATCGACAACACATACGTCGAAATCTTCCTAAAGTTACTTCAACTCAATCTAAAGGAAACGTCGACTTCATTTCGACATGGCGTCGAATAGTATTCGACGCATATTTACTTAACCTTATTTTTCTTTCTTAGAATTCATAGTCAACTTATTTCTAGGGGTTAAGAGAAATCATTTCCCCAATAATCTCCCCCTATTTGTTTTAACCCTACTTAGAGAGAAATTGTATTAGCATAAAATCAATCCAGCACAGCATTTGTATAGAAAAGAAATATGAACAAATTTTCAGAATCATATAAACAGATTTTCATGTTCATACTAAGTAGTATTCAACTATAGGGTAAGATATATCAGCATTGTTTTCAAATATTACTCAGGAGGGGTAGGAGGGGTCTTTCTCTTTCTCTTGAATACTACTGTTTTAGGAGAGGAGGGTTTCTCTTACTCATTTTTTGGAAGTGCACCTAGCTCCCCCTGAGCAGATTGCTCCCCCTGGGATGGAACCTCCTTTAATCTTTCTCCAGCTCCAGTTCCAGCTCCACTATTACCTCCAGCTTCATTCATATCAGTATCCAGCTCCCCCTGATTTATAGTTTCTTTATCGTTCTTCCCAACTGCCATATCTTCATTTTCAGTTTCTACTCTGCTTGCCTCCCCTTGTAATAGTACTACTTCACTTGCAGCCTCTCTTGCTATATGAAGTACCTCTATAGTTTTTTCATCATTGTGTAGCTCAGGTACTATCTCATTCCCAAGGATTTTGTCAGATTTTGAAGAAGGAGGGGACTTGTGAGAGAGAGATTTAGGATTGGAGGGCTGCTCTTCATCTAGATTCTCCCCCTTCTTGACCTTCTTGGCCAGGGAGGTTAAGAAAGACCTTGTCACTCTAGAGGAAGAGAGAGAGGTCTTTAGGCCTTGCACAGAGGCACTGACCCCATCTATTTGGGTGTGCATGTGAAGGATGGAGGAATGAATTTGGGAGCAATGCTCATCCAGCATCACTTGGAATTTTTCAGCTGCTGATTTGATGCACTGAGTGATGAGAGCCTCAGTGGATGCAGATAATTCATGGTGTGAAAGGTGAGGAGGTGATGATGGAGGAAGAGGTGATAGAGGAGGAGAGAAGTGAGTTGATACATGAGGTATGGGTGATAATGGAGGTAGAGAAGATGGGAAAATAGGAGGAGAAACTGCTGTTTGAGCAGGTGTTTGAGAAGAGGTAGGTAGAGTAGGAGTTGTGAGGGTAGTAGAGAGTATTTGAGTGGATGATGGTGGTAGAGAAGGGTTGTCTCTTTGAGGAGGAGGAGGAGAAGGATGAGCAGGAGAGTTGGGAGGAGAGGGAGTTCTTTCAGGGATGGAACCAGGCTTGGGGATGTGCCTGGTCCATTTGGAGAAGAGGGCAATGGACATCCTCTTTCCAGGAGGGATAGGGATTCCTTTTGACCTGCATAGGTCATGGAAAGAATGGAAGAGAACCTGACTCATAACTCTCATATAAGCATTCTCCTTGTGAGAGTATTTGGAGGCTATCATCCTGAGAAGGCAGCTGGCCCAGTCCACCTTTTTCTTCAATACAAGGGCCCCCATGATGTTCAGTTGCTGTTTGGGCACTGCATCATGGGCTGAAGTCTTGCATAGTAGTATTTTCCCTACTATGTCTGCTAACAATCTATATTCTTCAGAGAAATCTTTTTTCTTCAGGTGGATTGGTCTGTCTTTTGAGAATTTCATGGTGGTGAGCACATGCTTGATTTCATCAGGTGTGAGGTCAATGGATTCATCACCTAGTAGGGGAATAATTAAGACTTATTTAGTCATTCTTTTGAAACTCATTTTCTTTCCCTATTTCATTTAAACAAGGATAATATTAGGATATACCTGATGGAAGATCAAAAGTGGCCATAATATGTTCTGCTGAGATTGAGACAGGTGTCTCATAGATTGTTCCTTGAATTTCTTGATGCTGCACCACTTCCCCCACATGCGGATGACTTGGAGATGTTACAACACAAGGACATTCGGCGCCCCGGAAGTCAACATTATAACCTCCGCCCGCGTCGCGCAAAGGATGCTTAAAGCCTTCATATTATCTTGCTTTAGTTTTATATTTATTTCCGCCATTTAAAACTTGTAATATTTTAATTCCGGCATGTTTTTATTTTGGGTGTGCTAATAGACATTTTATGATGGGGTGCATTTAACCATCCGGATTGATGAGATTTCATCTCAATCTTGGATGGTTGGATGGTGTTTGTAATCTCCTATTTAAGGGAGCCTTTTATGAGAAATGAGAGATTAGAATTGAACCCTAAAAAAGCTCCCCCCTAAGGAGGATTTCGGCCAAGCCTTGCTCCAAGCCCCCGCCCCCACCCCCCCCCCCCCCCCCCCCCCCCCCCCCCCTTGTCTCCCCTCTCTTCTCCATTTTCGGCCCCCCTCATTGGGTGTCTCCGGCGTGGTCTCTTGGTGCAACTCCAAGGAAGAAGGAAGGCAGCCCCTCGGTGTGACTCCGAAGGATCCATACGGTGCGACGCCGGTGGAAAGCGTGGAGAGAGTGATTCTCCCACATTTATCAAGTGTGTTTTCATTTTCTGGGTGGGGTAACCTCTAAACCTTCAAGAGCTTCTTTCTTTAGTTTGTGGAGGAAGAACCATCGTGTTCTCCGCAATTTTGAATATCGATCGTTGTTATTTTTCTGAACTTGAGATCGCTTTTCCCGCGTTCTTCGTGTCCGGACCGTGTGGGTCTCGTTTGCTTGAGCGGATCTTGGCCTATAGCCTTGGTCTTGTTCTCTAAAAGAGTAGCAATCTTTGTGTTGATTTGAGAACTAAGTCGACTCTCTTTTGACCGCTGTTTTAGAGTCGATCGTTCTTCTTTTTACTTGATATTGTGATGCGAATGGCAACGTATATGAGCGATAGAATGCTTGTGTAAGTGCGCTAGTTCATCGTGTGTTCGTAGCGAGAGTATAGTCCGTGTAGATCTCAAGTAAGAAATACCGCTGCATCAATTTGGTATCAAAGCAGGTTGTTTCAACTCCCACGTTGCAAACATCCTCGCTGCGATCCTTGTTGGTCGTTCTAATCAATAGGAAAAATCTGAAAATTTTCGGATTGGTCTGCGTTTAATAAAAACTCAGAAAAAAAAATTTAAAACTTGTCAGAAAAATCTGAAATTTTCCTGTAGCTTCCTGAAAGTATTTCCAGCAATGTTAAAACTGAAACTTTTTCGATTCGACCTCGTTAGGCTGGCCTGAAAATTAGAACCGTCGTAATTCTGTCTAGGTGGTGTGCGAATAGCGGTCTGAAATCTGAAATTTTTGTCAAAATTCAAAAAAAAATTCTGTAGCTTCCTGAGTTAATTTCCAGCAACTTTAAAACTAAAAAAAAAAAAAGAGGTCCGTCAAAAAAAAAATTCAATTTTTTTCTAGTTGTTCAAATTTGCATGCGTACGAGGCTAGGCACGGAATACACCGTAGAGTTACCTTCCACCTCTAGGTTTGCAGCGAACGAACAAGTAGATCCTAACAAGGAGGCTATAGAAGAGCTACGTGGTGAGATGACGGAGATTAGGACCATGTTAGCCCAGATTCTTCTGAATCAAAGGGGAACACCTCCCCCACCGGCTAATGATGAGCTGCCCAATCAGCAACAACGAGTTCATGATTCGGATTCGGATGAGGGATATCCTCGAGCCCCTCCTCGTGGACGTCGTCCGGATCGTGGCACGGATATCACTAGAGCCATTAAGATCGACGCCCCCACTTACGATGGTTTGGGAGACCCCCAGATTTTCCTTACCTGGGTAGTGGATATTGAATGTTATTTCGAATGGCACCATCTTACGGATCCCCAAAAGGTCCAGGTTGCCAGGATGAAGCTAACGGGTCGAGCGAAAATGTATTGGCTGAATGAAGAACGTAGGCTAGGAGCCGGGCAGGGAGTTCCACCCATTGGATGGCCGGTGATGAAGAACTTACTCACTGACCAATACGTCCCCGCCTACCACCGAACCCAAATGTTCAATGAGCTAGCCACCCTTCGGCAAGGCTCAAACTCGGTGGCTGAGTATATGGGCGAGCTGAAAGACCGTATGGTGCGTTGTGATCTTCGATAGATCCCTGAGGTTACGCTATCTCAGTTTCGTAAGGGGCTCCACCCTGACATTCAGAGGAAGCTCTTGAGTTATGGTCACACAGATCTGAATACGACATTCAATGCCGCTCTTGACATTGAAAAGCATCTAGCTTCTAAGGCCCACTCTCATTACTCCCGTACGAAGAGTTTGACCACCTTTGGAGCATCTTCCTCTACCACCCACGATAAAGGAAAACCTAAGACCGCCGAGTCTAGATCGGTAGTGATCACTGCGAGGAACTCTAGGAATCCCACAAATGAGCGTATCCCCATAGGAAAGGTTAGCAAGGCTAACACCACATGTTATGCTTGCGGGGTTAAGGGCCACTACGCCTTTGAGTGTCCTACAAAGACTCGAGCCATAGCCCTTTTGGATGCGGAGACCGACCCCGCCGACCTAGTTTATGAGGCTATGGAGGAGGGTGACCCTGAGGGAGTCCCAAGTGATTTGGAGGACAAACGCTACCTAGGAGTGATGCGATGTATCTTGACCACCCCTCGTCCCTTAGATGATTGGAAGAGGATGAGCATATTTTCCCTGATCTTTAGGAGTGGTGAGAAGTTATGTAAGCTGATTATAGATAGTGGAAGTTGTGTAAACGTCGTTTCTGAGAATGCCGTCACACGTATGGCCTTGACCACGGAGCCACACCCGACCCCGTATCAAGTAGCTTGGATTAACAAGATCACTGTCCCAGTTACCAAGCGATGCCTAGTTCTCCTCTCGATCAGATCGTACACGGATGAGATATGGTGTGACGTATTACCGATGGACGCATGCCACGTGTTATTAGGCCGCCCTTGGCTCTATGACCGTGATGTGACACATTACGGCCGGGCCAACTCCTATGAGTTTAAATTTAAGGGTAAGACCATTACTTTGAGCCCGACCATTCTGAAGGAACCAGTTGCGTTACCCAAGGACACCACTGTCCCGGTCGAGAGGAAGACGTTGAGTCTAGTAGGCAGGAAGGAGTTTGCGAGAGACCCATTCTTAGAGGGAGTGATGTATGTGTTAGTTCTTATGAGTACGAAGTCTGATTCGAGCACGTTAGATGGGTTTCCTAGAGAGTTGCGGGCCTTGCTAGATGAGTATAGGGATGTTTACCCCGACGAGCTTCCGTCGATGTTACCCCCACTTAGGGATATACAGCATGCTATAGATCTTATCCCTGGGTCATCCCTACCCAATCAGCCCCACTATAGACTCCCTTCCGCTTCCCATAAGGAGTTACAAGTCCAGATAGAGGACTTGCTGAAGAAGGGATTCATTCGGGCTAGTTTGAGCCCATGTGCTGTTCCAGCCCTTCTTGCCCCCAAGAAGGATGGTTCGTGGAGGATGTGTGTTGATAGCCGTGCTATCAATAAAATCACCATCAAGTATAGATTTCCAATCCCACGGTTAGATGATCTCCTCGATGTCCTAGCGGGTGCCACCATCTTTTCCAAGCTAGATTTGCGGAGTGGTTACCACCAGATCAGGATCCGTGAGGGAGACGAGTGGAAGACAGCGTTTAAGTCCAAGGATGGACTGTATGAGTGGCTTGTGATGCCTTTTGGGTTATCCAACGCCCCAAGCACGTTCTCCAGGATGATGACTCATGTCTTCCAGCCTTATATGGGGAAGTTCGTGGTTGTCTACTTTGACGACATCCTTATCTATAGTACCACCCCCGCCGATCACATCTCACACCTGCGTATAGTTCTTTCCACCCTTCGGAAGGAAACTCTTTATCTGAACCTTAAGAAGTGCACTTTTCGAGTCTCTGAGGTAGAATTTTTAGGTTATATTGTTGGGTCCGAAGGTATACGAGTAGACCCCGGGAAGGTCCAGGTGATTAAGGAGTGGCCAGAGCCGACTAGTATTCGAGAGGTGCGCAGTTTCCATGTGCTAGCTACATTTTATCGTCGTTTTATACGAGACTTTAGTAGCATCATGGCACCCATTACTGATTGTATGAAAAAGGGAGAGTTTGCGTGGTCGAAGTCTGCTACTTTGGCCTTCCGTAGGATCAAGCAACTCATGACCGAAGCACCGGTGTTACGTCTCCCTGACTTCACCAAGGTCTTTGAGGTTACTTGTGATGCGTCTGGGATAGGGATAGGAGGAGTCCTAAGTCAAGAGGGCCACCCTATTAGTTATTTTAGTGAGAAGTTGGCGGGCGCAAAGCTCAATTATTCTAACTACGACCGAGAGTTCTATGCGATTGTGAGGTGTTTGCATCATTGGAGGCACTATCTTCTGTCCAAGGAATTTGTGCTCCTTTCAGACCATGATGCTTTGAGATTCATAAACGGTAGCCATAAGATCATCCCACGGCACGCGAAGTGGGTTGCGTTCCTTCAAGAATACACGTTTAACATTAAGCACCTTAAGGGTTTGGAGAATCGAGTCGCCGATGCGCTTAGCCGCCTCACCCTTTTACTTTCTACCATGAAGGTGCATGTTATTGGGTTCGAGCGCATTAAGGATGAGTAAGCCACGTGCCCGGATTTCCAGGAGTTGTACCTATCCGCACAGGACAACTCCCCCACCACTATCTCGGCCTTCACTATTAGAGACGGTTATCTCTTTCGGCATGGGAAGCTATGCATCCCACAATCTTCCCTACGACTACACATTATTTGGGAGTTGCATAGCGGCGATTTGAGTGGTCACTTCGGGCGTGACAAGACTATTGTGCTCGTGGAGGAGAAGTTTTATTGGCGAAAACTTAAGGCCATGGTCGGACGAGTGGTGAGCAGTTGCCGAACGTGCCAAGTCTCCAAAGGTTCTAAGACCAATGTTGGCTTGTATACACCGTTACCTATTCCATCCAAACCTTGGGAAGACGTGAGCATGGATTTCTTTCTAGGTCTTCCCCCCACGTTTCACCGACACGACACTATATTCGTTGTTGTAGATAGGTTCTCTAAGATGGCATATTTTATCCCTTGTAGCAAGACCAACGATGCATCTCATATTGCCAAGCTGTATTTTCAAAATGTCGTTAGCCATCGTGGGGTGCCTAACACTATTGTGTCAGATAGGGACGTGAAATTTACAAGTTATTTTTGGAAGACGTTGTGGATTCTAATGGGCACTAAATTGCTATTCTCTGCCGCCTACCACCCACAAACGGATGGGCAAACAGAGGTGGTCAATAGAAGCTTGGGAAATCTTCTTAGGTGCTTTATGGGTGACCATAAAGGCACATGGGACTTACTTCTCCCCCACGCTCAGTTGGCTTATAATAATTCCAAGAATCGATCCACTGGTATGTCTCCAAACGAGGTTGTTCACGGGTATAATGCTCTGGTGCCCCTTGACTTGGTCCCACTACCACCTTCGTATAAGGCCAGTCAATTCGCACAATCTTTTGCCCAACACATTCATGATCTACATGCACATATTCGGGCGACCTTGACCTCTCAATATGACGCCTATCAAACACATGCAAACCAAAATAGGAGAGCGTCAAACTTTAAAGTCGGCGACCAAGTTTTAGTCTGCCTAGTTCCCGAACGAATGCCATCTGGAACCGTTAAGAAATTAGCACCGAGGCGAGCCGGCCCGTTCCGGATTTTGAAGAAAATAGGAGAGAATGCTTTTGTTTTGGATTTGCCTTCTGATTGGGGTGTCTCACCCATTTTCAACGTTTCGGATTTGACGATGTTTGTTCCGCCTCCACAAGAGTTGTCTTCTATGTCGTCTTCTCCTTCCACAAATGATTCTAATGGGTTGGGGCGTGGTAGGTCGGATGATCTCTCTTCCATGCATTCCACAGGTATACCGCCGGATGGTGAGTCACATCTTATTCCTAATGCTGACATGTTTCCAAGGTTTCCCAAAACCTTTTCTAGCCCTGACAGGATATTGGACATGGAGCCTGTTACTAATACTAACGGTGATACTCTCCGCTTCCTCATTCGATGGCGGGATCGTCCACCTTCCGATGACCCTTGGGTGCTTGAGTCCGAGCTTCAAAGACTAGATGCCGCTCTTCTCCAATGTTTCCTCTTGGACCACGCATCGGTGATACGTGAAGTTGAGGGGGGGGGGGGGGGGGGGGGGAGGATTGATGCCGCACCACTTCCCCCACATGCGGATGACTTGGAGATGTTACAACACAAGGACTTTCGGCGCCTCGGAAGTCAACATTATAACCTCCGCCCGCGTCATGCAAAGGATGCTTAAAGCCTTCGTATTATCTTGCTTTAGTTTTATATTTATTTCCGCCATTTAAAACTTGTAATATTTTAATTCTGGCATGTTTTTATTTTGGGTGTGCTAATAGACATTTTATGATGGGGTGCATTTAACCATCCGGATTGATGAGATTTCATCTCAATCTTGGATGGTTGGATGGTGTTTGTAATCTCCTATTTAAGGGAGCCTTTTATGAGAAATGAGAGATTAGAATTGAACCCTAAAAAAGCTCCCCCCTAAGGAGGATTTCGGCCAAGGCTTGCTCCAAGCCGCCGCCCCCCCTTGTCTCCCCTCTCTTCTCCATTTTCGGCCCCCCTCTTTGGGTGTCTCCGGCGTGGTCTCTTGGTGCGACTCCAAGGAAGAAGGAAGGCAGCCCCTCGGTGTGACTCCGAAGGATCCATACGGTGCGACGCCGGTGGAAAGCATGGAGAGAGTGATTCTCCCACATTTATCAAGTGTGTTTTCATTTTCTGGGTTGGGTAACCTCTAAACCTTCAAGAGCTTCTTTCTTTAGTTTGTGGAGGAAGAACCATCGTGTTCTCCGCGATTTTGAATATCGATCGTTGGTATTTTTCTGAACTTGAGATCGCTTTTCCCGCGTTCTTCGTGTCCGGACCGTGTGGGTCTCGTTTGCTTGAGCGGATCTTGGCCTATAGCCTTGGTCTTGTTCTCTAAAAGAGTAGCAATCTTTGTGTTGATTTGGGAACTAAGTCGACTCTCTTTTGATCGTTGTTTTAGAGTCGATCGTTCTTCTTTTTGCTTGATATTGTGATGCGAATGGCAACGTATGTGAGCGATAGAATGCTTGTGTAAGTGCGCTAGTTCATCGTGTGTTCGTAGCGAGTTGGAGTATAGTCCGTGTAGATCTCTAGTAAGAAATACCGCTGCATCATTTCTCCTTGTTCAGATATTTGAACATTAGTTATCAGCTCTGTGAGTTCTGTTTCCAGGAGCTTACTTCTTGTGGAGATAAGTTTGTTCAGGACAGCTTCAGTAAAGAGAGCAATGATGCTCTTGTAGTTTTCTGCGGCTGCTTGGAAGGACTCAAGGTCAATGTCGAAGCCTGAGTTGGTCTTTGGAGCCATTTTAGGTTAGTGAAAGAGAGAGGAAGAAATCGGCTGGTCTGAGGAGCAAGAAGGATGAAAGATGCAGAGTTGTGAAGGCTTCTAACTAAAGAGACTAATTAAGTCAGGTGAAGCGTCGAAACTGGGCTCAAGTCGAGGCTTATTCGGTACTTCCGTGGATGTGACCGAAAATATTTTGGTATTGCCGCTCGTTTTCATGAAGTCGACGTTACGTCGAGTGGAATTCGACGTGAGCGTCGATATAGTCTGATTTGGGATGAAAGGATGTCCTATCGACGTATGCGTCGAGTGGAGTCAACGCATGCGTCGATTTTACTTATTGAGTTGAGTTATCGACGGTGCGTTGATTAGAGATCGACGTGACTTTTAATTTTCCTGAAGAATTCTAGGTGTTTATCTCTACCTAGTTCTAAGTCAGCCTTGGACTAATTTTTACAGATAGTTTGATTGGTTTTACCAGCATTGTTTGGCAAGGTGGCCAGTTTTGTTACATATATGGCACTTGATTATCTTATTATTATGATAATTTGAGTTTAGAGAAGAATAAAAGGGTTGATCAGGATAGAAAGTTTTATTTTGGTTAGGATAGAAATTTTGGTTAAAATGAGAATTTTGGTTACCATGTTTAGGGTAGAAATCATGATAGAGGTGTTGATTAGGATAGAAATCATGATTGGGATGAATGGGTTCTGAATGTGGGTTAGGATGAAAGGCTTTTGGAGGAAAGGTATTTGAGTTGCTCTGAACTTTTGTGCGTCGATATCTATTCGACGCATGTTGATAGTTGCGTCGATTTATATTCGGCGCATTCCTTAGATTGCGTTGATCTGGTATCGACGCATGGAGGAAGTTGCGTCGATTGGATGTCGACGTATCTTAATTCGAGCGTCGAGTAGAGGTCGAGGCATCTAAGAGGATACGTCGAGTAGAAGTCGACGCATTATCATTCATGCGTCGATATGAAGTCGACGCGACTGTGTCTTCATAAATTTTCATTTTATCTTTTTCTGTTTTTACTCCTTTGTATGTTGTTTCTTTTGGTTTAGTGGTCTCTTCAGATGAAGTTTGTGAGTCATCAGCTGAATAATATGATGTTTCATCAAATTCCTTTATTTCCTTGAAGAAGTGTTCTTTCTTATGTTGTGATTCTTTTTCTTGGTTTGCTGATTTGATGGGTCTAGTGAATTTTACAGGGCTCATCCATGCAGGCTTGTTGGATGGAATTAGGCTGATTGATGGATCAGCCCCTAGCCCAAGATTTTTGTGTCTTATTGTTTGTTTTTCAGTGATTTTTTAAGAGTTTGGCTTCTCATTTTTATTGATTCTTCAAAGGCCTTTGCCTGAGAAACCTTATCCTTAAGGAACTGATTTTCTATTCTAGCCCTTTCTATTTCCTTCTCTCTTAAGTTAGCCCTTAATACATGATCTATTGAGCTTATATCCTTTTTATTTCTTTGGTTCTTGACCATATGAATTTGTTCTTTTAGGTCCTTGATTTCTTGTTTAGCTTTTAATTGATCTAGACACATTCCCATAAAATCATTTCTGAATTTATCACTTTGAAACTCTATTTCATCAAAGATGCTTACCTCATCCTTATCCTCAGATTCCTCTATGAGAATAAGGCTATTTTCTTTTTCATCTTCAGAAGATATGCTTTCTTCTGATCCTGTCTCACTCCAAGATTTAGCACCATCATCATTCTTGGGGCCTTCAAAGGCCATCAAGCATAGGTCTTCTTGCCTAGATTCTTCATTGTCACTCTCAGAGGATGAACTGTCCTCAGAGTCTGTTTCACTCCAGGCTTCTGCAATAAAGCCTCTTTCTTTCTTCTTCCCCTTTTTTCTTGAGATCCTTTCTTTTCAGATCTTTCTTTATTTCAGCATTCTCTGGACATTCTGGGGCAATATGTCCAGGTTTCCTGCAAGAATAGCAAATAATTTCTTTAGTGGGAGTTTTGTCATACCTTGGTTTTGACTCCCTACTTTTTGATCCATCTGTCTTGACCCATTTCTTAAATCTTCTGGCTAGGAAACTGAATAGTTCTTCTTCAGTGACAGGAGTCCTTTCTTCTGTTGCCTTTAAAGCTATATTCCTGTCTTTTGAGGAGGTTGGAGTGTTTTCTCTTCTTTTCTTCTCTTCTCTAGTTTTTAGTAGTTGCTCATAGGATTTGAGTTTTCCTAAGAGAGCATCTGTAGAGATTTCCTTTTGTCCTCTTGTGTCTCTTATTGCCCATATGCTTGAGTCCCATGAACTGGGGAGACTCATTAGCAATTTGTCATTAATCTCAGTGAGGGAGATCTCTCTATCCAAGTTTTTCAATTGGTTGATGATTAGACTGAATCTGTCATACATCTCAGAGATACTCTCTTCATTCTTCTTTTGGAAGTTCTCATATTGGGAGATCAATAGGGCCTTCTTATCTTTCTTTTCATCAGCACTTCCTTCCACCATCTTTGTAAGAACATCCCAAATTTCTTTGGATGATTCATAGTCAACAACCCTTTGAAAGATGTCATCTGAGAGAGTTGAGACAAGTATGTTCATGGCCTTTAGATCATATGTTCTAGCCTTCTTCTCATCTTCTGTCCACTCAGATCTTGGAACAAGTGTTTGTGTGACATTGCCACTTGCATCCTTTCTATAGGGCTTTGGGGGACCTGTCACAGTAATATTAAACATGTCAGCATCAATGAAGTTCATATAAATTCTGATTCTTGTTTTCCAAACTGCAAACTTTTCAAGATTGCACATTGGTGGTCTGGTGGAAGCATAATCTTTGATTTGTGCCATGAAAATAATTTTGTAGAAAAATATATATATAAAAACAAGAGGTAGGATCTTTTTGATCAAGGAGTTAACCCTTTTTAGATCAACCTCCCACTGATACCAATTGAAAGTGCACAGTTAACCTCAATAGAATTCTCTAGAGGGGGGGGGGGGTGAATAGAGATTAAAAATATTTTGTGCAAAGTTAATATATATATGTGTATGATCACAGATTAGAGCTTCCCACACACCAACAAGAATTAAACAAATAAAGTAAATGCAAGAAAAGAAATCACAGCACAACACAAGAAAATATAGTGGTTCCCCAAACTTTGGGTAGTCCACTCTTCTACCCCCTTGGTAGGAATTCACTATCTTACACTGAGTCTTTTGATAAGGAGACTCTTAGAACCACCCTGAGTCTTTTGACAAGGAGACTCTTAAAACCACCCTGAGTCTTTTGACAAGGAGACTCTTAGAACCACCCTGAGTCTTTTGACAAGGAGACTCTTAGAACCAGTACACTGAATTTTTTGAAGAGAGATTCTAAAAACTCTTTTACAATATTTAAGTAAGAATAAGAAAGAAGAAAGAAATAAGAACAAGAATGAATCTTCTTCCTAGCAAGAAGATTGGAAGCACAAGAAGTGAATTAAATCTTTCTTCTATAGAGAGAAGAAGATTTGTAGCTTTTCTCTCTTTGTGAGAGCTATCAGAACTTGCAGCAGAATGACTTCAGAAGCAGGAGAAGAAGAAGTGCTTGAATATTGCTGCAGAACAATTTCTCAATTTTCTCTCTATACTTGGGAGCTCTTCCTCTTTTTCAAATGTAAAATGGTGAATCACTTGTTCTTGTTTTTCTGCCGACCTCCTCTTTATTTATAGCTCTGTTAATTCAAAATAATACTATAGGAGGATAATCAATTATCAGTCAGAGAAATAGAAAGATGAAAATGTTTCCATAATATTTATTTCTGTAGAAGGAAAGAACTAATTCTGATTTCAAATAATATCCAAATAAGTTTAATCAAATTAGCCAAGAATCAGATATAAGGAAAGAATGATTCAGAACGGCTATAAAATATTGACATTTATTCCATACAAATCAGATCTACTGAAAGAAGGAAAGAGATCTGGCGCATATTTAAATCTGTCATATAAATCGACGTGCGTCGATTACCATTCGACGTAAACGTCAAGTTCTTCTTGGCTGGACGTCGAGAGGAGAATAAGGAAGGTGCGTCGACTAAGGTGCGTCGACTTCTCCATATGCGTCGACTAGAAATCAGAGTAGCATCGACAACACATACGTCAAAATCTTCCTAAAGTTACTTCGACTCAATCTGAAGGAAACGTCGACTTCATTTTGACGTTGCGTCGAATAGTATTCGACGCATATTTACTTAACCTTGTTTTTCTTTCTTAGAATTCATATTCAACTTATTTCTAGGGGTTAAGAGAAATCATTTCCCCAACAGAGACCATAAGCTCACCCATTCACATTCTCTCCACGACACTAGATTGGCTCATAGTGCGAGTCGGTAGGACTTTAGGTTTTAATGGGGCTTGGGTTAAGGTGAGATAAACAAAGATAGAAACGACGGCTCAAACACTAAACCCAAATGAGCTTTTAAAACAACTCCTCGCACACCAACATCGAATGCAAGTGCACCACACCCCCAGACTTAGATTTTTGCAACATGGGTGTGTGCATCGCCTACTCTTATTCATAAATTTACACAGATTTTCAATTAAGCTCATCTTTTTCTTTTTCTCTTTTTTTTTTCTTTTCATCTTTCTTTTCTTTTCTTTATTTTCAGCAAAATTTGGCAAGAAAGCACAGCCACATTTTCACAAAATAACACACCACATCAACACCCCAATCATGAAAATAATAAACAACTAAAGCTCAAATTTGGGAGTGCGACTAGGATTGGCTTTTAAGCTTTGGTGAGATAAAAGTGGGGATGAATCAAAGAACGGGTAGGCACAACTGGGCTAGCGAGGGAAGATATCAGGAATGGCACAAAGGCTCAACCGGGCCAAAATAATGGCCTACGTCATTCTCACGCACTAGAACTATCCTATGCCAATGCTTCAAGAATCATTTTGGGCAAGTTCTAGCCACCGAGAAAGATTCTCCTTTCTCCCAACTCAAGCAATACGAGTCTAGCGATCGTTTACACACATCCTATGCTACCATTTGATTCACACCGGATTCACCATTTGAGTAGAGTAAACAATATTTATGCTAACAGAAATGCATAAAGCTAACAGTATCAAAAAAGAAATCTAATCTACATGAATCCCTATACTCACATGAGTATTTGACTAGAAACACCAGAGTCAACATTTTATTCCACTACATAATTTTAAGAGCTAGCACAATCATTTTCCAGACTACAAAAAGAAATGAGTTATACTTGTGACGCACTAAAGGTTAAGTATGCGCTCAAGTAGGTGCATTGTGTGCAGACGAAATGAACAAAAATAATTTAAATAAAGACTTCTAGCATGCTAAGTGATTTTGCACGTGAGTGGGTACCCAAACAGATCTCCCCCGGACTTAAACTATGCATTAAGATATTCTAAAACAAAGTTAGGGGAAGAGAGTACCCAATGCTCAGCAAGTAAGCATGTCGGAAGCCTAGTGTGAAGCTCTACGAAGAATCACAACCACCGCCTTCACAAATAGAAAATACCTGTAAGTGGTTGTCTCCGCAAAAGCAAACTAAAATAAAATCTAACTAACTAGTTAGAGTAGACGATAAAATAAAAGACAAGAAAAAGTAAGATAACTACTGGGGTTATTGTCATCCCAACACGACTTATTCAGGAAGGCGAGGGTCTTAGCTAATAGGAGTATGGAAAGAGAAGTGGATAGGCAACTGTTCTAATTTCCGTGTCGGTAGCGGGTACCGATACGGTGATAGAACCACTACTCCTCTACCTAAATAATAATACCTGCTAGACACAGGTAGAGGAGAGAGAAAGAAAGAGGTGGAGGGAGAGTCCTCCACTCTACTTTCACCAAAATAAATTTCCTTGCCTAGCAAGGTGTCATCTTCAGGGAGGCAGCAGGAGGGGAATACAGTACACGGCATATCCTCTGTGGAGGGGGAATTAACCTCCTCACACAAAAAAGATGTGCACGACACTGAATGGTGCAATTTGCACCACCTCCTGTATAACCTGTGAAGGCTCAACCTGCATAGGATCGGAAAGGGAAGGGGGATCAAGAAATAAAAGGGAAGAATGACATAAACAATCAAAAATCGGGGGAGTGGTCCCGGTCTCACTCCCATTAGATTGGGGAAGTAAAATAATGTTGGCATTATTGACAATGTCGCAAGGTTCGGTGGGATCAATGGCGACCTTCCCCAGGAGTTGGACTTCCTCCACCGGTGCTGAGGAAAATCCTCTTCACCTAGAAGGTTGTCCTCCTCCATAGGAATAGGCACAACACAAAGATCGCCCGCCTCCTCTTGCGACGCATCTTCAACAATGTTATCAGAAATAAATGTAATAGAATGCACAATAGGGGGAGGAATAGGGCTTGGAAAAAAGTCAAGCACCGATTCCTCACAAAGAATCGAATTTATGCATGGTGAAAGTAATACAGGGGAGATGGGCTCAGTCGTGTCAGAGCCTAGATCAGCCACACATATGGTGATTGTGTCCATGCCATACCCTTCAAAGCATGAAGGTGATACGGGCACATAACCAGATGTTGAAGGTGTGCTGCCAGAAGTAGGAGTTGGGATGATCCGGATATCCGGTTCATCATCCTCGTCCATTTGGCGAAGGAATGCATCATAATCCTTCAAGGCATGATCCATGCTCTGACAAAACAAGCACTGTTTTGCATTTTTCTTCGGTCAAATTGAACCTGAGATGAATGCGAAAAGGGCATGTGCGGAGCGGACGAGTAGCTAAAGGACTTACGCACACCATATGGAGTACCAGACAAATTCGGTGCTCCATGTACTGGGCGTTGAGTGCTAGGGTTACTATCTCCCTTTGGACATCTATCACTAGCATGAGATATATCTCCACAAAAGCGGCAACGAATATTAAACGAAGCCCACATAGTGTGAAGATGAAAAGATTCAAAATAAACACGCTATTGTGCAAAATAATACACCCAACAAAAAATTACTAAGCAACCTAATAAAAACAGGAAAAATAGACTAAGAAGAAATAAAGCAAAAGAATGCAATACACAAATGGAAGGGCTTTAATCTCAGATTCTCCCTCTCCAGAAAACTCACACGTCTGTGTTCCCCGGCAAAGGCGCCAAAAACTTGATGCGCAAATCTAGCACACCGCTATAGGCGGTAGCAAGACTGCGGCACGAAACGGCAGTGTACCGATCGTTCAAGTAATATAAAATGTGGGATTGAATCCCCAAGTATCGATCTCGAAGGAACACAGTAAGGTGGAGTTTATTATTGAGGAAGGACTTGAGATTTATGTCCTTAAGTCGGTTGGATTGTGGAAAAAAGGGGGGGGGGGTGATTTGGTTTGTGGAAATAAAAGAAAAAGAGCTAAAACTACTCCTATGCAATGCCGCTATGCAATGCTTCGCTTAGCGGGATGGAGACTAGGCAGGCCTTGAGCACGCTGCTTTGAAAGGGCGGATGGATGAGTAGGCAAACGAAATGAGGGTCGCAAGCACCTCGTCGAAAAGCACGAGGGGTTGTTTCCTTGAGTTTTGTCTAATTGGGGCTGCTGTATATAGATTCCCGAGTTGGGGGGGGGGGGGGGGCTGCTTATATATACTCTAATTAGGATTATTTATGGGTGGTCTTACAGCTCCATTTCTGAATTTCGTTGAGCTGTTTCTTACGTTTGTTAGTTGGGGTTGCCTTTCATGCTACTTTGTTCGGGGGCTTCTCCTTATCCTTGTTAATATATGGGTTGCTATTATGAAATAAATTTGGGGGTTCTTGCTTATTAGTTAATTTGAGGAGGTTGCCTTATAAAGCTTTGTTTGGGGTGGCGGCAGTTGGATCCTTTGGATATATAATTTCATTATGGCTCATATCTTTATATATATATAAGTGTGTGTGTGCTGATAGCAGATCTTGGACCTCTCTTGCTATTGAACCATGGGCTCCTACTTTTGGTGGGGCTGTATGCTGGGTTCATTTTGGGCCCTTCTGGTTATGTCTCGGCTAAATCTTGTGCTGTCATACTCTGCCCTTATTATTCTCTGCACTTGTCGTTGTTGGAAGTTTGATCGGGGTCCCGGATAGGTATTCATACCAATAATTAGAAGACGGATAGTTTGCCGGATCCTAGTTAAACAAAGGACTAATTCTGATCGACTAAAGGTTAGATAGCTCCGTTTCTACATATTATGGCCTGGCTCAGCACTAGTTGGTTTTAATTCTGGATATATTTATACACTTGTTAGTAGGTGCGGTTGGTTTTGCGGCTAAGTTTCATGGAGCCTTATTTACAAATCCTTATCGCTGTAAGGAACCAGATCTTAATTCCCCGGGAATTTTGTTTCTAATTCCTGGCGAGTCGGGGGAATTAGAGGCCAAGCTCCCTGGGAATTTCCCTTGCTAGTTCTCGACGACTTTGCGAGGCTAGCAAATTGTTAAATTTGAAGGATAAGTGGATGGAATTCGGTTTTGGGTTTTTACTTGTTCCAGTGACCGGCAGCTTTGTACTCATAGTAACAGAAAGTATCGAATTCTATTATTTAATTTTTCTTAAGCCTTTTCCATCAATAGCTGAGCTAGCTTTTCATCTTTTCCGATAATTGTCCAGTGAACTATAGTACAGCTGGTAGCATCTATGGTATTTAAATTCTCTTTATACTTTAAAGGCATTCCACCATTTTAAAGTCACCTATTATAACTGCCTCATGGGTTGGTGTTTGACCAGTTACATCTTGTACATCTACCTCAGCCCCAATAGATCCAAGAGTTTCGGCTACTTCAGTTTGGTGCAAGTTTGTTGGCTGCCTCTTATGTGCTTATCTCTATTTGGGGGCTGCTGTTTATATATCCTATTAGGGGCTGCCTTATAGCATTTGGTTTGGGCTGCTTTATAAATTTATTATGTTGGGGGCTGACTTATAGTATCCTGTTCGGGAGGCTGCTTTATAAAATGTATTTATCAGTTGGGAGTTTTAAACCTTTATATGGGGGGCTGCTATGTTCATATGGATTTTCTTATAGGAGTTAGGATGATATTATATTAACCGATGGGTCTTATTCAGGTGTTTGGCCTTCGTGTTATGTTTTTCTTCGTCTTGTTCCGACCCCAGACCTGGCATGGTGTCGGCTTTCTGAAGTCTTCGACCTTGTCGTAAGTTGAATGTCGTTGTATTGATTAATTGCTGAACCTGGGGCTGGCTAATCCCCTCGTCTTGAGTTGTGGTTACAACTATCTGAAATCCCGTTCCCCCGCCTGGCACTCCTCTGTTTTCTATGTGGGATTTATGAGCTAATTAGTATGCTATGTTGTTTAATTCTCCAGGATAGTTGTGGTGAGTGGTTTTTGATCCCTATGATCTTCGTTGTCTAATGTCCTGAGTGTTCTCAGGTGAACGGCGCCGTGGTATAGTTATATACTTATATATATGCATATACTTATGTATATGATTATGCACCCTGCTTCTGGTGCTATGTGTGAGTCTGTTGAGCGTGTGAGCTAAAGGTCGCCGCCATAGTGCCTCTTTTGGGCTGTTGGTTTGGGTGGATTGGAGTCACCGCCGCAGCACTCATGTTTGGTTTTTGGGCTGCAGACGTTAGTCGAGATACCACCGTCGCAGTGCCTTCTTTTGGGGGAAGCTTTTCCCTCGAGCTGATCAGTCTCAAGTTCTTAAACATATATGCTTATATATGTGTATTATGATATTATAAGTATGACTATCACCTCTGAGCCGCAATGGCGGACACGTGGTGGGCTTTGATTATTTTGGCTAATACCGTCTGGTGCAGGCTTTTTCTCTTACCGAGTGCACTCGTTTGAGCTGGCTCGAGTTGTTGTAAGATTATTGATGTCTATCTGCTTAGTTTCCTTTCTGCACTCTTTTACTTCTGATGCTGCTAATCTTGGTTTTCTTGCACCCTTTTGGGCTGAGGCATTCTTTTCTTATGAATGTCTCAGGTTCAGGTCTTTAGCTGCCGCGGGAGTTAGAGTGGCGTCGTTCAGCTTTCCTGTCGAGGCCCTGCCTCTCTTTTAGGTAAGGGGCAGATCTTTAGTTGTTTCTTTTCCTTCTTTTCTATGGCTTCGTGTCAGTTGTTGATGCCCATAGCTCTAGATTTCTTGTGCTAGTTTACTTGCTAGTTGATTTGTTGTTACTTTCAGGTTGTTTACCTACTTGCTCTCTGGGAGGCTTTATGCTAGGATGCATTAGTTACTTTATTAGTATAAAAATGTCATTCTGTCATATCATGATTTAAATAAATGTCACATACTTTGGAGATCATAGAAAAATCTTTTCCTACTATACTAAACATAGATATATGCATATCATTTCTGGGATGTTGACCTTCATGCTCATGTAGGCTAAAATGAACCTATTTTCCGCTGCGTAGGTATAGTTTTCCACTGGTGGACTAGATGATCCACCGGACCGAGGGACACGGTCTTAAGCAAAAATGTAAAATTCTCATTTTAATCCAAGTACTTATATGTCTTTTATAAAATAATCGTAAGGAGTATTTGCCTGAGCATCAGTAGTTGTCCCCTGCTTGACGTGGCATCATAGCGCGTATTTTCCCCTTGCTCTGATAAGATTTATTAAATTCATGGGAAAATGCGGGTTGTGACAGGCTCTCACCTAGCTGGCAGGGCCGAAGGCTCACTCGGTGGCAGGTTCCAATGTTTCAAAGGTTAGCCCCGAGCAGACCCACTGTCCAGGCTCTCACCTAGCTGGCAGGGCCAAAGGCTCACTCGGTGGCAAGTTCCAAAGTTTCAAAGGTTAGCCCCGAGCAGACCCGCTGTCCAGGCTCTCACCTAGCTGGCAGGGCCGAAGGCTCACTCGGTGGCAGGTTCTAAAGGCTTCAAAGGTTGGCCCCGAGCAGACCCGCTGTCCAGGCTCTCACCTAGCTGGCAGGGCCGAAGGCTCACTCGGTGGCAGTTTCCAAAGTTTCAAAGGTTAGGCCCGAGCAGACCCGCTGTCTAGGCTCTCACCTAGGTGGCAGGGCCGAAGGCTCACCCGGTGGCAGGTTCTAAAGGCTTCAAAGGTTGGCCCCGAACAGACCCGCTGTTCAGGCTCTCACCTAGCTGGCAGGGCCGAAGGCTCACTCGGTGGCAGGTTCCAAAGTTTCAAAGGTTAGCCCCAAGCAAACCCGCTATCTAGGCTCTCATCTAGCTGGCAGGGCCGAAGGCTCACTCGGTAGCAGATTCCAAAGTTTCAAAGGTTAGCCCCGAGCAGACTCGGTGCCCAGGCTCCACCTAGCTGGCAGGGCCGAAGGATCACTCGATGGCAGGTTCCAATGTTTCAAAGGTTAGCACCGAGCAGACCCGCTGTCCAGGCTCTCACCTAGATGGCAGGGCAGAAGGCTCACTCAGTGTCAGGTTCCAAAGTTTCAAAGGTTAGCCCCGAGCAAACCCGCTGTCGAGGCTCTCACATAGCTGGCAGGGTCTAAGGCTCACTCGGTGGCAGGTTCCAACAGTTTCAAAGGTTATCCCCGAGCAGACCCGCTGTCCAGGCTCTCACCTAGCTGGCAGGGCCGAAGGCTCACTCAGTAGCGGGATGAAAAGTTTCAAAAGTTAGGCCCCGAGCGGACCCGCTGACCAGGCTCCCACCTAGCTAGCAGGGCCGAAGGCTCACTCGGTGGCAGAATGAAAACTTTCAAAAGTCGGGGCCCGAGCAGACCCACTGACTAGGCTCTCAATTAGCTGGCAGGGCAGTAGGCTCACTCGGTGGAGGCCCATGAGGAAGGCAAGGTGAGAAAAATCCAACGTGAAAAGTTAACTGAGGACAACCCACTAGGGGGAGGGCAAATGGTGCCTATCATAAGAGCACTCGCCCACGAATGGAACTGTTCAAGGAAAGCACTCGTCTGGCGAGTGTACAACATAGTAATAGCCAGCCCCAAGGGGTGCGAAAGTCTAGCAGAGTGAGGAGGGTTCTCGGCGCAGTCATGCTCCCGACGGAAATCACCAAAATCGTAAGTCCTAAAAGGGCTGGGACGAGTGCGCAAGGGTTGCGATCGTGCGGCCCGAAAGTGCGAGAATATGCAAAATAATGTATGAGCGTGAGAGCTATCAGGTGATAACAGCGAGAAACACAGGAAAGAGAGCATCACAGTCATGAATGGGAGCAAAAATATTTTCATTTCATTCCATCAAAAGGGTTACAAAAGGAGGGTTCTCGCAATACAAGTAAAGGGAGAAGAAAATAAAGTAAAAGTTTTCATAGGTGATCATCGTCCTCCTCGCTAGAATGCTCGTTGTTCTCACCCGAAGACTGACGGACGCAAAGCTCCCGCCTGAGATCAGCGATAACTCCAAGATCGTCCACCGAACTGAAGAGCCACAGAAGCACGTGGAGGGCAAGAATCCTCTCGCCCTCTTCCTTCAGAAACCCAGCCCGTCGCAGCACATCCAGCGCATGCTCCCCTGCTCCCTGGGCTATCCTCTGCATCAGTCCTTCAAACTTGGATTTGGAGTAAAGGTGGTGAGTTTCCCTCTCCGCGGGAGGTGGCCGAGCGGCGGCATCTCGCAACCTCTGGTTCTCGGCCTCCACCTCCTTGACTCGCCCCTCAAGGATGCGCGCCCGCACGAGCAAGGTATCATAGTTGGCTATGTCCTGCAAGAAAAAAGAAGGTTAGTGCGCGAGAACAAAGAAAGAAAGGAGTGCGAGAGCTCAAGTCACAGCAGGAGGAGTGGCTCACCTCTCAGTCTGGGCGGCTGGCGAGAAGGGACTCGGCTGCAGCCAGTTGTTGCTTGGCGGCCATGGCCTCGACAGCTGCAACGGAGCGGGTCTTCTCAACCTCGAGAATGTTCCGCGCAAGAGTCATGCTACAGCGAGAGGACATGTGGGTCAGTTCATGGGCCCACATCATGTCACGCGCGGCCTCATGCGTGAGATTCTGAGTTGTCTCAATATCATAGATGGAAGCGCCCTCGCAGTTGTAGAGCGCGTAAGAGAGGCCGTAAGCGTGGCCGCTGATGGTTTCCTTTTTTGTCCAGTATGGAGGGAGGGTGGAGATGGAGACACGGTTGGCCCGCCGGCCCCATTGAACAAGGGGCTCGCTGGCCAGATCAGCATACTTCTTGCCGAGAGGATAGTTTCGGTGACCTCTCGGCCCCGACACCGAGGAAGACGCTGCCGGCGCAATGGCAGGCTGGATGGCCGAGTCCCCCACTGCGGGAGCGCTTGAGCTAGGGACATACTCCACGACCACTTTTCCCTTGTCGGCTGCAGAGGGTTTCGCCCGCTTGACGGAAGGGCCCAAGGCTGCATCGGGCTTCCGCTTCTGCTTTGGTTATTGCCTGCTAGATTTCACGGGAGGCGGGGTCTCACGGCAAGCCGCGGCAACAGACTGCGCGTGTGCAAGGGCGTTGGCAGGAGAGACATCCACGATCGCATTCGGCGGGTGGAGGGGAAGGCTCTGAACCCCTGTGTCAAAAAGGGTAGTTACAAAGGCGGAAGCGAGTGATAAAGAAGCGTGAGCTCAGTTCGAAGTGATTCAGCTTACACTCTCCTGGAGGAACCACCGGCAGCGAGCCGACGTGCTTCCGCAGGTGCACGACATCCATGTCATGCTTCAGGATGAAGGCGTGGAGCTTGGCCTCGTAACCTCCCAGTGTCAGAGGCCGGAAGGTTGACTCGTCCTCCTGCACAGGCACGAGTGGCACGTTGCCAAACTTCCCAGTGACAAAAATAAACCGCCGAACCCAGCCGTAGTTTTTGTTGGCCGTACCGATGACGTTGAGGGGGGACTGTCCGGAGAAAAATGCCACTCCGCGAGTCGCTCTGAAGTTGAAGAGATTACAGAACACCGGGAGCGAGAACTCGATCCCCTCCTCGCGCATATAGCAGGCAAATGCTACCAGCATAGCGATGGAGTTTGGATTGAGCTGCGCGGGAACTACCCCAAAGTAGCGTAGAGTCTGGCGCACTTTTGGCCACAGTGGGAGGAGGAGCCCCACCTCAAAATGTTCAAGGGGGATGGCCAGAGTGTCTAGCGAGAATTGGTTTTTGCTATCTCGGTTCCCCGGGAGGCGCCTGACAAAACCCGGCGGGACATATTCTTCGAAATTAGGTCTGCTTCCGAGAGGCCGCAGGTCCAAGAACACGTGAACAGATGAAACTAGTCCGTGCTTGGTAAGCCTTCCATTGCCCTCTCGCTAATGAAGTGAGAGTTCTTCTTACTCTACTTTAACTAATGAAAGGTCTTGGGTGTGTGTTAATGCAGAATGGAAAAGTTATAGCATATGCCTCTCGACAACTCAAAGACTGTGAAAAGAACTATCCAACTCATGACTTGGAACTCGCAGCTATAGTATTCGCACTTAAAATCTGGAGACACTATCTTTATGGGATAAGATGTGAAATCTTTACTGATCATAAAAGTCTTAAATATATATTTAATCAGAAGGAATTGAACCTAAGGCCGCAGGTCTCGAAGTCTCGGCTTGCGAATGCTAGAGCACAGTTCCCTCTGCCATCCGCATCTTTCAGCATCGCAAAGGGATGGGGAGTTCTCGCAAAGGTTCTAGAGAGAAAGGCGAGTGTTGTCGCGAGTGCAAGAAGGAGAGAGAGATGAAAGCGTAATAAAGACGGTGGTTGGACTAAATATTTATAGAAAAAAGAGAAAATGATTGAAATCTTCTACGCACGGGGTGCGGATAGCAATCGCGACATCCTAGCACCTCGGGGTCTGAACCACCCACCTGAACACAACCGCTTACAGAAGGCAAAAGCGATGCGCGAGACCCTTCCTTCGAATGCAAATCAATTAGCACAACAAGAACGAAAACACTCGCAAGACAGCTTTCAGAAAAATAGCGAAAAGCAGGGTATATAACACACAATCAAGAAATAGTTCGTGAGACATAGCAGGTCTCGTCTTGGTCCAGTGCGAGAAAGAAGAAGGAAAGAAAAAGAAATAGCGGGGGTACAGGAGAACACGGGGAGCGAGAGCCAGTTGGCTTAGTATTGATCCCACCGCCATCGGCCCCGGCCTCGCCTCCCTGTGCTTGGAGGCACCCGCGGGTAGTGGAACGCGCTAACCGCCATCAGCTCTTGGTTAATCAAGCGCATTTGATCCCTAGCACGTGCAATGTGCCTCCCAGGCGAGGTCTCCTCGCACCCGCCCCCCCCCCCCCCCCCCCCTAACGCTCCATCTCCCCGATCAGGTGCCTGTAGTCCCGCTCGAGGACGCTTATCCGGCGTTCGAAGGCCACCCGGTGTTCCTCCGTCAGTTTGGATTGGTCGCCCTGCATCCATATCAGCTTGCCGAAAAGATCTGTCATCCGTTCCTTCATAGTCCTGGCATCCTCGTGGCCGCCGAGAAAGTCCGAGATGTTGCAGGGAGAGGGGGCGGCAAGATCAACCCCTCCTCCTTTGGAGGGTCAGTTAGCGGAATCTGGCGGTAACCTGCAAGAACAGAGGTTAGTCCTTTTCAGGTACAAATCACGAGTTCGGTGAGAGAAGGAAACTAACCGGGTACATATTCTTCGATGGGAGACCGGCGAGAGGTGCTGGGCTGCCCTGCGAACGGTCGGCTGGGGGGGTGGAGAGATTTCCCCTTCCCGGGGCGGAGCACCTGGTCAGCCGCGACGGAAGTTGCGGCCAGGTCCGCGGTAGGAGAGTTGGGCTCGGGGATCTTTCTCGCCGAGCATTCCTGCTCCGGAGCTGGGAGGCTTTTGGTGACATCTGGGGCAGGAGAATTGTGCAAGGGAGGGGGAAACCCCATGGTCCTGAAGGTAAGGGCTGCTGAGACCCGAGTCAGATGAATTGCGAAAGGCGAAGGCAAGCGAGAGGGCAATGGAAGGCTTACCAAGCACGGACAGGTCTTCGCCAGAAGTGATGGGAGGGGCGGACTCCTGGACCGGAGGGGCATTCTCGAGAGTAGGTGGAGGAATGGCAGCACTCACCTGGTCGAGCCTAGGGCCACCCTCGGTCGCCGGCAGATTCTGCGAGTGGTCAAAAAGGTGGAGGTCAATGGCATCACCATGATTGACTTCGAAAGCGAGATGAATAGCGTTACCTCGTTGGTGTTGACAAGGGGAATGTTGGCAAGGGTGGAGTCTCTGACGTAGACTCCCTCTCCGCCCGGTCTCACCGGACCGTCTTGGCCTTCTTCATCCTGTAAGGCTTGGAAGGGTCTCTCGTTGATGAGAGCCAAGGGGCGTATCGAGTGGTCTTGGGAGTGGTCCCTCCGTGTGCGGCGGCGAGACGAGCCATCATCCCTTCCGAAAGCGGCCATGGCGTCGGCTTCATGAACGTCATGGTGAATGCTCCGAGTGGGAAAATGAGGAACATTGATTAGAGGATGGGCGCTCTTTGGGCAGCGGCCTGGGACATATTTATAGCAAAGTGGAGGGCCCCACCAGAAAGATTCCCTCTAGGTCAGCAAAGCACTCGCCGAATATTGGGGGTTGGAGTTTTCTTTTCGAGCGTAGGACTCACTCGCAAAGAGCGGGGATTGTGTACAACCCCGTATTCGCCGAGGGGGTCCCAGGGGCACTAGGGGCCAGGTGGCAAGACATTATCCCAAGAGTTCTCAGGCGAGTGAGGCCCCATTCGCAGGGCACTCGCATGGTAACAAAGTGTGTATTAGTGGCCGGGCGAGTGAGGGGAGGCAAGGCCTCGCCCGCTGAGCGTACCGAGTACCTGATGAGTGATGCCCTTGTGAATCACTCGCCCGGTTGAATACAGCGAGAAAGGAGCCTGGCGAGTGGTGCCTTCACGGACCACTCGCCCAGATGGCTTAGGGTGAAATGACCTAGATACTCTTTGTGGGCTGCCAATAGCCCTTCAGAACAACGGAGTTAGGATGTTAGCAGACCATTTTAGGGTGCGATTAGTAAAACCAAAAGGCGGATTCATGCTATTTGCAGACCAGCCTAAGAGAATATATAAATAGACCCTTAAGGGCGCCTTGGAGGAGATCAGATCTTGGTGAGCTCTCTCCTCCAGGCTAGTTTCGGAGTTGGCTGCTAGTGCGCTCCAAGGTGCCCGACTGAGCTTTGGTTTGGGAGGGGAAGCTCTCTAAGATCTTTCGAGTGTGTGGCGGGACCTCCTCACTACAGCCTTGGGTCAATTCTAGATTTTCCATCCTTAGTCAGAAGATTTTAGTGAGGGAGAAGTAAGAACAGGCTACACCCCCCAGTGGGTCCGAACTCAAGAGACCGGTTGATGGTTTCAACAAAACAATTTTTTGATCTTTCCTTATCAAGGTCGTGAGAGGAAGAGCAATCCATGAAAAGTTCTCCACGAAGTGCCGATAGTAGCCGGCAAGTCCGAGGAAACTCCTGACTTCCGCTACAGTCGACAAAACGGGCCACTCCTGGATAGCAATTATCTTTATCGGATCCACTGCGATACCCTCTCCACTAACAACATGACTAAGGAATGCCACTGAGGATAAACAAAACTCACACGTGGAGAACTTGGCATACAGTTGACTCGGTCGCAAGGTCTCCAATACTACGCGTAAATGAATCGCGTGTTCTTCTTCAGATTGAGAGTATACCATAATATCGTCAATAAAGACGATCACAAACCAGTCAAGGCACTCTCTAAAGGTCCTATTAATCAGATCCATGAACACTGATGCACATTCATCAGTCCGAACGACATCACAGTGAACTCGTAGTGCCCGTAGCGGGTACTAAATGTCGTCTTGGGAATGTCGCACTCTCGAATTCGCAACTGGTAGTAGCCAGACATAAGATACAGCTTCGAATATACCGTTGATCCAACTAGCTGATCAAACAGGTTGGTATTCAAGGAATCAGCCACTTGTTCTTCTCGGTCAGCTTGTTCAATTCACGATAATCGATATATAGATGCAGGCTTCTGTCCTTCTTCTTCACAAAGAGGACCGGAGCACCCCAAGGGGACGCACTTGGGCGTATATAGCCTTGCTCTAGCAAGTCCTGTAATTGAACCTTCAACTCCGCCATCTCCTTTGGCACCTGGCACCAGCTCTATTGTGAAGTCAATCTCTCGCTGAGGTGGCGCCCCAGGGAGATCTTTCGAAAACACATCTGGATACTCCGATATAACAAGAACGTCACTCAGACTGGGCCGAGGCTTTGCAGCCCCAACTAGCACAACACACAATTCTGCGCCCTGCCGAACTGCCTTGAGTACTTGGACAGGAGACATCAACGTCTTGCTCGATCCACGCAAACCAGCAAATGTAGCCGCATGCTCGATATTCCTCCCCAGTGTGACCTCCTTTGAAGTGCAATCAATGTAGGCCTGCTGCGCCGACAACCAGTCCATACCAAAGATCACATCGAACTCCGAAAGCGGTAGTATCAGTGCTTCCAAATCAAAGTCTTGACTTCCGATTCGTACTTTTACCACACAACCTTGATCCGCACACATAGAAAACCCATTGGGCAGCATCACATCTAACCTTTCATTTATCACTATCGAAGGCACTCCAAGTTGTCATATGAAGGCCTCCAAAAGAAAGGAATGCGAAGCTCCCGTATCAAACAGTGCTCTCGCCGGACAGTTAAATATTAGGACAAAGCCTAACACATATAAGGTTAACAAGCAATGCACAAGATATGAAGTATAAAAAGATACAAAGGCTGTATACGAATGCATACATGTCACCACATCGCTTTGCTTTATGGCCTCCTACTGGACAAGGTTGTATACTCGTGGTTGGGCTGGAGTGTAGTGGGATGCAGACGACTCCGTTGCTTTCCCTTTCTCCGCTGCATAAGCCGCAGCTGCCTTTTTTCCGCCACAACAGTCTCGGGCTATATGTCCCGGCTTACCACAATTAAAGCAAATGATTGGGCCTCTCCCAATCATTGATCCCAAGCTAGCAGATTGAGCTGACCCAGAAGGTCTCGCTCTTTTCCTCTCAATCTGCTTTGCCCAGACTTCGCAGAGCTCGGTACTTTGAACTCTGTCCTTACCACAACTAAATCCTTCCTGCCTTGGGACCGCTTCATGTCCTTCTCCAAGGAACGAGCCGTATTGACCAAGGTCATAAACCCTTGCGTCATTGGCCCGAAAAACGGAACCGCAGTTCTTCCTGCAGAACTTCGTAAAACCGGTTAGTCTTACGAGCTTCATCTGCAAATGTTGCGCCAGGGACATGCCCTCCAGGTTATACAGTGAACATAGCGAACACCTCTTCAGCTAACATCCTCACTGTCTCAGACGAAGGAGGAGTAGGCACCTCAGCTGGTGCACTGCTCACAGTTGAACGCAGGGGTCGAGACGGACCCGCTCCACTTCCAGTATCCTATAGATGTGTACAAAACACAATTAGCGACTGCAAGATAGCATGTATCAGCAAAGGACATACAGGTTCCATCACAATGCTTCTATCATACTTGTAATTCATTCCTAAAGTGGACAGTTACTGGTTATTTACATGTCTTAATAGCGACGCACACACGTGCTCAGCACCCCTTAAAAGAATTCGACCACGAATTTAGACGGAAAGGGATCGAGACCCGTAGCTGATACCAATTTGTAACACCCACCTTGTTACATAGAATATAGTAATAGGTCCGTCCGGGACCCCACGCCATATTAAACGAACAGAAGAGCGCGTTACTGAATTAGTTTTAAACAGTTAAGAACATAACCATCTCAGCACACAGAGCCGTACAACGGAAGCATTTAATTTATTAAGTTAAAATTAGTTCACAACTTGTCCGCTTATTTACAGGGAATGAAATTACAACAAAGAGCTTTATATAGTATGTTTTACATCAACTAGGTGGCTTGCAAACATCGGCACGCAGGCCGGCCACACATGAAAACAGTAAACAAAGCACTTGGCCTTCAAGGGCCAGCAAAGCTCAGCAGCAGGGGATTCAGCACGTTATTTCCCGTTAGTCTCGCCAGGACCTGTACAAACAAATCCACCAAGGGAGTGGGAAAACAAGTAATCGGTCAGCTTTAGCTGACCAAGAATAAAACGACCCCACACCATGCTTGGGGCGACGGTGCTCCTTCCCAACAAGTAAGCCATAATAGCATATATATTTCACAGGTGCGTCTAAGTACCACATAGAAACATTCATCACACGGTGACGCCAAGTCACAAGTCATGTGCACTAACGGCATGTCATCCTCAAGTCCTTTTCAACTTGGATGATCAGATTAAGCTAGGCCATACACACGAAGTTCCGGCACTCTTTGAGCTCGGCCTTACACACGAAGTTCCGGCATGATCGTTATGAGCTAGATGTCAAGTTTCACGTATTCCTGGCCAGGGTTCGGTTCAGCTTCTGCCCACGCACATTAATGTTAGGAATAAAATTAGCCTGACATGGATTTGGCTTCCCCTTGTGCCCGACAAACTATAACCTCACAGGGTCATCACCTCAGCCTCAGGGGCAATTTTCGAGTGTCACAAGCAATCTCAAGGAACACTGGCACTAATGCCGGCGCTAGCGCGAGCGTCGGGTGCTAGCCAACAAAACGCTTATCTGTTCGTTCTTTCAGGTATTTCTTGAGGGTAACCTCCAGGACTCCCTGTAGTACATCATAGTACCAAGAACCTGAAAACATACATACCTGGAGTCTTCTCCGGAGTGCAATATATCATATCAACATCACCATTCCAGACCAACCTGTCCAAAAGGGCTTCACATAGTATGCCTATGTCCGTACTGAAATTCTGGACTCTATATGCAATTTCTACGGGGATAACATCGACCCGTCGGCAGAAACTTATCCACTGATTAGTGGAAATCTGCCTACTACTATGCAAATCAAAGGACGAACATGTCCGGAGATGAATGAGGAGAATCGTTACGCTCAGTGCTCATTTCGGTGCCATAACCAGAGAGAATCGTCTGGAATCGACGATGGCACAAGCACGCAAGTAATCTCCTTCGCAAATTTTCCCTTCGGAATGACGAACGGCTAGCCCCCAACGGATCTCCTCCCTCAAGCTCTTAACTCACTTCTCTTGAAAAAGGCAGAGAATAATCAGACAAGTGAGAAGAACAACCGAAAACCAGCTTTTTGTACATTTCCGCTACCACCGGCGCTAGTCACTAGTGCCTGGCGCTAGCCTAGAGCCAGTACGGCCTAACCGCTAGCGCTACCTCCTGCGCTATCTTTCATCGATGAACTTCTCAGGAAATGCCACATTCTTCGAGAAAGGACACATTTCTTGGGAAATGCACTACCACCGACGTTATCCCTAGCGCCTGGTGTTAGCTCATTTGCTTCAAAACACTTCTATTCGTCAAGAAAGACCACATTTCTCAATAACTGCACTAGTTTCTCAGGAAATGCACCAGTTTCTCGGGAAATGAACTACCGCCGACGCTATCCCTAGCGCCTGGCTCTAGCTCATTAGCTTCCATACACTTCCACTTTACTTGCACATGAATATTTGGGTCTTACACAGCAAGCTGCTGAATATGTTGCTGCTTAAGAAGAAAAGCTGCAGATAGCTGAAAGGTTGCCTGTAGCAAACATGCACCTAAGGGACCATCCAATAAACCAAATAATTGGAGATGTTACCAAGGAGTGGTTACCAGAAGCAGGGCTCACAATGAAACCCTATTCTTGAGCTTTCTATCACAAATGGAACCCAAGAAATTTAAAGAAGCAAATGAAGACACATTTTGGATTCAAGCATTGCAAGAAGAGCTGCTTCAATTCAAGATGTGCAAGGTGTGGGAATTGGTGCCAAAGCCTCAAGGACACAATATCATTGGCACCAAATGGATCTACAAGAACAAGCTTGATGATAATGGCATCATCATCAAGGACAAAGCCTGACTAGTGGCCAAGGGGTATAGGCAAGAAGAAGGTATTGACTTTGATTAAACCTTTGCCCCAGTTGCAATGTTAGAAGTAATTAGGCCATTCCTTGCCTATGTTGCCCACAAGGGGTTCAAAGTGTACCAGATGGATGTTAAATCAGCATTCCTGAATGACAATCTAAATGAAGAGGTATATGTGGAGCAGCCCTCAGGTTTTGTTCACCCTACCCTCTCCTCTCATATCTATTTGCTTAGGAAAGCTTTATATAGTCTAAAGCAAGCCCCTAGGGCTTGGTATGAGGCCTTGCTAGCTTTCTCATCAAGAACAAGTTCTTGAGGGAAAAGATAAATAGCACATTGTTTCTTAGGGAAACAAAGGACAAATGTCTTCTAGTCCAAATTTATGTTGATGACATAATCTTTGGGTCACATATGACAACCTTTGCAAAAGGTTAGCCAACCTTATGCATGGGGAGTTTGAGATGAGCAGTATGGGAGAGCTCAAGTACTTTTTAGGCCTCCAAGTGAAACAGTCTGATGAGGGATTTTCATCTCTCAGACCAAGTACACTAGGGAGCTTATTAAGAAGTTTGGGATGGAATCAGCTTCCACCATGAAAACTATCATGGGGTCCAACATTTCTCTAGACAAGGATGAAAAGGGTAAGCCCTTTGATGAATTCATGTACATGTGCATAATTGGGTTCCTGTTGTATTTAACTGCTAGTAGACCAGACATTGTGTTTGCTACATGCGTGTTTGCTAGGTACCGAGTATGCCCTAAGGAATCTCATTACTCAGCTGCAAAGAGGATTTTGAGATACCTCAAGGGCAGCCAACATCTTGGCCTTGGGTACCCTAAGAACAATGATTTTGAACTAATTGGTTTTTCAGATGCAAACTTTGCAGGTTACAAAGAAGATAGGAAATGCACAAGTGGAACTTGTCAATTCCTAGGAAGAAGTCTGATCTCGTGGAGCAGCAAGAAGCAGACCAGTGTGACAATATCCACTGCTGAATCTGAATACATAGCTGCAGGAAGTTGATGTGCACAATAATTGTGGATACAACATCAATTAGAGGATTATAACCTCAAGGTAAGTTATTCTCCCCTATATTGTGACTTATCCAGTGCTTTCTCTATAACTAAGAATCCTGTCTCACATAGCAGGACTAAACATATAGAGATAAGGTATCATTTTATTAGAGAGCATGTTAAAAGTGAAGATATATGCCTTGAATTTGTCCCCACTGACAAACAAGTAGCTGATATCTTCAAAAAGCCATTGGATGAGGCAAAGTTTAATGTTTTAAAATTGAACTTGGTATGTTAAATGTAGAATAGAGTTTATTCTGTCATCTTATCTAACTTACTCATTGTGGTGTTCCGTAGCATTATTTAGTGAAACATGTAAACATGTTTAACAAGCTTCGATAGGAAAAGTTGTTATCTAAATGATTGGTAGCATGTTTAGGTCTTAAAACATGCATAATTAGATAATTCACTGATAGGCAGTAAAATCAGCTGAAACAGCTGAGAAGGTTTTAGCTGAACCGTTGAGATAGCTGAGAAGGTCTCAGCTAATCCGCTGAGACAACTAGAACTATCTCAGCAGTTGGCAATACTTTGTCCCAGCGGTTAACACCTCTGTCTCAGCGGTTCCGCTGTGACGGGCTGGCTAAATTAAATCATGCCCTAATTGACACATCAACAATGTAAAATCAATTAAACTGATTAGGCTAATTAACTTATATACTTAGGGCAAATCTAAACCTAAATCATGCCCCTATAAATATCATAATGTTGATTATTTTATTACACTTCCCATTAACCTAGCCGACGAGATGAACCCTTCTCCCTCCCATCTGAGCGACCTATCCTTCAGAAGAAATGGTGCCAAAATGGCAAAAGATCTGCATGAAGGATATGAGATAGTTAGAAATGGATTTCAACATGCTCCTGCAGAGATAAGAGAAGTGATTCAACTTCTTTCTGATCAAGGACTGGATTATGTGCATATGAACCATCTATAATTCTCAGAACTGAAGTTCTGGAATTCTTCTCCAGTGCCAAGATCTCTTCATCCAACTCTTCAATCAAAGGCAAGATAGGGAGTGTAAAGATAAACTCCCTTGGGAAAATGGAGAAGGACCTTCAGCTTCTTCTTCTTCTTCTTTGGCCAGGGGAGGGGTCTTCTACTTCTTCTTTGGCGGGGGCGGCGCAGAAAGCAATCCGCGGCTCGCAGGTGTGGGCCGCTTCTTGGGAGGAGGCGCAGAGGTGCTGGAAAGCTCCCGACACGCCGCGACAGCGGAGGTGGCAAGAAGGAGGACGGGGGAAATATTCCCGACCCTCGCATTGGGGGGGGGGAGGGGGGGGACCGAAAGGTCTCGCTCCCCTGCAAGTAAACAGCGAAACAGGGTTAGAAAAAGAAAGCAGAACAGGTTAAGGGATCGAATGTGAGTTGAACCTGCTCCGGGCGGCACGGGGAGTAGCGAGTCGATGTTGTGTCGGAGGTACGCGACCTCAATGTTCATGGTCAAGAGTTATTTAAAGAGCACAATTTTGTGGCCGCCGAGCGTGGGGGTATGGTATGTTGGTTCATCGCGCTGGGCGGGCGAGGGGATGTTGCCGAAGGGCCCCTTCACAAGCACAAATTTCTGAGCCCAGTAGTGGCTCTTGTTAACGGTCTCACAGACCTTCATGTGTGAGCTCGCGAAGTAAGCGGTCCTGTCCATGTAGGCCCGGAAGGAGAACATCTTGTGGAAGACCGGCAAGCTAAACTCAATCCACTCCTCCCTCAGGTAGCAGACGAATGCTACCATGACAGAGACCGAGTTGGGGGTCATCTGACCCGGGATCACACCATAATACTTGAGTATCTGGTATGATTCGCAACGAATGGTTAGAAATCTTACGTGAGTACAAAGAAATAGAATGAAAGTGCGAGCGAACACCTGGTTGATCTATGGCTAGAGGGGGAGCCGTAGGCCGACGTCTAAGTGAGCCGCTGGAATAGCGAGCTCATTCGAATAGAGGCTGTTGATCACCTTCGTCCTCGCAGGATGTCGGGCCGAGAATCCTGGTGAGATGTAGTTCGCCACGACGTTGTGGTACTCTCCCTCGGTAAGCGAGCAAGTAAAGAAGGAATGATCGTAGAAGGTCCAGGCGCACTAGGCCCTACCCTCGGCATCACCTCCATCGCAACCCATTAATATTTCCTCGGAAGAGATGCGAACGCGAGGGAGGGTATGCGAGCACATGAGAACAAAGGGGAAGAGGGTCGGGAGCGATAAATACGGTGGTTGAATCTGAACTCTAAACCAATTTATAGAAAACTAAAGGTGGCGGGGGGTATCAAAGCGTCAGGGGGTGCGGTTAGCAGAACCACGCAGCGGTGCGCCTCGGTATGTGGGCCACCCCTCTCACCCGCTCGCGGCAACATAGTAATGTCGGCTCGCCATAAGCAAAGCGAGCACAGAATAAATAATGTGAACCCCGTGTAGGTCGCATGCCAGAACAGTAAGAACCAAAAGCGAAAAACAAACGAGCGCGACACAAGCTGTATTATCAAAGCACAAATAAATAAGGAAAGCCCAAGGTCGAGCGAGAAATATCCAAATAACAATAATAAAGGTTTGCAGATTGTCTTTTAGAATACAAACAAATTATTTTGCCTTGAGGGTGCGAGCGCGAGCGGGATCAGTACTTGATCCACTTCCATCGGCCTCGACCTCGCACCCCCAAACTTGGCGGTACCCGTGGATAATGATACGCATGGACAACATGGAGCTCGCGATGTATCAAGCGAACTTGATCGTCCGCCCTCAAGAGGTGCACCCCCGGGGAGGTGACTTCGTCGTGAGTGTCCAACAACAGCTCCGCACGGAGCCGCGCATAATCATCCCCAAAGGTGGCGAGCCGCTCTTCGGTCACCTCCCTGTCCTTCCTCACTTGGTCGTACAAGTCCTGCAGCATGTGCCCGTACTTCTGGATCACTTTGGTGGTTCGCCACTTCATGACCTCGGGGTCCCGAGGGTCGCCAAGAAAATCACCAATCTTGTCCGGCGAGGGAGGGGGCGAGATCTCCTCCTCCCCGAGATCCGGTTCCGCGGGGCTCTCAGGAACACCTGCGAGAGAAAAGTCAGTAACAAGAAGGGGCGAATGACAGTTAATTTTTATCAACCAGGTGAGGACAAAATCTCTTTACCGGGTCGTCGGTGAGAGGAGCTTGGCTGCCCCTGGAAGACCTCTTTGTAGGCCAGCGTCACGGATTTTCCCAGGCACGAGGGGCGAGGTGCACTGCTCTCAATCCCGATGATGCTAGGGAGCGATCCATCGGGGCTCGGATGGCCCAGGAGACCATATCCCGGGGTGGAGATGGTCATGATCGGAGGGGCCGGCGAGAGCGGCGGTGTGACACGCCTCCCGGGCGTCGCGAGAGGAGTCTCTGCAAAAGGCGATAGCTTCAGCTCAATTCAATGGATATGACAATGAAGAAGGTGAGAAGCTTACTAGGTCGCTGCGAGGAGGTGCAAGTGGTGGTGGCATCCAGATCCATGGCCGCCAAGCCAGCCCCCCTGGGAGAAGGGAGAAGGGTATCCACCTGGGCCTCATTCGCAAATTCCCCCAGTAGGAGCAAGCTCTGTGAAAAGAAGTGTTAGCAGCATAATTAGGTGGGCCGACCTATCAACCTGAGTACCTGATCGGCTAGCTTGGTGTCGGGCGATGGGTCCGGAATCGAGGACCCATCCTCCTCCGGGTGTCGCCGAAGCATCTTCGCCTTCCTGATTCTGGGGAAGGACAGAGAGGGCTGCTTGGTGGCCCAAGGGGCAAACTGAGTGAAGGTCGCCTGCTCTTCCGCTCGCGCCGCGTTTAGGCGAGCTCGTGCTTCTTTCGAAAGAGGCATTTTTTGATAGCTACAGTGGCAGGAGGCGAGAGAAGGCAACTGAAGTCAGAGCTACTCACCGACCAGGATTGGTGGTATTTATAGCTTTTGGGATGGAACCCACCAGAAGATTCCTGCCAGGTCAGCATCCAACCAGCGAACACAAAGGGTTTGATGTTTCCACGCGAGCTTATACTAATCTCGCAAAGAGCGAAGATTGTGTACAACCCCGTGTCCGCCTAAGGGTAGGATGGAAAATCAGGTATCGGCAAAGCAAGCAGGGGCGAAGCGAGGTGAGCCATGGTTCGCCTCCTCGCACAGGTGAAGGAAAGGCCTCTGTGAGGCGAGCTAGGCCCGTCTCCTTGCTAGGAGCACAGCGCAAAGGCGAAGCAGGAGGGGGCTCGGTGCTTCTGGGGTGCATTTAGCAATGGCGAGGAGAGCAAGGGCTCGTCGTCTCGCGCGAGCGAGCTAGACTGGCGTGTATGGCGTCAGGGGGCTAGCGAGCGGTGTCCTCACGGGCCGCTCGCAGAGAGGTATCTCGCGGGCCTCGCTCGCGGAGAGACTGGCGAGTGGCGCCTCCATAGGCCACTCGCCCAGTAAGGGTATGGGGAGAAATTTACCCAAATACCCCTAGTGGGATGCCAATAGCCCTTTAGAACAATGAAGTTTGGTTGTTAGCAGGCCTGCTTGGGGTGCGGTTAGTAATACCAAAATGTGGAATCTCGTTATTAGCTGACCAGAAGAGGAAAACTATAAATAGACCCTGAAGGGCACCTTTGGAGAGGACTCCACTTCTTGAGCTTCCTTTTCCTCTGGTCATCTTTGGTTAGCTCCTCAGGCTCTCCAAGGTGCCAGACTTCAGTTTTTGGCTTAGGAGGGGAAGCGCTCTAAAGATCTTCCGGGTGTGTGGTGAGACCTCTATTGGACATGTGTGTCACATCCCTTTGTTTGAGAATAACAAATCCCAAATTGTATTTGATCTTGTATTTTGTGTGTTTATAGTGTGCAGGAACTATAAGTGCAATACTCCACAGGTAGAAAGCAGTTGAATTCAAACATCTGGAAGAATGCACTGCCGCCAGCGTTAGAGCTACCGCCAGGCGCTAGCTCAGGTTCCGTTCGACGAATTTGCCTTGGTTCGACGAAAATTTTGGTCGACAAAAATTCTGTTCGACGAATTTACCTGCGTTCGACGAAAATTCCGATTCGACGAATTTAAGGCCGTTCGACGAATGTTGCTGCGCTCGACGAATTAATGCTCGACAAGTTGCGTTCGACGAACGAGAAGCTCCGTTCGACGAACTGAGCCTGCCCTCGATGACATTGCGGCCAACAACTGGGTTCGACGAACTTGAAGTTCCGTTCGACGAAGGATGCGTTCGACGAAGGCGCATTCGGCGAACACTATTTCGTTCGACGAAATATTGTTCTGTCACGCAGCCGATGGTTTCACAACCGCTCCACACGAATGCTACCGCCAGCGCTAGCTCTACCGCCTGGCGCTATCTCAAGTTCATGCACAGCGCTACGCCGCCGACGGTTTCACAACCGCTCCACACGAACGCTACCGCAGGCGCTATCTTCAAGATCTATAAATTGATGTGCTCTCTCTCGTTTTTAGTTAGTGCTTCCAGAGAGATTACTTGTGCCAATTTCCAGAGCTGCTACTTTGCTGAAAGTTCATCTCCCACACAAAGCCAAAGAGGATTTCTGGAGAAGGAAGCCACCACGGTGCATCCGAAGAACGGTCGCTTCAACCTCGCTCATGCTACAGCGATCCTTCATCGTCACCTTCAGAGATCTCATATAGGGAGTTTCATTATTGTTTTATTTATTTTCATTCCATACTTTTTGTAACCGTTTAGAGAATTTGCCTTGTGTTGGAGACTAGGTATAGGTAGGACTTAGGGAGTAATTCGCCTTGTGTTGGCGACTAGTTCTAGGTGATTAGATCTAGGGGGTGCTCGTGGCCATATCTGGGGAAGGATTGGCTAGAGCGGCTTGAGGCCTTATCTGGGGAAGGATAGGCTAAAGCCAACTGGTTTGTGGGGATACAAGCCGGTATAGAAAAGGAAAAAATGTATTACTTTATACGCCTCTGATTTCAAGCGATATTGAAAACAATTAGTAGACCTCCACTCTTTACCGGGTCAGATTATAATTACTGGAAAAATAGGATGAGATGTTTTCTTATGACCCTAGATATTGAGGTATGGAATATGGTAGAAGAGGAATACTCTCCTCCTACATTTGTAGTTGGAGAGATAACTTTAGATAAACCAAAAGATAAATGGGATGATAGGGATAAGCTAAAATGCAAAAATAACTCCAAGGCTATGAATGCTTTATTTTGTGCGTTAGATAGAAATAAATTTAATAGAATTTCTGCATGTACTACTGCATATGAAATTTGGAATCATTTGGAAGTTACTCATGAAGGTACATCGCATGTTAAAGATTCAAAGCTTTTCCAACTTGAGTCGGAATATAAAAAATTCCGGATGGATGAAAGTGAAGATGTTGATAGCATGTACACGCGCTTCACTAAGATCATCAATGCCTCCAAAGCACTTGGAAAGACTTTCTCCAATGGCAACTTGGTCCGAAAGATTCTTCGCTCTCTTCCACCAAAATTCAACCCGAAGGTGACGACCATTTCAGAATCGCACAATCTAAGAACGCTCCAAGTTGAGAGCCTCATTGGGAATCTCAAAACCCATGAGGTAGAACTCAAAATCCAATATGATGAATATAACAAGGATCCAAAGAAGAAGGTGTTGGCACTAACATCAAAGAAGGAGTGCCAAGAGGATGAGGATGAAAATGAAGAAAGCCTTTTGGTGAAGAATTTCCGAAAATTCATGCGAAATCCGAAAAGGAGAAACACTTTCCGGAAATTTATCCAAAAGGATGAAAGATGGAAAAGGTCATCCTCAAAGAAGGAAAAGGAGAGCGACGATGAAGAAGAAAGACCTCCACCGGAGTTCTTTCATTGTAGGAAGACCGGGCACATTCAGAGCTAGTGCCCAAAGTTCTTGAAGGAGAAGAAGGAAAAGCGGCACAAAGGGAAGGAGAAGAAGAAGGTGCTAAAAGCTAGAACATGGGATGACTCCTCCTCCTCCTCCTCCTCCTCCTCCGAAGAATCAAGTGGGTCTTCATCAAGCCAAGATGAGGAAACAAACATGTGCCTCATGGGACATGGAAACGATGACGATGACATCAGTGTTCTTAGTGACACCGAGGTAACTCCTCTCACTTATGATGAACTCTATAATGAATTCCTTGAAACTTGCAAAGCTTTTAATAAAAATATGAAAGATAGTATTTTATTGAATCGTGAAAATGAATCTCTTATTAAAGAAAATCAAAAGCTTTCCAAAAAGATAATTATTTTGGAAAAGAGAAAGGTTTCTTGCCAAGAGTGTGATCACTCCACTAAATTGGCCAAAGATAAGGAAGAGTCACTTTCTAAAGCCCTCTCTCATGCCAAAACTCTTACAAAAGAGAAGGGGGAATTAGAAAGGAAATTAGAAGCCTTACTTTTGCAAATCAAAAATAACAAAAAGGGTTTTGAAAATAAGTGTGTCATGCTTGTGAAAGAAAATTCTTCACTTAAATCACAAGTTCATGATCTCACCATGGCCATTAAAAAATTTGGAATAGGCCAAAAATCACTGGAAATGATTTTAGGGTACCAGTGCCATGGTTCTGGAAAACTTGGGCTCGGATATCAAGGAGAGGGCTACTGCCCGGCGCTAGCCACTAACGCCGGCGCTAGCACCTCATACCAGAAACCTAAGTTTTCTTTTTCAAAAAGCTTTTCTTCTGTAAATCCAATTTGTTCCAGCAAGAAAATTTTCCAGAAAAGGGTCTCAACCCCCTTCATTTCGTGTGCAAACTGTTATAGGTTAGGTCACACATCTAGTTCTTGCAGGAAAATAAAACAAAATACTTTAAAACAAATATGGGTACCTAAGGCTTCCACTTATTCTATGGGTGGTACCACTTGGGTATCTGGATCATTACTCTCATCTTCTTTCTAGATGTGCAGGCAGGCTAAGGACAATGAAGACGTGTGGTACTTGGATTCAGGATGCTCCAAGCACATGACGGGCAATAAAGCTAAGTTCCTTAGCCTAGAAAAGAAGAAGGGAGGGATCGTGACGTTTGGTGACAACGGAAAAGGAAGGATCACGGGAATTGGTACAGTTGGTAACAAATCCTTTACTATATCTAATGTTCTTTATGTGAAAGGATTAAAACACAATTTAATTTCTATTAGCCAATTATGTGATAAAGGATTAGATGTGTTATTTGAATCTTCCACTAACTTATGCAAAATATTTAACCTACTACAAAAGATATTTTTCTAACTGCACCAAGAATACATAATGTTTATATAGTTTCTTTTCATGATCTTTCTAAATCATCTATAAAATGCTTTACCACTAAAAATGATGAATTAGAACTTTGGCATAGAAGACTAGGACATGCTAGCACAAAGCTCATTGTAAAACTTGCCAAAAGTAATTTAATTAGAGGATTGCCTAGATTAAATGGAACTTTACCTTCACTTTGTTCACCATGTCAAAAAGGTAAATTTTCTAGATCCTCTTTCAAAAGTAAAAATTTCATTTCTACCATAAGACCCTTGCAAATAATTCATATGGATCTTTTTGGTCTCGTTAGCACTGTTGGAGCTTGCTTTCCGCATCTCTTGGTTTGAGAATAACAAATACCGTGTTGTATTTGATCTAGTCTTTTGTGTGTTTATAGTGGCCAGGTTGTATAGGTTCAATGAGGAGACAAGTCCTCGTTCATGGGCATGATCCGAGAACGACAAGTCTCAGGTTGGATGAGTTTTGTGTGCTGATCTTAAAATGGCCATAACTTTCAATACAGGAAGAGTTACGGAATGTGCCACCCCATTTCGGAGATGAGAACGACTCAATCTACAGTCTGGAGAAGTTTCGGATGGCAAAAATGAAGAGGAGATGTCGCCCAGGCGACAGTCACTGTCGCTCATGCGAAAGTCAATGTCGCCCAGGCGACAGTCAATGTCGCCCAGGCGACAGTCAATGTCGCTCAGGCGACAGCAGAGAAGTTACAACTACTTTCCCCCACGGCAGCACGACGAAAAGCAGTTTTGAGATGTCGGAAATCTGACATCGATGTCGCCCAGGCGACAGCTCGGAGGTTACAACAACTGCCCACGACAGCACCACGACCGGCAGTTTTGCGCTGTCGGAAAATTCCGACAGTCACTGTCGGAATTCAGACAGCGATTTTCTATAAATTGACACCTTGTGTTCGTGCATTTCAACCACTAAAGATTCTAAGTCCCTTCCTGAGTGCATTCCATCCAGAGAGCTCCAGAACCTCATGAACTCCCATTTATGCTGAGAAGGTTTGAAATTGAAGACGAGATCGGATGCGCTTCTACATCAAGGATCATCTCGAGGCTTCAACCTTCCTTTCAGAGATCTGAATTTCTAGGGAGTTCTTATTTTATCTTGTATTTTCATTTATATACATTTTACTTTGTATTGGTAGGGAAAATCGCTTCCTTGTGCGGAGCGTCTAAGTCCTTGCGTGGCTTAGGGGAAAATCGCTTCCTTGTGTGGAGCGTCCAAGTCCTTGCGTGGCTTGGTGGGAAATCGTGGCCTTGTGTGCTACGTCTAGATCTTGGGAAGATCTAGAGGATAGGCTTGGGCTTGGTCTAGGGAGAGACAAGTGATAGCCTTCCGATCCTTGGGAGAAGGATTGGTAAACAAAAAGAAATTTACATTTGTACGCCTCTGATTTCTAGCGATATAGAAATCAAATTTATGTAAACACTTTTTCATATATATAATCATGTCTCTTTTGTGTTTACTTGATTTGTATCATTTGGCGTAATCTCTATTATATTGTGTTCTAAGTTTTCAATTCTAAATCTAAATTGTTTTTTCAATCTCCTTCATTATAAAACAATTTAGTAATTATCTTGAAAATTATAGAAAGAATTTTATTCCCTTATTCACCCCCCCTCTAAGGGCGCCGTAAGATCCAACAATTGGTATCAGAGGAAGGTTATTCCAAATCGGCTTAACAACCGGGAATAATGGCGCCTCTTGATCATGATCTCGCTTCTACTAGTGGGGAAAATTTTAATATAAATGAAAAAGTATTATCACCACCATTATTTATGGGTGAAAATTATAATGGGTGGAAAATATTAATGAAAAATTTTCTTAAGGCCTTAGATGAATAAGTTTGGAATATTACTATTAAAAAGCCATCTAGCGTACTAACTAGAAACGAAATTATTTTAAATGCAAAATCTATGAATAGTATATTTTGTGCGTTAGACCAAAATATTTTCAAACTTATTTATACTTTACCTACCGCATATGAAATTTGGAGTTTT
Source organism: Dactylorhiza incarnata (assembly GCA_033032865.1). Taxonomy (NCBI): domain Eukaryota; kingdom Viridiplantae; phylum Streptophyta; class Magnoliopsida; order Asparagales; family Orchidaceae; genus Dactylorhiza; species Dactylorhiza incarnata. Next base: position 3,419,316 of record JAWHQI010000078.1, read on the forward strand.
CTTGAAAGAACTTATGATTCTCCTTCTACAGGTACGAAACATTCACAAGAACCGGAAAATATGCAAGCCTATGCAAATATTCAAGAAAGCTACACAAATGATGGATCCATAGAATGCTCATCAAGCGGAAAGGATGATGGACACTCTTGTTTGGAAGAGGAAGATGAAGAAGACAACGTCACAATATTGGACTCAGTTGATGGCAACGCATCAAGCAAAAGAGAAGACAGAAACTATTGCAAGGTAAGAAAATCTAAATCTTCTCTTTTTGTAAAAAATTCTATTTCTACATCTCGTATGCTTAAAATTGCTAAACGCAAAATTTAAAAGTTAAAAATTGCTAATTCAAAATTACGTTTAGAAAATAAATCTTTAAAAGCAAACGATAACGTAGAATCAAATATTGATGTGTTAAATTCTCTTTCGCGCTCTTTAGTTAAAATTCCTATTCCTTGTCTTAATTGCAATTTATTAAAAGAAAAATTCAAGGAAATTGAAAAAGGGCTCTTAATTTCTAAAAGGCATAATGAAAAATTGATAATTGAAAATGATGTTTTATCTTGCAAGTTAATACAATTAAAATCTTTTGTTGAAAATTTTCAAATGTCATGTAAGAAATTTCATCATAAGATTTTGAATAACAAGGATAAATTAACTTACAAAATCATTTCTAAAAAGGATCATTTTCATACTTTAAATCAAAAGGAATTTAGTTTCAAAAAGAATTATGATCCTCACAAAATTCTTAAGAGTCATTATTATAAGTCTCAATATATTTTCAATCATGACTCAAATTTAAAAACTCCTTTTCATGAAAATCAAACTATAAAATATAATCCTTCATATTATAAGAGTACGTCTATAAGAAAGAGTGGAAATGAAAATCATCAAAATAAGAATCAATCTTTTAAAACATATTGTAACCCACTCTTTCAACAATCACTTCTAAAGAAAGACAATCACTCTTATAAACTTTCAAAGAATCCATATAATAAAATTCATTATGATTATCATCATCAATCTATTTTGAAAAATAATTTGAATAAACATAAATCACAAATGAATTATTTTTCAAACAAATATAATCATGTAAAGATGTCATATAATCATAATATGAATTTAAAAGAAAAACAACCAAAGTATGAATGGAGGCCCAAAATTAAAAACGAAATACTAACTCCACTTGTAAAGGCCCATTCATCACTTTCTCTCCAAAAGCTTACTCGATGTATTTGGGTACCCAAAGGAACCATCCCACTTGGTCCCCTTTGGATACCTAAATCTCTTATTCATTAGAATTATCGTATTGCATGAAGTAGAAATAAATTAAATATGAAATATCATTACTCTACTTCATGATATGCTTAATTGCTTTTTCTTTTATTTGTTTTTCTTATTGTTGAGCCAACACGCTAAGGTCACTTAGATATATTATGAAATATGACTTTTACATTTTAAGCCTAACATATAACATTAAGTCATATATTTTTCAAAGTGATCTATATCTCATCTTTGATTGTTCTTTATCCTTTTTAAATCCTTTATCCATCTATGTCTTAAATTAACATTATCATTTGAATATTGAAATTTTTTTTTTAAGACTAATGAAATTTTTTTTTTAAATGGATTTAAATGGTTTATTAAAGGGCTTAAGCTAAAAATTAAAATGCGCAATGTTATGGTAATCTTCTATTTTATTTGTTACATATGATAGCCCTTATAATGAAGAATATTATCTAGAAAAATTGAAAACAAAAATTCATCTAAACGCATGTTTAAATCTTTCAAAAATGCGAGTTTACGATCAAAACTTCAAACATCCATATCGTTTGATCCGCTCGCCTGATTTTTGCGTTTAATATATTTTTGGAAAGAGCACAAAAATCTCCATCCAATGGCAATCTAGGCTTGTTCATTTGAGTTCTCTTGGTGCTGTCAACTTTCCCAATTACAACTCCGTTTTTAAAAGCTATCTTAGTTTGCTTGATTTGGAAATTTCTGTGTTTATGAATTTTTTCATCACACGCTATCCTTAGAATAATTGTTTCATATTTTATATTATGTGTGTGATGTGTGTCACCTATGTTTGCATGTAACTTAGACCTTAGAATCATCTTGTATCATTAAGATCAAATCAAAAGTTTAATCATTTCATTCTAGGTCTAAAGAAAATTAATTTGAAAACTTCTCATATTTCATGCAACATAATCTCCATTAATCCTATGTAATAACATTGTATTCAAACTCATCATCCTAGCATTGCTTCTTGGTCTATGCTTATATATTTATGCTGGGTAGAACACTTACAATGTTATTCAACTTTCATGATAACTATGTGATTTGAAATTATATAGAATATTAAAATTCCAACAAACACATAGTTTATGGATTAATCATTAGAATATATATATGAATATTATATCATAAATCATATATTATCATGCAAAACCAAAGATCAATAGATTCAATTATTGAATGCAAATTTTATTGTAAATTTCAAAACATTCTATATGTGATCTTTGTCTTTAATATGTTTACATGATCATCATTTCTAGGCTTAAAAATCAAACATGCTTATTCAAAGAAGATCACTATATCACAAGTCTAGAAGAATTAGAATTTACATACATCATGATGATCTGAGATATATTCTATGCCAATTTGTCTATAATCATAAATCATAATTCATGTTCTATCAAGACATATCTCAAATCGATAATAGGAATTATGAATCTTATGATAAAAATTATGAATAATGTTTTCTTTACATTATTTGATGTATTGATTTGCTTTGCTAGTGATTGCATGTATCTCTCATATTTGTAGACTCTAGAATCAACTTTGTAATGAAAGTATAAATCAAACTAAATCATCACTCCATGCTAGATCTATAATTTGAAATTCTATTTTGAAATACATGCAATATTAATATTAATCTTATAACATGACATGAAACCCAAAACTCATCATACTAGCATTGTCACTTATTGAATATTAGTAATTGTGCTAGTTATCTCATTTCGTCATCTCATAAAAAGTAGAAAAGCAATGCGGATTTATATAACTCATCACATTAAACAAAACCCATAGTTTTTATATCAACCCTTAGATTTAAAAGCATAGGTTGTCCAAAAGATTATTTCACTTATGACTTTATATCTCACAATAGTGGGGGTGTAGGGTTGTATGCATTAGAGACCTAACCTCTAAGTCATGTCTTGTCCCTAACCAGGGAGGGTTCTAGTGGGGCCTTGCGAGGCACTGGGGGGAAAGAGTGCTAGGTTGAGTGTTCTCTAGTGTGTGCATATGAGACTAACACCCCAACCTACGGCATGTGTGCAGCTCCTCATGCCCATCCGTCACTTAGTACGGGGCTAGGGTGTAGACATTTAGTCGGGGTAGTTTCTAATCTTAGGACATACCTATATTACGTACTGCATGAACATTTTATTTACTTATCACTTAAATCATGCATATTTTGGGTTGTTTAATAAAAATGTCCTCATGTGTTTGCATAATTTATCTTTTTGAGCTTAAATGTTTTTGTAAAACACATGTATTTGAAAAAGCTAAAGTTTTATGCAAATTTGAGCAATCAAGACATCTCTGAAAATTCTGAAATTTCAGCATGGAACTACTCTAAGGACACTTAATCAAAATAAAAAATCAGATTTTTAAAATTCTCAAAAAACCGAGTACTGTTTCTAGCGCTAGCGCTAGCGTCGGCGCTAGCGTGGGTGTTGGAATTTTCTGATTTTTAAAATTTCTGAAAATCCATAAAAATATGTTGGTTCATATTTTCTACTTATTTGTTGTGTTTCTGACTTTTGTTATTTTTGTTTTATTTATATTATGAAAAATCAACTACAAAAGATCAAAATTCAAAAATACAAATTTTTTTTTTGATATTTGTGTTTTTAATCATATTATGAAAAATCAACTACAAAAGTTCAAAATTAAAAAAATATACAAAAATATGTTTTTGTTATTTATTTTTTTTATTATGAAAAATCTACTACAAAAATTCAAAATTCAAAAATTACAAAAATATGTTTTTGTGATTTTCTGTTTTTATTTGATTTAAAAAAATGATTAAACTTAAAAAAAACTGTATGATCTTTATTGCCGATATCAAGCATGTATGAATTCTATTATTTAGAATTATTTACAATGTTAAAATTTATTTCTTGAAATTTCTATGAACATTGTTTTGATTATCATGCTTTGATATATCTATTTAAGTGCATCAATTGTATTGAAAAATGTGTAGAACCAAGCTTAGCACGCCTCTAAGTATGAGTAAATGTTTTATGATTGATAATGATATATTTCACTCACTTATTTTGGTAATCAACATGTGTGTCTAAATCTAAAATGCTTGCTTGTGTATTGTATTTGTACAATGAATTAAAACTTGCATAAGTTTTTTACCTACACTACATTTGAATTGCACTTATGAAATTTAGAAAAGTGGCTAAAAGTTAAAAAAAATTGGGTTTGCAAAACAAGTGTATTCGGAGAATGTTGTCTCACAAATGTGAACAAAAAAATATATATATGTAGACAAATATAACTCCACCAAGCACTACTTGAACCTCCTGATAAGTCTTCATAAGCATTGTGAGGTTGAGCACCTTGGAAAGAATAGTAAAGTGGCTTGTGCAAACCTTAGTTATTACACCACTTTGTTAAAAAAAAATTTAAATTATGTGCATTAAAAGTGTGTGAAAGTAATTTACTTATGTTTTATTGTGCACTTTACTTTACATATGTCTTGTAGTTTGATGATTTAAATCAATTGTTAACATTGCCCAAAATACACTTATGTGCACATCATTATCTTTCATAACACTTCTTCTCATAAGTATTGATTCTAATGCTTTATTTATACTACTCTTTATATAACACTACAACAAACTGCACCTGTTGTAAGGACTGGAATGTAACTGAAACACAGTTTGCTACTAATAGTTATATTTAGTAACAAAGTTTTTTTTTGTTACAAAAACTAACTTTGTTGTAACGAATATTTTAAATTTTGTTACAATAATAATTAATTCGTTACTATAACTATAAGTATTTGTAAGAACACCAATGTTACGTTACAAATAGAAAACTTTTCTCACAATAAGTATCAATTGTAACGACATCATGAAAGTTTTTTGTGACAAAGACATTGTCCTTACTAAAAGTAATATTTTATTATTAAAGTTTTGTTACAAAAAATATATCATATTTTATTTTCAATTTTTGTACAATTTTATTATCAAAGTTTTGAATTATTATTTTTTTTTGAAAAAAAAATTGTATGCGCGCGACAGTACCCCGCCTCGATAGTGCTCTAACGCGACGACAGTACTCCTACAGCTCGCAAACATTCGTGCACGGCTGTCGCAGATATGTGGTACTATTGCGATATGTATTTTTGCGCGTATGGGGTTTTTATAAATCTTTAACTTTTTATAAAAGTTTTTCTGCCTCTCTCCCATGCAGCTCTATCTCTCTCTCACATGAATGAATGAAATATACTGATGAAAATTTCCCACCATAAAATTTTGAACAAAACAAAACTAAAAATTAAAAATATATTAAATGTAAAAATGAATGCAAATTAATATAACATTAATTTTTTAATATAATTTTGGAATTAAAATAAAATCACGCACGAACCCGCGTGCACGCAAATGTGCACTCTCGCGTGCACGCAAATGTACTATTGCGCGCACGCAAATGCACTCTCGCGCGCACGCGAATACATGTGCGCCCAGCCGCGTTGCATGTGTCCGTGTTGTGTGTGCATGTGTCTGTGCTTGAGCCCCGCGCTTGTTGCATGTGTCGCGCGGGGCTCACATTAATGAATTATATATATAACGATTTTTTGGAAATACGCATTGTGCATGCATTTTTAGGAAAAATGTGCAACACAAAAGTTGTAGATCTCGACGATATCTACAACTTTCCTGTTGAAGTACACTTTTCCTAAAAATGCTTGTACAAGGCGTATATCCAAAAAAAACGCGTAATAATTCATATAAATCATGAGTTGCGGATAGCCAAAACTGGGGTGCGGTTAACAATTGTCTTTTTGATTGATGGATGACACGCGCTTTAATTTAATGAAAATAAATGTGTAATGGAATTCATAAATACAACGTGTTGTTCAATAAAATTTACTTTTTTACATAAGATTTATGTTTTTTTAAAAATAAGAATTACACCCGCTCAATTTTGTCCGCTCTCAGGAGCTCGATCAACTGACAATGCACGTACATGAGGCCCATGTTCCTTGCTCGACAATACCCCCGCCTCGACATTGCCCGACTGTGTACATGAGCTTTAAATACACAAACAGGCACAAACACACAGACACAGATTGGGTGTAACACACATAGATACGCAACACAGACACACACAAGAACAGACAAACATGCATATAGACAGACAAACACTCACACACAACCCAAATACACAGACACAGACAAGCACGTGTACATACAGACATAGATACATAGACACAAACACATGGACACAGACACAGACTTGTATAGATACATGGACACATACACAGACACATGGACCGACACACATACGTACGTACACATACACATACACATACAGACACAAACACATGGACACAAACACAGACACATGGACCGACACATATACGTACATAGACATTCAAATACACAGACACACACAGACAGTCACAGACACATGCACACACACACACACACACACACAAAGACACACACACACACAAAGACACACACAGACACATGCAGATACACGTAAACACACAGACACACATACATACAGATACAGATACACACATGCACAAGCAAATATAGATTACGCACAGACACAGACACAGACTCCATGCAACATGCACACACACACACACACACATATGCACAATCTCGATTTTGAGTCGAGATTGAGTTCAATGAGTTCAATCTCGAACTCGAGTTCAATGAGCTCAATCCCGGAGGTGCGCGAGCAGATTCGACCGTAGGATATGATTGCGAGATCCCACGGTGGATAAAGCAGTATAAAAGAAGTATTTCAGATGTTTTTGTGTTGAACACTTCCTAAAAATGCATGTGCAAGACGTATTTTCAAAAGGCGCGTAATAACCCATAGAAATTGGTTTGCGGATAGCCATTTAAGATTTGCTTTTAACAATTCCCTAAAACTAAGAGCTGAATTATTTGGAGGGAAATTTCCCTCCATAAACATATATTCTCTAATTTCCCGTCCTTCATCCTGGCATATTCTCGAAACCCTCGACCCCCATCCCGTCCTTGATCGCGGCTCCTCACGATACCCTCACGATACCCTCTCCGGCGAATCGGCACGACTCCTCACGATACCCTCTCCGGCGTCTCTTCTCATACTCCTCACGACTCCTCACGATCCAGCAGTGTAGTGTTCTTGATCCAGCGTTCTTCATCATCTCCTTGAGGTATACCTAAACTCGTAGAGTGAAAATGTCTGTGTAAGTGTGTGTGAGCATTCTTCAGTCACTGAACGCATGGATTAGGAGTGCCGATATATGGATTTCATACAATATGAATGGGTGGGCGTCTACGATATCTGGCTTGACTTTTGGCTAGGTTTTTACTCTTCTGGGTATACGTTCTTGTCATAATTTTTACTTTGTTGGATGAAATTTAGTCGCCTTAGAAGTTTTTTAAGTTCTGAGATTCTATGGGTGGGTGTCTACTAAAGAGTCTGATTAGGAATTGAGTGTTGAAAGGGTGAAGTGTTCTGAATCTTTGTGTGTTCTGAATCTTTGTGTTCTGAATCAATGTTTTTCACCCACTGAAAAACATTGATTTGCTGGTCAATGAAACACTGAAAGGGTGAGAGCATGGGTTTGGAAAGGGTGAAGTGTTCTGAATCTTTGTGTTGCTTTTGAAATTTATGGAACTCGTATGCCCTTTTTTGATTGTTTGAATAAAAATTCTAAACCACTGCAAATGGGCTGAACATTTACTTATAACAGACAAATGAGCTTAGATTAAAAGATTAAATGACTATATATAATCATTCATTATCTGTCCATGATTGGCTACGCGAATGGTTTATTTTCTTCTTTCAATCTGATAGTTTCTAAGATAGATAAGTAGTGCCAATAAGTTGTTTGAATTTTTTACATGCTATGATTTTCAGTATAGTAATCAATTCTCGAGTCCAATGTAGTCTCTTAAAATAATGATCTTATGTAAAATCAAAAAAGAAAATTTTCAACGTGACCTGTCCTTGGGGAAGGGTTGAGGGTTGAGATTATGATTCATACATCAATATGTGCATCCCATCTTAGGGCTTAGAAAATATGTAACATACTAATGTATAAGAATTCAAAAAATCTTTTTAAAATATCTAAAAGAATAGTGAGTAATTAATAATATCATTAATTTTCAAAATCTAATTTATATGTGCAGTGTATTTAGCATAGCATACTTTGCTGATATTGTCTTATCCCATTCTTTTTTTGTTAGCTATGGATAAAAGCTGGATTTATGAAGCAGATAGATTCAGTTCTACCTATACTAGAGGCGTGGATTTATTTTTAGAGTTTGCACGGGCAAATGCTATTTACTTTGAAGATAAAATTCTTTGCCCATGCAATGTATGTCGAAACACTAAAACAAAGAGCCTCATTGAAGTTAAAGCAGACTTGCATTTGAAAGGGTTTTACAGATATTATAAGGAGTGGATACATCATGGAGAAGCTAAACTGACTAGTTCTTTTGTGTTCAGTTCGAATAGTAACAATAGTGGACCTTCTCAAAGTCATGAAAGTAACGATGATATTGAAGCCATCGATGGTACGTTAAGTTTTTTCTTATTCATTAGATCGAAACTGTAATGCAATTCTTCCATTTTATGATATCTCTAAATAATTTAATGTGATGTTTAACGTTTGCATCTTATTTACTTTGCAGTAATATGCCTCCAAAAAATGCTATCCTACGGCGCCCTACGACAAGGAGCAGAAAATAACTGCTTGTTGCTGAAAAACCAACAAATACTGAGGTTGTTGAAATGTCACCTACACCAAATACACCTTCACCTCCACCAAATACACCTTCACCTAATCTGCAGCAATCACAAAGTGCATCAGTTGCCACCATTAATGATGATGATACCACTATTAATGAAGGAAATGATGAAAGTCCAATACAGGGTTCTGATAATAGTAGTAAGTATACCTTATTTTATTTCACAAGTTTCTATCATTTACTTGAATCATATCTTTATTAAGGATTTTAATTATGCAGTGGGAAGCTCATCTATAAGAAGAGGTCGTGGGGTGACCACCGGAAAGTCGATTGACAAAGCAATACTAGAAAATGTATGCTTTATTTAGGTATATTAAAACTTACATACACTTACTATATGTTAACATACTTTTATTTGTTTTGTTAGGACAAGAAACTACTTGAGATTGAGTTTCCTGAAGGTTTTAAGAAGCCGCATCGCTATGCAAAGCACCTTACAAATGGTATAGGTGTTATTGTAAGACACAGTGCGGGTTTGGATTTTTTGAACCCATGGAGTGAATTGGGGGAAGAGCTGAAACTTACTTTATATGCTGCATTAGGTGTAAGTAATTAATATTTATATACCATATATGTGAATTTGTTTGGGATAACCAAATAATTTATTCTTTTGTAGCAATGGTTTGTGATAAAGAATTGGGAAACAGATAAAAGTGTGCAAGAGTTCATGGAGGAGATGTTTCAACGTAGCTACACACATTGGAGAGGAAGATTATCTGCAAGGCATAGAGATTATATTGTGGCAGGAAAGAATCCAAGAGCTAGTAGCCCATTTGAGTGGATCTCAATCGAGAATTGGTGTCAGTTGTGCGATCTCTTTGAAAGTGAGACTTTTAAGGTGAATGTGACTACTTAAGTAAATTCTGTTTAATACATATGTTATTAATCACACATTCAATGACTAGAGTCCAATACTTTTGTTTGCTTGCAGAAAAGGTCCAAGACAAATGCTGATAATAGATCACACATGCCGTTTACTCATACGTCGGGTTCTAAATCCTACCATTCCCGACTGCTGGAAATGGTAATGCAATAAATACATGTGAGTTATTGATTACTATGACATATTCTCAAATATTTTTTTGATATACAGGTTAATCAAAGCCCGGTTGAGAACTTTGCGAACACCCATAAGAAGAATGGGGTGTTTGTCAGCGAGAAAGCAGAAGCGGCATACGTAAGTCAAAATATATTTGAAACTTTCGCAAAATTGATTGATAACATACGTTTCTATTATAACACTATATTTTACAGCGTGAAATGGAAAGGCTGAGGACAACAACAGATTCTGACAGTGATCTCATATGCTCTGAGAGAGAAATTATAAAGACTGCACTTGGAAACAAGTCTGGTTATGACAAAGGGCTAGGCTATGGTGTTGTGCCTTCAAAACGAATGAAGAAGACATTGAATGTGACTACTCAGTTGAAAGAGAAGTTGAATGTAGCGGAAGAAGAATTGCGCGATGCCACGACTCGTCTAACAGCACAAACAGAGCTTATAGATAAACAGGAAGCTTTGATTCAAACACACAATGCAGAGATTGCGGGATTAAAGGAGGGGCAAAATGAGCTGAAAGAGCAGCTGGCATTCGTTCTGCAAAAATTTGGGGCAATTCCTTGACTTTGATGCACACCATTTACTTTTTGGTGCACTTTTTTGTTGTCAAATGGTTTATGACTGTTAGTTTTTTAGTTTACTGCTTTGTGACTATTTTATTACTTTTGCTTGGTTTATGACTGTTAGTATTTTGGTTCCAAGCTTGGGAATCTGCTTGGTTTGCTGGCTTGGATGATTCTGTTTTGCCGATTATATACTGATTAGTAGGTTTTGTTAGTGGGGTGTTAGACTATTTGGCATTTTGCTGCTGGGTATGTGTTGCAGGTCTTGCTTTGGCCAGAACAGTTTCACCAGGTATGCATATTGTATTTGTTTTCATTAAGCTTAATTTACAAATCACTTCTTTAATTCTTTAGTGATGAGGTATCGGATGATACAAAAACAATCATATATGTTTGCTTCCAGTTCAGCTTGACCAAATTTTCTGTTTGAAAATTAGTTGGACACCTGTTGTGTTATCCTATTGCTTACTGGTAAAATCTTGCATGCTGAATTATAATTTCTTGATGATTTTGCATCATGATGCCAATCCAGATTAATAAACTTTGAATAAGCTTATTGCATCATGATGCCAATCCAGATTAATAAGCTTACTACAGTACATGCTTTGAATAAGCTTCCTTATTCAAAGCTGGACTCCAAGGCTATTGGCATCAAGGATGGAGTGATTTTTCTTACTTATAACAGCCTCATTGCATCATCGGAGAAAGGTCGTTCCCGCTTACAGCAGCTGCTGCATTGGTGTGGATCTGATTTTGATGGTCTTATAGTATTTGATGAGGTACGCTCCACATAAGCATATACACAATATTAATTACAAGACAAATCACAATCAAGTAGATATTCAAAAGTATGAGAGCACGTAATGTTTTATAAATACAAGAGAGCTAGAAAGAACTACACAACAACAACACTCATGACTTTATCCCAGTTTATCTTTTAATTTACAGGAATTTACAGGAATTTTAACTTTCAGTTTATCTTTTAATTTACAGGAATTTTAACTTGCCTAATCCAAAGGAAGAAACATTATCCAAACACTCCATTCTCAAGTATTCAAATCTCATTCCAGTTAACTCTTTCTCTGGCTTTATCTCATTCCACTCATGTTCAAATACTAAGTTTTTTCTTCATTAATGGCTTAGATTGAGAATGAGTTTGGGCCGCTTGAGTATGGGGCCGGAGCTCCGATGAAAGCTTATGCAAGCTGGGCTGTTGGCATGGATGTTGGCCTGGAGACCGGGGTAGTGTGGGTCATGTGCAAGTAAAATGATGCATCTACTTCCTGGTTAGTGCTCCCAGCTCAATATGTGTGGGTCATGTGCAAGTAAAATGATGCATCTACTTCCTGGGTCATGTGCAAGTAAAATGTTGTCATGTGCAAGTAAAATGATGCATCTACTTCCTGGGACAAATAGCAAGCCCGCTCAATATTTGTTATGGTTATGCACTAAATTTTCTATTTGTTGGGATCGCTGCAGCTGCAGCGAACTGCAGCAGCGGGTTCGCTGCAGCTGCAGCGAACTGCAGCAGCGGGATCGCTGCAGCTGCAGCAAACTACAGCAGCGGGTTCGCTGCAGCTGCAGCGAACTGCAGCAGCGGGTTCGCTGCAGCAGCGGGTTCGCTGCAGCTGCGGGTTCGCTGCAGCTGCAGCGAACTGCAGCAGCGGGTTCGCTGCAGCTGCGGGTTCGCTGCAGCTGCGGGTTCGCTGCAGCTGCAGTGAACTGCAGCAGCGGGTTCGCTGCAGCTGCAGTGAACTGCAGTTTGCTGCAGTTGCAGCAAACTATTTGGTGTGAGTGTTGTGTGTGCAGTTGTGCTGAGTGTTGTGTGTGCAATGGTTGTATCCTGCTTTACTTCTTTTGATACTTATGCTCATGTTAATTATACATTTTTGCATGAGCATGTGCATGCTTATGAGGAGTGAATGAATGAATGCCTGAGTGGTTGATGCATATTGAATAATAAGTGATACGCACAAAACTGCATTATTTTTGCATGAGCATGTGCAGTTTTGGGAAGTATGAACTGCAGCAGCGGGATCGCTGCAGCTGCAGCGAACTGCAGCAGCGGGTTCGCTGCAGCTGCAGCGAACTGCAGCAGCGGGTTCGCTGCAGCTGCAGTGAACTGCAGTAGCGGGATCGCTGCAGCTGCAGCGAACTGCAGCAGCGGGTTCGCTGCAGCTGCAGCGAACTGCAGCAGCGGGTTCGCTGTAGTTCGCTGCAGCTGCAGCAAACTATTCGGTGTGAGTGTTGTGTGTGCAGTTGTGCATTTGTGTTGTGTGTGCAACTGTGAGTAATGTGTGTGCAGCTGCGTTGAGTGTTGTGTTGTGAAGTGCGTGTTATTTTTTGTCCAGTGAGTGTGTTGTGTTGTGAACTGGCAGAAGATTGAGTGAGTAACGGAAAAGGAGTAACTACTATTTCATCAGACCTTCATGGGGTAATATAGCTCAGGAGAGAACAATGATAATTACTAGCATTCACTATTGACACTTTTGTTGGTTAATTACTCCGGTTTTGTGCTGTATTCAGTATTATTTACTGAATAATGTTTTGCTTCATGTAGTATAGGAATTAATCACTTGATTTGCTTCATGTTGTTTGTTGCAACTGCTGCTATCATTGTATTACTCAAATGAACTTGCATGTTTAGGGTTCTTCAACTACTTATTCAGCTACTTTATTCAATGCTTATGTATTGTAATGATCAAATGAACTATTTTTGTATTAAATTTCATCTAAGTTTTAGTTTTAAACCTTTATGTCTTGTAAAGCTTACACATTTTCACATCACACCCATGAATCCTCTTTATATTATCTTTTTGCCCCTTTAAAGTGTTGCTGCCCCCTTTAATAATTGCTCTCTTTTATTTCTAGGGAGTTGGAGCTTGGAGCGAAAAGTGATGGAAGAAGATGCATTAGTCAAAAAGTGTAGAAGTTGATGTGTTTTGTAAAACATCTTGATCTTATTGTTGTTATGTAATATTGTTTTGTAATAGATGAGATGACACTTGTACTCTATCTAGCTACTGCAAGTAATTCAAATTTAATATTTGTAATGCATTTTCTTTTTATTAATTTGGCATATTTTTTCCCTTCTCGTACTTGATTCAAATTTTATATATGAAAAGTATATTAGTTCTTTAAACCTATAATGATTTCTATTTTGAAATATTTTAATTACAAATTATATATCAATGAGTATAAAATATTATTATATAATATAAAACTATATTATACTTTAAATAATATTTCATATTTATAATAAAATCATGCGTACCCATCTAAATTATGAATTGGTTGTAGTAAGAAGAATGGAAAACAAATGTAACGTTTTTTTCGTTACTATTGTTTAATCTATTGTAACGAAATAATGTTTATTATACTTTATTGTAACGAAGTTATTTTATTTTTAGTGAGGAAAAAAAAACATTTGTAACGAAATAGTTGTAATCATAACTCTTTTTTTGTGAGAAAAAAACAACATTCGTAACGAAATAATATTTATTGTGACCAATTTATTGTGAGGAAGAATCTCTTTTTAGTGAGAAAGTATCATTTATTACAATTACTTTATTTGTAACGAAATGCATACATTCGTTACAATAACCTTTAGCGTCGAGCTTTAGAGGAGGACCGTTACTTAAAGTATTTTTCGTTACCAAAGAGTTTTTGTAACGAATTTTGGCACTTATTGTAACGAATTAGGTCCTTACTATAAGTGCAGTTTGTTGTAGTGTAAAAATGCACTAGATAACCTATCTTGATCTCTACAATGTTTTGGTATCTCTTGAACTTAAAATTAAGTAACATTGTAGTATAATCTCTCTTTAATATGTTCATTTCATGCTTGGTATCTTTATGAAAAACTTTGAGATTTCAAAAAGGTTAAAACATCTTTCAATTTTGAACTAAAACTCATATTTTTACTTATGTTTTTCATGCTTACAAAAAGGATGTTTCTTATAATCTTCCGCTTGCTTACAACTCTTATCTTTTTATTTGAAATCTCTTTTATATACTATGCTTCAACTCTTTATCATTTCATATATTTAAAAGCTCGATCATGCTTTGTTATTTAAATGCCTCCTTACTACCCTCACCCCACCTTCTTTTGATAATACCAAAAGGGGGAGATTAATTCAAGAAATCTAGAAGATTAAGGGGAGAATAATTAAATAATGCACCATTGCAATTAATTATAACATTTAGGGGGAGCATACATTTAGGGGGAGAATACAATTTAGGGGGAGTATATTAAAAAGTTTTCATGGAAAGCGTCTATTGCTCGATCATGACAACCCACTTTTGGTAATAACAAAAGGGGGAGAATAAAATGAGAAATCTAGTGACATATATATTTAGGGGGAGTAAAATCTGTCACGCAGTAAACCTTTTATTCATGCATATCTTTTATCGCACTTATCTATAAACTCACTAATTTCTCATATGGGTATTTGTTATTATCAAAAGGGGGAGATTGTTGGAGCTTGCTTTCCGCATCTCTTGGTTTAAGAATAACAAATACCGTGTTGTATTTGATCTAGTCTTTTGTGTGTTTATAGTGGCCAGGTTGTATAGGTTCAATGAGGAGACAAGTCCTCATTCATGGGCATGATCCGAGAACGACAAGTCTCAGGTTGGATGAGTTTTGTGTACTGATCTTAAAATGGCCATAACTTTCAATTCAGGAAGAGTTACGGAATGTGCCACCCCATTTAGGAGATGAGAACGACTCAATCTACAGTCTGGAGAAGTTTCGGATGGCAAAAATGAAGAGGAGATGTCGCCCAGGCGACAGCCACTATCGCCCAGGCGACAGTCAATGTCGCCCAGGCGACAGTCAATGTCGCCCAGGCGACAGTCAATGTCGCCCAGGCGACAGTCAATGTCGCCCAGGCGACAGTCAATGTCGCCCAGGAGACAGCAGAGAAGTTACAACTACTTTCCCCCACGGCAGCACGACGAAAAGCAGTTTTGAGATGTCGGAAATCCGACATCGATGTTGCCCAGGTGACAGCTCGGAGGTTACAACAACTGCCCACGACAGCACCACGACCGGCAGTTTTGCGCTGTCGGAAAATTCCGACAGTCACTGTCAGAATTCCGACAGCGATTTTCTATAAATTGACACCTTGTGTTCGTGCATTTCAACCACTAAAGATTCTAAGTCCCTTCCTGAGTGCATTCCATCCAGAGAGCTCCAGAACCTCATGAACTCCCATTTATGCTGAGAAGGTTTGAAATTGAAGACGAGATCGGACGCGCTTCTACATCAAGGATCATCTCGAGGCTTCAACCTTCCTTTCAGAGATCTAAATTTCTAGGGAGTTCTTATTTTATCTTGTATTTTCATTTATATACATTTTACTTTGTATTGGTAGGGAAAATCGCTTCCTTGTGCGGAGCGTCTAAGTCCTTGCGTGGCTTAGGGGAAAATCGCTTCCTTGTGCGGAGCGTCCAAGTCCTTGCGTGGCTTGGTGGGAAATCGTGGCCTTGTGTGCTACATCTAGATCTTGGGAAGATCTAGAAGATAGGCTTGGGCTTGGTCTAGGGAGAGACAAGTGATAGCCTTCCGATCCTTGGGAGAAGGATTGGTAAACAAAAAGAAATTTACATTTGTACGCCTCCGATTTCTAGCGATATAGAAATCAAATTTATGTAAACACTTTTTCATATATATAATCATGTCTCTTTTGTGTTTACTTGATTTGTATCATTTGGCGTAATCTCTATTATATTGTGTTCTAAGTTTTCAATTCTAAATCTAAATTGTTTATTTCAATCTCCTTAATTATAAAACAATTTAGTAATTATCTTGAAAATTATAGAAAGAATTTTATTCCCTTATTCACCCCCCCCCCCCTCTAAGGGCGCCGTAAGATCCAACAAGCACTCCAAGTCTTGGTGGTAGATTATATACATATGTCTTAATAGTTGATTTTTCAAGATATTATTGGACATTATTTCTCTCTTCCAAATCCGATTCATTTTGCGAATTTGCAAAATTATGTACTCTTATTCAAAATGAAAGTGATTTAAAAATTAAATGCATTCGCTCGGATCATGGAGGAGAATTTGAAAATGAAAAATTTACATCCTTTTGTGATATGTTAGGCATTAAACATGAGTTCTCTGCACCACGCACACCACAACAAAATGGTGTTGTAGAAAGAAAGAATAGGACACTTCAAGAACTAGCACGCACTATGTTATGTGAATATAAATTACCTAAGTCCTTTTGGGCCGAAGCCGTAAGTACATCGTGTTATGTTTTGAATAGAATCATGCTTCGCCCATCTCTTAATCTCACACCATATGAACTCTATTTTCAAAAGAAGCCTAATGTATCCTATTTTAATGTTTTTGGTTGTAAATGTTTTATTTTGAATACAAAAGATAGCTTGGGAAAGTTTGATGAAAAATGTGATGAAGGAACTTTTCTTGGGTACTCTTCAACTAGTAAAGCTTATAAAAATTTTAATAAAAGAACTAGTAGAGTTGAAGAGTCAATAAACGTAGAATTTGATGAGTTTGTTCCTTGTGTAGAAAAACTTTCGTAGGCAACGAGAATGATCTATTACCACCTTTGGAGCATGGTGACAAAGAACCTTCCAAAGAAGAAGAAGATGAGGCCAAGAAAGATGAATATGTACCTCCAAGTACCTTAAAATTCACAAAGGATCATCCACAGGAATTGATAATTGGTGAACCATCCATCGGGGTAAGAACTCGCTCTTCTCTTCATGAATCTTTTTCAAATATTTGTTTTGTTTCTGAAATAGAACCAAAAACCGTTTCTACTACTTTAAATGATGAATTTTGGTTTTTGGCTATGATTGAAGAGTTAGACCAATTTGAGCGACATAATGTTTGGAAATTAGTTGAAAGACCATCTAATCACCCAGTTGTAGGTGTAAAATGGATTTTTAAAAATAAATTAGATGGTAAGTCGAGAATCTCTAGAAATAAAGCATGATTAGTAGCACAAGGATATTCTCAAATCGAGGGGATAGATTTTGATGAATCTTTTGCACCCGTTGCTAGATTAGAGTCTATAAGAATTTTTTTAGCATTTGCAAGCTTTAAAAGAATAAAACTATTTCAAATGGATGTGAAAAGTGCTTTTCTAAACGGGTTTGTAAAAGAAGAAGTTTATGTTGAACAACCCCCCGGTTTTATTAGTGAAAAATTTCCAAATCATGTTTATAAACTAGAGAAAGCGCTTTATGGTTTAGAACAAGCGCCACGTGCATGGTCTGAAAGACTTACATCATTTTTATTAAAGCACAGTTATATTATGGGCAGTGCGGATAATACTCTCTTCATTAAGCACAACAATGATGATATAATTATTTTACAAATATATGTTGATGATATTATTTTTGGATCTACTAATGAAGAGATGTGTAAAGAAGTTATTTTAGTGATGAAAAATGAATTTGAAATGAGTCTTATATGAGAACTTTCTTATTTCCTTGGTTTTCAAATATCACAAAGAATTGATGGTATCTTCGTATGTCAAACTAAATATGTCCATGATATGCTTAAACGTTTTGGATTTGAAAACCTTAAACATGCTTCTACACCAATGAGTGCATCACTAAAATTAGGAAAAGATGAATCAGGAATTTCTATAGATCAAACTTTATATAGAGGTATGATAGGATCTCTACTTTATCTAAGTGCAACTAGACCCGATATTATGTTTTTCGTATGCTTATGTGCTCGATTTCAAGCCAATCCAAAAGAATCTCATTTAAAAGTGTAAAACAAATTTTTAGATATCTCATTGGGTCATCTAGATTAGGATTATGGTACCCGCACAATAATTCATTTACACTTCACGGCTACTCCAATTCGGACTACGCCGGTTGTTCACTTGATAGAAAAAGCACTAGTGGTACTTGTCATTTTCTAGGACCTTCATTAGTTGCATAGTCTAGTAGGAAATAAAACTCGGTTGCACTCTCCACCATGGAGGCCGAATACATTGCATTAGGAAGTTGTTGTGCACAAGCACTATGGATGAGCCAAACTTTAGAGGGTTTTGGTTTTCATCTAAAACTTATTGAACTAAAATGTGACAACAAAAGTGCCATTGATCTCACAAATAATCCGGTACACCATTCTAGATCCAAACATATAGATGTACGTCATCATTTCATAAGGGATCACATTAAGAAGGAAAATGTTAGAATAAGTTTCATTGGCACAGACTCTCAACTTGCTGATATATTCACTAAACCTCTTCCCGATGCAAGGTTTCAAATATTAAGGTTGGAATTATGAGTCTTAGACATCTTAGGATGAGTAACATGTAAAACGCTAATGTTTTATGCAATTTGAGCAATCAAGACATCTCTGAAAATTACAAAACTTATGCATAAGACTACTCTTAAGACCCCTAATCAATATCAAAAATCAGATTTTTAAAATTCTTAAAAAATCGTGTACTGTTTCCAGCACTAGCGTTAGCGCCGACGCTAGTGTAGGTGTCTGATTTTTCTGGGTTTTAGAATTTCTAAAAATCTATAAAAATATTTTAGTTCATATGTACAACTTAGTTTTTGTGTTTCTGACCTTTGTTATTTTGTTTTATTCCTATTATGAAAAATCAACTACAAAAGTTCAAAATTCAAAAATATGATTTTTGTGTTTTTATGTTTTTATCTCATTGAGAAATGATAAAACTACAAAAAAAAAACTGGATGATCTTTATTGCTAATATCAAGCATGAATGAATTCTATTATTGAGAATTGTTTACAATGTTAAAATCTATTCCTTCAAATTACTATGAACATTGTTTTGTTTATCATGCTTTGATATATCTATTTAAAGTGCATCAATTGTATTGAAAAATATGTGTAGAACCAAGCTTAACATGCCTCTAAGTATGAGTAAATGTATTATGATCGATAATGATACCTTTCACTCACTTATTTTGGTAATCAACATGAGTGTTTAAATCTAAAAATGCTTGCTTGTGTATTATATTTGTACAATGAATTAAAACTTGCATAAGTTTATTGCCTACACTACATTTGAATTTCACTTATTAAATTTAGAAAAGTGGTTAAGTTTAAAAAATAGGGTTTGCAATACAAGTGTATTCGGAGAATGTTGTCTCACAAATATGAACAAAAATTATATATGTAGACAAATATAACTCCACCAAGCACTACTTGAACCTCCTGATAAGTCTTCATAAGCATTGTGAGGTTGAGCACCTTGGAAAGAATATTAAAGTGTCTTGTGCAAACCTTAGTTATTACACCACTTTGTTTAAAAAATTATGTGCATTAAAAGTATGTGAAAGTAATTTACTTGTGTTTTTATTGTGCACTTTACTTTACATATGTCTTATATTTTGTTGATTTAAATCAATTGTTAACATTGCCCAAAATACACTTATGTGCACATCATTATCTTTCATAACAGTTCTTCTCATGGGTATCGGATTCTAATACTTTATCTATACTACTCTTTATATAAGAAATGCACTAGATAACCTAGCATGATCTCTACAATGTTTTGGTATATCTTGAACTTAAAACTAAGTAACATTGTAGTATAATCTCTCTTTGATATGTTCATTTCATGCTTGGTATCTTTATGAAAAACTTTGAGATTTCAAAAAGGTTAAAACATCTTTCAATTTTGAACTAAAACTCATATTTTTACTTATGCTTTTCATGCTTACAAAAAGATGTTTCTTATAATCTTCCGCTTGCTTACAACTCTTATCTTTTTATTTGAAATCTCTTATATAAACTATGCTTAAACTCTTTATCACTTCATATATTACAAAAGCTCGATCATGAATTATAACTAGCCTAAAGATTGCCTCCTTACTACCCCCACTCTACCTTCTTTTGATAATACCAAAAGGGGGAGATTAATTAAAGAAATATATATAAAAGAAATATAGAAGATTAAGGGGAGAATAATTAATGTAATCTATCATTTAGGGGGAGTAAAACATAAATTGCATTTATGTAGGGGGAGCATTAAGATAGGGGGAGTATGCACATTATCATGCTTATCATATACTATAGTTGCATTATCATCTTGCTTATCATATACTATAAACACTATTGTTGATTTCTTGCTAAGAGGATTTGTTATTATCAAAAGGGGGAGATTGTTGGACATGTGTGTCACATCCCTTTGTTTGAGAATAAAAAATCCCAAATTGTATTTGATCTTGTATTTTGTGTGTTTATAGTGTGCAGGAACTATAGGTGCAATACTCCACAGGTTGAAAGTAGCTAAATTCAAACATTTGGAAGAATGCACTATCGCCAGTGTTAGAGCTACCGCCAGGCGCTAGCTCAGGTTCCGTTCGACGAATTTGCCTGCGTTCGATGAAAATTTCGGTAGACAAAAATTCCGTTCGACGAATTTACCTGCGTTCGACGAAAATTCTGTTCGACGAATTTAAGGCCGTTCAACGAATGTTGCTGCGCTCGACGAATTAATTCTCGACAAGTTGCATTCAATGAACGAGAAGCTCCGTTCGACGAACTGAGCCTGCCCTCGATGACATTGCGGCCAACAACTGGGTTCGACGAACTTGAAGTTCCGTTCGACGAAGGATGCGTTCGACGAAGGCGCGTTCGACGAACTCTATTTCATTCGACGAAATATTATTCTGTCACGCAGCCGACGGTTTCGCAACCGCTCCACACGAACACTACCGCCAGCGCTAGCGCTACTGCCTGGCGCTATCTCAAGTTCATGCACAACGCCACGCCACCGATGGTTTCACAACCGCTCCACATGAACACTACCGCAGGCGCTAGGAGCTACCGCAAACGCTATCTTCAAGATCTATAAATTGATGGGCTCTCTCTCGTTTTTTGTTAGTGCTTCCAGAGAGATTACTTGTGCCAAATTTCCAGAGCTGCTACTCTACCGAAAGTTCATCTCCCACACAAAGCCAAAGAGGATTTCTGGAGAAGGAAGCCACCACGGTGCATCCAAAGAACGATCGCTTCAACCTCGCTTATGCGACAACGATCCTTCATCCTCACCTTCAGAGATCTCATATAGGGAGTTTCATTATTGTTATATTTATTTTCATTCCATACTTTTTGTAACCGTTGAGAGAATTCGCCTTGTGTTGGCGACTAGGTCTGCGTAGGACTTAGGGAGTAATTCGCCTTGTGTTGGCAACTAGTTCTAGGTGATTAGATCTAGGGGTGCTCGAGGCCATATCTGGGGAAGGATTGCCTAGAGCGGCTTGAGGCCTTATCCGGGAAAGGATAGGATAAAGCCAACTGGTTTGTGGGGATACAAGTCGGTATAGAAAAGGAAAAATTGTATTACTTTATACGCCTCTGATTTCAAGCGATATTGAAATCAATTTATGTAAACACATTTTCTATATAGTATAATCATGTCTCTTTCTATGTTTACTTGATTTCTATCATTTGGCATAATTATAAAATTGCAAATTACAATTGTTTCCTCTTTTAAGTTAAATTGTCTAAAATTATAAAAAAATATTTTTATTCCCTTATTCACCCCCCTCTAAGGGCGCCAATCGATCCAACAACCTCCACATCGTCGTCAAGGGCCTGTGTCAGTGTTAAGTCTTCGGTCAGGAGTGTCCGCGGGATCAATAAGTGCGAGTTGCACCCTTCTAGGGGTCCGAACTCCTCGTTGGGCCGATTCTCAGTTCCAACAGTATTGATAATTTATTTCTGAAGTATGATTTCAGTATTTCTAAATTGCATGGACAATGATATGATGACATTAGTAATATTAAAGGTGAATTCAGAGGGTTAAAAACTTTAATTTTGAATGAAAACATTTATGTTTTCTATGTTCGTTGTTTTGCACATCAACTGCATTTGGTACTAACAACTATTACAGAAGGGAGTTATGATATTGCCGAGCTTTTCACACTTATTAACAAAGTATTGAATGTTGTTGGTGGCTCTTATAAACGTCGTGATTCTCTTAGAGCCTTGAAAGTTGATCGAGTTGCTAGAGAGCTTGGTTGCGGGGACTTAGAAAGTGGACAAAGGTTGAATCAACCTTTAGAGCTCAAACGAGCTAGAGACACAAAATGGAAATCACATTATGACACAATTTTAAATTTTATTCGAATATTCTCTTCTATTGTTGGTGTGCTGGAGATTATCATAGTTGATGGGACAGATGGAAACCAAAGAGGAATGACAAGCACACTTCTACAAGTTATCTTAACTTTCAAATTTGCATTTGTGATTCATTTGATGAAAAATATTTTGGCAAAAACACATGAATTGTCATAAACATTGCAAAGGAAAGATCAAGATATTGTCAATGCAATGCATTTTTGTAAAGTTGTCAAAGTTGTTACTATTAAAGATGAGAAATGATAAAGTCGAGTGGCAATCCTTCTTGGTTGATGTCTCTTCTTTCTGTAGTAAGCATGTCATAGAAGTTTCGATCATCTATGAGAAGTTCATTTAGCCAGGTAGATCAATATGCAATGCACATGTGATTACAAATATATATTATTGTAGGATTGAAATTTTTAATGTAGTGCTTGATTGGATGATAAATGAGTTAAGCGATGGTTTTGATAAAGTAAACACAATTATTTTTGTGTCGTTTGTCTAGACCCAAATGTTCAATTTGGCTTTTATGATAAACAAAAATTATTTCAACTTACTGAATTATTTCCGTATGATTTACACCAATAGAGTTGCGGTTACTTAAAGGACAACTTTATATATATATATATATTTGACATACGATCTACACTAACTAACAAATTTTTTGAAGTTAAAGAATTATCAGACTTCTTTAAAAATAGTTGAATTCCAAAAATAAGATCATTATGAGTTAGTTTTTTTATTGTTGAAGTTAGCTTGTCTCTTACCAGTTCCAATAGCTATTATTGAAAGAACATTTCCTGCAATAAAGATAATAAAGAATCATTTGTGAAGCAGAATGGGGGATAAATGTATGAATGATTACCTACATTGAAAAAAAATTGTGGATAATATTAAAACTGAAACAATTATTTCACGTTTTCAGAGCACGTGTTAACGCAAAGTATCATGTTGATCTGTAAGTTTTTTATGAAGTTTTGTTTCGATAACTAAAATAATTTTTTATAATATGTAATGATTTTATACTGCGAAAAGATAAAAAAATTCAGTAATATTTTCAACAACGAGATGTATGTTAAAATTTAGTGTGCCTCGGCGACACTAAAATCCTAGTTTCGCTACTATTTACTTCACTCTTTCTCGTGAAGGATTTTGGTTTAGGAACAACAATCCGTGGATTTTCTATTCTACCGCCATTTACCCCACTGGCAATGGCCTTCTTGCATAAGGCCGACTCATCCTATAAGGTTGTGATCCGCTCCTCATAATCTTCCTCAAGTTAATCACACCTTTGTTTCAACTCTGCATTTGCATCAAGGCAAGCTTGGACTTGTGCCCTTAATAGTTTGAACACTTTGCAAGTCGGTATCACTTGCTTGATAATCTCTAGTTCTCCATGAACATTTAGGTGGTCCTGCTCCACCATCGTCATGTGTTTTTACTAATCCATCAGGGCAAGATCCAAGTTTGCTTCCTCAAGAGATTTTCTTTGGCTTCACTTCTTCCTTTCAGCTTGTTGCATAGCCTCCCTGCCACGTTTATCCAAGCTTGAGTTGCTCATTTCACCAGCCATCTAGTCTTCTTGCGAACCAATCACGAACTCGAGCGAACTTGGATCTGTTACCAAATGTCACAGAATTCTCTCTTTGCAAGCTCCTGTGCGGCTTTAGCTCCTCTTTGACACTTAGTGTAGCCTAGCTAAGTTATCATCTCTTTATAAGATCTTGTTGGTGATGAAGAGAAGAATCATAAAAAACCTCAAGAAAAAAGCTCACAAGTGAAAGAACTCCAAAGAACAATATTGCTTGTCCAAAACTTAGATGCTTACAAATGAGGGGGTCTTCCTCTTTTATATGCCCCAAAGAATCTGCCTCCAAAGTACAACAAGATCTAGATTCCCTACATTCTAGAGTATTCTATAATTTCTCACAATCTTCATCCTTAGTTTTCAGTGTTGATTTAGTGATCGCCATGAACAAATCAGAGCATGAAATTTTTGGCTAAAGAGTTTGTCATTCCTACTTGTGCTGGTATCATCTTCATTTTTTTATTATGCTTTATCTAGATAGCGTCTAAAACTAACAATATGATCTTATATATGCATGCATTAAGTCTTTAGTTCTTAAAAAAATTCGAGGGTATATATAAGAGCAATTGGTAACCTTCTTGCAGTTTGATGTTAAAATATTGTTTCAAATGTTGCAATTGATATTGGATTATGAGCTCTATTATTATTATTATTATTATTTTGTTAGACTTAGTTGTGTTGTTTTTACTTAGTTTATTCTATGATTAAATTGAAAGACTTTCACATTGTTTAGGAATAGAGGAAAAACAAAGTTGAATGCTCATCATACAAGTTTCAACACAATGATAATGGAGCCAATAATTATAGAAAAAAATCTTGAAGCTACAATGTGTTTGTTTGTTTCATGAGATTTTTTTTCAAGTTGATGTTCTTTTGTGTTATAAAGAGACATTTTAAGTTTATATTATTGAAATCACCATAGTGAATGATTATTTTTTTCTTACAAATTAATGTTATTTGAAACAACAGATTTTGTTTATCATTAATGTGATTATTTGCAAGTTTATGCTCTTCAATTCTAGTGACAATATATTATGTGGGCATTATAATAAATTTTTCAATTTTTTTTGCTATAATTAGAGATATATTACTTGGAACAACAAGTTGCAAAAAATCTTTAAACATCTCTGAATATCACTCTCAAAAAAAATATTTAAATTATTTATCAAAATTATTTTTATAAAAAACAATATTTATATTTCTAATTAAAATTTTAGATGCACAATAATTATATTTATATTAGTTTTGATATGCACCCATAAATTTATATAAGTTCAAGGGGTGTGATTAGTCAAAGATCCACCATGGGAAAGTGGAGGTAGTGGAGTCATGCTCAACTCCATGACCAAGGGAGTGGGGAAATAAGGAAAAAATCGCCGCAACTATCGCACGACATCACCCGCGTGGGTAGTAACAAGGCCGCACCCCACCATCGTCGGGTACGGCCAAAGCCAAGTAACTGCAGCCCACTAAGGGGGTGCGGTTAGGCGCGCACCCCACTAAGGGAGTGCAGGCCGCACCCCATTTAGGGGGCGTGGCCAAAGCCGCACCCCTTTTAGGGGGCGCGGCCAAAGCCGCACCCCATAGGAGGTGCGACAAGGCCTGCACCCCCCTTTTTGGGGGTGCGGCCGAAACTGTACCCCCTTGGGGGGTGCCGCCGAAAACGCACCCTCCCTTTTTAGGGGGGAGCGGCTTCCCATTTTGGGGGCACAGTCTTTGAGGGGAGTGCCCTTCCTATTGCGATCACGCCCCTCCGGAGGCGCTCGACCGCCCTCTTGATTTTTTGCCCGCAACGCAAGCCAAGCACTTCTAAGTCCACGACGCACACATAACGCTTTTGTGTTCACCGCGCACTTAAAACGCCTGCACATCCCAGACGCGCACGGCAGTTAACCTTTCTTAATTTCCTAGATTGCAGGTCTTGTTGACTGCGCTCAACGCCATCAACGAAGCTGCCCGAACTATCCGAATTGACCAACCTGCCAATGGGGGCAAGACAGGAATTTCTAAAAAATGATGATTTGTGTGCTCCAAATCAGCGAATGTGATTCGCCCGTCAACTGATTACGGTGGTTACGACAACAAAATTACCGGGCTACCCCTGCTCAAGGCTATAAAAAGAGCTTAGAGCCTTCATTTCAAGACACATTGTCTTCTATGCCCGAGAGAGCTCCACTGAAGATTCCTCAGAGTTCTCCTTCAGCGCTTGAAGATCTCTTTCGAGCCTTCGAAGATCTGCTTCGAGCCTTTGAAGATCTCCTTTGCTTTGGAAGACATTCTTCCTAAGCGATTTAGGAATCCTCCGGGTACCGAAAGGTGACTAGAGCATCTCACTTTCATTCCCGGCAAAAAGTACTTAGCTTTTCGAGAGATGGCATGTCACCCTCGAAGATTCTCTCTACTACTACTGTAACATCTCACAAACAACTAGACGCTTAGGAGGGTTTTTGTCATGACTAGGTCATGATAAGCACTAGGAAGACCAAAAGGACCCTAAGAACCTAGGTAGGTAGGTGAGATCACCTTGGTTTGCAAATAGCAATTTTTGGTTACTTAGTCTAGGGTGTGGCTTTTGGGCCTCAAGTTGACCACCTGACCCCACCATGACACTTCCGACCTCATAAGGAATCCCTTGGGCCACTTGGGCACATTGGGGTCAACCAAAGTTGTCAAGTTGACCAAAGTCAACCTTAACCCTAGATGGGATACTAATAACACATTGGGTCCAATCAATTCCATAAGTGAGGCCAAAACCAACACTCGGACCCAAAAAGCCCAATTTGACCTAGTTAGGTTAAAATGACTCAACTTGACCCAATTTGATCACATCAAGTCACAATTGGCCTTGGGTGGTGTCAAGGAACCTATGAACACCTATTTGGGTCAATCACACTACCTAAATTGACCTAGGGTTGGGCTAAACCCATTAGGATTAATTAAGCCCAAATTGGGCAAATCAAGCCCAAGGCTCAATCCAATTGAGCTAGGCCCAATTATGGTGATCCATTAAGTCCGCATGGCTGAAATTACATGGATTGTCATCCAATTTCTAGAGGGGGTGACTAGGAGAGAGAAAATGGGAGTTTCCCCTAATTTGAAGAGAGAGAAGGAAGCATGCATGGCTTTGAAAGCCATGAATCACTAAATTCCTCCGCCAATGGCACTAATTCATTCCCCTCAGTTAATTTGGGGAAGCTTAATGACTTTTCTCGGCCTCCTAGAGGAGGAATTCAAAGGAATTCAAGGTGGCCGAGAAACCCCCATCATGGTCATTAATGGTAATCAAGGTTGTAACCTCCCCCTCCCTTAATTGAGTCCTTTAACACCTTCAGAGGGCTGAAAGAAGTGATGCCCCCATCTTTCCAGAGGATTTTGAGCTCTCCAAGCAAGAATTGACCATGGCCCCCAAAGCGCCCCAAGCATCCATGGTGAACCATCGATCGGCTAGGCAAACAACCACCTCACAGGTCTGATCCCCTTCTCCACCCTTGGTTCTTAGATTTCAATCCATTTAGGGCTTGATTCGAGCCAAATCGGGCTCGAACCAAGCTTCCAAAAGGGCTCTATTTCGAGACCTTTTCCCCCACCAGATATTCCTATTCCGACCATCTCCGGGCGGCAAACCACCGCTAATCGCTGGTCACCACCTCGACGAAGGTGGTGGTGGCAATAGCCGGCTGGGAGGATGCATGGGTGGCCAGCAAATCAAGTCTAAACATCACCCAGGATGGGTTGTCGGGGACCATCCATCCATTGGGGATGATGACCACGTGTTGTTGGATCTGCGTGATCTATTATACGCAGACCAAAATGTTTTATGGTTGTATTTATTTACATTCGTCACACAAAATATAGTAAATGGTTTTATTCATTAAAAATACCTAGTGGCCTTTGCTGTAAAAGTGGTCAATATAAAATATGTGGTCCTTGAGGTCAAGTTTAATTTAAAATTTGTTTCATTCAATTTAGCCTTCAGAATCTCCCTGAACATCCTTTTTGGTACAAGGTGTCCCTAGGGCTAACCAAAAATTTATTTGACTGCCCCCATTGATCCACTCAGTTAAATGTCCTTACAATTTGACCATAGTCCAGTCTAGCCATGGCTCACATCATATTCAAAAATCCAAATTTTTGGAGATAATTTTCTATAGTTTTTGTAATAATTTAATAATTCATACATGGCTTAAATATTGGGTCTATGGACTTCCAAATCTCTAGTGGATGGCTTGTGGGGACATTATATGGTCATGGCAAAAAATTCAGCCCATTACGATTTAATTAGACTTGGTAAACTAGTATCCAATCATGATCACATAGGGAAAGTTAACTCTAGTCTACCAAAAAGTGCACTTTGCAGATTTGAGTGGCCAACCCTCAACCAAGTGTGATGAAACCTTGGTCACCTCTTTGTTATCAAATAAAACAGCACCACAAGTAATTTTAGAAGGTTTTGGGGTGGAATACCAATAAAGCCCAGTTCAAACCTTAGGGTTGCATATTGGGGTTAATTAAGGTAATGGTGTCATAACTCCATGTATGGGCTTGAAACTTTGTAGATGGTTTCATAGGGTGAATAGACACCCTGGATAATTTTGTTGGAATCTTTGGAGTCATCACCCACTGAACATTTAATATTTAATTTGGTAACCTTCATTTCAAGTGCAAAATATATGATCATATATTTTAGGAAAGTTATGAAACATGGACAGTGAACTTTTCATGATGCAGTAAGTGTCTGTAAATTTTATTATAATTTTTTGATAAAGTAATTTGGTAGTTCCTTCACAAGTGCCAAAAGTCAGTTTCCATTATTTAAATTATTTATGTGGTCATATGATTTTATAAAATGTGAAATATGTTCAGAAAGCCTCTAGGGTTAATATAATGCTCTGCAAATTTTAACATAATTATTGGATGAGAATTTATAGTGCTACCTGTTGGATCTTGCGGCGCCCTTAGAGGGGGGGGTGAATAAGGGCTAAAATTTACTTTGATATTTTTCTAATATATTATGATAATTTTAATGGATAAACAAGTAGATTTTTAGACAATCCCAAATAAGCACTTAGAAAATCATAAGAAATTGGAAATCAAATTTTATTTCCACAAGTGATGAATACAAAGGATTGTCGATCTTAATAAAGCTTAAAATCAAGGCTATGATAAAAATAAAATTCTTTTCAATTTACCGGTCCTTCAACCAAGGACCGGACGGCTATAGCGAATCTCTTCCTAGATCTTGCTACTAGCCTCCCCCTAGATCTCTCCACGATCTAGACGCTGCACACAAGGTGGCGATTTCCTCCTAAGCCTCACACGGACCTAGACGATATGCACAAGGCGGCGATTTCCTCCTAAGCCACACACGGACTTAGACGCCACACACAAGGCGACGATTTTTTCTACGGATTACAAGATGAATAAATGAAATACAAAATAGAGATTAAGATATGAGAACTCCCTAAATCCACAACTCTGAAAACGACGTTGAATGCTTGCAAAGGTTGCTTGAGATTCCGCGCATGAACCGTTGCTCCTTCGATCTTGAACGTTCTTGTCGAAAAGGGAGTTCTCGAATTTCTGGAGCTCTCTGATGAAAAGCACTCGGGAATAGGTACTCCAGAAAAGTGTGTAACTTCTCCTCCATGAAAAATGAGACAATATATAAAATCTTGATGTCGTCGACTACATCTAGATGTCATCCACCGACATTATCACCTCCAGTTGACACGTGTCCCATGCGAATGAAGTGTGCGCGCGATGTGACAGTTTCCGCTGAGATGTAGAGCTGTCGTCGACGACATCGATGTCGGAATTCCGACAATGCATGGAACTTGCAGAACGTGTGGAAACCGCTGAGTCGTGCGCAGTCGGATTCCGATATCAAGCTATTGTAGACGTCAGTGATTTTTCTGGAAACTGCTGAGACTGGAAACCGCTGGGACTGGAACCGCTGAGACTGGGATGTCGTCGGCGATATCTAGCTGTCGCAGACGACAGTGATTTTTCTGGACTATTCATTCTGAGCTCCAAACAATAATTAGCATAGTTGCAGACCTATTATACCTGCACACCATAGAGAAAAGAGGATCAAACACACCCGGGATTTGTTATTAGCAAACCAAGGAGTTCGGAAAACATGTTCCAACAATCTCCCCCTTTTGATAATAACAAATCCACTTTGAAAGAAATCATAGTGTCCTATTAAGTGATATAAGATAAGCAAGACTAAATAATTGGTTGTGCGATAACGTTATTCGGATGAAGTTCTCATATATGTATTCTCCCCCTAAGTGTGTATTCCCCCTACATAGGATAAGAAATTAATGTGTTTAGGATGTTCAACTCCTTATATGTAATCTCCCCCTAAGTATGTACTCCCCCTAAATATGATAAGAAGTTAATGTGTTTAGGAATGATTTCTTTCTTTCTTACAAGAATAATTCTCCCCCTTTTGGTATTATTAAAAGAAATTAGGGTTAGGGAAATAATGATGCAATCTTTTGGAGTGAGGAACCATGATTGACCTTTTGTAATAAAGGTAATGTTTAAGAGATTTAACATAGAAGTGTAGAGATTTCACAAGAAATAAATACGAGATTTAGGCTAGCGGAAGATTATTAAAAACATTGGATTGTAAGCATGAAAATCATAAGTAGAAATATGAGTTTGAGTTCAAATTGTAAAGTTTTGTAACCTTTGTGAAATCTCATAAGTGTTCATAAATTTATCAAGCATGATATGAATATATCAGAAAGAGAATATACTACAATGCTACCGAATTTGAAGTGTAAGAGATACCAAAAACATTGTAGATATCATGCTAGGTTATCTATTGCATTTCTTATATAAAGAGCAGTATAGAGATAGCATTAGAATCCAATACTCATAAGAGGAAGTGTTATGAAAGATAATGATGTGCAAATAAGTGTATTTTGAGCAATGTTAACAATAGATTTAAATCACAAAATACAAGACATATGTAGAGAAAAGTGCACAATAAAACACAAGTATATTTTCATTCACACACTTTAATGCACATATAGTTAGACAAAAATGGTGTAAAAACAAAGGTTTGCACAAGTCACTTTACTATTCTTTCCAAGGTGCTCAACCTCACAATGCTTATGAAGACTTATCAGGAGGTTCAAGTAGTGCTTGGTGGAGTTATAGTTGTCTACATATATAATTTTTTTGTTCACATTTGTGCGACAACATTCTCCGAATACACTTGTTTGCAAACCCACAATTTTTGAAACTTAACCACTTTTCAAAATTTCATAAGTGCAATTCAAATGTAGTGTAGGTAATAAACTTATGCAAGGTTTAATTTATTGTACAAATACAAAACACAAACAAGCATTTTTAGATTTAAACACACATGTTGATTACCAAAATAAGTGAGTGAAAGGTATCATTATCAAGCATAATACATTTACTCATACTTAGAGGCATGCTAAGCTTGTTTCTACACATATTTGTCAATACAATTGATGCACTTTAAATAGATATATCAAAGCATGATAAACAAAACAATGTACATATTAATTTGAAGAAATAAATTGTAACATTGTAAATAATTCTAAATAATCGAATTCATTCATGCTTGATATGAGCAATAAAGATCATATTTTTTTATAATTTGAGGAATAGAAAAAGAGAAAGGAAGAAAAAAATTGAATGTGCGAACTTTTAAATTGATACTATAAAATAGTGCATATAAAAAGAAATATTTTTGATTAATTTTTGAAAACAAAAAAAACTTGTCAAATGAAATTTGACTCATTTTTTGGATGTCGGAAAACGACAGCAAGGTGTCGTCGACGACATCAAAAAAATGATAAAAGATCGCGAATTCGAGAAAAACAGATCTGGGAGGCATTTCCTGTAGGGTTTGCGCGAGAGCTACTGTCGAAAGTCGCCGGAAATCCAAGGATTGAGGTAAGTTTAGGGTTTTTTGTTAATTTTTGTTGAGATTTTTGAAATTGAAACTTGATTTGAGGATTCCTTTTCGTTTTTGTGAAGTTTTAGAAAGGAAATCCTAGATCTAAGAGAATGTATGAGTTTGTGATAAATTTTGGTAATAATTTTTGAATAAAAACTTGGTTTAAGTAGGTCATTTTGTGTTTATGAAGTTTTGAGAAGAGATCTGAGATGTATGTGTAGATCTAAGAAAATACTAGATTTCATGATACAAAGTGTAGTTAGAATATTATAGATTTAATCTGTTTGAAGTTTTTATGATGTCGTTAAACGACATCTAGCTGTCGTCAACGACAGCGAAAAGAACAAAAAATTTTTTTGTAGGATTTTGTATTGTTTTTTTTTTGTTTTTAGATCTGGAGGAATGAAATGCTACATCTTATTGACTGTTTTAAAAAAAATTGTTTTTGATGTGAAGGTTGGTCGAGTAAAGAGATGGCATCAAGTTCTAGAGCACGGAGAAGTACTTCTGGGGACTCCCATTCGTCATACCAAAGTTATCCGGGCATTGAAAAGTCACTTATTGGAGTAGCTAAGTTGGTGGAGTTTGACCTTCCAAGACACGGACACATATATGATCTACTCGCCGACGCAGGTATAATTTCCGTCATAATTGCAGACATGTTCTCATCATTGCTAATTTGAGAGTTTTACAATCACTTGGAAGATCCAAATTATACTGATTTAAATGGTGGTGTAAGATCAAAAATCCAAGGACAATATGTGGAAATTACCCACATAGATTTGAGAAACGAATTTGGACTGATTGAGAGTGAGCACGTGATTGACATAGTAGAAAACTATAGAAAAGAACGAGATTGGACGCTCCTCAATATGGTATTGCATGGAAATTCTAAGAAGAATTTAATCACAACTGCAACGACGCTCAGACCTGATGCACAGGTTGTGCAAGAAATCCTAAGGAATACGGTCATGTACAAAGCCGGTGACTCGAGGAGTATTATGTCACAACGTAGTTTTGTGACGTATTTAATATTAGAAAGAGAGTCATTTGATGTTGCAGATCTCCTGTTATCCATTATGCGTTATACATTTAGATTGAAGAGTCCGACTTGGAAGAAAGTCCATAGCTTGCCGATGGGAGCAATCATCCAACGCATATTATATAAGAAATATTCTTGGATAGACCAAGAGTTTTATTTAAGTGATTGTATTCCCGGTATTTTCACTACGGATACTATGCGACCTAGTCGATCTCAGCGTGAGCCATCGGTAGAGATGAGAAATCCACGAATTTCACGTGGAGGATCTGTACGCGAAGCTATGGATGAGTTACGTGACTCACTTGAGGAGCATAGGAGGTCGTTTGAGGAACACAAGAAGGATGTGAAGAAGAAGATGGGCAAGATGCAGAAATTTATGAAATTTCTGGTGAGGGGGTTAAAGCTGAAGCCTACACCTGCTGAGGCCACTGAATGGGAAGAGTCAGAACCAGAGCCGCCGCGGCAGTCGATGAGACAAACGCGACATGGAAGAGATGCTGGTCAGAGCTCCAGAGGGGATCAGGAAGAGAGTAGTGGTGCTGAGAGCAGAGATTTTTTAGTGTTTTTCTGCAGATTTTGATGTTCTGGTAAATGTCGTCGGCGACAGCTAGATGTCGTGGACGACAGTGAAGTTGTAATTTTTCTTTCAGTTTTCTGTGTTGTAACTTATATGGAGAAGTTATATTCAGTTAGCTTTTGTATGAAACTTTCAGGTAGTGTGAATTTGATGAATTTTAATGATGTTTTAATTACATGGTGTGGAGTTAGCATGTTTGAAATAATTTTTTTTTAATAAATTTTTTTGTTGAAATTTAATTTTGGATATTTAATTTGATATGTCTAGGATTCCCAATTCTAGTCTTAGCATTGACAAGCGGGAATCAGGAAGTAGTTTTGTGAATATATCGGCAAGTTGTGAATCAGTGCCTATAAATGAAATTTTAATGTGATTTTGTTTGATGTGATCTCGTATAAAATGATGGAGAACATCGATGTGTTTAGACATAGAATGATGTACTGGGTTGTTTGTTAAGTCAATAGCACTTTTGTTGTCACACCATAATTCTATTGTTTGATGATTAATGTTAGTCTTCTAAAGTTTGTTTCATCCAAAGAGCTTGTGCACAACAGCTACCAAGTGCAATATACTCGGCCTCGGTGGTGTAGAGGGCAACAAAATTCTGTTTCCTACTCGACCAAGAAATGAGTGAAGGGCCTAAAAAATGACAAGTGTCACTAGTGCTTTTGTGATCTAATGAACACCCAGCATAATCAGAATCAGAATAGCCATGCAAAATAAAGTTATCACTATGTGGATACCATAAACCTAGTTTAGAAGTACCAATTAGATAACGAAAAATACGTTTAACCTCTTTTAAATGTGATTCTTTTGGATTTGCCTGAAATCTAGCACATAAACATACAGCAAACATAATGTCAGGTCTTGAAGCGGTTAAATATAATAATGATCCAATCATCCCTCTATATAAAGTTTGATCATAGAAATTCCACTTTCATCTTTTCCCAATTTTAATGAAACACTCATAGGAGTATTAGCTTGTTTAAGATTGTCAAAACCAAATCTCTTTAACATATCATGAATGTATTTAGATTGATTAATAAAAATTCCATCATGTTTTTGTGTAATTTGAAAACCGAGAAAATAAGTAAGTTCTCCTACCATGCTCATTTCAAATTCATGTTTCATCACTTTAACAACATCATTACATAACTCTTCATTAGTTGATCCAAAGATAATGTCATCAACATAAATTTGCAAAACAATTATATCATCATTTACATACTTAATGAAGAGTGTACAATCAGCACTACCCATTTTAAAATCATTCTTTAATAAATAGAGCATCAATCTTTTATACCATGCTCGGGGTGCTTGTTTCAAACCATAAAGAGCTTTATATAACTTATAAACATGATTAGGATATTTATCATTAATAAAGCCAGGTGGTTGTTCGACATAAACCTCTTCCTTAATGTACCCATTTAAAAATGCAGTTTTAACATCCATTTGTAATAATTTAAATCGTTTAAAACTAGCAAATGCAATGAAAATTCTGACTGCTTCAAGACGTGCTACAGGTGCAAAAGTTTCATCAAAATCTATTCCTTCAATTTGAGCATAACCTTTTGCCACAAGCCTAGCTTTATTTCTAGTAATCCGAGATTCACTATCTAATTTATTTTTGAAAATCCATTTTACTCCTACAACAGGATGATCACTAGGTCTTTCTACAAGCTTCCAAACCTTATTTCTCTCAAATTGATTAAGTTCTTCTGTCATAGCTAAAAACCAAGATTCATCATTTAAAGCGGTTGAAACATCTTTTGGTTCTATGTTGGAAATAAAACAAAGGTTTCAAAATAAATCATGTAGAGAAGCACGTGTACTTACCCCTCTTGTAGGTTCTCCAATGACCAAGTCTTGTGGATGCTCAGTAGTGAATCTAAGTTCGCTTGGTGGCACAAATACCTCAACTTCTTCTTGTACTTCTTCCTCTTTTTCTTCTTTTTCTTCTTTTTCATTTCAAGTATGTCTTCTTCATCATCATTTCTTTTCAACGGAAGTTCTTCACCATCGCCTGCAGATTTATTCTCCACTACACATGGAACAAGTTCATCAAATTTAACATGAATTGTTTCTTCAACTACTTTAGTCTGTTTATTATAAACTCTATAAGCCTTACTAGTTGAAGAATAACCAATGAAAATACCTTCGTCACATTTTTCATCAAATTTACCTAAAGTATCTTTTGTATTTAAAATAAAACATTTACACTCAAATACTTTGAAATAAGATATATTAGGTTTCTTTTGAAAATATAATTCAAATGTAGTAAGTTTCAACATAGGATGTAGCATGACACGATTTATAACATAACATGCAGTACTAACAGCTTCGGCCCAAAAATATTTTGGTAGTTTAAATTCAGATAACATAGTGCGTGCTAGTTCTTGAAGTGTTCTATTTTTCCTTTCCACTACACCATTTTGTTGTGGTGTACGAGGAGCGGAAAATTCATGCTTTATCCCAAATTCAGTACAATATGAAATAAATTTTTCATTATCAAATTCACCACCATGATCTGATCGTATACATTTAATTTGTAAATCTAATTCATTTTGAATGCGAGTGCATAGCTTAGTAAATTCAATATACGCATCAAATTTGGATACTAGAAAAGTAGTCCAACAAAAACGAGAATAGTCATCAATTAAGACAAAAGTATATTTTCTACTTCCTAGACTTTGAGTTGAAATTGGACCAAACAAATCCATGTGAATTAATTGCAAAGGCCTAGAAGTAGACATAATATTTTTGCTTTTAAAAGATGATTTTGTAAATTTTCCTTTTTGACATGGCGAGCACAATGAAGAAAGCTTTCCATCTAATAGGGGAAAACCCTTAATCAATTTCTTTTTGGAAAGTTTAACTACAAGTTTAGTACTAGAATGTCCTAGTCGCCTATGCCACAATTCTAACTCATCATTCTTTGAAATAAAACATTTAAGTGATGAATGAGAAAGTTCATGAAAGGTAATCATATAAACGTTATGAATTCTTGGTGCGGTAAAAATAACTTCATGAGTTTTTGAATCTATTATTTTGCAAAGGTTTGACTATGACTCAAATAAAACATTCAAGCCTTTATCACATAATTGACTAATAGATATTAAATTGTGTTTCAAACCTTTAACAAATAAAACATTAGAGATTTTGAAAGAATTGTTACCAACTTCACCAACTCCCATGATCCTTCATTTTCCATTGTCTCCAAACGTTACAACTCCTCCTTTCTTCATCTCCAGGCTAAGTAACTTTGATTTATTGCCCGTCGTGTGCTTTGAACAACCAGAGTCCAAGTACCACACATCTTCTTTATCCTTAGCCTGCCTGCATACCTAACAAGATGATGAGAGTAAAGATCTGGTTACCCAAGTAGTTCCTCCCATAGTATAGGTGGACGCCTTAGGTACCCAGACTTGCTTAATATTACATGATCCCGTCTTCCTGCAAAAGTACGCGATGTGACTAAATCTATTACATTTGGCACATGCAATAAAGAGAGATGATACTCTTGTCAAAGTCTTATGTGGACTATTACTGGAAGAGGATGTTGCAGCAGTAGTATTATACTTATTTTCATTATTAACTTTCCATTTACTGGAATTTTCACTATCGTCAGCGACAGTGGCTGTCGTTTTCCGACAGCCTCCAGCAATATATCCAAGTCCAAACTTAGCAGTTCCATGGCATTGGTTGGCTAATATCATATTCAGTGATTTTCGGCCAACTCCAAACTTATCTATAGCCAAGTTTAAATCATGCACTTGAGTTTTCAAAGCGGTGTTTTCTTTGACTAACATAACACACCGATTTGAAAATCCTTTCTTACTATTATCCAATTGTGAATAAGAAGATTTCAAAGATCTTACTAAATCCCTCTTTTCTTTGATAAGAAAATCTACTTTGGATTTGGATTTAGAAAGGTCTAGTTCTAATTCTTTAATTCTTATCAAAGAGCGATCATACTCTTGACAAGCAATCTTCTCCTTCTCAAGAACTTTCAATTCATTTGTTAGTTTTCTGTTTTCTTTTGAAAGAATTTTATTTTCAGATTTTAGACTATCAATATCTTTAAGACTTTTTTGGAAAAATTTACAAGTACGGAGAAATTCATCATAAAGCTCATCATAAGTTGGGGGAGTTACCTCAGTGTCGCTCTGGACACTGCAATCGTTCTCAGATGATGCGTTGCTTCTTACCATTAAGCACATATTTGCTTCTTCATGACCTTCGGAACTTGAATCATTTTCTCCTTCCGATGATGTGTCGTCCCATGTTTCCGCCTTTAGAACTTTCTTTTTGTATCTCTTATTTTGCCCTTTCTCTTTTTGCTCTTTCAGAAACTTTGGGCACTTGCTCCTTATATATCCAATTTTCTTACAATGATAACATTTCGGTGGTGGACGTTCATCATCTTCCTCAGTTTCACTCTTTCCTTTTCCCTTCTTATATGAAAAATCCTTCTTGTTAAAGTACTTCTTAAAAGTGTTCCTCCCTTGCAGATTTCTCATACACTTCTTAAATTTTCTCACAAACAAACTTTCTTCATCTTCTTCCTCATCTCCATCAGTCTCACTCTCAACTTCTTTCTTAGACTTTAGTGCCAATGCCTTCTTTCTTGGCTCCATATTGTACTCTTGTTGTTGGATTTTCAGTTCCACTTAATGTGTCTTCAGATTTCCAATTAAACTCTCTAGTTGAAGAGTCTTAAGATCATGAGATTCTGTGATGGCGGTCACCTTCGGATTGAACTTCAGGGGAAGTGTCTTAAGATTTTTCTAACTAAATCTCCATTTGAAAAATTCTTTCCAAGGACTTTGGAATTGTTGACGATCTTGGTAAATCTAGTGTACATCGTATTGACGTCTTCATCAACCTCCATTCTGAACCTTTCAAATTCTGACTCGAGTTAGAACAGTTTGGAATCCTTCACCTGCGAAGTACCTTCATGAGTAACTTCTAATAATTTCCAAATTTCAAACGCAGTTTCACATGCACATACTCTATTAAACTCAGTTCTATCTAACGCACAAAATAGAGCGTTCATTGCTTTTGCGTTATTCTTACATTGTAACTTATCAGTATCATCCCATTTATCCTTAGGCTTATCCATTGTTACACTACCAAGGACTAATGTCGGTGGAGTACAACTCGTTTATACCATGTTCCAGACTTCGATATCTAGTGCAATTAGAAAACAACGCATACGAGTTTTCCAATAGTTATAGTCCATGCCTGTGAATAAAGGTGGTCGACTAATCCCTTGGCCCTCTACAAATGCGTGATCGTTATGCGCCATTACTCCCGGTGGTAAAACCATTTTGGAGTAACCTCCCTCTGATACCAAGTGTTGGATCTTGCGGCGCCCTTAGAGGGGGGGTGAATAAGGGCTAAAATTTACTTAGATATTTTTCTAATATATTATGATAATTTTAACGGATAAACAAGTAGATTTTAAGACAATCACAAATAAGCACTTAGAAAAACATAAGAAATTGGAAATCAAATTTTATTTCCACAAGTGATGAATAAAAAGGATTGTCGATCTTAATAAAGCTTAAAATCAAGGCTATGATAAAAATAAAATTCTTTTCAATTTACCGGTCCTTCAACCAAGGACCGGCCGGCTATAGCGAATCTCTTCCTAGATCTTGCTACTAGCCTCCCCCTAGATCTCTCCACGATCTAGACGCTGCACACAAGGCGGCGATTTCCTCCTAAGCCTCACACGGACCTAGACGCCATGCACAAGGCGGCGATTTCATCCTAAGCCACACACGGACTTAGACGCCACGCACAAGGTGACGATTTTTTCTATGGATTACAAGATGAATAAATGAAATACAAAATAGAGATTAAGATATGAGAACTCCCTAAATACACAGCTCTGAAAACGACGTTGAATGCTTGCAAAGGTTGCTTGAGATTCCGCGCATGAACCGTCGCTCCTTCGATCTTTAACGTTCTTGCCGAAAAGGGAGTTCTCGAATTTCTGGAGCTCTCTGATGAAAAGCACTCGGGAATAGGTACTCCAGAAAAGTGTGTAACTTCTCCTCCATGAAAAATGAGACAATATATAAAATCTTGATGTCGTCGACTACATCTAGATGTCATCCGCCGATGTTATCACCTCCAGTTGACACGTGTCCCATGCGAACGAAGTGTGCGCGCGACGTGACGGTTTTCCTGAGACGTGGAGCTGTCGTCGACGACATCGATGTCGGAATTCCAACAATGCATGGAACTTGCAGAACGTGTGGTAACCGCTGAGTCGTGGGCTGTCGGATTCTGATATTAAGCTATCGTAGACGACAGTGATTTTTTTGGAAACCGCTGAGACTGGAAACCGCTGAGACTGGAACCACTGAGACTGGAACCGCTGAGACTGGGATGTCCTCGGCGATATCTAGCTATTGCAGACGACAGTGATTTTTTTGGAGTATTCATTCTGAGCTCCAAACAATAATTAGCATAGTTGCATACCTATTATACCTGCACACCATAGAGAAAATAGGATCAAACACACTCGGGATTTGTTATTAAAAATGATTTATGAAAAATATGGAACTTGGCCAATAGTCCTTTTAGGTAATCATGATGCTCTACAAATTTTTTATTAATAATTTGATGAGACTATGTAGTGGTTCCTTCATAAATTGATTTAAACCTAGTTCTTTTGCAATAATTAATTAAATAGTTAAATGGAATTAGAAAAAATGTGAAAATTGGCCAGTGAGCTTCTCTGGTCAATATGGAGCCTTAGTAATTTTATCTTAATTTTTGGATGGATATTGTACTTTATGCATACATTTGTTAAAAGTAGCATTTGTGATTTATTTGAATTATATGGGCTCATGATCTTGTAAAATAGTCAATCTTTGTTGAAGGACATTTTAGACTGATTAGAACCCCTGAAAATTGATTCATGTCATTTGGGAAAAAGGGAGTTAAAGTTCCTTCACAAATTTGGGTTATGTCATAATTATTCATATAATGATTTCCAAGAAAATAATCAGGGAGAAAAATATATATTACTGTAATTTCTTCAATATAAACCATAACCAACCTCTAGATGTGTGCTTCATCATATGAAAACATTGGGGATATGTAGGACCTTTGCAAATGTCATTCTTTCCCCTTAAGATTGAAGTGGTATGTGGGTAGCCAAAATAGAGTTTGGTGGTTTTCGGTCCTTCCATGAGTCATTGGTTAGGGAATCTTCAGTAAGAGGTTATGTAGATCAACTCTATGGTGGAAGGGACAAAAGTCCCTTCAAGACCTCCCCTAGTTGTGGGTGTGAGTTGTATACTGTTAAGTGGAGTCTTGGTGTTCAAGAGAACAATAATACTACTGACGAATCTTAATCCGTTATAGAACTCTAGAGTAACACAAGAGAGTGGTGTTGGGTAGTCACAAATAAAATTAAGTTTCTTGTGAAAGGGTGGTTTGGGATATCATCCATCGTACCTCCTAGTACCGCTGCGTGCCCCTCATAGGGTGGACCTCGGGAAGTCCAAGATTAACCCTTAAGCTGTTAGGTCATATAACAAGGAAAGATTAATCTAATAAGTTATCAAGTACACATACACACACCCCTATATTATGGGAGGATAGTTTGGTTGGTCTAGTCCTGCGAGCGGTGGGCTCGGTGTGGGTGTAATGAAGGAAGGTGCTACAAGCTGTGGCTTGGTGTTTGTTGAAATGGATAGGTTAGTCCAGTGAGTCAGTGGCTCAGGAGTTTAATTGTAGCATATGTGCTTGTGTATATAAGTGGTGGGTCATCGGTATTGGGCAATCGTTCACACTGACATCAGTATGTTGGCTTGGCAAGTGTGAGTATTCACTTAGCGAAGAAAAGACTGGTGGGATATCAGCATTAGTACTAGATGCTCTGTAGTACCTGGCTAGGTGTACCGAATAGTACGTAAGGACTAGGTTGGGTAGTGTGAATACCGGCCTAGGAGTGGGGTGACCCAACTCACTGCCTCTGTTTGCCACTACGAGAGGTACCTGAGAGTTTAGCTAACTCTAAATCGGGAAACTAAAGGCCTGTGTGTGCAGAGTTGTGTGGGTGAGTTGCACTGGTGTGAAACATATTCATTAAATCATGCATAGCACTTCATATCATACATAACATTGCATAAAACCTATACCCCCATCGTATAAATTATTATGGGATCTTTTATACGATGGCCTTGCAAAACGACCCCTTAACTTATAAGTTTTATGAGCATTCTTATAAATTAAGGTTACATTTCTCTTGATAGTTGTTTTAAAATTTATTTTACTGCTTCATTATTGTCATTTCCTTTACCACTACTGAAAGATTATGTGTTGTCTATAAACTATACCAAGAGGGGGTGATTAGGTGTTTTCAATTTCTTTACTACTTTAAAGGTTTATCAATCACAGCACACAAGCATCACAGAAAACACACAATGAATTATAGTGGTTCTCAACTAGACAATGTGTTTAGAGGTAGTCCACTGTCCCTCCCACTTATCTAGCAGTGTGCTAGACTAGACAACTTCTCCAACTTAGATCTTTTCACTATAATCAGATCTTACAACTCAGGTTCACACAGAACCCTACAAAGCTCAGACTTTACAAGTACTACAAACACAGATCTTCAACCAGATCCTACCACAACTCAGTTTCACCAAGAACCCTACCAACTCAGATCTATCACTAGATCCTACCAACTCAGACTCACAAAGATCCCTACAAAGTAATACAGAGATGTTGTAGAAGAGAAGACTTCAGAAATTGAAAACTTGAATTACAGATCTTCTTCTTCTTCTTGTAGCAATAGGCCCAAAGATCTTGTGGATCAATTAGCCATTCTTTAGAATCTTCTGTAAACCTTCACAGCACAACAGCAATAAAGACTTCTTCTTTTCGATGATTCTTTTCTTTCTCTCTTCAGGAATATGTGTGAGAATTAAATTTAGAGAGAATGCTGAGAAGACGTTCTGTAGATAAAATTATCTCTTTTATATGCTCTGCAATTTTGCATAAAACCCCCTTATTGGTTATTCTATAATCAATTTCCCGTTTGAAAACGCATTGCAGAATTTGGCAAATTCTTTATCATAATTACTGGCCTTTCTTGAAACTTGCAGAATATAGAAATAATAAATTTCTTTCTTAATCACTATGTAACGGCTATATTC
Organism: Dactylorhiza incarnata; assembly: GCA_033032865.1. Classification (NCBI taxonomy): domain Eukaryota; kingdom Viridiplantae; phylum Streptophyta; class Magnoliopsida; order Asparagales; family Orchidaceae; genus Dactylorhiza; species Dactylorhiza incarnata. The sequence goes on from JAWHQI010000078.1 coordinate 3,462,442, forward strand.
GGTAGTGAATATATCATTTACTGCTCCTTGATTTGTGCGCAAGATAGGCGGCGTGCACATTCCCTGAATATCAATTTCCAAGAAAGTATGCTCATTGAATGCTGCTCTGCAACTTGTCAAGACGATGTTCCTCCTTCAAGACGATATCGTCTTGATCAGTGTATGCGGCATATATACTTCGCGATGATATCGACGATATACTTCCTCCTTCACGGCTCTACTAAATATCAAAATGATATTACTTTTTCTAGATGACATCGTCGAGATGTTACTTTGATTTGGACTTAGACTTATTCTTAAGGTTGATTTTCTTTCTTTAAGACGATGTCGTCTTGATCTTCTAGACAACATTAGGTCTTCAAGCCGATGTTTGTCCAAGTGAACCATTCTTTATGAATCAAGTAGATATATCTTTTAGCCTTTAAGGTTGAACTCTTTCTTCAAGACGATATCGTAGAGACATCTTAGCTTTATCTGCTATAAGCTTTCTTCAAGACGATGTCGTCGATAACTGGACTTAGCTTTATCCAGGACAAGCTTTCTATAACCTTCAAGACGATGTGTCTTCATCAAGATGATATCGTCGAAACTATTTCGACGATATGATACTTTTCTCCACGATTCTTCTGGTGAGTCTTGAGACGATATTTTACTTAGTTAATTTTATTACTTTTATCATCTATATATACTGATGATGTAGCTTTGATGCGTCTGCCACAACATGAACTTAAACACAACATCAAAGACAACTTAGCTTATCTATACTTGTATTCCTTCCTCAAATCTAGAGACATTGTAGGCACAATACCCAACAACTACTTTACTGATGTTACCTTATAATTGTGTAAGTAGGCCCTTATTAAATAATGTTAGTATGTGCTTCCTGGTAGTTAAGGCCGCCGCCATCTGCTTGTACTTTCTGCTTTGATGTCCCTTCTCTTCATTCCTCCCGCTCGGTGCCTAGGAGTTACCGGGGGAGGCGTGGAGGATCCTAGCTTAGTCTTTTGACTAACGGTTGGTTGTGACCAAACACCAGAGGGGCTCCGATTGGGAGACAGGGAGTTACCCCGAGAGATCTTGCGCAACCAGGGTACGATGCAGGAGGAAGTAAGCCAGCCGAGTTCGGGAGCAGCCGCAGCGACTACGGGCTCTGTGAGTGATTAATATTTATTACTTCCGCGAGCGTTGTAGTGAGGACATTATGTACTGGGCAGGAGCCCTTCTATATATTCAGCATTTCTTCGTGTGGACTATTTGATATTTTATATATTGTTTTGTGATTGTGGACTTAATCTTATATAATTATTCTTCCTCTATTTCTCTGTGATGTATGGTTGGCCCGGATGTTGAATTTGCCGACAGAATCAGCGTCTTGTAGTGACGACCTTACTGAGAGTTGGTGTCACCACAAGGCGGCGGTTCTGAGCATAAGACCCGGTGGAATTTCAAAAAAAAAATGGAGTCTTACAACTACTGTAATGAGCGACGGCTTGTCGCCCTTGAGTTCTTAGCTTTCACTTGTATCAAACTGACAAATAGTGGAATTTGGATGGCACAGCTTCGACGGCGTGGTTTTTTACCCTTTCCAGGTTTTCCACGATAAAAATGCCATTTTGGCATTTACTAGTTCTCTCATTGACTGTTTGTGCTCTCGACTCGCTCTCGAGCTAAGGTGGTTCGATTCGATCGGTATACTAGAGCGTCGAGCGGCCCGCAACCATTTGGTGTCGTCTGTGGGAACAAGCGTTCCCGTCTAATTCTGAAAGCAATCTCTCATATAGACCAACAGTAATGGATATTTACTAGGCAATTTCAGACGTGGGCAATTTCTCTCTCCCTGTAAACTCATGAGAGGGAGCGCACGTCGTTGCACCTGTCCTAACTAGGTGGCACGACATCGCCGACAAGCAAGTTCCTCTGACGGCATAGCAAGTTCCTGATAATGACATACTCTGGCTGAGTCAATCCCCCAAGTCAGAGCGGATCCTGACATATCCAGTTTGATCTTGGATCAAGCTCCCATAGTGTAGGAAGGTCCACGGAGGAGAAAATCCATATGAGCATGTCAACTACTTCCTGGCCGCAATGGAGACATTCGGGCTTCCAAACCAAATTACTTGCAAGATCATCCCAACGACACTTCGCGGCGAAGCTCTCAACTGGTATCGGTCCCTGCCAGAAGGAGTCATTCACATCTTCATAGAGTTATCCCAGTTGTTAACCGGATGGCATGAAGTTCGTGCACAGAGTATCAAAGAAGAGGCTCAGATGTGGAAGGAGATCGGGGAGGACAGTTTGTTGGGTTTTCTGTAACAACACATAAAGAAACAAGAACAACTCAAAAGAGTTTCGGATATTGCGATTTCATGAATCAAGAAATAAATAAGGCAACGCATTGCAATATACCTAAAAGGGATTGAGTCAACGCTCAACCAAGATGCTCTAAGGTCTGATTCCAAAAACCGAACTCTGAGTTCCAAGTACTGAAATGGATCAGCACCTCTATGGAAGTCCACATGAGTGAAGGAGGACCCTAGCTTCCTGTCGAACAAGAACTAGCTCGGAGAAGGAAAGCCCTCTACGTTTCCCACAGACTGCTAGATCCATCAAAGGGAAAAGGCGGCGGCGGGTTGTGGGATATCGTGGCTGGTCGGAATGCTTCCTTCGGCTTGCGGAACACTTCCGTCGCTCTAATGAAATCCCAAAAGGAGAGAGTACACTTAGGGCATAAAATCGTATCCTATTTATACAACAGGTGCAAAAGAAGATATCTGCAGGCCCGAGACTAGTATTGGAGTAGTCAACAAGTATCGTCGTGATCACATGTAACGTCAAGACAATCTCTACGATATCGTCTTGATGACATATATCATCTTGAAGAGCTATATCGTCGAGAAAATCTCGACGATATCGTCTTGAAGACCTATATCGTCACGTAGACATATATCGCGTTGAAGACTTATAAATCGTCGAGACGATCTCGATGATCTCGTCTTGAAGACCTATATCGTCGAGACAATCTCGATGATATCGTCTTGAAGACCAAAACATCATCTTGACAATCAAGGCAATATAATGCAACACTTAGCCAATTTGACCTAACTCCAGTGAGTCATAGGATTGGTCCTTCACTTATATCCAATATGAGTAAGGCCAACACAATCCTTCCTCCAACTTCTTTAAACACTCTTGTGTGTGACCTCATAGGCTCATTTTCTTGTTGGCAGTAAGACTAACTGCTTGATTGCTTTGAGATCACCTTGGAAATACCAACAATCTCCCACTTGATCACAAAGTATCAACAGAAGTCTCAAAAATAATGAACGATGTCTAGCAATATATCATTGCTACCCAAGCAATAAGAGTTCACAACTCAATAAGCATGTCTTGACTAATGTATCAGTGTTGTCATGTCCCTTTGTCCCGTACATCCGGATAGAACTAGAGGCATGGACCGTGTCACCCTCATAATTGTTCAATCCTAGTTTCTTGATCTAGAATATACTGTCTGAAATTAGTGAGCTCAATATCATATATTGACTCAATCAAGCATGGTCATGCATTTCTCAGTATCATTCCATCAAGGGGCCCATGGATGTAACTCATGTTATATAGGAGGACAAATCTCATATCTGTCCACACACAAACACCCAAATGATTCGTAACATACCCAATAACCACCGTTATCATCAACATTCTTCAAGGAAGACTTTTGATGACATCAAAGTACGCTCTTCCTCACTTGATGAATGTTGTGACTTCAGGTAAAAGAACCACAAACACCATTGTCAGTTGAGATCTACGTGTGACACGTTTATATAACAATCCACAAAGCAGCCTCAAGGTGGGTCTGTCCAGTACAACTTGTTCACTAACAAGTACACTTGTCATGACTTGATATCATAATATCATTACATGTGAGAACCGGTCATCAGTCAACGCACATGCTAGTCTTAATGTACCATCATTGCCCTGAGCTTCTAAGATGATACATCGACTAGGGACCATTTAAAAATGTAGCTTCTTATAAACATAGGACCTCATATTCAAGTCACGTACTTGAATTCCTATGGAAGCAAACATTATAAGGGCATTTATTATGCTAATTAATCTATCAAATAGAAACAGTTGACATAGTAAAAGAATTTGTCATATATGTAAAATGAAATATAAAATACTCTATTCATCACATGAATAACAATCAACACAAATATAATCCACAAGAATCCCACTAGAGACGATCATTCAGGTATTTAATACCCATTGATTTAGTATGATAATCATGCTTTCTCTGTGCAAGGGGTTTTATTAGTGGATCCACAATATTCTCTTTAGTTGGTACTCTGCATATGCTCACATCTCCTCGATCGACAATCTCTCGAATAAGATGGAATCGCCGAAGTATGTGCTTAGAGCACCGATGAGATCTAGGTTCCTTAGCTTGGGCAATTGCACCATTATTGTCACAGTATATAGAACTATGGGACCAACAATGCTAGGAACTACATCTAGCTCGCTGATGAATTTTCTAATCCATACAACCTCCTTTGTTGCATTTGCTGCAGCAATATACTCGGCTTCTGTCGTAGAATAGGCAACTGTTTCTAGCTTGGAACTCCTCCATTAAGGCAAAATACAAAACCTGACTGGGACTTTGAATCGTCCCTATCAGTTTAGAAGCTTGCATCAGTGTAACCATTTACAACGAGCTTTTCCTTTCCACCAAACACCAAGAACATATCCTTAGTCATTCTCAAGTACTTTAGGATATTCTTGACAGCTATCCATTGACCATCACCAGGATCAGACTGATACTTGCTCGTCATGCTCAAAGCATAAGAGACATCGGGTCGTGTACATAACATTGCATACATGATTGATCCAATTGTCGAAGAAATGGAATCAACTTCATGCGGTCCTTATCTTCCAAAGATTTAGGACACTTATCCTTAGAGAGACTCACACCATGAGACATGGGTAAGAATCCCTTCTTGGACTCAAGCATGATGAACCGTTTCAGCACCTTCTCAATGTATGTACTTTGGGTCAAACCCAACAACTTCTTCGATCTATCTCTATAGATCTTAATACCAATTATATAAGTCACTTCGCCCAAGTCTTTCATAGAAAAGCAGTTCCCTAGGTTGTTCTTAACAACTTGCAGGATCAGAATGTCATTCCCGATCAACAGTATGTCATCTACAAACAATATTAGGAAGACAACAATGCTCCAACTAATCCTCTTGTAAACACAAGGCTCATCCTCATTCTTGATGAAACCAAACTCTTTGATTTTTCTCATCAAAACAAAGATTCCAACTTCGAGAAGCTTATTTCAATCCATAAATGGATCGATTCAACTTGCATATTTTGGTGGCTTCACTTGGAGATACAAAACCCTCGGGTTGTGTCATATACACTTCCTCAAGGAGGTTTCCATTAAGGAAAGTCGTTTTGACATCCATATGTCAGATCTCGTAGTCATAATACGCATCAATAACAAGTAAAATTCTGATGGACTTGACCATAGTAATAGGGGGAAAGGTCTAATCATAGTCAACACCATGAATTTGTGTGAAACCTTTAGCCACTAGTCGGCCTTTGAATATCTGTACATTCTCATCCATGTATGTCTTCTTCTTGAAGACCCACTTGCACCCTATGGGTCGTACCCCTTCAGGTGGTTCCACCAAGGTCAAAACTTGGTTTGTATACATGGAGTTCATTTCAAATTTCATGGCCTCAAGCCACTTCTCAGAGTCTGGTCCATTCATAGCATCTTGGTAGGTTGCAGGCTCATCGTCATGATCCATAAGCAACACATTACCTATCTGAGACATAAGAAATCCATATCTCTCAGGCTCAAATCTTGCTCTACCAGATCTACGTAGGACTTTTGCTTCTTGAGCAGGCTCTCTAGCTACAACATCTTGTAGTTCTTGCTCAGGTTCCAGTTTCGGTTCGTTCTCAGTTTGTGGTTCTTGAACTTCTTCAAGTTCTACCTTTGCAGTCTTTCTGGATAAGAACTCTTTCTCCAAGAAGACATCAGTCTTTGCGACAAACACTTTGCCCTCAGATGGCAGGTAGGAGTAGTACCCTTTGGTCTCCCTAGAATACCCCACTAGATAACACTTATCCGATTTGAGTTCCAGCATGTCAGGCATTTGACGTCGCACGTATGCCTCACAACCCCAAATCTTAATAGAAGACATACAAGGACGCTTCCCAGTCCATATCTCATATGGTATCTTTAGAACCATTTTCGTTGGAGCACGATTTAAAGTGAAAGCAGCAGTCTCTAGAGCAAATCCCCAAAAGGAAACGGGTAGATCTGCATGACCCATCATCGATCGCACCATATCTAACAAGGTGTGATTCCACCTCTCAGAAACACCATTATGTTGTGGTGTTCTAGGTTGAGTGAGTTGTGATACAATACCACACTCTCTCATATGATCATGAAACTCATGACTTAGGTATTCACCACATCGATCAGATCGGAGTGCTTTAATCCTTTTTCTCAGTTGGTTCTCTACTCATGACTTAGGTATTCACCACCTCGATAAGATCGGAGTACTTTTCAAGGATTTTGGATTTACACTTCAAAAGATATATATATATATATATCTGTATCTACTGAAATCATCAGTAAATGTAACGAAGTAGTAGTACCCACCTCTAGCCATAGAACTCATGGGTCCGCATACATCACTATGTATTATACCAAGATATCATCAGCCCTCTCACTATGGCTAATGAAAGGGGCTTTCGTCATCTTGCCTAATAAACATGACTCGCATCTCTCAAATGATTCATAATCAAATGAGTCAAATAGTCCATCTTTATGGAGCTTGGATATGTGTTTCTCATTTATACAGCCTAAATGACAATGTCAAAGGTACGTAGGATTCGAGTCATTTGTTTTTAGTCTTTTAGTATTTTCAACATTATAGATCGGATAGTCTAAGTTCAAAACATATAAACCATTAAACAATTGGGCTACATGATGAGTCCCAATTATATACACTTTTATGGACTCATCTGGGCCGATTTTATAGTCTTTGCACCACATTTTAGGCACGTTTTCATTCATATGTGCTATTCCATGCTAGGTGCACTTTTTAGCCCATTTCAGTGTGCAATTGCGCTCCTTGTTGTTGGGGGTAAGCACATGGTGCTCCTCTTCTCTTCTTCTATGTTTTTCTGATGTTGGATGTGTATTCCCAACCATTGTATCTTGTATGTAGGTGGCCGGTTCGTCCTGTTTTCCCCAGAAGTAATGTCTGTGCATATCGCACGGTCGTGCGTTTCCTTGACGCATGGTCGGGCGCGGTCGTGCGTTTGTGTCTGGGCTGAAAATGGAGCGTCGGAGTTTACTCGTGCGTTTTTACGCACGGGCGGTTTGCCCGTGCGTGAGTAAAATGCACGGTCGACCTGTGTATTCTTGATTTCAGAGCGTCGGATTTTTCCCATGCGTTTGTACGCACCGGCGGTGTTGATCGTGCGTGAGCAAAATGCACGGGCGGCGCAGCGTCTTCCCCAAGTCAAGTTTTATCATTTAATAACGCACGGTCGTGCGTTCGACCGTGCGTGACCATTTTCTGACAGAATTTCTATTTAAGCCGCAGGTCTTGCCCTATTCTGATCGATCGTTTTCCTCCGCCGTTTTCGAGCCCTGTTCGCCTCTTCCGCCCTCAGCATCATCTTCCACCACCAGGAGTTGCTCCGGGACTATACTTCATACCTATCTTGAGCCCGGAGATCATCTCGGCCTCCTCCTTCATCCTATGGCTTCAAAGGAGATCTAGCCGCCATTACCATCAAGCAAGGGGAAGTTTGCAACCTTTACCGGATTGTGAGACGAAGAAGACGGGCTCATTGGAGAGTCGTGACAGCTCTCTCTACCCCGGACGTAGTTGTGGACCGAGCTTGGACGTGGATTGACAACCCGGCGATTCCAACCGTGAATCTACAACGAGCCTTCGGATTCGGTCGATTTCTTGCCTTGTTCTTCTCTTATTGATGTGTATGTAGTTAGATCTAAATATTATGATGAAGTGGCACATAAACTTGTTTGTATTTCTATATTTCATGTCTATGTGAAATGCTTTTGTGGTTTATGTGATTTGAGGAGCGCCCCATTCCATCCTCCATCCCACCGTCGCATTCGTTTGCCGCACTAGCAATTGCTAGTGGCGTGCTTGTCGAAGAGGTGCTTGCGACCCTCATTCCGTTTGCCTACTCGTCCATCCGCCCTTACGAAGTAGCGCGCTCAAGGCCTACGTAGTTTTCGTCCTGCCTGGCGAAGCATTGCATAGCGGCATTGCATAGGAGTAGTTATAGTATTTTCTCTTTATTTTCCACAATCCAAAACCCCCATTTCCGCATCCATCCGACTTAAAGGACTTCAATCTCAAGTCCTTCCTCAATAGATAACTCCACCTTACTCTGTTCCTTCGAGATCGATACTTGGGGATTCACTCCCACATTTTATATTACTTGAACGATCGGTACACTGCCGTTTCGTGTCGCAGTCTTGCTACCGCCTATAGCAGTGTGCTAAGATTTGCGCATCATACTGCTCATCTCAAACTCCCCCTGCATTAGATTAGCAAATCTCTTGCAGAGGTTGTCATTAGTAGACCCAAAAATTATGTCATCAACCTAAATTTGGACTAAGAGACACTTGCCCCTTGGTTCCCTAAGAAACAATGTGCTATCAATCTTTCCCCTCATGAACTTGTTCTTGAGGAGAAAGTTGGACAAAGTCTCATACCAAGCTCTTGGAGCTTGCTTAAGACCATAAAGAGCTTTTCTAAGAAAATAGACATGAGATTTAAGAGTAGGATGAACAAAACCTGATGGCTGCTCTACATATACTTCCTCTTTTAGATTTCCATTCAGGAATACTGATTTCACATCCATCTGGTAGACTTTGAAGCCTTTGTGAGCATCATATGCTAGGAATAGTCTTATGGCCTCCAACCTTGCAACTGGGGCAAAGGTTTGGTCAAAGTCTATTCCTTCCTCTTGCCTATATCCTTTTGCAACCAACCTTTCTTTGTTTTTGATGATTGTGCCATTCTCATCTAACTTGTTTCTGAATATCCATTTGGTGCCAATGATGTTGTGTCCTTCTGGTCTTGGCACCAACTTCCATACTTTGCATCTTTTGAATTGCAAAAGCTCTTCCTGCATGGCCTGAATCCAGAATGGATCCAAGTTGGCCTCTTCAAACCTTTTAGGCTCTACCTGTGACAGAAAACTGAGGAACAAGGCCTCATTGTGAGCCCTGCTCCTTGTTGTCACACCTTGCTGAACATTTCCTATTATCTGCTCTATGGGATGATCCCTTAGATGTCTGGTAGCTGCAGTCATTCTGTTCTCAGCTTGCTGTGCTGTTTCTGCAGGTTCAGCAGCTTCTTCATCAAGGTTGACTACTTCCTCTTCAGGGATGGCAGCATCAGAAATAGTTTTGCTGCAGCTGGGAGTGTCTTGTATAGACATCCTTTCCAATTCCTGTTCTTTTCCTATCAAAACAGAAGATCTAGACCAGCCATTATATATTAGGCTGGTCTCATAAAAAACAACATGCATAGACTCCTCTACAACATGAGTTTTCTTGTTGTATACTTTATAAGCTCTACTATGAGAGCTATAGCCAACAAGAACACCTACATTGCATTTCTCTGCAAACTTTGTTAATTGGGATTTTCCATTATTTAGAATGTAGCATTTGGAGCCAAAGATTCTAAAATATGAAATTGTAGGTTGTTTGCCTTTTAGAATTTCATAGGGGGTTTTCCCATGAACCATATTGATAGAGGCTCTATTGAGAACATAACAAGTTGTATTGACTGCCTCAGCCCAGAAATATTCTGGGAGTGAGGAGTCACTAAGCAGTGTTCTCCCAGCCTTTATCAAGGTCCTATTCCTCCTCTCAGCCACACCATTTTGTTGTGGAGTCCTTGGGGAGGAAAACTCTTGGGTGATACCAAATTCTTGACAAAATCTTGTCATTGCATCAGATTGAAATTCTGTGCCATGGTCAGTCCTAGTCCTGACCACAGTACATTGTAGATCATTCTGAATTACCTTGACATGATTGATAAAGACATTTAAAGTATCAGATTTCTTCTTAAGGAAGAATACCCATGTATATTTTGAGTGATCATCAACAATCACCAAAGTATACAACTTCCCACCTAGGCTCTGAATTGGCAAAAGACCAAACAAGTCCATATGCAAGAGATAAAGACATCTTTCAGTGTCTTTGGAGCCAATACTTTTAAAGGTGGCACTAGTTTGCTTACCCATTTGGCATGCATAACAGGGACCATCTTTAATACATTTTAAGTTTGGACTATTCCTAACAAGATTTTTAGAGAAAAGTCTATATATTGTCTTGTAGTTAATATAAGCAAGTCTCTTGTGCCATTAAACACAAAGAGACTCATTATCAATAGCTACAAGACACACAGAAGTAAAAGAATTACTGCCAAATGAAATCTAAGCAATAAACATTTCCACTCCTAGTGCCTGAGAGAATAGTCTCTAAGTCATTTGACTTTTTGATCAAGCACTTGTCATTGTGGAATTCAATGACATAGCCTAAGTCACATAGTTGACTTATGCTTACTAGGTTGTGTTGCAACCCTTCAACATAAGCTACCCTTGTGATTGTAACTATGCCATTGGAGAACATACCATAGCCTTTGGTGACTCCTATTTCACCTCCCCCAAATAGAACTTTGGGTCCATTCTTCATAGGCTTGTATTCCTGTAGAAGACTCCTAGTTCCTGTCATGTGCCTTGAACACCCACTGTCCAAGTACCATATTTGGTTGAGACTAGTACTTGAACTACCCTGCAAGGAAAGATTTAGTTATCCTTAGGATCCCAAACAGCTTTGGGTCTTAGGTGCCTGTTAGTTTGATGAGATACTCTTACACTAGCTACACTCCTAACAGGAAAGCTCTTCTTTGCATTTGGTACATTGGGGTTGTACCAACAATCTATGGCAAAGTGTCCCACCTTGCCACAGCACCAACAATCATGAATATTGTATCTCCTTTTCTGAACATTTTTTTGAATTGGTACAGCACTGTGCACATGTTCAGCAGAAGAGACTGCAGCATTCTTCCTGTCTCTTTCAACAATAATATGACTGAAGGATAATCTGTGGACAGTCTTGCTGCTCTTTGTCCTGATAGCCTCAGCTTGCTTTGGCTTGGCAGCCATACAAGATCTGATGGAATCAGACACTGGGCAGCAGGCCTTGTCAACAGCTTTGACAGCAGCTTTGCTTTTTGCTGAAGCTGATTTGGAAGTGCTTGCTTTCATGTTCTTGACTGGAGGTGCTGAGACACCAAACACAAATGGTCCAAATTGGGTCATTTGTATTTCCTCATGGGGAGCTTTCATTGCACTCAATCTCATGCCCTTTATATCACTATGGGAAGGAGTATTTTCCTTCCTATAGGATCTCCAATTCTTCCAGTGACCATAAATGCTTTCATAGTCATACCTGTTGGATGGAAGTAGCACCTTTTGAAAGGTGGTTTGAGGCTTAGCCTTCTTCTTGCTCTTTTCTCCACTCCCTTCTCCTACTTCCATCTTGTTGAATCCAAGTCCTCTCCTATTGGTTTGAGAGGAGAAGGTGTCAATAAGGGGAAGCACAGATTTGGGCTTGGAGAATTGAGCCACCAGGCTCTTCTCTTTCACCAGCTTCTCCTCAAGGTCCTTGATGACCTTGTTCTTCAGGGAAATAGTGCTCAATTGAACACTTGTCATACCCTTTAGATGACTTATTTGTCTTCTCATCTGGGCCACCAGGGAGGTAGGTACAGTGTAGTCACCTTCAGTGTTCTTAAGGGAGGCAATTTCCTGGGCTTGCCTCTTGGCAAGCTTCTTGCTCTCTTTTAGAGCAATAACCAATGCATCATATTTGTCAATCAATTGATTGACATCTACCTCAGCTTCTGAAACACTTCCATCATGTGATGGTTGTGCTTCAGATTCTTGACATACAACATGATCAGAAATAGAAGTGGAATGGATTGATACCTGATCATTGTCAGACATATTCTGACTGCCTTCCTCATCAGTGAGGGCCATAAGGCCTAGCAGAACACAGTCGTCTTCATCCTCCTCTTCATCACTATCTGAGTGTGATAGAGGGGCCCTAATTCCTGTCCTAGCAGCAGGATAGTCTTCATCCTCCTGAGCAGCAAACAGCCCAATGTAGGCTTTCTCTTCTTCATTTGAATCTGAAGATGAAGATTCAGATTCACTCCAGCTTTTATTTTTCTTGGCTATGAAGGATTTTTCTCCCTTCCTCTCCTTCTTGTGATGAGGCTTCTTTTCACCTCTTTCTTTCCTTTTGATTGGGCAGTCAACAATGACATGCCCAGGCTTGCTGCAGCAATAGCAAACAATATTATCTGAAGCATGTTTACTAGTTTTGGAATCATACCTGTCCCCTTTGGGGTGTTGCCTTTCAGATTTGATGTGATCCCTCTTGGAGTGTGAAGAGGAGGAAGGCTTGCTCTTCCATTGATTCCTCCTCATCATCTTCTTGAACTGCCTAGAGAAGGCAGCAAACTCTTCATCTGAAGAAGAGCAGTCTGGAGAGAAGCTCTTAGACTTCTCAGATTCAGCAATCCTTCTTGGAGGTGACTGCAACCTGTTCTTGCTCTTCTTTGAGCTATCAGCTTTCAGAGCAACAGTTCTCTCCTTTGTGTGAGCCTTGGAGGAAGTATCCTCCTCCTTTCTTGCAGTCAGTGGCATCTCATATGAGAGCAGTTTCCCAAATAGTGTATGGGTAGGGGTTTCTCCAAGCCTTGCTCCTTCCCTGATTGCATAGATTTTAGTGTCCCAATCTCTGGTTAGAGATTTGAGGAACTTGTCATTTAGCTCATAATCAGAGAACACCCTCTCATAGGTTCTTAGTTCATTTACTATCCTAAAGAACCTTTCATAGCACAAGGAGATGTTCTCCTGGCTCTGCTGTCTGAAGGCTTCATATTCCTGATTGAGGAGTGACTTTCTATCATCCCTCACTTCAGCAGTTCCTTCCATATAAACAACCAATGTGTCCCACATTTCCTTGGCAGTTGAGTAGTGTACCAAGTTCTGAAATGTAGTGTCATCAATTGCATTAACAAATATGTTCTGAGCCCTTTTGTCCATTGTGTACAGTGCAATTTCATCATTGGTCAGCTCAGAAAATACCTTGAGTACTTTTCTAGCAGGGTCAACAGTGGAGGCCTTATCAAAGGTATAAGGACCCTTTTTTACTGTTATATAGATTCTTGGGTCTGAGGCTTCCATGAACAGCCCCACCCTTTGCTTCCAGGTGCCAAAGTTTTCTTTGGAGCATATGGGCAACTTCATTGACCCCAACTCTTTCTTCATTCCACAGGAGGCCATCTGATTTTGAATCAGCAATACCTAATTAGGAACTGGTCAGACTGTTAATTCCTTCTTGACCAACCTCGCTTTGATACCACTTGAAAGAATATAGTTATGCTAACTAATTCACCTAGAGGGGGGGGTGAATAGGTCTTTTGAGTTTTACTTGAAATTTATGGCCTGTTAAAATTAATCTAATCAGAGAGTCAAAGCACCACAGAAAAATACACAAGTGTTTATAGTGGTTCCCCAAGACAGGGTGTCTATGGGTAGTCCACTTTCCCCCTTCACCCTTCTAATAGTATGTTAGACGGGGCCAACTTCTCCAAACTCGGCTCAAAGAGCTTACAGCACAAGTTACTCAGAACTTCTCAGATCAAGGATGATCCTACCTCAGGACAAAGGTCCCTACAACTCAGAGCTATCACCAGCTCCTACCTCAGGCACTCCTGCCCTACAAACTCAGAGGAATCCACCTCCTACAGCTCAGAACACCTCTTGTTCCTACCTCAGGCAACAATCCTTACAACTCAGAAGAATCCACCTCCTACAGCTCAGAACACCTCCTGTTCCTACCTCAGGCAACAAGCCTTACAACTCAGAGCTATCACCAGCTCCTACAAACTCAGGCCAACCAGCCCTACAACCTCAGGCAAAAAGCCTTACAAAAAAAGATGTTTTAAAGAAATTTTCTACAACAGAAATACCCTCATGTAGATCCTGCACCGTCTGTGCTTTCCTGTAGCTGAAGATGTTGATAACAGCTACCACTTGATCTTCCTCTTCAATAGAAGGGTGGAAGATCACCTTGCCCCTTCTGGTGGAGGAGCTATCTTCTTCTCTCTGTTTCTTCTTCTCTTTCAGTGAGCAGGAAGAAAGACGAGAGCAGCAGCCGTTAATGGCGAAAGTAGATTTTTCACACAACTGGCCGGGGGATGGAAAATGCCCTAACACTTTCTTTTATACTTCTTCTATCTTCAACGGCTCTAATTTGATCTCCCAAGAAGTATGGGAGAGATCGGTGGTCACCTATAGCTTTTCTGCAACTTGCCCTAGCCGCAGGTCCCGCCGCCCTACTTATCTGTAGAGAAGGTTTGCGTTCGATGAACGCGCTGCACTCTGCGCTCGACGAACCCGCTGTATCCTGCATTCGATGATCTTTTCAAACTCTGCGTTCGACGATCTTGCCAAACTCTGCGTTCAACGATCTTGCCAAACTCTGCGTTCGACGATCTTGCCTACTCTGCGTTCGACGATCTTGCCAAACTCTGCGTTCGACGATCGGCTCTCTGCGTTCGACGAACACGATATTATCAACTGTTTCTTCTATCTCGTCTCAGCGGTCGACGAACTTTGTTCTGCGTTTGACGAATGGTTGTCTGCCTTCGACGAACACGCCCTTTGTGCCTTCTCAGCGGCTCCTTCTCTGGTCTTGTCTCAGGGGTCGACGAACTGAGTCCTGAGTTCGACGAATGACACTCTGCGTTTGACGAACACGCTGATTCTCAGCGTTTGATGAACTTATCAGCTGAGACACCTTCTTCTCAGCGGATCCGCTGAGACGGCTCCTCATCTCAGCGGTTCAACTGAGGCTTTTCTTCATCAACTTAGGAGAAGATTTCTCCTAACCTTAGGTCTTGATTAACCTTTTCTCTTGAGTCATTTAAGACTGTTTAACTTACACAAATAAAGCTTTATCAAATACAGTATGTACTTAGTATTGGAAGTGATGCCTCTTCAAATCAAGGGAACATTGAAGGCAATATTCCCAACCGATAACCCTTAATATCAATTCGGAGAGTTTATGCGAGCTGCTCTCTTAGTGGACAAGATTCGTATTTCACCAACACAACGAGTCCGCTTTGGCGTTCCACTCATAATGCGGTTATTTAGGAGACAACACTTGCCAATTGCATCACTATGCAACTCTTGTATAGTTGGTGAATAACTCTTTATTCGCATCCATCATATGGTGCATGTCAACCCTATGCCTCTAGGCACTCAACCTTTGAGGTCACCTAGTTAAGTTGGACCTAATGTCGATAGTGGGATATCAAAATTATTCGTTCGCACCCTTACCAAGATAGATTAATGCACCTTGCTTTGCCAAGCCCACATTTCATCGATCGAGGCAGGAAGAGTGTCATTTATCGGAAGGCATCTGTATACTTAATATTGGATAAAGGATTTTATGATAATCGATTAACAATTAATTAATGTTCACATTCACAAAATTACAACATTCACAATCCAAATACATCCCAGTGCACAAAATAAAATCATCAACACTTTGATAAAAGGGCTAAATCTGAACATTCAGAACTCTTCTAAATATCCAGATTTACAGGCATTGGACCAATGAATAACAACTCCACTTATGCAGTAGACAATCTAGTCTCTCAATGTCAGATTCAAAATATAAGACATTTGGTTTCACAAACCATTTAGAGGGACGGTTACTGTAAAGGAGAAATAATTTCTGAAATAATGAAATTACAACGCAATCACATGCGTTCCTAGCGGGGTTCCAATTTAGAACACCTCATCAGAATCCTCACATCCAGGAAGAAATCCAGATATTTAGAACACTTCTAAATTTTTTATTTACACACACTAGGTCGAAACCTGGCGCTGATACCACTGTTGGGTTTTCTTTAACAACACATCAGATGTGCGCAGCGGAAAGAAAGAAACAAGAACATCTCAAAAAGAGTTTCGGATCTTGCGATTTCATGAATCAAGAAATAAATAAAGCAACGCATTGCAATATACCTGAAAGGAATTGAGTCAACGCTCAACCAAGATGCTCCAAGGTCTGATTCCAAAAACCAAACTTTGAGTTCCAAGTACTGAAATGGATCAGCACCTCTATGGAAGTCCACACGAGTGAAGGAGATCCCTAGCTTCCTGTCAAACAAGAACTGGGTCGGAGAAGGAAAGTCCTCTACGTTTCCCACAGACTGCTAGATCCGTCAAAGGGGAAAGGCGGTGGCAGGTTGCGGGATATCGTGGTCGGTCAGAACGCTTCCTTCGGGTTGCGGAACACTTTTGTCGCTCTGATGAAATACCAAAAGGAGAGAGCACACGTAGGGCATAGAATCGTATCCTATTTATACCCCAGGTGCAAAAGAAGATATCAGCAGACCCGAGGCTAGTATTGGAGTAGTCAATAAGTATCGTCGTGATCACATGTAACGTCAAGACGATCTCGGCGATATCGTCTTGATGACATATATCATCTTGAAGACCTATATCGTCGAGACAATCTCGACGACATCGTCTTGAAGACCTATATCGTCACATAGACATATCGTGTTGAAGACGTATATATCGTCGAGACGATATCGACGATATCGTCTTGAAGACCTATATCGTCGAGACAATCTCGGCGATATCATCTTGAAGACCAAAACACCATCTTGACAATCAAGGAGATATAATGCAACACTTAGCCGATTTGACCTAACTCCAGTGAGTCATAGGATTGGTCCTTCACTCATATCCAATATGAGTAAGGCCAACACAATCTTTCCTCCATCTTCTCCAAGCACTCTTGTGTGTGACCCCATAGGCTCATATCGCGTTGGCAGTAAGACTAACTGCTTGATTGCTTTGAGATCACCTTAGAAATACCAACACCGTCCTCCCCCTTCAGGGAAGACAGAGCATGACAAGCATCAGGAGGGCATCTTCATAAGATTGTATCAAAAGGATCTCAGAGGAGGGATGGAATTTTCCTTACAAGCAAGAATTGGGAACCCAACATTTGAGTTGAGAAGAGCGTTGATAAGCAACCTCATATCATTCAACATCTTGTTCGTGGCAACTATGATACGACTCAAGCTCCTCGGCGGGAACCTCAAGCTCGGATCTAGCCATGCAGAACTCCAGGACTGAACAATAATACACACCATAGGTGACATCATCCTCCCCATCCACGTAGGGACACTTCTAGAACCCATCCAATACGAAGTTCAGTTCATCATCGCAGAAGCTGATTCACTGTATGATGTGATATTCGGGAGCATCCTACTTGACATGTTGTAGCATGATGCCTCCATGGCTGGCTGCATGGCAAGCAAAGGAAAAATACTCCAAAAATTAGTTTATTACCTCAGCGCCACAACGACTGAGGTTCCTTGAATTAGCCATGGGCCCTGGCAAAGCCTGAATCCCAAAAAGCTTTGCTCACAAAAGAGTCGCATGGTCCCAGCGTCAACAGCAGAAACTAACCCCTCGACATCAACTAATCCGCGACAACTTGAAACCATGGGTCAGAAAAGGAAGGGACAACAACTGCTCATAGAGGTCGGTCGGCCTAACCAGAGCCAGTCGTTCTGTCCCCGAGGGTTGATGAACTGGAAAACCAGGATCTACACCACGTTAAATTCCTCCCGCGAGCATATCTTATCTATAATCTACAACAACAAGATTGTCAAGTGGTCTGGACTGCTCCCTCGCAACACGGGGAATCAGTCTCAGTTTTGCGACTTTCACAGGGGCCTAGGACACCATACAAAGCAATGACTATGCTTGAAGGACGAAATCGAGCGCCTCGTCCAGTTGGGGCACTTGAAGCCCTTTCGCAAAACAGCCCAGAAGCAAGCAGCTCGGGAAAAGGCAACTGAGGACTAGTCGTCGGAATGACCGGCGCCTAAATCATTGCCTCGCATCATGCTGAAGAATCGGGAGAACTCATCCAAACGTTGCGCAAGAGGACCATGAGCCAGGCAGAAGAGTCCTACATTATCTACGTTTTCGCTTTGTTTGTATTATACAGCAATCGCTAACTCAAAAGTCGCAAGTTCATATTTGTACATCTACTAGTGTTTACATCAATTCAATATGTTTTGTTTGCTTTTAACCCTATCACTGCAGGAACATTATGGGGCCAGTCCCCCTGATAGCAAACTACCGGTTGGAATGCCTTCGTTCTTCACTACCACAATAGGTCATGACACCATAAGGGTCTGCCCCTCTCACGGTCAGCGACAGTTTGAATGCATACTGAAAGAACTAGTTGTCTACCTAAATCACCTAAAGGGGTGGGTGAATAGGTGATCTCTAGCGCGATTGCGGAATAAAAATTTAGCACACACAAAAAAAAATCACAGCACAGAGACACAAGATTTATAGAGGTTCCCTAAGGTGGGTACTCCTCTCTCCCTCTCCGCCTATCTAGCACTTCGGGCTAGCGTCGGCAACTTCACCAAAATTCAGATTTATCAACAAATCCTGCACTCGGAGACTACGGCTCCTACAAGCTCGGAGAACAACATCTCCTACAAAAACACTCGGAGATAAACTCCTACAACTCTGAGTGAACAACTCCTACAAAATGACTCAGAGTAAAAACTCCTACAGAAATCAAATAGAGATTGAAATACAATACTTCTTCTAAATCTCAACAGAGATTAACTTCAGATCTTGAAAGACTAAGTCTTCTTCTTCCTTTAGATTGAAAGCTTGGACCTTCAAAGATTTAGAAGAGAAGAAACTCGGCAAACCTGATCTGATTAGGACCTTTGATTTATTTGAAAAGATCTTCAATAGAGAGAGCAGAAACAAGATCAAAGGCCTTCTTATCTGAGAAATCTTTAGCAGCAATGGAGAACGAATCTTGAGCGGCGCAGAAGTTAGATCTCAGAAACTTGTTCAGCAAAAGATGATGAAGACGACTAGAATATTATCTCCTCTTTTTAACATTCGTGTTTGCCCTAAAAAGAAAGGAGTATTTAAAGGGAAACCTCCAACGGCTTGGGCGACAAACAAGGAATGATCGACACGTGTACTGTACATGGCGGCCAACCCTAATTTTCAAAAACGAAACATAATTTTTGAAATCCGTCTGTCCGTCATTCGTCGAGACTTCACGTGAACACTCGACGAATTGACTTAGCCATTAAGAAGACAGTTCAAAGGTTTGAAAACCATCTCTGTTTTCATTGCTGGGATTCGTCGGGAGTTCTCGGGAACTTTCGACGAATTGACATAGCCGCACAAATTCCTTCACAAAGCTGCCTTTTTGACTTCTGTCAGCATTCGTCGATATTCGTCGGGAGTTCACGTGAACATCCGACGAATGGACTTAGCCACAGAAATTTCTTCTTCAGACAGGAAAACTGGCTTCTGTCTGGATTCGTCCGGAGTCATCGGGACTTCTCGTGACATCTCGACGAATTGACTTAGCAAAAATTCCTTTTCATCTGAAAACCTGCTCCACTCCTCATCCTTGAAAGCCTTCAGTTGTGAGAATATGAAGTGCACCCCAAAAGAGAGATTACACATGAACCAACACTTTGTTCTACACAATGAGAGATTACATTGTCTAGAACTGTGTTTGGTGATCCATTGCAACCTGACTTTGGTGTGCACTTAGCATTATGATCTGTCACAATACATCTAAAGAGAAATCATCAAATAAATACTCAATTCAATTTAGTTCACTAGGGGACACCTTCAAATCCAGGTGATTGTGGATATAATACCCAACAATCTCCCCCTATTTGAAGATGTCATAACCCTATGCACTAAGTTGAATTGCACAGAAAGTATAATTGAATAAAACAGCACAACCAGGCAGTAATAATCAAGGAGAGAATCAAAGTTTATCCAAGCACAAAAATATATATATAAACAAAGAAAAACAGCATGATTCCAGAGCAGCTCAGCTCATGCTTGGTCTTTTCCTTTCATCTTTCCAAAAATTCTGTCCACTGCCTCAGCTTTCTTTCTCTGTGCAGATTCCATTCTCTTAAAGAATGCCTTTGGCTTGGGCCAATATCTATCAGGAGCAGTCTCTTTAGATCCACCTGTCTTGAAATGAATTCTCCTTTCAGTTGTCCTTTTCTTGAACTTATCCCATTCCTCCTGACTGTAATGTTTACTGACACTTTCATTTTGCCTACTGACTAGGTTGAAAGCTGTAAGAATGATATTCTTTGAAGAGAGACTCCAGCTTTCTTGGAAATTTCTTGGAGGAGGCATATCATAGAATTCTCTGATCTTCTTGTGAGGATTAGACCTTTTTGCAGAAGGTTTATCACCAAAGATCTTCCTTTTCACAGATTTTTCAGAAGATTCAGGAGCTTTGGAGCTTTCAAGCACTGGGTCATCCCAGATTTCTTGATAGGAGGAAACTGGGATGTCTGTTATATCAAAATCAGGATCCTCAATAGGAAAATGAGAAGAATTTGGAGCACTTGGACCTGGAACACTTGAAGGAGGAACATCTGGCATCTTGTTACAACAGTAAGACCAAGCATACCTGCAACTTCATTGAATAGTCAGTTGGTTGATTCATGAGTGTACCCCTGGACATCTTTAACAGATTGCATGATGTTTTCCTCAAGCTCTTGCATCTTGGAGAAGACATTTCCATCCAAATCATTCACTCTACCAGAACTTTCTTCTATTTTAGACACAATACTTTCCTCTCCCTTTATGACATCTTCATGTAGGAAGGTATAGAGTTTGTTCAGCTGCCTCTCAATTTGATCATCCAGAAAAGCAAGCCCTTGATCATAAGCAGTGTTGAGAGTTGTTTGAGCAGCATTCAGATTTACAACATCTTCACCAACCTGATGCGGGTTCTTTAGAGCATGCCCAACTCCTTGATTGGTGTGGTCCAAAGCTTTTCCTGCCTTGGCCATCCAGGCTTCTTGATCATTCTTGAATTTTCCCATTTCATATCTCCTTTCAGCCATTTCTTGCCTCAAAGCACTATCAACTTTATCTATTTTCTGATAGACTGATTTGATGCACTGATCAAAATGCTCTGTTTGAGCTTGCAGCAGGGTTGAAATTGACTTGAGCAGGGAAGAGTGAGAGCTCTCTCCAGTTTCAAAATCATCAGGAGAGACTTTATCAGCTACAAAACTAGTAGACTGTGCTTGCTTTTCAAGCACAGTTGCTCTTGGAGATTGTCTCAAAGTACTCTCTGGAGGGGGCAAGAGCATCACAGGAGGGACTGCAGATTCACCCATAAATATGTCTTCCTGTTCTTTCTCCCCCTCAGTCAAAGACATCTTCTTTGCTAGCTTCAACTGAGCACCAAGACTGCCCATCTCCATAGAATCTGATTTCTCAGAAGGAACAGATTCATGATCTGCCAAGTCTTCACTATGTTCTGAATTATAAGCAAACTCTGCAGGGGATCTTCTGGAGTCTTCTAACATAGCAGATTCATCTTCACCAGCAGATTTCCCTTGACCTTCTAGGTCTGGAACAGTATCAGGGACAGCAGGACTGACTGGATCAACATACACTGGATCAGGATGAACTGGATCAATTTCACTGGGAGGAATTTCCTTTGAAGCAGCACTACTTTCAGCTATGTCTCTTGGGGTTGAAGGCTCCCCCTCAACATGTTCACCTCTGCCCTGATCAGGAACTGTACTGGGTTCACCTCTTGGGGTTGGAAACTCCCCCTCAACATGATCACCTCTGCCTTGAGCAGGAGCTGGACTGGGTCCACTACCTCTTGAGGGTTGACCTTCTTCAAGAGTCCTATTCTCATTATGCAGAGGGTCCTCATCAGCACTAACAACAATCTTGACTCCACCCTTTGGAATGACCCTTTCCCATTTGGAGAAAATAGATGAGTTGATTTTCTTGGTGTGGTGGATGGGGATACCTCTTCCAAGATTAAAAAAATCTGGATTGCTACCATTTAGAAGCAGACTGAGAATTCTTCCAAAATTTGGGGCATGAAAACTGTCTTTAATTTTCTCAAAAAGAACTTCACCAAAATTAAAATTCTTTCTACAAATAATAGCTGTGTGAATCTTAAAGGCTTCTTCAGATAGGTAGTCATGTGAACCTACTTTGCACAATAAGACTTTTCCTAAGATATCACACAGAAGCTTACCTCCTTCATTCATGAATTTTCTTCTTATCTTTGAACCTTCATCAAGGATGCCACAGAATCTTTTGGCCTGGAGAAAATCTTCAGCAAACACTTCTTCCGATTCCACTTCAGGCATCCTCAAAATCCTGTTGATGCCACTAGCTTTCAAAACTATTTTACAAGACCGGATGCTGCTCTTTATCTTCTTCCCTTGACCAGAGATTTTTGCATTTCTGTAGAACTCAAGAACATCCTGTTCGAGAATTTAGCCGGCTCTTCCAAGACATAGCTGAGCCCGGCGACCTCAAGCATCAAAAGAATATTTCTGAACTCATCTGAAGCAGTTCGAAAGCTACCTCGTACCAGCTCTCCACCGGAATGCAGACCTGCCTTTGGCGCCATCGAGCTCGTCGAAATCGGGGAAGAAGAACAGTGTTTTATAGCAAGGGAGACGAAAGGATGGGAAGGGTTTCACGGAAGAATGCGTGGAATCACGTGTTCTCTTTGTTTTTATATATATATATAAAATAAATTTGGGCGCTTACCTGATTTTATGGAAGACTCTTTGGATCCAATAAATCGTATTTAATAAAAGAAACGTGTCCGAGAAGATATAGGTCTTGACCCGTGAAATCCCGTGAAATCCTCTAGAGAATGAGCACTAATCTTATGAGAATACTCGTGAAAGCCCGTGAAATTTCATAAAATTTTCTGAGATATCCAGTGAAATCCCGTGCAATTTTATAAAATTCCAACATTCTTGACCTCATGATTCCTTGTTGAGCATTCCAAGTTCCATTATGAAGAAATTGAACTTGGTCTCGTCCAGAGGCTTCGTACAAATATCTGCAATTTGTTTGTTAGTATTAACATACAACAAATTAATATCCTTACTCTCAACATGTTCCCGGATGAAGTGGTAGCGAAGCTCGATGTGCTTCGTTCTGCTGTGAGAGACTGGATTATTTGCTATGACAATAGCACTTGAGGAGTCACAGAACATGGGGATTTCTGCGAGCTTTAAGTTATAGTCCTCAAGCTGATTCTTTATCCACAAAAGTTGTGCACAGCAACTGCCGGCAGAGATATACTCTGATTCAGCAGTTGATATTGCCACACAATTTTGCTTCTTGCTACTCCATGACACAAGCCTTTTTCCCAAGAATTGGCAAGTTCCTGAAGTACTCTTTCTATCATCTTTGCTACCTGCAAAATCAGCATCTGAAAAACCAATTAGTTCAAAATCATTGCTTCTCGGGTACCATAAGCCGAGATTTGGTGTACCCTTAAGGTATCTCAAAATCCTCTTTGCAGCGGCATAATGAGATTCCTTACAGTTCACCTGATACCTGGCACAAACACATGTTGAGAACATTATATCGGGCCTACTGGCAGTAAGGTAGAGCAAGGACCCAATTATGCTTATGTACTTGGTTTCATCAAAAGGTTTCCCTTTCTCATCCTTGTCCAGAGACATACTTGAGCCCATTGGAGTCCTCATAGAGGTTGCACTCTCCATTCCAAATTTCTTAAGGAGCTCTTTGGTGAACTTCGTCTGAGAGATGAAAATTCCATCTTCAGATTGGTGCACCTGGAGTCCTAAGAAATATTTCAGCTCTCCCATGCTGCTCATTTCAAACTTACCTTACACCAAGTTGGAAAACTTTTTGCAGAGTTTGTCATCTGTAGAACCAAATATAATATCATCGACATAGATTTGCACTAGCAAAATCTCGCCTTTTACTTCCCTAAGAAACAATGTCTTATCTATTGTTCCTCTTGTGAATTTGTTCTCAAGAAGGAACCTAGACAATGTCTCATACCAGGCTCGGGGTGCCTGTTTGAGACCATACAAAGCCTTATGTAAATACTATACATGATCAGGAAAGTTAGAATCTACAAAACCTGGAGGCTGAGATACATATACTTCCTCTTTAAGGTCTCCGTTCAGGAAGGCTGACTTCACATCCATCTGGAAAACCTTAAAGCCCTTATATGCAGCATAAGCCAAAAATAATCTGATGGCTTCAAGTCTTGCTACTGGTGCAAAAGTCTGATCAAAGTCAATTCCTTCTTCTTGCATGTATCCTTGTGCAACCAGTCTTGCTTTGTTCTTTGTAATGATGCCCTTTTCATCAAGCTTGTTCCGGTAGACCCATTTGGTTCCAATTACATTTTGTCCTTTGGGTCTTGGTACTAATTCCCAAACTTTACATCTCTTGAATTGGTTGAGCTCCTCTTGCATAGCAAGGATCCAGGATGGATCGGTGTTTGCTTCTTCGAACTTCTTCAGCTCAATCTGTGAAAGAAAACTTAAATGTAAAACTTCGTTAGTTGTACCTCTTCTCGTTAGAACTCTGCTTGAAGGGTCTCTGATGATCTGATCAGCTAGATGATCTCTTGAAAATCTGACTCCCAAGTTATTTGCATTTTCAGGAGCAACTTGAGGTTCAGCCACCTCTGGAGTATCTTCTTCTTTATGAACTTCTTGTTCATCTTCTGAGTGATCTGAGATCTCTTCTGCTAACTTTGGAGCATCATCTGTGGTTTTTACTCCATCTTGCATAGAGAGTTCTTTTAGCTTTTCACCTGCATCTTCAATGAACACACTAGACGAATTGCTATGTAGCAGGCTCGTCTCATCAAATATAACATGTACTGTTTCCTCTACCACCAGAGTTTTCTTATTAAAAATCCTATATGCCTTACTATGGCTACTATATCCTACGAAAATACCTTCAAAACATTTTTCACTAAACTTGGTTGTAGGATGCTTCCCATTGTTAAGTACATAGCATTTACTGCCAAAAATTCTAAAATATGAAATCTTTGGTTTTCTGCCCTTTAGAATCTCATATGGGATCTTACGATGGTTCTTATTGATCAGTGCTCTGTTTTGCACATGGCAAGCTGTGTTGATAGCTTCTGCCCAGAAATATTCTGGAAGAGCAGAATCACTCAACATGGACCTGCCAGCTTCTATGAGGGTTCTATTCTTTCTCTCGGCTACTCCATTTTGCTGTGGAGTACGAGGAGAGGAAAACTCATGGGAGATACCTTGACTTTCACAAGACTTTGTCATGGCCCCAGACTGAAATTCTGTTCCATGGTCACTTCTGATTTTGACCACTGAACAGTAAAGTTCATTCTGAATAAGCTTGACAAAATTAGTGAATATGCCGAAGGTTTCTGACTTACGATTTAGAAAGAACACCCATGCAAACCGGGAATAATCATCAACAATAACCAAGGTGTAAGCTTTCCCACCTAAGCTTCTAACTGACATTGGACCAAACAAATCCATATGCAGCAGATGAAGACATCTGGTAGAATTATTGTCAATTATGCTCTTAAAGCTAGCCTTTGTTTGCTTACCCATTTGGCACGCATGGCAAGGGCTTTCTTTAATGCATTTAACTTTGGGGGCATCCCTTACCAAGTTGTGAGAAAATAACATAGATATAGTTTTGAAATTAATATGTGCTAATCTCTTGTGCCATTGGTCACAGAGAGATGCACTATCTTTGGCAACAAAACACACTGGGGTAGAAGACTATAAACATATAAAATCTAAACAGTAAATACCACTACTCCTAGAGCCTGTTAAAATAGTTTCCGTAGACACGGACATCTTTATCAGGCATCTATCTCTAAAGAACTCAACGGTATAGCCTTTGTCACACAGTTGGCTTATGCTAATCAGATTGTATTTCAATCCTTTCACATGAGCTACGCGTGTGAAAACGACTGAGCCATTGGTTATTGAGCCATAACCAATAATAATACCTCGTTCAGATCCGCCAAACTTTACTTTAGGCCCGTTCTCAACTGGAACATAATCCTGAAGTAATCTTCTACTCCCGGTCATGTGCCGAGAGCAACCACTGTCCAAATACCAGATGGGAATTTCGTTGGCCTTTGGACATTCCTGCACACATGATCAATACCCCTTAGGAACCCAAACATTTTTGGGCCCTTGGTTCCTTGTTAGTGGAACACCACTTGGAACATTAACTTTGCAAGTGGTCGGTCTTGCACTGTTAACTCATGGAGTTCTTGGCAAAGTATGATTGAACCAACAATCTATGGCAAAATGACCAATTTTTCCACAACACCAACATTCAAATCTATTGTATCTCCTCTTTGTGTTCTGCTGAGCCTTTTGAACGGGTGGCTTTGCAGGAGGAGCAACCTTGGAGGTAGAAGCCTCATTGGTGCAACATACACAATTCTTAGGCACAATAAGCTTGACCTGCGGTGCTTTCTTAGCATTTGATCCATGAACGAATGGTCCATGATGCTTCAATTGAACTTCTTCATAAGGAGCCTTGAGGGAGCTAGATCCAAAGTTTCTGGGTCTGGTACACACTGAGTTCACCTTGGCAGGCTCAACATGAGTTGGTCTGCTGAAGTGACCATACATGCTCTCAAAATCATAGGTGTTCGTAGGAAAAATCACCTTCTTGAAATTTGGAGCACACTGTGGGCCTTTACCCTTGGCTTTAACGGCTCTTCTTTTGGCTGACTTACTTAGACTCTTTTCAGCAACATGGCCCAAACCACTACTACCAGAACCAGCAGTGAAAGTGTCTATGATAGGCAGAACTGTTTTGGGCTTGGAGAAGTTCATTGTGATCTTCTTTTCAGCCTCAAGCTGTTTCGTCAAATCATTGATAATTTCATTCTTCTGAATGCCTGCTAAAGTGGCCTCGGAGAGAGCAATCTTCAAGGACAAGATTTCATCCCTTAGTAGGTTAGATTCTTCAATTTCCTTTCTCAAGTTTGATTCTTTATCCTTTAGGGATTGAATCTCCTTTGATTGAGTTTTAAAAAGCTTTCGACACTTATTAAAACCCTTCAACATTTCCTCATACTTAGCAGTCAACTCAGAATCCTCTTCCGAATAGTAGCTTTCATTTGCATCAGATTCCGTTTCTGAATATGAAAGAGGTGTAGAAGATAATACCTGACCGGTGAAAGGAACAACATCTTTGTCATCATCTGACATGGCCATTAGTCCAAAAAATGCCTCTTCGTCTGAGTTAGACTCATTTGAGTCACTATCACTAGAGTCTTGGACTTCTTGGCAACAAAACTCTTTTCCTCTTTCTTCTTTCCTTTGAAGGACTTCTTTTCTTCTTTTCTTGAAGATTCCTTCTTCTTGTGTGGGCAATCAGCTATCATGTGCCCTGACTTTTTACAACAATAACAAACGGGTTCAGTATAATCATGTTTGTTCGGTTTAGAACCATACCTATCGTTTCTGTCACGGTGTGATCTCCTGTGATCTCTTGAGGAAGATGAGCCTTTTCTCGTTTGTCTCCTCTTGTTAAGCAACTTTTTGAATTGCTTGGAGAGGAGGGAGAATTCTCCTTCAGATAGTTCTGAATTTGCAGAACTGCTTTCAGCTTTATCTTCAGAAGATTCATCCCTCACATGAGACAGAGCCCTGCTTCTCCGGGAGATTTCAGCCTTTAGAGCAATGGGCTTCTCCTTGCCAGAGCTCCTACTGCTTTCCTCTTCTGACTTCCTGATGTTCAACTTCAGCTCATGGGAGAGCAGCTTCCCATACAGAATCTGTGGCTCCGTAGTAGCCAACTTACCATATTCTCTGATAGCTATCACCTTGGGGTCCCATTCCTTAGACAGGGATCTAAGAAATTTATCGTTTAGTTCACCCATGGTGAATTCTCTACCATAATATCTCGGACTATTTACAATCTTGAAGAATTTCTCGTAGGTGTCAGAAATTGTGTCTTTGCCTTGTTGCTTGAAGGCTTCGTATTCTTGGTTCAGCAAAGACTTCCTGTCATCTCGAACTTCTTCAGTACCTTCCATCAAAACCACAATAGAATCCCACATTTCTTTTGCAGACTTGCAGTGAATCAGATTTTGTAGCATAGAATCATCAACTGCACCTGCTATGATGTGCTTTGCTTTCTTATCTAGAGTGACAAGTGCAATTTCATCCTTTGTCATATCCATTAGTTTCTTTGGTACCTTTTTGGTGGGATCAATGGTAGAAACAACTGTAGGAATGACGGGACCTTCCTTAACTATCTGGGAGATACGGGGATCATTTGCTTCCATGTAGAAGATAACTCTTTCCTTCCACATGGGGAAATTTTCCTTAGTGCAAACTGGGAGCTTGGAGGAAAATCTTTCCATGCCTCTGTCCATAGAGAGAGATCTTGATAACAAAGAGGAATCTTTAATCTAGGTGTTAACCTCTTACAGATAACCTGGCCTCTGATACCAATTGAAAGAACTAGTTGTCTACCTAAATCACCTAAAGGGGGGTGAATAGGTGATCTCTAGCGCGATTGCGGAATAAAAATTTAGCACACACAACAAAAAAAAATCACAGCACAAAGACACAAGATTTATAGAGGTTCCCCAAGGTGGGTACTCCTCTCTCCCTCTCCGCCTATCTAGCACTTCGGGCTAGCGTCGGCAACTTCACCAAAACTCGGATTTATCAACAAATCCTACACTCGGAGACTACGGCTCCTACAAGCTCGGAGAACAACCTCTCCTACAAAAACACTCGGAGATAAACTCCTACAACTTGGAGTGAACAACTCCTACAAAATGACTCGGAGTAAGAACTCCTACAGAAATCAAATAGAGATTGAAATACAATACTTCTTCTAAATCTCAACAGAGATTAACTTCAGATCTTGAAAGACTGAGTCTTCTTCTTCCTTTAGATTGAAAGCTTGGACCTTCAAAGATTTAGAAGAGAAGAAACTCGGCAAACCTGATCTGATTAGGACCTTTGATTTATTTGAAAAGATCTTCAATAGAGAGAGCAGAAACAAGATCAAAGGCCTTCTTATCTGAGAAATCTTTAGCAGCAATGGAGAACGAATCTTGAGCGGCGCAGAAGTTAGATCTCAGAAACTTGTTCAGCAAAAGATGATGAAGACGGATAGAATATTATCTCCTCTTTTTAACATTCGTGTTTGCCCTAAAAATAAAGGAGTATTTAAAGGGAAACCTCCAACGGCTTGGGCGACAAACAAGGAATGATCGACACGTGTACTGTACATGGCGGCCAACCCTAATTTTCAAAAACGAAACATAATTTTTGAAATCCGTCTGTTCGTCATTCGTCGAGACTTCACGTGAACACTCGACGAATTGACTTAGCCATTAAGAAGACAGTTCAAAGGTTTGAAAACCATCTCTGTTTTCATTCGCCGGGATTCGTCGGGAGTTCTCGAGAACTTTCGACGAATTGACTTAGCCGCACAAATTCCTTCACAAAGCTGCCTTTTTGACTTCTGTCAGCATTCGTCGATATTCGTCGGGAGTTCACGTGAACATCCGACGAATGGACTTAGCCACAGAAATTTCTTCTTCAGACAGGAAAACTGGCTTCTGTCTGGATTCGTCGGGAGTCATCAGGACTTCACGTGACATCTCGACGAATTGACTTAGCAAAAATTCCTTTTCATCTGAAAACCTGCTCCACTCCTCATCCTTGAAAGCCATCAGTTGTGAGAATATGAAGTGCACCCCAAAAGAGAGATTACACATGAACCAACACTTTGTTCTACACAATGAGGGATTACATTGTCTAGAACTGTGTTTGGTGATCCATTGCAACCTGACTTTGGTGTGCACTTAGCATTATGACCTGTCACAATACATCTAAAGAGAAATCATCAAATACATACTCAATTCAATTTAGTTCACTAGGGGACACCTTCAAATCCAGGTGATTGTGGATACAATACCCAACACATACGCTCTTCACCGTCAACTCTGGGGTCAATTCCCTCCCCTGACCACGTGCTACTGGCTTGAACGCATCCTTTCTTCGCCACCACAGCAAGTCACGACACCGTGAGGGCCTGCCCCTCTCACGGCCACCAACAGTTTGAAGTCAAACGCTCTTCCCCGTCAACTCTGGGGCCAGTCCCCCCCCCCCCACCCCCCACCCCCTACCCCCGTGAGGGTCTGCCCCTCTCGCGGTCGCCAATGGTTTGAAGGCATACACTCTTCACAGTCAACTTTGGGGTCAGTCCCCCCTGACCACCACTCTGAAAATAGCTAAAACAATGAGTTATCAGGTACACGCAAGAACGAACACTACATAAAATAATGGAGTCACAAGATACAATAGCATCAGCGCAACGCTGTACATAATGGAAAATGACTACAGAACAGAGAAAGGAAACAACATGACAAAAGCAGTAAGTACAATAATGGCAAAGATCAATCCTCGGCTTCATCAGAACGATCCTCCTCTGAAAGGTCCTCAGCTCCAAGTCCAACAATACCACACTCAAACTTCATCTCCATCATACGGAGAGTCTTCTGAATGCACCTCTGAAAGGATACCTCACACTCATCCTCCAGCAACGGCTTCACCTCCTTGGTCATGATCTCAGCACAAAGCTCCTCCAAGATCTGGAACCGCTCCTCCACAAAAGCTAAGGAGTCCTTATACTCGACAACACTGTAGCCTTGATCTCCTCAACGCTCTGCTCCGCAGATGACAACCTATCCACTTCGCTCCTCAAGAAGCCCAGCTCTCCCTCCTGATAGGACATCTCTCATTGGGCCTCCGATAACAGGCGAAGGGCATCCTGAGCAGGTGCTTTGTCACCACCATATTCCTCTCGCAACTTCTCAACCTCTGCTCGGGTTGAAGAAGCATCTGACTCTAGCTGTTGAATGCACGCGGAGTCACGATCCATATTCTTCTTGGAATCAGATAAAGCACTCTTCGCTGCGCGCAGCTCCTTGAGAAGAATGAAGTATTCGTACTTAAGGCTCACATAACAATCATTCCATGTATGGGCAACACTGTTCAAAACACCGGTCTACAAAGAAAATGAACGGTCAGAATGTATAAATAATAATAAGAAAGGGAAAGAAAAAACCAGAGTAAAGGCAGTCTCGCCTACCACGGAAGTCCTCGCCTGAAGAGAAGAAGAGACTCACCTCGCCATCGTCAAAGGGGGAGGCGGCGGAAAATCCTCCTGCGGGACCCGACCGGCAATAAGAGATGCTAGGATCTCAACCTCAGGGTCAGCCAGAATCACTTCTGCCCCGCAGTTGTTAGGACCGGCCTCGTGATCATGGCTCCTCATACAGAAGAAATGGGCTCCAAATCAGAACTCCCGTTTTTAAAAATAATCTTCCTCTTCTTGCCGCGAACCAATGGAAAGGTGGATGCACGCTCGGCATCCCAAGAAAGCACTATAGAGAGTAACCTACTCTCCTCCACGCAGCTAGCAATATTATCTAAGGCCTTCACCAACCCTTCTCGATTAGGAAAACTCAAAACGGGCAAGAAGTCAGTTTCCCGACCTGTCTGCCGACGACAGCGACTGGGAAGATCCAGACAAAGCTCGGGCAACTCCCAACGATTCTGAATATACCCATAAAGGGTATTCCCGTGGAGGTAATCATTCTTCTCTCTGAAGCGGAACCACCTCTTGTTGCTGCAAACCTCAATACGACCACTTGGATCAATAAAAACCTCGTACCAATCCTTGAAAATCTTCAAGGTAAATCGTGCACCATGCTCCTGGAAGAGCACTATCATCCCCATAATCCTCGCCATCCCAGCAGGGGTAAACTGGGAAATTGGCACTCCGCAAAATCGGAATACCTCGATAGCCTCCTCCAAAGGAGGGAAGCGGAATCAAGACTTCAAACAACTTGCCGAAAGAGTCGTGGAACTGGTCGGAGGGGTCTCAACACGTTCCTTCTCCTGAGGAATCTTCACTTCAACGATAGAAGGCAATCCCAAGCGCTTCCGCCACATATCGATCCATGCACTATCAAGAATGGAGCACAGCCACATCGGCCTCGATTGACCGTCCCATTTTGAAGCCTAAAAAAGACAGAAGAAAAATCTTTTTTATAAAGGCACTAAGCAAAAACTGCACAACGCATGAAGGAAACTCAATAGCCGGCAAACATGCACACCCTGGAGCACGAACGACACATGGCGTTTGGCCAACCGCACACAGTGCGCAAGCACGCACACCTCAGATGAACACCGCTAGGTGTATAACCGCACACAACCAGTCGGGCACCGGCCGTATGTGTTACCCGCGTGTCGCTCAGCTGCCGAGCGACACCCAACCGTGCGCGAACGGTTGCGCACTCCGGCCGCACGCAATAGGCCGAGCACCGGCCAGGCACTGGCACGCGCATGGGGTGCATACCGGCTGAGTACCGACCGTGCGCGACCGGCCGAGCACCGTCCATACTCATCGGCCGCACGCCGACCGGCTGAGCGCCAACCGCGCGCGCCGCTGTCACAACCCGCATTTTCTCCGAATTTAAGGATATCAGAGTAAGAGAAAATACACGTCATGATGCCACGTCATACAGGAGACAACTGTAGACGCTCAGGCGGAAACCTATTACTTAACTAGACAAAACATGATTATATGATAAGTCATCATTTGAAATCATTTATTAGGGGTTTTGAGGTAAGAACTGTGTCTCTCAGTTCGTGGATCAACTAGTCCACCGAGAAAGTATATATAGTTGCAGCGGAAAGTACTTGATTTAGTTTACTTAAAGTCCTACATGTATGCAAACGACGAAGCATGAAGTAAATGATATGCACATAACTAGGCGTATTGCAAGAGTAGAAAATACCTTTAGGCGACTTTAAAGTTAAGGGTTTCAGTTAGAAAGAATGCAATGAGGATGAAGAAAAAACCATTTTATAACTATAGTACACCTAACATAAATCATTCCCAGAGGGTAAGATACACAAGATCTAAAAGTAGTGGCATAATCTGGCAAATAAACTATAAAATATAAAAAGGGGCACAATGGGCGTCAACAACATGACACTAACCCATTGGCACCAACTAGTATGTCTGAGCACAAGAAGTAACTAAAAACAACTACCTCGCAGCAGCGGGGTGAACAACTACTAAAACTTTGAACTTCAGGCTACACCACTAGCCGTTACGGCTCTGAACCTGAGACATTCAATAAAACAAAGAACGCCTCAGCAAGGAATTACAAGTGGCCAAAAAGTAAGCAGAAAGTAAATAAGGCAAAAGGGGTACCAACCCAGGCCAGATTCACTGAAAGAAAAACTCCAAAACAAGGAACTAAACAAAACACCAAGTGCACCAAAAGAAAGTGTCATAAAGAGGAACAAGCAAGTTTCATTTATCTTGTTACATTAATTAAAGAGACTGATCAGCTCAAATTAAACGGGAGCGGTTACCTACCTCCGCTACCCAAAGCCCAAAACTAGGTGGGGGTGCCACTAAACCCAACCACCCAAACACGACTACCGTGCAAGGCTATAACATTTCCCCCACTATCCCCCAAACACGACTACCGTGCAAGGCTAAAGACAGTGGTTCTTAATTAGTTTAATCTTTAATTAGAACACGGGGCGTAACCCGAGAAATAATCACCAGGATATCCTAAGGATATGGTCACACCAAGTAAACATTACCCAATACTAATTAAGAGAATTCATAAGTTAATTAACCACAACGGGTACGAGATTTCAAACATGAAAAACTCAACGAAATCACATGCGTTCCAGGCGGGGTTCCAAGGGGCCGCGCCCCTGGCGGGGTCTTAGGGGCAGAGCCCCTAACGGGGTCCAAGGGGCAGAGCCCTTGCGGGGTGCGGGGCAGAGCCACGTCCAAATTTTGGAAATCCCACCACCAGAAACCGCACAAAAAATCACCTCAAAAGCGATCTTCCAAGATGAGATCAGGGCAAGTAGAACGCTTCTAAAGTTTTGAATGTTTCACGATCATGGAAGGCAACATCAAGGTTTCTCGAGAAATAGGAAGGGTAAGAATATATCTCTCGAGGGAACAAAGAGGGAAGTCATAATGTACTAAGGAAAACCAGGGGCAGAGCCATACACTTCTCGAGAAATCCCAAGTAGGGACCCAAGATTTCTCGAGAACTTTAATGCAGGAGAAGGTTTCCGGAGAAAATGGAGGCCGGGTTTGGGTGATTTCTCGAGAAATGAAGACAAGGCTCAAACTGATTTCTCAAGAAAAGGAGAGCAGGGGTTGTACTTCTCGTGAACTTGAATGCAGGGATAAAGTGTCTCGAGAAATCCCAAGGGCAGACCACTACCAAAACTCGAGATATCTAGATCAGGAGGAGCTGATTTCTCGAGGAAGTCAAGACAGCGACTAGATGTTTTTCAAGAATTTGTGGGGGGGACACCGGGTTGCTCACTACCATCCAATGCACTCGAAGCTCGTGCCAAACAGCACAGTAAGGACTCCCAACCCAGGGGACATAGATTTAACCAGAAGGAATAGAGAGGAGAGAAAGCCACTTGCCTTAACCTTGAGGAAACTCAACCAACACCGCTCCGAATGCCAAGGGAGATCTAGAGCACGAAAACCTGGAGCTTTACGGACCAAAAGAAGGGGTTATGTCACTTCCAAGACTCCCAAAACTCCACGAAATGAGAAAAGCTTGCCGCTAGAACGAAGATCTCGCCGAGAGCTTTCCAAATCTTCAAACCAAATACGATTCCGACCACCACAGCCCTAGGAATAGCCGGTGAAACGTTCCACGAAACCTCGCTCTCGCTCTATCGCACGGCGGCTGCTTTTGATCGAGGAAGGGGAAGATGAATAGGGAAGGAGATTTTAGGCTTATATATAAACCTAAATTATTATTTAATTAATTAATAAATTCCCCAATTCACTTAACTGCGAGGGCGACCAAAACACCTCGGATTTCTACGAAATTCGCACCTTAACTAAAACACGGCGCTACGAATCCAATGGCGAAGTCAGAATTCAATTCCGATGAGCCAAACTCGGTCTAAGGCCTCCCGAAGCGATGCGAAATCTCGCACGCTCGATCTACAAGACATACTTTAACTAAGCTAAGGCTCAACACACTACTAGACGAGCTGACGTAACGCCCTTACGCCAAAATTACGTCACAGCGGGCACGTAAAATAATTAACGAAAATCAGGGGCGTTACAGTCACTCCCCCTAAAAGGAAGTTTCGTCCCGAAACTTGGAATCCGAAGATCAAAGAAGATACAAAATCGAATTTAATAGATTAACTGACAGAAGATTTACCCAAAATCTTAGAGAAGAGGCTAGGGTGGGTCTCTCTCATGGCAGACTCCAGCTCCCAAGTCGCGCTTTCGACCCCCTGATTCTTCCAAAGAACCTTAACCATCGGGATCGTCTTTTTTCGCAACACACGCTCCTGAGTCTCCAGGATTCGGACAGGCTCTTCGACATACGAAAGATTGGGCTGCAAAACGGGTACCGAATCAAGAACAAACCCATCGCTGCGCAAACACTTCCTCAGCTGGCTCACGTGAAACACATCGTGAACATTAGGAAAGGAAGCAGTCAAATCCAATCTATATGCTGACACTCCGATGCGCTCAACAATCTGAAAAGGTCCCATATACCGGGGATCCAACTTGTGGTTCCTTCCAAACCCCTTAACACCTGGCATCGGAGAAACTTTCAAGAACACCCTGTCTCCAACGGCAAACTCTAAATCCACTCTTCTTCGATTCGCATACTTCTCATACCGCTCCTGAGCAATGCGGAGCTTCTCGCGGATATGAGTCACCGCAACATTCATCTCTTCCAAAGCCTCTGGGCCTAGCAAAGGACTCTCACCAACATCGGCCCAAAACAACGGAGTCCGACAACGCCTCCCATACAGAGCCTCAAACGGGGCCATTTGTAGGCTTTCTTGATAACTGTTGTTATACGCGAACTCCATCAATCCAAGCCACTTATCCCAAGCTCCACCATGATCTAAGATATAGCACCTTATCATATCTACCAAAATCTGATTTACTCTTTCTGTCTGACCATTGGTCTGGGGATGATAAGCGGTAGAGTACCTAAGGTCAGTACCCAAGGCTCCCTGCAAACTCTGCCAGAAATGAGACGTGTACCTCGAGTCTCGGTCCGACACAATGCTCACAGGCACACCATGCAATCTGACAACTTCATCCAAATACAGTTCTGCTATTTTCTCCATCGAGTATCCAATCTTAAAGGGCACAAAGTGAGCACACTTTATCAAGCGATCTACTATAACCCACACCGAGTCATGACCACTGGGAGATCTCGGCAAACCGGTAATGAAGTCCATCGAAATACTCTCCCACTTCCAGCTGGGAATATCTAACGGGTTCAACTTACCTCCAGGCCTCTTATGATCTGCTTTCACGCGCTGACAAGTTAAACATTCTGACACATACTTCGCTATATCATTCTTCATACCTGACCACCAAACGATCTGCTTCAGGTCTTGGTACATCTTTGTGGAGCCAGGATGATATGAAACACTAGAATCATGCGCTTCGCTACAGATCTTGGTTCGAATGCCATCAAGCGCGGGAATACAATATCTACCTCGATACTTCAAAGTATCTTTATCATCGATTGAAAAGTCAGGTAGCTCACCTCTTTCAGTTCTATCCCGGAGATGTTGCAAATCAGGATCTTCCTTCTGGTGCAACCTCGTAAGGGTAATCCAAGAAGGTTCTTCAACTCCTAAGCTCGAAGCCGCGGTACTACTACCGACTGAGATATTCATCAACATAAACTCTTCTACCAAGGACTGCATAGAGAGATTGAAGATTTGCGCGGTCTTTCTGCTCAGGGCATCAACCACTATATTAGCCTTACCCGGATGATATAGGATATCAACTTCATAATCCGCAACATACTCCAACCACCTCCGCTGGCGCAGATTCAGCTCCTTCTGGGTGAAGACACACTTCAGACTTTTATGATCCGTGAAAATCTTGCATGACACTCCATATAACAGGTGTCTCCAAAGCTTCAAAGCATACATCACTGCGGCGAATTCTAAGTCATGCGTAGGGTAATTCTTTTCATGAACTTTCAATTGTCTAGACCCATAAACAATCACCTTTCCTTCTTGCATCAAAACACATCCTAAACCAATGTGAGATGCGTCCACATAAACGGCATACTCTAATCCTTGGATCGGTAAGGCCAACACCGGTGCACTACACAAATGCCTTTTTAATTCTTGGAAGGCTTCTTCGCATTTATCGCTCCAAATAAAAGCCGTATTCTTCTGGGTAAGCTTAGTCAAAGGTGCCGACAGCACCGAGAATCCTTGAACAAATCTCCTGTAGTACCCAGCCAATCCTAAAAAACTCCTTATCTCCTTAGGTGTTGAAGGCATCTTCCAATCCAACACAGCAGAAATCTTAGCGGGGTCTACAGTAATCCCATCCTTGCTCACCACATGACCCAGAAAGGACACCTAATGGAGCCAAAACTCGCACTTACTCAGCTTTGCAAACAACTTGTTATCTCTAAGAGTAGACAATACTAAGCGCAAATGCGTAGCATGCTCCTCAGCACTCTTAGAATAAACTAGCACATCATCTATGAATACCACAACAAAATGGTCCAGAAAATCCTTGAACACGCGGTTCATCATGTCCATAAATGCAGAGGGTGCATTTGTCAAACCAAACGACATGACTAGAAATTCAAAATGGCCATAACGAGAACGAAAGGCAGTCCGGGGAACGTCCGACTCCCGGATCCTCAACTGATGGTAGCCTGATCGAAGATCAATCTTCGAAAACACTGTGCTCCCACGCAACTGATCAAACAGATCATCTATCCTTGGAAACGGATGTAACATCCGGCCAGTACGAAGAGTATAACAGCAGGTCCGGCCCGGACCCCACGCCATACAAACCACACTAGCTAGGAGTTAAAAGGTGATAACCAGAAAAACAACAACTAAACGAGAGTACAAAACGTAAGCGGAAGCATTAATTAAACCATTCAAATAGAACTGCCCACTATCATAGGAATATATCCAGAATAAGAGTTACGGCCTTAAGGCCTTACATTCATCCAATGCACAAAACTCCAAGCATACATCGGCACGCAGGCCGGCCATACATGAATAACAGAAAAAGGGCTGGCCTTCGAGGGCCAACAATGCAAAGGGCCATCGCCCGCTATTTCCCGCTAGGCTCACCTGCACCTGCATAAGAACATTCCACCAAGCGGTGGCAAACAAAGTAACGGTCAGCACAGCTGACCAAATTATAACGACCCCACCCCTTTTCCGGGGTGGCGGAGCTTCTACCCTGCAAGCAAGCCATACTAGCACAAGTACTAAATATAAAGAAAGTGCAAACTACACAAGGTGAGGTTTCAAGCACAATCAATCTTCTAGGTTGAGCATCAAAAGAGAGGGGAACCTAGGTATGCACATGATGTTGGTTGAGTTCACCCGAAGGTTCCCCACAACTGCCTAAGCAATCGCATGAGTCTAATCATAACATCCATTTCACAAAACACTCCACCGTAAGGGCCACAACCTTGGGTGGAAACAAGAGCTTTTGGTCGGTCTAGGTATGACACCTTCCACGACCTCTCCCATGATCACACGGCTTTCCTGAGGAAGGGACCTCTTACCGATCTGCATGGAAACGGGTTCGGTTTAGCTTTGCCCGTGCTCTAATCGTCGCGATCTATCGCACGACGCGGGTACGGCTTCGCCTCGGCCCGTGAGGGTTTAGCACCTTCAAGTGCTACACTAAATATACGCTACGCACCTAACCCCATCACCAGGATCTAGGTTTCACGAATACTCAACAAGGGAGGTGCAATACACTCCGCATCAATTTCGTGGTGAAGGTTTGCCTTCATCCAAAACTCAAAGCCTGGGGCTTTTGTTAGAATCTTCCCAAGACGCCTACAACGAGTTCCCGCAATACTATAGGTGAGTTCACGGAGTCATTCTCCGGCACGCATTCTAGGCCTAACCTAAATGCAACGTCGCAAATCAAGCATCACCGATTCGGGCTCACGGCCACGAATAGGCTTCACACAAAATGCCTAAATCCGCGCGACTACCGGATTTTCTACTTGCAAAAATGCCGGGGACGGACACAATCTACCCGGAGTTCCGAAGAACTTGAGGAAATCCTACACTTCACCCATTTGGTGAAAGAGATACCTCATGCAAACATAGAAAGAGGAATGAAAGGACAAATACAAGTCCAGAGTTCGGGAGGAAGAATCGTTACCCTAGACGCGTTCTTTTTCGCCATAGATCCGAGATTCTACACGGAGAGAAACGACCGCACCGGGCTGCACTCTCCAAATCTGGAAACAGCTCGCGAAACGGAGCTCCGGAGCTCCGTCAATGGCGGGATCTACCTTCTTCTTCCTTGGCTCCCCCTTCTTTCTCTAGGGTTTGGAGAGAGAATGGCTTAGAGAATATGAGGGTTTAACCCCCTCTCATCAGCCCTAAAGGTCTCCCGCAACTAAACCTAGTCGTTGGATCAATTTCCAAAAGATTTGGACGGTCCGATCTTCTTCTCCGCTCAAAATCGCGGAACAGAATAAACAGGGCGCACGATCGCTGGCGCACAATCACTGGTCGTGCGCGAAGAGGGAAATGGTCGTGCGCACTGTCCGAGACAGAACTCGATTCTCTCCTGAATTAACGCACGATCGTTGGCGCACGATCACTGGTCGTGCGCGAAGAGGAAAATGGTCGTGCGCACTGTCCGAGACAGAACTCGATTCTCTCCTGAATTAACGCACGATCGTTGGCGCACGATCACAGGTCGTGCGCGAAGAGGCCACTGATCGTGCGCTAAGAGCAGAAAGGGAAGATTTAGCCTGCTTCAAGTGCAGCACTACCACTCCGCCTACTTCGCTGAACCACGATTTTTGGGGTGTTACAACGGATACCTGTTCTTGATGGTCACTTTGTTTAATTCTCTATAGTCTATGCACAATCTCATGAAACCGTCCTTCTTTTTCACGAACAACACTGGAGCACCCCAGGGCGAAGAACTTGGCCTAATGAAACCACACTGCAACAGCTCATCTAACTGAGTTCGCAACTCTTCTAACTCGCGCTGGGCCATACGGTACGGTGCCTTAGCAATAGGACGAGTACCAGGCTCAAGATCAATAATGAACTCCACATCTCTATCAGGCGGGAGTCCGGGAAGACTGACAGGAAAGACGTCAGGAAACTCTCGCACAACAAGAACGCTCTCAGCACACGGCGGTCCAGGAACAGTTTCTACTACAGAAATAAGGTAAGCCAAACAACCGGAAATTAACAGTTTCCGAGCACATACCGCAGAAATTATCGAAGAACTTTGGTACGGAGAACCAAAAACGCTCATGGGAATACCGTTGTCCATCACAAAGTCCAGACGCTTTTCCTTGCATCGGATGACCGCATTATAACTGGACAACCAGTCCATACCCAATATTA
The DNA here is from genome assembly GCA_033032865.1 of Dactylorhiza incarnata. Classification (NCBI taxonomy): domain Eukaryota; kingdom Viridiplantae; phylum Streptophyta; class Magnoliopsida; order Asparagales; family Orchidaceae; genus Dactylorhiza; species Dactylorhiza incarnata. Next base: position 3,502,971 of record JAWHQI010000078.1, read on the forward strand.
CGTCAAAGTCTTCTAAGTCCAACACTTTGAGATCAGCAACAGCCAAGAAATCTCCTAAGAGGACGGGGCAACTTCGGACGCACTGGTTCGAGGACACCAGATCACCAGAAGGGAACTTAACGGGAACAAATCGTTGCCCAGCTCAGGGGTCAAACGGTGACGCTCAATGAAGGCCCTTGCTACGAACGAATGGGTAGCACCCGAATCGAACAGAACACATGCCCAACGATTCTTTACCTTAAATCTCCCTATAAGCGCGAACAAAAACTAGTCTAATACAACGAACTATAAAGGAAACAAGACTAAACAGTTGTCTTAAGGTCTAACCTGAGATCACTTGGGTCGAAGACTGTGCTTGCTCCTGGGTTAACACGTTCAGCTTTCCTCTTCCTTTATCCTGATGCTGCGGCGGCGGCAAGGTTCGAAGCGGAACAGGCTGCAACGGGGGTTGGATCAGCGGGCATTGGAACTTCATGTGCCCCTTCTGCTTGCACTGGAAGCAGACCTTATCTTTGGTCCAACACTGGGCAACATCATGCCCTTTCTGCTTGCACAACTGGCAGAGCACCTCACCCTTCGGAGCACCCTGTATTGCTAGCACTCGCTGCTGCTTCTGAGCTCCCTTCCTCTTGAAACATTTCTCAACTGGATGGCCGGGGCGGCCACAGAAGCTACACACCTCTCCACTCCTTTTCTTTGGAGCCGGGCTAGATACCTTGGGGGTCTCCCCCTCTTCGACTTTCCTCTTGTCCTTTTTCATTAGAGCACCCCGATTCTTGGCGTTGTCGATAGCCTCGACTTTCAGTGCTGCTTCTACCACTTCAGCATAACTTTCAGATCTATAAGTGCTCGCCAACTGCTGAATATCGCTACGAAGACCTCCGAGAAATCACTTCATTCTTCCTGCCTCAGAAGCCACTAAATCTGGAGCAAATCTGCTCAACTTACTGAACTCGATCTCATACTCACCAACCGTGAGTTGTCTTTGCTTCAGGTGCAGAAAATTATTCATTAAACGGTCTTGCTCGACCGACGACAGGAATTTCTTTAACACCATCGCCTTGAACGACTCCCACGAACATCCACCTACGAGATTTTCCCTCTCCCTAATCCACCAGCTCTTACCAAGTCCTTTCAGCTGGTAAGCGGCAACCATCACATTTTGGTCTGTAGAGATTCCTGAGTACGAAAACATCTCCTCAATGGCAACAAACCAGTCATCTAATGCCATGAAATCCGCTCTTCCGTCAAACGTAGGAGGTCCCAACCTTCGAAAATGCGAAATAAAATTCATTTTCGGTGGTATCTCTACTAGGGGTACCAAGGGAGCAGGAGGAGTAGGTACAGTCTGTCCTACTACTGGGGCCTGCACTACGGGTTGCTGCTAGCACCGGCAGCCAACAACGCCTCGACCTGCGACTGCATCGCAACCATCTGCCTAGTCAGAGCCTCATTGCTCTGGCGCAGACTCTCGATCAAGGCTTCACTCTGCGCACCCGAAGACTCGCCCTCCGACTGGGGAGTCGACCTAGTCACGACTCGCTTGCGTGCCATTTCTGCTAAAACGCATAAGCTTCTAATAAAAACTTAACCTTACATTAGTACTACACTGCTCGGTTCAGAACATACATGTACAGCTACTTGCCATTTCCACTACTTTTCTCTGGGATATTTTCATGATGATATGCTAAATTCGGGACCGATACTGCATCGTCCCACTTGACTCATGTGCAAGGGGCATGAATGCATGAATTTTCTATTCGTTTTGAAATCATGTGTGTACGTGTGTCATCATATAAGTCTTTAACTTCGCACGTGTGCTTATGCAATGCTATGTAAAGTATGTTGTGCTATGCATTCTAATAAAGGCCTTAATGCATGTTATGAGCGGCGTACACATGAAATATTATGCATCCTATACTACATAATATCGCATGTAACGAAAAAGAAAATGTGCTAATGGGCATCCATGTGATGATGGTTATGCATCCCATACTACATAACCATCACATGTTGCCACCTATGGTGGATCCATATACAAACACATATTATGCATCCCATACTACATAATATGCCACGTATACTTCTTATCATGCTATGAGTGTAGTGTTCATGCTTCAGCCAAGACGTACTGATGACACATCGGTGTGTGTATGCAATGAAACCAAAAAAACTACTAAACTATATCAGAATTTGTTGCCCGACCAACTTATCGAACAACCTAGCTCTGATACCAACTGTCACAACCCGCATTTTCTCCGAATTTAAGGATATTAGAGTAAGAGAAAATACACGTCATGATGCCACGTCATACAGGAGACAACTGTAGACGCTCAGGCGGAAACCTATTACTTAACTAGACAAAACATGATTATATGATAAGTCATCATTTGAAATCATTTATTAGGGGTTTTGAGGTAAGAACTGTGTCTCTCAGTTCGTGGATCAACTAGTCCACCGGGAAAGTATATATAGTTGCAGCGGAAAGTACTTGATTTAGTTTACTTAAAGTCCTACATGTATGCAAACGACGGAGCATGAAGTAAATGATATGCACATAACTAGGCGTATTGTAAGAGTAGAAAATACCTTTAGGCGACTTTAAAGTTAAGGGTTTTAGTTAGAAAGAATGCAATGAGGATGAAGAAAAAACCATTTTATAACTATAGTGCACCTAACATAAATCATTCCCAGAGGGTAAGATACACAAGATCTAAAAGTAGTGGCATAATCTGGCAAATAAACTATAAAATATAAAAAGGGGCACAATGGGCATCAACAACATGACACTAACCCATTGGCACCAACTAGTATGTCTGAGCACAAGAAGTAACTAAAAACAACAACCTCGCAGCAGCGGGGTGAACAACTACTAAAACTCTGAACTTCAGGCTACACCACTAGCCGCTACGGCTCTGAAACTGAGGCATTCAATAAAACAAAGAATGCCTCAGCAAGGAATTACAAGTGGCCAAAAAGTAAGCAGAAAGTAAATAAGGCAAAAGGGGTACCAACCCAGGCCAGATTCACTGAAAGAAAAGCTCCAAAACAAGGAACTAAACAAAACACCAAGTGCACCAAAAGAAAGTGCCATAAAGAGGAACAAGCAAGTTTCATTTATCTTGTTACATTAATTAAAGAGACTGATCAGCTCAAATTAAACGGGAGTGGTTACCTACCTCCGCTACCCAAAGCCCAAAACCAGGTGGGGATGCCACTAGACCCAACCACCCAAACACGACTACCGTGCAAGGCTATAACATTTCCCTCACTATCCCCCAAACACGACTACCGTGCAAGGCTAAAGACAGTGGTTCTTAATAAGTTTAATCTTTAATTAGAACACGGGGCGTAGCCCGAGAAATAATCACCAGGATATCCTAAGGATATGGTCACACCAAGTAAACATTACCCAATACTAATCAAGAGAATTCATAAGTTAATTAACCACAACGGGTACGAGATTTCAAACATGAAAAACTCAACGAAATCACATGCGTTCCAGGCGGGGTTCCAAGGGGCCGCGCCCCTGGCGGGGTTTTAGGGGCAGAGCCCCTAACGGGGTCCAAGGGGCAGAGCCCTTGCGGGGTGCGGGGCAGAGCCCCGTCCAAATTTTTGAAATCCCACCACCAGAAACCGCACAAAAAATCACCTCAAAAGCGATCTTCCAAGATGAGATCAGGGCAAGTAGAACGCTTCTAAAGTTTTGAATGTTTCACGATCATGGAAGGCAACATCAAGGTTTCTCGAGAAATAGGAAGGGTAAGAATATATCTCTCGAGGGAACAAAGAGCGAAGTCATAAAGTACTAAGGAAAACCAGGGGCAGAGCCATACACTTCTCGAGAAATCCCAAGTAGGGACCCAAGATTTCTCGAGAACTTTAATGCAGGAGAAGGTTTCCGGAGAAAATGGAGGCCGAGTTTTGGTGATTTCTCGAGAAATGAAGACAAGGCTCAAACTGATTTCTCGAGAAAAGGAGAGTAGGGGTTGTACTTCTCGTGAACTTGAATGCAGGGATAAAGTGTCTCGAGAAATCCCAAGGCAGACCACTACCAAAACTCGAGATATCTAGATCAGGAGGAGCTGATTTCTCGAGGAAGTCAAGACAACGACTAGATGTTTTTCGAGAATTTGTGGGGGGGGGGGGGGGGGGGACACCGGGTTGCTCACTACCATCCAATGCACTCGAAGCTCATGCCAAACAGCACAGTAAGGACTCCCAACCCAGGGGACATAGATTTAACCAGAAGGAATAGAGAGAGAGAAAGCCACTTGCCTTAACCTTGAGGAAACTCAACCAACACCGCTCCGAATGCCAAGGGAGCTCTAGAGCACGAAAACCTGGAGCTTTACGGACCAAAAGAAGGGGTTAGGTCGCTTCCAAAACTCCCAAAACTCCACGAAACGAGAAAAGCTTACCGCTAGAACGAAGATCTCGCTGAGAGCTTTCCAAATCTTCAAACCAAATACGATTCCAACCACCACAGCCCTAGGAATAGTCGGTGAAACGTTCCACGAAACCTAGCTCTCGCTTTATCGCACGGCCGCTGCTTTTGATCGAGGAAGGGGAAGATGAATAGGGAAGGAGATTTTAGGCTTATATATAAACCTAAATTATTATTTAATTAATTAATAAATTCCCCAATTCACTTAACTGCGAGGGCGACCAAAACACCTCGGATTTCTACGAAATTCGCACCTTAACTAAAACACGGCGCTACCAATCCAATGGCGAAGTCAGAATTCAATTCCGATGAGCCAAACTCGGGCTAAGGCCTCCCGAAGCTAAAATCTTGATATCCACCCAAAATCTTTACTTTAACTCGAAACGATGCGAAATCTCGCACGCTCGATCTACAAGACATACTTTAACTAAGCTAAGGCTCAACACACTACTAGACGAGCTGACGTAACGCTCTTACGCCAAAATTACATCACAGCGGGCACTTAAAATAATTAACGAAAATCAGGTGCGTTACAGTCGACCACACCCCGGCCGAGCGTCGGCTGCCTGCGCATGCAGCCCACGCACCGACCGAGCACCGACCACGCACGTGCCGCCTGGTCCCTCGTCAGCCCACTTCGGCGCGGCCTCTCTCCCCCGCTTTCTCCTTTTTCTCACATGGATTGAAGAACTGCTTACCTTTGGCATGGTGCGGCGCGCCTCATACACAAATAACTCTGATCCAAGTCGCCGCGAAGAAGATGATGAAACTTTCAAACTCCTCCAAACAACAATATGGACTTTAAAGGTTTGGGGGGCAATTAATATGCACTCATAAATTTATATTAGTTCTAGGGGTGCGATAAGTCAAAGCTCCGCCATGGGAAAGTGGAGGTAGTGGAGTCATGCTCAACCTCATGACCAAGGGAGTGGGGAAATAAGGAGCAAACCGCAGCACCTATCGCGAGAGTAGTAACAAGGTCGCACCCCGCCATCGCCGAGTTTGACCAAAGCCACGTAGCCCGCACCCCTATAGAGGGTGCGGCCGAAGTCGCACCCTCCCTCGGGGCGGGCGATCGAAGCACACTCCCTTTTTAGGGGGGGAGCGGCTTCCCGTTTGGGGGCGCAGTCTTTGAGGGGTGCACCCTTCCTCTTGCAATCACGCCCCTCCGACGGTGCTCGCCCACTTTCTTGATTTTCCTCTCGCAACGCTAGCCAAGCAATTCTAAGTCCACGGCGCGCTCAGAATGCTTTCGCGTTCACCGCGCGCTCAGAACGCTTCCGCGTTCACCGTGCGTGGCAGTTAACCTTTCTTAATTTCCTAGATTGCATATCTTATTCTCTGCGCTCAACGTCATCAACGAAGCTGCCCGAACTACCCGAACTACCCGAACTGACCAACTTGCTCGGGGGCAAGACGAGAATATCCAAAAAATGGTGATTTATGTGCTCCAAATCAGCGAATGTGATTCTCCCGTTAGGTGGTTAAGGTAGTTATGACGGCAATATTACCGGGCTACCCTTGCCCAAGGCTATAAACGGAGCTCAAAGCCTTCATTTCAAGACACATTGTCTTTTATGCCCGAGAGAGCTCCGCTGATGATTCCTCGGAGTTCTCCTTCGGCGCTTGAAGATCTCTTTCGAGCCTTCGAAAATCTCCTTTGAGCCTTTGAAGATCTCCTTCGCTTTGGAAGACATTCTTCCAAAGTGATTTAGGAATTCTTCGGGCGCCGAAAGGCGACTAGAGCATCTCATGTTCATTCTCGGCAAAAAGAACTTAGCTTTTCGAGAGGTGGTCTGTCACCCTCGGAGATTCTCTCTACTACTACTGTAACGAGCGGCGGTCTGCCACCCTCGAGTTCTCAGCTTTCACTTATAACAAACCGACATATAGTGAAATTTGGCTAGCACGGCTCCAAGCGCGTGGTTTTTTACTCTTTCCGAGTTTTCCACGATAAAAAACGTCTTCTTGTCGTCCACTAGTTCTCTAATTGACTGTTTGCGCGCTCGGCTCGCTGTCGAGCTAAGGTGGTTCAATTCGACCGATCTACAAGAGCGTCGAGAGACCAGCAACAAGTTTAGATTAGCATAAATTTCTACATTTTTTTTCTTAAAATGCATTATGTTACGACGCTTTTTTGAAGCGTTTTTGTAAAGTTTTGGCTATGGTGACATTGTGCAAAAACATCATGGTAGAGTGAATATTTTTATTGACGTTTTTAGAAAAAATGTCACAATGAACCATCTATCATGCGTTTTTGGAAAAATGTCATGATAGAGCAACTACTTATCATGACATTTTTTTTATAAAAAAAAGTGTAGCAATGAGCTCTGAGACGATCACAATCGCTACGCTTTGACGACGTTCTTATAAACGTCACAAAAACTATCACGACTCTTTGAAATCATCGTTAAAAACATAAAAAAAAATGTTCCTATATTACCGGTTGTAGCTTTACGAAGGTTAGGGGACCAAGATTCCACTATTGTCAAATGAATTAGCTTGCATAACCATTAAACCGAATTTGAGTGAGTTGGAAACAGTAGTGAGCAAAGTAATTAGATAATTAAGGAGGCCTACTATTAATTGTAGAATAAATATCTTTATTTTCATTCATTATAGCCAAGCCGCACCACCACATAATAGTGGATACCCACGGAGATGATTCCCTTTTAGTCAGGGTTCAAGGGTTAAATAGAATAGAGCGTGGGGAATTTCTCTCCGCTCACTCCATTTTTTGTAATCAAGAGAAGAAATCAAAACGTAATTTCACCTACAAAAATAACACAACTAGCATTTTGAAAGCCGGACCAATCCAGCCGGTACAATTGGTTGGACCGTGAACCGGTTCACCGTACAGTCCGATCAACTTATGAGAACCAGCCTAACCAAGAACCACTATAAAACTGGCGAACCATCCGGTTGGAAATGAAAACTGCTAAAGTGGCCGGTTTTGTTGAAACCTGAATAATTAATTTAAAAACTCAATTTATAGAGGAGGGTGTCTAGAACCTGAACAACTCTATATGAAATTATTAACCAATCACTACATCACTTAAAAATTTGTAGTTAGAATTTATGAACAGTTTTATATATAAGCTTTTAAGGTATTAATAAAAAATATACACATTATATTTTAATTTTTGTACAATTTATATTATAAACTTATTCACGTTGATGCAATTTTTTATATTATAAATTTATTCACACATTAAATGTGTAACACTAAATTATATATAATACATAAAATTCTAATTAAAAAATCTATAAATATATGAACATAAACTTCAAGGTAGATAAATTTTTAATAAATATACTAAATATAGTAACGTATCCAATTACAATTTATTATTTTATTATCATTATTTTGAATATTTTAATATTTTATATGTATTCAAGATTCAATCCCGGATGAACTGGTTGGATTGGTTGGACCATGAACTCTTCGTTCATCCGGTTCAATGTCTGATCCGATTCTCACAATCTTACACGGAACCAATTAAAATGAAAGGTTTCTTATATTTAAAATCAGAAAGTAGTGAAAAATGTCATCATGGTAGAGTGAATATTTTTTCGACGTTTTTAGAAAAAATGCACGGAAACAATTAGAATGAAAGGAACTCGGCTCAAAAATCGCTCGAATATTGAGCCGAATCGGAATCAATTACAATTGATTCGACTCAATTTGAGTCGATTTAATTTGACTCGAATCTGATTTCGAGTCGATTTCGAGCCAGCCCTGAATCACTCGAAATATAATTCGAATCAACTCGAATTGATTCATAATATTAAGTATTTATTAATATACTATTATTTTAAAATTAAAACACTAAATTTTAAATTTAAATAAAAATACTGAAGGTTTTAAGTATTTCATTTGCTAAATTTAAATGTTTCCCAATTTAATTTCGAGTCAACTAGGAATAAAGAGAAAAAAATGCTCAATTTCGAGTCAGTTTGATTCGATTCCGAGTCAGCTCAATTCAAGTTTGAGCCTGCTCGATTCGATTTCGAGCCGTCTCGGAATCGAGCCATTTCGAGTCGAGCTGGCTCGACTCGAAATCAATTTCGATTTCGAGCCGAGTTCGACTTGAAAATTTTGTTTTCGAGCTGAGCCAAAATCGCTCGAACTCGACTCGACATTAACCTTAAGCAGGTATGAGAATCATAAAATAAAAACATAAGCATGTTTCAAAATATAATCATGGGAAAAAAGAGCATATGTAAAATCATGAAAATCAAAATGTAAACATGTATGAAACAAAAAAAAGCAATAATGTACAACCCCGTGTTCGCCTGGGACGGCGCGAGCCGGAGGATTTGTGAATTGGGCTGGAAGTGGTCATCTCGCCGCTAAGGAGTCGCGAGAGCCAGGCAAGGCGAGCCAGGGCGATCTCGCAGGGGAGAATGTGATGCCTGGCTTGGTTGGTTGTCTCCAGAAGAAAGGCGAGCAGGGCCTTCATGGGCCGCTCGCCTAGGGAGAGTTCGCGAGTGATACACGCGAGGAGACTCGCGAGAAGAGCTAGGAGTGGCACTCTCGCAGGACACTTGCCCAGGGGCTAAGGAGGTGAGATTACCATTCTGCCCCTGGTGGGCTGCTAATAGCCCTTCAGAACAGCGGAGTTTGGATGTTAGCAGGCCAATTTGGGGTGCGTTTAGTAGAACCAAAAGACAGAATCTTGCTATCAACAGACCAGTTCAGGAAAACTATAAATAAGACCCTAAGGGCACCTTTGTAGAGGAGTTCTTTTTGGCTTCTCTCTCCTCAGGTCATCTTTGGTTAGCATTCTTAGAGCTCTCCAAGGTGCCCGACTTCAGTTCTTGGCTTAGGAGGGGAAGCGCTCTACGATCTTCTGGGTGTGTGGTGGGACCTCCACACTAGCGCCAAGGGTCTCAGTTCCAAGTCTTCGGTCAGGTTGCTCTGAGGGATCAGTAAGCGCGAGTTGCACCCATCTTTGGGTTCCGAACTCCTCGTTGCGCCGAATCCTGGTTCCAACATTTTTGTTGCGGTGAGCGTGGACAGCAGTTGGTGAAAGAAAGTTTCAAGGAAGCAGTTTGGCGGGAGATGAAGAGCAGGGCGATGAGTTTGGCGGCTCGCGGCCGGCAGTGACGCTGGGGATGTTCACGGACTTCAGGAGGGAGGTCCTCGAGAGCATCGGTCTCGCTTTCGCCGCGGTGCTAAGCGAGTTCGCGACCCCAGCACCTCAGGTGCTCCCCCTTCTGGTGGTCGGTGAGTGTGACCCGGGGGGAAGGGCAGGGAAGGAGGTAGCAGGAGCAGGGCGAGACCTCTTCGGGTGAGAGCTCTTTGCTAGCCCAGCGAGCGCCACCCCGGCAGGTCCGGTCCCGGCGAGCGTAGCCCTCGCGAGCGCGGCTCTGGTGAGCTCGGGTCTTACGAGAGAGGTCGTAGGACGAGTCGAGCAGGAGAGGATCACGAGCAGGAGTAGTCCTTTATGCGAGCTGGTGCTTTCAGCACCTGTCCCGGAAGGGTTCAGGGAGTTGGACAAGGTCTACTACTGCGGCAAGGATGACCCTGTCCAGCACTTGCAGTCGTTCGAGGACTCGGTCTCCATCCGGCCGATGCCAGATGCTTTCAAGTGTCGGCTCTTTGCCGTCACTCTAAAGGAGAAGGCTAGGGACTGGTTCCATCAACTCCCAGTAGGGTCGATCTACCAGTTCGAGGACTTGCGTCGAGGCTTCTTGTTGCGATTCTCGACTTCAAATAAGAGGAAGAGGGATGCCGAGTCGCTCTTCAAGGTCAAGCAGGAACCGGGGGAGTCGCTGGCCCACTACGCGGACCGATTTCAGGAGGAGGTTCTGCTTACCCAGGAGATGTCAGGGTTTGCCCTCCAGCTCGCCTTCATGGTAGGGCTGAGGGAGAGTTTTTGAAAGTATCTAGTTGCGACCTAAATCACCTAGAGGGGGGGGGGGGGGGGGTGAATAGGTGGTTTCTATTGTTTTTTGCGGAATTAAAGATATATGAATAAAAGCACACAGAAAACCAAAGAGCACAGTACACACAAGGATTTATAGTGGTTCCCCGTACTTGGGTAGTCCACTTTGCACCTCACCTATCTAGCACGACCGGCTAGACTAGGCTACTTCACTATCTCGGATTATCAATAATCCTACAACTCGAAGTCAAACTCCTACAATCTCGGAGAACAAACTCTCCTACAAAAACTCAGAGCAAAACAACTCCTACGAAAACTCGGAGCAAAACAACTCCTACAAAAACTCGGAGCAAAATAACTCCTACAAAAATATAAAAGGGGTATTACAAAATTCTTGGATTAACAAATCCAATTTCTAAGAATTTCCAAGAAATTCTTTTTCTTCTTCAGATCTGATAAAATAGATCTTCTTCTTCTTCTTCTTTGAGTATAGAAATCCTGAATGAAATTGAGGAAGAAGAAAACTTCTTTTCTTTTTCTTGAAACTCTTGATCTGAGAACTTATCTACTCAACAAGATTGGGAGTAGAGGTGATGCAATCCAAGAGCAGTGATCTTGTTGAATAGAGACTTGATGAAGAGTTGAGCACACAAACTGTCGGCCACCAGAGATCTGAACTTTTGAGTGAGTGAGAGAAGATGATGGCTGAAATCCGAAAATTCTCCTTTTTGATTTGCAATTCACGATTAGTTCTATTCAGGAAAAATAGAGCAGAATATATATATATCTAGATCTTTCTCCAACGCCTATAAAGAATGAATAAGGAAATATATTTCTGTCAACGGCTGTAATATTTGAATATAATCTCCAACGGCTCTCTGCAATAATTAAGATTAATTCTTCAACAGCAAGATTTAAGGAAGATCTCTTTCCATGGCTATCAGCAGGAATTAATGAAAATAAATCTCTAACGGCAGTCTGCAAGATTTAAGGAATAAATTCCATGAATACTTCACGCGGAGGAAGCCTATATGGAAAGCAAACAATAAGGAAACCAACGATTTGAATTTCGAAACAGCGCAGACCAAAATTCAGAATCTGTCAAAATTTCGTCGAACGGAACAGCGTTCGACGAAATTCTTTCCTTTTGTCGAACGGAGATCGACGAAGTATATATATAAACAGCGGTCGACAAAGTATATATATAAACAGCGGTCGACAAAGTATGTTCAGCTATCGGCACACATTTACTTTGTCGAACGGCGTTCGACGAATTCTTCTGCTAACAGCGCTCGACGAATTCTTCATCTAACATCGCTCGACGAATTCTTCAGTTAACAGCAAACTAGAGAATTAAGAAATGTCGAACAGTGATCGACGAATTTTAACGTTCGACGAATTCTTGCGTTCGACGAAATCTTGCGTTCGACGAAAATACTTAAAAAAAAATTCTTTTTTCTTTCTTCCAGCAACTTTCTCTTAGCAGCAACTTCTCTTGGCTCTTCCTTTGTGTTTGAATATAAAGTACACCCCAATAGAGAAATTACTCATGAATCGACACTTGGTCTTACACAATGAAGAGTTACATTGTCTAGGACTGCATTTGATGATCCATAGTAATTTGACATCGGTTTGCACTTATAAATTTAGAACCTGCAAACACATAACTAAAGATACCATCAAATACAAATCAATTCATCTTAGTTTAAGGGATACTTCTTCAAATCAAGGTTATTGTGGTAACATTACCCAACAATCTCCCCTTATTTGAAGAAGTCAGAACCCTATCTACTAAGATGAATTTCACACATAAAACTAATAACCACAAGCAAAAATAATTATCAAAGGAATAGCAAAATTTTATTCATAAGTAATATAAAAAGATTTTAAAAAGTTAACAGCAGTCACAACTCATTCCTTAAGGCATCCTGTCCTTATTTAACTTAGCCTTCTCTAACTTGGCCTTCTTCAACTGCCTGACAAAATAAGCCTTGGGCTTTGGGTAATACTTTGGAGGAGGAGGAGGAGCATCTGGGTTGTTGTAGCCATGCTCATTAAAATGAATTTTTCTTTTCAGCTTTGAAGCTTTTAACTTGTTGATTTCTTCTTGAGAATAATAATTCTGAGGGTCTTCATTTGAAATCTCTATCAGATTATATGTGTTCAGAATCATACACTTGGAAATTGGACTCCAGTTTTCATTAATATTTCTCCTTTCATACCTTGGTTCTCTAATAGCTATGTCAGCTCCCTTTCTTTTTCTTCCAGCCTTGGTCTTTAAATTTGGAATCTTTGAAGATTTTGCACTTTCCTCTTGGACAAGCTTCACATCTGGATGCTTTGAGGATTTTTCAATCTCCACCTGATCAGGTGGCTGATTTTCAAAGACTTGCTCAGGATAATCTTCTTGAGTTTGAACAAACTGCTTTCCTGTGAAGACATCATGAAGCCATCCAACATTTTGTGATTGATACATGTTGCTTTCTTGAAATCTGCTCTCCACTAAACTATTTAATTCAACCAGCTTGGCTGCCATAATTTCCTCCCCCTTTCTGACTTCTTCAAGAAGGGTTTGGATAACTGTTTCAGAGAAACTTTTGATAGTAGAGTGGAGTATTTGATTAATTGCTTCTTGTGATCTTAGCAACATATCTTGACCTCTTTCTACCTTATTAGCTTGTTCATATAGAGAGAACATTCCTTTTGCGTAGAGATTCAAAGCCTCAGCAGCTTTGTCAAATTTTTCATCTAGTTCTCTTCTTAGAACACCCATATTATGATTGCAGTTGCTAGACCATTATTGACATCCTTTTCAACTTCTGAAATTTTGTTGTAAATAAGCTTGAGAGAAAACTCTATGTGATCTGCTTGAGTCCTGAGCAGATCCTCAATAGAGTGCAGCAAATCATTTGGAGAAAGTGCTACAGGAATTGGTCTTGAAGAATTTACCTCCTTGATGAATTCATGTTTCTCTTTTTGACTTAAATCCACTGTTCTGCTTTGCTCCCCCTCAGATTTTGCCATTTCTTCTGTATAAAATGATTCAGAAGCTTTAATTTCTTCATTACCACCAATAACTGGAGCAGACCCGAAATCTGCACACTTGATTTCTCCCCCTACGTCAAGAAACTCGTGACTGATCTGCTTTGCCATGTCGAGATTGATGGAAGGAAGCAGCAAGAACTTGCAGCGAGAATAGAGATTTGGAGGAAAATCGGCAGAACTTATTTAGGATTCGGCGAAGGAGCAGATGTTGTGATGCGGCTAACCCTTATAATCTTTTTATATATATAAAAAAATGAGAAAGACGAGTACCTTAAAGATTAGGAATTAAATCCTTAGATATAAATCTGACGGATCCAATTTCTGGATGAATACGAATTAAATCCTTATATTCTAATACTATCGGATCTGATTGCTGATTGATTTCGGAATTAAAGCTGTCTATACTAAATTGGCTGATCCAATTTGCTGGAAAAAGAATTTCCGCCAGATTGGCAATATTTCGCCTGCCAAAGATATGTTCGGTGAAGAATAATGATGCGGTCGACGAAACTGAGTAATTGAGATCGACGAAATTGAATAATTAAGATCGACGAAATTTGAGGTCGACGAATTTTAAGTTTGCCCGAGAGATGGACTAAGTTTTCTCTTGAAAAATTTTCAGAGCCTAATTTCTTTGCATTCAGGTCAAGAATCTTTGCCCAGCAAGCAGTCCTCCCCCTCAGTCTTTTCTTAGACTAAAATTTTCAGTTTCTGAACTGATTGCCTTAAGCATGTCTTGATTTTCTTCCTAACTTGAAGATTACTCAATGTTAAGCATTCCAAGTTCCATTTTGAAAAAATTAAACTTTGTCTCATCAAGTGGCTTCGTGAAGATATATGCAACTTGTTTATCTGTCGGAACATAACTGAGGTTGATGTTCTTGTTCTCCACATATTCTCATCAGGAGCATCACGAACTAAATTGTGAGAAAATAGCATACTAATAGTTTTGAAATTAATATATGCTAGTCTCTTGTGCCATTGGTCACAAAGAGATGCACTATCTTTTGCTAAAAAGCACACTGGTGTAGAAGAGTCCAAACATAGAAAATTCAAGCAGAAAATATTTCTACTCTGAGTGCCTGTTAAAATAGTTTCTGACGAATCAGACGACTTTATCCAACACTTATCCTTGTAGAATTCTACTATATAGCCTTTGTCACATAGTTGACTTATGCTAATGAGATTATGTTGTAATTCTTTAACATAAGCCACGTCTGTGAAAGAGACTATACCGTTAGAAATCATACAATAGACTTTAGTAGCTCCCCGATCAGATCCGCCAAAGATAACCTTTGGACCATCTTTTACTTGAGTATAATCTTGTAATAAGCTTCTTGTTCCGGTCATGTGCCGTGAACATCCACTGTCCAAGTACCATATAGGATTTGAATTGTCCTTTGGACATACCTGCAATCAACAATCAATTGCCCTTAGGAACCCAAACCAATTTGGGTCCTTGGCATCTTGTTAGACGACTGCCACTAGGGATGTTAACATTGCGAGGGGTCATTCTTGCATTGCTAACTCATGGAGTCTTGGCATTTCTAGGATTAAACTAGCAATCAATGGCAAAGTGACCAACCTTGCCACAACACCAACAATCGAATCGATTGTACCTTCTCTTTGTCTCCTGTTTTACTTTTTGGACGGGAGGTACGACAGAAGCAGCTTTCTTGTAAGTAGCTTTCTTAGAAGTAGGAGCCTCATGGTTACAACACACACATGGTTCCAACTTCTTCTCAACAGATTTGGGTGCAGTCGATTTGATTTTTGGTGCTTTCTTAGCAGCTGATCCATGAACAAATGGACCATGATCCTTGAGGATTACTTCTTCATAAGGAGCTTTGAATGGAGACACAACAAAGTTTCGGGGTCTGGTCCATCTTTGATATTTGTTGCTAGATTCAACATGTGTTGGTCTAGCAAAGTGACCATAGGATGCTTCAAAGTCAAATGGGTTTGTAGGAAAAACTACCTTCCTGAATGAAGGTTGACTTTGATCAGCCTTTCCCTTTCCTTTCACGGCTCTTTTCTCAGCAGCCTTACTACTTTCAGCCTCATGACCAAGGCCACTACCCTTCGCAGGAGCAGAAAATCTGTCAATGAGTGGAAGAATAGTTCTTGGCTTCGAGAAGCTTTCTACGAGCTTCCGTTCCACCATTAACTTATCTTCCAGTTCATTTATCATTTTCTCCTTCAGAGTTAATAATTCAGTGGAGCCATTTAGTTCATCTTTCAAGTTTTGAACTTCTTCTCTGAAGGGAGTCAATCTTTTGATTTCCTCCTTCAGTTCCGATTCCAAAGTCTTAAGAGATGCAATCTCTTTTGACTGGGATCTGACTACCTTGCGGCATTTGTCCAATTCCTTCAAAAGGGCTTTGTACTGAGTTATTAATTCTGATTCTTCCTCTGATGAATAACCTTCATTTGTTATGGATGCAGTCTCATTATCAGAAGCGGAAAGAGGAGTGTGAGAGTTTACCTTCCCCTTGTATGAGGAGACGCTTCCTTCCTCATCTGATTGTGCCATTAGCCCAAAATAGGCTTCTTCATCTGAGCTTCAGTCGCTGTCGCTCAGAGTTTTAGACTTCTTAGCGAGGAAGCTTTTTTCTTTCTACTTTCCTTTGAAAGATCTCTTTTCTTCCTTCTTTGATCCTTCCTTCTTTTTGTGTGGACACTCGGCTATTACGTGTCCTGGCTTATTGCAACAATAACAAATAATGTCAGTAGAAACATGTTTGTTCGGTTTAGATTTATACCTGTCATTATTGTAATCTTTCTTGTGATGTTCACCATCACGTCTTGATCTTCTGTGATCAGAAGTGGAGGATTGGCCTCTCTTCTGTCTTCTCTTGTTTAGAATCCTCTTGAATTTCTTTGAGAGAAGAGAGAGCTCTCCATCAGATATTTCTGAGTTTGACGAGCTAGTTACAGATTCATTATCCTCTTCTGATGACGGAGTTCTCACGGGTGTTATGACCTTGCTTTTCTTAGATCCTTCAGCCTTCAAAGCCACGGATCTTTCCTTTCCGGATGTCCTGTTGCCCTCTTCCTCAGCTTTCCTAATGCTGAGCTTAAGCTCATGTGATAAGAGCTTTCCAAATAATATTTGTGGCTCCATAGTAGCCAACTTTCCGAATTCCCGGATAGCAATTGCCTTGGTATCCCATTCTTTCATCAGGGATCTCAAGAACTTGTCATTCAGTTCTCCGACGGTGAATTCCCGATCATAATTTCTAAGACCGTTTACAATCTTGAAGAACTTTTCATAAGTGTCTGAGATAGAGTCTCTCGGATCCTTCTTAAATGCTTCATATTCTTGATTCAACAAAGATCGTCGATCATCTCGCACTTATTCTGTACCTTCCATGTGAACCACTAGGGAATCCCACATTTCTTTTGCAGATTTGCAATGTATCTGATTTTGCAACATAGAATCATCCACTGCACCAGCAATGATGTTCTTGGCCTTTTTATCCAAAAAGACGAGAGCAATCTCATCCTTGGTCAATTCCAGCATTTTCTTGGCTATTTGAATATTTGAATTAATTGAAGAAGGTTTCATGGGGACATGAGGGCCTTCTTCCACAATCTGAAAAATTCTTGGATCTGCAGCTTCCATGAAGAATTTTACTCTTTCTTTCCACATCGGAAAATTCTCTTTAGTGCAGACGGGCAGCTTGACGGAATCCTTGGATTTATCCATTCCGGACATACCGTCTCTTGCAATTTAGATTTAGAGATATTGTTCAAGGTGTTAGCCTTTTAATGAACAACCTCGCTTTGATACCAATTGAAAGTATCTAGTTGCGACCTAAATCACCTAGAGGGGGGTGAATAGGTGGTTTCTATAGCTTTTTGCGAAATTAAAGATATATGAATAAAAGCACACAGAAAACCAAAGAGCACAGTACACACAAGGATTTATAGGGGTTCCCCATACTTGGGTAGTCCACTTTGCACCTCACCTATCTAGAACGATGATGCGCAAAACTATGCTTGCAAACGATAACGGCAAGTGTACCGTATCGAATGTAGTATAGGTTATTAAAACAAGGTCGTATTAGACTCGGGGCGGTTGAGTACTCTTACTTCGGAAAATCTCTATTATTTTATCGAATAAAACTTGTGGTTGGTTGGTTGCGAGAAAGAGAAATAGCTTAATTAAAATTGATGAGATAAAGGGTTAGTACTCAACTTTGAATCACCTTGGGAAAATAAAATATAAAGAGAAAATCTTCTAAATCTCCTAAGAAAATGCTTGACCGTGGAGGTTCCCGATTTATGAACACACCTCTCTCTCGGATATGCTCAACTGAGTTTAGTTGATCAAACGAACTTTTGTTTTAGAATCAAAATCTAAAACTCGCCTTATCGTAGTGAACCCCTCTATTGGATTTGACTCCAATCCGGGAAAATTATGGCATCCTCTCTTGAGGAGTGCATTCAACTCTCTTTATTCTCGAAATGATCGATTCGAAATCAAAACCTCTCGGTTATTAGATTGTGGAAACAAAGATGAGAATTATATATCGACAATATAATCTCAATCCAATACAAGTTCAAGAATAAATCTAAGTTATTCTAAGGAGGAGAAAGAGAAGCTAGAATTTAAAACAAGAATTATATTTCCCTTGGATCATCTCGGCCGAGTACTAATAGAATTTAGCTACTCATAGGGACGGAGGAAACGATGAAATGAAAGAAGTGCATAGTGAGAATAAGAAAAAAGTAAGAGAAAAACAACTATTTTATTACTTAGCAAAAGAAATTACAACTAGAAAATTTAGAGTTACAAGCTTTGGAAATAAAAGTGCAAGAAGAAAAGGACATACAAGATTAAAACTAGTGCAAGAAAATAGGCTAGAACTCCAAAACTTCATCCCCCAACATCTGGAAAAGCTCCCTTTAAATAGGCAAAATTTTGGTATTACACGCCCTTGGTCACGCCCGTGACCAAGGGCGTGTAAGGGGCGTGATTTGCTGTGAGCAGAGAAGGCGCCGTCTGGCTTCAATGCAGGCGTTACGGACGTGTCACGCCCTAGGTCACGCCCGTGACCTAGGGCGTGTAATCTCAATTAAGTGCTGTTGGCGGGAAGCTTCGGTGGGAAGACGAGCTGGGTGAGTCACGCCCGTGACATGATGTCATGCCCTCGGTCACGCCCGTGACCTAGGGCGTGTAATTTTAACTGACATGGCAGCGTGCTCCAGATGCTTGTGGCGGGTCGTGGCCGTGACATTGGGTCACGCCCTTGGTCACGCCCGTGACCTGGGGCGTGTACTTGGCGAATTCTTCACGGGGCGTCCCCGGAGTGGCAGAAACAGGTCTGGAACACTGTGCAGGTTACACGCCCATGGTCACGCCCGTGACCTGGGGCGTGTAAATGTACTTTTTTTTCTCCAAATGTCCAGAAAACCTGAAAACACAAAATAAACATAGGTTAGCTTATGAAATTAAAATATGAAAGATTTATATGATATAATTTAGATAAAAGACATAATTTCATATTAAAATAATAATAAAACTATACTAAAAGATGAGTAAATAAATTACTCATCAAACACCCCCATACTTGCTCGTTGCTCGTCCCGAGCAAACCATTTTTTATAAGGGTAAGAAAAATTAATGCAAGATAGAATTATGAAGACTAGAGAGTAAAATGCGAAGTATTATGTTGGCATGCGTAGATATTTTAGTAAAAAGATGTTTTTGCATAAATACTAATTTATGAAATACTTCAAAAATGCGTTATAATTATTTATCATTACTTTAAAAATGCGTCGACGGTTAATCAAAAAGTTATGTGAAGGGAGAAAATAGCGTGATTGCTGAGATTTAAATTACTAGACGTAGACGCTCGGGGCGGCCTCCAAAGAAATCCATCAATGTCGACGGCCATAGGCTTGCCCATTTGCACTTTCTCCACTACACTTCGAACTAAATCGACTCTATGGATCTTTAGGACTTAAATAGGGTACATTTTAAGGCTTGGGTTTAAGGGTGAGGTAAACAATGATAAACATGAAGGCGCATTCCACTTAAACAAAATTTTTGAGCTAAAAGAAAATGATGACCACCACAAAATAATGAAGCTTTACCCCCATACTCATATTTTTTTTAAAGGGGAAACACTCTCATACTCTTTTATTTAAATCACGAATCTTCATAATTGGGATCATTCCAAGTATGCATGTACATACCTAGGCCGCATATCATTATGAGATTATTGCTTTTTGAGATTTAAACATTTTTTTGAATTGATACCCATAATTTTTTTCTTTCATAGAATCGTACACAAATATATTTTTTTTCGTTTTAGCTCAAAATTTCAAAGTGTTCATTTGGGTTTTGGGATTTTTAGCTTTGGTGCCGAAATGATGAGAGTGGATCAAATAATGGTGTAAGGCTCAAATTTGTATGAACAATGGTGGTAAATCTAGGTTGGGTGCAAAGGCTCAAACTATCCAAAGAAAGGCCTAGATCATTTCCGTAAAGTTAATTTGTCTAAAGTGCACATGTTTCAAAAATAGCTTGGGGCAAGTTATAGACATCGAGAAAGGACACCCTTTTTTTCAATTCGAGTAATAGCTTTCTAGCAATCTTCTACACACTCACCTAAACTACTTTTGGATAAGACCGGATTCAAATTTAAAAGTAAAATAAATTATTACTACGCAAATTAATAAAACATAATTTTAGATATATGCCAAGAATTTAATTTTACACCAACACTACTCAAAGACATGCGTATGACTAGGAGCACTACATGAGTCAACAATTTTACTCAAAAGTTTCAAAAACTATTCTAGCACAAAATTATTTTTAGTCTATATGAAAAACAGTCTACTTAGAATTTATAATTTAGCAAGTGGGAGTTTTGATGAGTAAAAAAAACATTTTCTAATAGATTTTTTTTTTAGTTCTTGGACTTCCCAAGATCTACCCGGTGAAGGGTTTGCAAGGTACTAGAGGCTATGATGGGAATTCAAGCCCAAAGCGTCCTTTCCAAGAAATTTAATTTCAATTTATATATATATATATATATATATTTTTCAAGTACAACTACAAAGAAAGCTATGCTACACCCCCATACTTAAAATTAAACATTGTCCCCAATGTTTAAAACTAAGTATGAAAGATAAAACTAAAAAAATGACAATAAAGAAAAATCAAGATAAATTACTAAAGTGTAAAGAGGGCTTCCCTGGATGGTAGTCGGGGTTGCCGGTCAAACACCTGCAGAGTTAAATTAGAAAAACAAACAAGAAAAGAAATACAAAAATAAAGATGTTAACATTGGGTTGCCTCCCAAGAGCGCTTTATTTACCGTCGCGTAGCTTGACTAAGTGGCGTTTTCTTAAATATTCGTTAAGTGCATTGTTTCGATATTTCCGGTCGCTGGGTCGCCGGGGTGGTATAATTTCAAACGTTGTCCGTTAACCTTAAAAGATCCTTTTTCCGGGTGCTCTATAAGCACGGTCCTGTATGGCCAAACTTCTTTTGCTCGGAAGGGACCAGACCATCGGGTTTTTAATTTCCCCGGAAAAAGCCTAAGTCTAGAATTAAAAAGTAGGACAAAATCTCCAGGTGAAAAAGTTTTTGGATGTTTAATTTTTTTATCATGATTGAATTTAGTTCGCTTCTTATAAAATTTATTATTTTCATAGGCGTTCGCGCGTCATTCGTCTAGTTCATTAAGTTGTAGTTTTCTTTGTTCGGAGGCTAAATCTAAATTCAAATTTAAAAATTTTAGCGCCCAAAAAGCGCGATATTCTAATTCTACCGACAAATGACAAGCTTTACCATAGACTAACCGGTACGGCGTACATCCGATTGCAGTTTTGTACGCTGTCCGATAGGACCAGAGTGCGTCGTCTAATTTTAAAGCCCAATCCTTTCTATTAACGGATACGGTTTTTTCTAAAATTCTTTTAATTTCACGATTCACCACCTCCACTTGGCCATTTGCTTGTGGGTGGCAGGCGGTAGATAGCTTGTGTGTAACTCCATATTTTGCTAAAACTTTAGCAAGTTGGTTGTTAAAAAAATGTGTGCCCCGATCACTAATTAGTGGGTGTGCCAAATCGTGAAAATAATTTTTTTAAAAATTGTACGACGACTCTCGCGTCGTTGGTGGGAAAAGCTTCTGCTTCTACCCACCTAGAAACGTAATCGACCGCAACAAGAATATATTTATTATTACAGGAAGAGGGTAGAGGACCTACGAAATCAATTCCCCATAAATAAAAAATTTCGCATTCTATAAAAATATTTTGGGGCATTTCGTCCCAGTTACTAATGTTACCTGACCGTTGGCACCGATCGCAATTTCTCACAAAATTGTGAGCGTCTTTGAATAAGGAGGGCCAATAGAAGCCCGCCTCTAGTACCTTCCTTGCAGTCCGGTTCGCTTGATAGTGACCACTGGTTGGTCCTTCGTGGCAGTGCCATAAAATTTGGACGCCTTCCTCGCTCGCAATTCACCTTCTTACCACTTGGTCTGCGCAGACACGAAATAAAAAGGGGTCCTCCCAAAAATAATTTTTCAAATCCGAAAAGAATTTCTTCTTTTGCTGACTTGAAAATTTTTTTGGTAAGACCCGGCCCACCAAATAGTTGGCCAAATCCGCGTACCAAGGGGTGGAAGAAGTCGTTACCTTTACGATGGCGAGGAGGCGCTCTTCAGGGAATTTGTCGTCAATTTCGGCTTCCACTAGCGCACCTGCCGCCGGATTCTCCAACCGTGAGAGGTGGTCGGCCGCAACATTCTCCGCTCCCCTTTTGTCTTGGATCTCCAAATTGAATTCTTGTAGCAGGAGGATCCACCTTAGCAGTCGAGGCTTTGCATCTCCTTTTTGTAGTAAATACCGGAGAGCGGAGTGATCTGTAAAAACAATAACTTTTGAAAGCGTTAAATATGATCGAAATTTGTCAAACGCAAAAATTATTGCCAAAAATTCCTTTTCCGTTGTTGTATAATTCGCTTGTGCGGATGTTAGTGTTTTACTTGCGTAATAAATTGGGTGAAAATGTTTATTCACCCGTTGGCCTAAAACTGCACCTACAGCAAAATCGCTCGCATCGCACATGATTTCAAACGGAAGGGACCAATTTGGCGCAATTAAGATAGGAGAATTGATAAGCTCGTTTTTAATTTTATTAAATGCTTGTGAACATTCCTCATCAAAATTAAACGCAAATTCTTTTTCTAGAAGATGAGTTAGCGGTTTCGTAATTTTTGAGAAATCTTTTATAAACCGCATATAAAAACCCGCATGTCCTAGAAAACTTCTAATAGATTTTATATTAGTCGGAGGGGGAAGTTTTTCTATGACCTCGATCTTGGCCCTATCGACCTCGATCCCCTTTCTAGAAATTTTATGCCCAAGGACTAATCCCTCTTGGACCATAAAGTGGCACTTCTCCCAGTTGAGTACCAAATTCGTGTCTTCGCAGCGTTGAAGAACACGATCCAGATTATTTAAACAATTTTTAAATGAATCGCCAAAAACAGAAAAATCGTCCATGAAAATTTCCATGACGTCTTCTACAAGTTCATTAAAAATGGCCAGCATACATCGTTGAAATGTAGCCAGCGCGTTGCAAAGACCAAACGACATTCTTCGATATGCGAAGGTGCCGAACGGACAGGTGAATGTGGTTTTCTCTTGGTCTTCGGGCGCAATTGGGATTTGAAAATATCCCAAAAGACCATCGAGAAAACAGTAGTGTGAGTGACCGGATAAGCGTTCTAAAATTTGGTCAATAAAGGGTAACGGAAAGTGATCCCTGCGGGTAGCATCATTTAATTTTCTGTAATCGATGCAAACTCGCCAACCCGTAACAGTACGGGTCGGGATCAACTCATTATTTTCATTTGTGATTACCGTTATTCCACCCTTTTTAGGCACGACTTGCACTGGGCTAACCCAAGTGCTATCAGAAATTGGGTAAATAATTCCCGCATCTAATAATTTTATTATTTCGGCCTTAACGGCGTCCTTCATATTTGGATTAAGCTGTCGTTGAGGCTGATTAGTACTGCGAGAATTATTTTCTAAATTAATTTTGTGCGTGCAAAAGAAGGGGTTAATCCCCTTGATGTCAGAAATTTGTCATGCAATTGCATGGGGGTGATTATTTAATATTTTAATTAATTCAGAAATTTCCGAATCGTTAAGCGCGGAGGATATAATCACAGGCAATTTTGAATCTTTTTCTAAAAATACATATTTTAAATGTTCCGGCAATTGTTTTAATTCCAAACTCGGTGGCTCCTCGTAAGATGTTTTTATTTTAGAAATATTTAATTTTACTTCTTCAAATTTGAGCGGCCGAGTTATTTCTTTTAGACAAAATAAAATTTCAATTTCCGGATTTTCAAATAAAGGCGAAATTAATTCAGAAAATGACGTTATTTCTTCTTCAAAATTTGATTCTAAAGTAAAGCAAGAGTCGTCATTAGAAAATAAATTTCTCATAGAGTTGTTGATACTAAAAGTAACTTCTTCATCCCCAACTCGTAGGAGAAGTTTGCCATTACTAACATTAATAATTGCCCGAGAGGTGGCGAGGAAAGGACGTCCGAGTATAATTGGGACTTCGGCGTCTTCCTCAATGTCTAGGATGACAAAATCTACCGGGAAGATAAATTTGTCAACCTTGACAAGCACATCCTCAATCACCCCTATCAGGTATTTAATAGATCTGTCCGCTAATTGGATGATAATATTAGTTGGGCTTGGAGTGCCCAAACCAAGCTTTTTAAATAATGAAAATGGCATCAAATTTATACTAGCGCCCAAATCTGCCAAGGCGTGTTTTATTAAGAAATCACCGAACAAGCACGGGATGGAAAACCATCCCGGATCGTTTAATTTTTGCGGTAATTTATTTAATAAAATTGCCGAGCATTCAGCATTTAAAGATATACGCGAAAAATTTTCAAGTTTATTTTTATTGGAAAGTAGATCTTTTAGATATTTTGCGTATTTGGGCATTTGGGCGATTACTTCGAAAAATGGCACGTTTATTTGAATTTGTTTAAAAATTTCAGTAAATTTTCTATATTGCTCCTCATTGCGTTCATCTTTAAATTGTGAAGGATAAGAAATAGAAGGATTTTTAAGAATACGCGGAGCTAAAGCAGAAGAAGGTAGAGTAGGAGAAGAAATGACTTGCGGAGATGAAGTTGAAACGTTTACCTCTGGCTCGACCAACTTTGAAGAAGTTACCTCCTTTCCGCAACGGAGGGTAATTGCGTTGGCGCTCTCCCGTGGGTTGGGCTCAGTATTGCCCGGTAGAGCTCCCTGCTGGCGTTCGGAGAACATCTTGGCGAGCTGTCCAATTTGATTTTCTAAACTTTTAATAGATACGGAAAGGTTCCGGATATTGCAGTCAGTAGTGGCAACGTATTTGGTGAAGACTTCTTCAAGTGAAGGGGCCCTTGGTGGTTGTGGTGGAGCGAATCCGGGAGGATTCGCTTGTGGGGGGCGTTGAGCATTATTGGGGTTGCTCCATGAAAAATTTGGGTGGTTCCTTAAACCCAAATTATAATTATTAGGAATATTATTATTTGGGTTATAAGGAGGACGATAGGAGTTCCCCATATAATCTACTTGCTCTTGATTATAATTATTATTATTATTATAATTATTATTATTATAATTATTAGCCCCGTTAATGACGGAGGAAGCAGATATCTCCGCCATTTGCTTAGTAAGTCATTCTACTTGATGTGCTAAATTCGGGGTGGCCTCGACTTCAAAGAGTCTGGTCGGTTTGTTAGGACGCGGCCGTGGCGCATTCCACTGATAAGCATTCATGGCCATCTCTTCAAAAAGCTCTTGAGCAGCTTCGGGGGTTTTGTCATTAAGCCCCCCCCCCCCCCCCCCCCGCGGCTGCATCAATCATCGGCCTAGTTTGGAGATTCAAACCATTGTAGAATGTCTGAACTTGTTGCCATACGGGAAGGGCATGGTGAGGACATCTCCACAAAAGTTCCTTGAAGCGCTCCTATGTGTCGTAGAGAGACTCCGATTCTATTTGCATAAATGAGAGAATGTCCGTACGTAATTTAGCGGACTTTGCCGGAGGAAAATATTTCGTTAAGAATTTCTCCGTCATCTCGGCCCATGTAGTGATGGAACCTCTAGGAAGAGATCTCAACCACTGCTTGGCCTTAGTCCGCAAAGAAAATGGAAATAAACGCAAACGAATGGCGTCGTCGGTGACGCCATTAATTTTAAACGTGTCGCAAATTTCCAAAAAAATCAATAAATGTAAATTCGGATCTTCATCTGGTAACTGTAATATCTTGCCAACCAAAATCACCTAGAGGGGGTTGAATAGGT
Organism: Dactylorhiza incarnata; assembly: GCA_033032865.1. Lineage (NCBI taxonomy): Eukaryota > Viridiplantae > Streptophyta > Magnoliopsida > Asparagales > Orchidaceae > Dactylorhiza > Dactylorhiza incarnata. Next base: position 3,528,711 of record JAWHQI010000078.1, read on the forward strand.
GATAATTGCGTCTTTTGAAGGATTGAAATTCTTGAAAATAAAGAACGTACAGAATGCAAATCACAATCACAGACGACACAAGAAATTTATAGTGGTTCCCCGTTCTTGGGTACTCCACTTGCCGGCCTCGCCAATCTAGCACCACAGCTAGACTTGACTACTTCACTAAATCTTGGATCAAGAACGATCCTACAATCCTCAGAGTCAAAACTCTTACAACTCGGAGATCAAACTCCTACAAACTCAGAGATAACCTTCTCTTACAACTCGGAGAATACCTCTCCTACAACTCGGAGAACAATCTCTCCTACAATCAAATGTAAATTTAGATTGAAATAATACTTAACGAATCACGATCAGATTTGAATAATTTGTTGATGATCTTCTTCCTTCTTGCGACAGAAATGGCTTCAGCTTGAAGTTGAAGAAGAAGAATCGAATCGGCACAAATCAGATCTTCTAAGGTCTTGAATGATCCAATGAAAATAGGACGAGTGAGTCGATGATCGATCGACCTTTTTCTTCCACTTGGAGACGAAATCAGATAACTCACGATCGAACTCCAATGATGGCGATGCACGGCACTAGACGACGATCTTGAATCAGATTAGGTTTTTTGGAAAATACGAACTCTGATCTTCTAATAATTACTTTGTCCTTCCATAGGAGTAATTCTTATATAGATGAAGATCTAACGATTAACCTTAAAAATGAGGAAGGACGTCACGTCAAATTGACGGAAAAGACTTGACGTCAAAAAGGAAAAACAAGGTTTACGAGAAAAGCTAGAACCAGACTTCTCGAGAGATCCAATACTTCTCGAGAGAAACCGGCTAGTTCTCGAAAAATAGCTTTAGAAGAGAATATCAAAGATTATGACAAGGCTTCTCGGAAAATTAAAGACTTCTCGAGAGGACACGAAACTTCTCGTGAACTCCAAATCAACTTCGAGAAAAACCTTTAGAGAGAAATCTTTTCGAAAGAAACAATGACTTCTCGAAAACAGAAATACTTCTCGAGAGAAGGAAGGATTTCTCGAAAACTGCCGCTGAGACTAACTTCTCGTAAACAGCTGAAAAGAAGATTTCTCGAAAATTAAGAGGACTTTCCGAGATATCAATGATTTCTCGAGAGATCAAAACAACTACTCGAAAACTTTAACTTTCTCGAAAAATACCTTAGAGACAACCCTTCTCGAAAAATAACAAGGACTTCTCGAGAGCATAGAAGGACTTCTCGAAAAGTACCTTTACATCTCGAAAAATTTACTTAAGAAAAAATTTCTTCCTTTTCCTCTAGACCAATGCTGCACTCCAAGCTTTGAATCTTTAATGTCTTGATAATAAAGTATATCCCAATTGAGAGATCACACATGAATCAACCCCATACCCCCACACAATGAAGAATTACATTGCATGAGACTGTGCTTATTGACCCATTGTGACCTGACATTGGTCTACACTTAGCAATGTGAACCTGCAAGAACATTACTAGAAAAATATATCAAATACACAAACAATTCATTCTTGGTTCAAAGTTGACTTTCTACAAATCAAGGTTATTGTAGATACAAAACCCAACAATCTCCCCCTATTTGTAGAAGTCAGAACCCTACTTACCAAGATGAATTGTAACAAATATAAAATATAAAAAGATATACTGGAAAGAACATTAACAACAATATCTAAATATAAGAACATGATTGTCAAATCAAAATCAAAAACTATATTTAGATTTAAGATTGTCTAATGAATTAATGTTCACACAGACATATAGAAATAAATTTTTAAAGATCTTCAAAGAAAACTTGACTTCAGATATCTGCCTTTTGCTTTCTCAACATTTCTTGCCTTTCAAAATAAACATATGGCTTTGGATGATACATAGGAGGAGCTTCTGGAGCTGTTGGATTGTTGTACCCATAATTCTTGAAATGGATTCTTCTCTTGATTTGGCTTATCTCATACTTTTTCCATTCAGAAGTGCTGTACAGATCAGAAGGTTTCACATTTCCTTCTTCTACAAGCTTGAGAGAGTCAAGAATGATAATCTTTGAAACTGGACTCCAAACTTCTGGATAAACCTTTGCTTCCTCTGCAACTGCTTTGCCAGAACCTGCTGAGCTGGAGCCAGGAACAGATCTGCTTGCAGAAGGTCCATCACCATATTTCCTTTTCCAAGAATAATGCATGGAGGAGTGAGTCTCTACTGAAGGATTAGCATCAAACTGCTCTGCTGGCCTTGGAGAAAACTGAGGAATTGAAGGAGCATCAGATTGAACTTGATCAAAATGAGGAGGAGGTTGAGCAGGATCAATACCCAAATCAGGAAAGATTTCATGGTGGAGCCAAACAGCAGTATTAGAGGTGAAATCTTTTAACTCATTGACCTGCTTTTGGACACCTTGGGACAACTGCTCAAACCTATTAATCAAATGTCTATGAAAATCAAAAAGAGTTTGATCCAGTAACCCAGTCATCTTATCAGTTATACGGTCCTCCCCCTTTCTGACTTCTATAGATAGGGATTGGAGAATAGAATCCTTGAACTGCCCAACCTCATCAATGATCTTAAAGGCATTTTCCTCTTCCTTTGAAACCATGTACTCTTGGGTTTTTCTGACTTGAACCACTTCTGCAAGAACTGTGGCTACACTTTTTATGGTGTGATCAATGGCCTTTCCTCCCTGAATAACAACTTCTTTCATGTGATCTGAACTGGTTTTGAACTCTTTCAACTTCTTGGCCATTTCCTTTTCAATATCAGACAATCTTGCATGAACTTCTTTGAAGGAGTAATCTATTTTGGCACTTTATCTTTGAAGCATTAACTCAACTTTACCAAGAATTGTACTTTCATCATAAAGAGAAGGAGGAATAGGAGCTGGTAGAACTTCTTCTGGGATATCTTCAAGAATAACTGAACTTTGGAGCTTGACAGGAGACATGTTGATTCTCTCATTTTCTTCATCAACAGATTTGTCCTGAACATCCTTGTTTGTTTCTAAACAAGGCTCTTGCTCCCCCTCAATATGTACTGGGGGAGGAGATGAACCATGCACTGAAGCATCATCTACTTCTATATTAAAATCATAGTCTGCCCCTGACCCACCCATGTGGTCACTAGTGCTAAGCACATCATCAGCACCTCTTAGAATTTCACTTACCACATCTGCTATGGTGGAATCAACTCTGTCTTCATTAATAGCTGGAGGAGGTGAGAAATGATCAACTTGTTCTTGTAACAAGGAAGTGTCTCCCATAGGAGTATCTGACAACACTTGAGTATCTGGGAAGAATGGAGTTTTGAAAGGAACTTGATCTGAAGGAACTTGTTCTGATGGATCCTGAGCTGATGGAGAAAGAACTGTGTTTGTTGAAGGAGGGAGACTTGGCTCTGCTGAGGGAATGGTGTCTTGTGGAGCTGGAGATGGATCTGGAACTGGACTGTGTTGCTGAGCTGGAGGTGGAGGTGGAGCTTCATACTCTGGAACTGAAGAAATGGGTTCCCCCTGGAGACCTGCATCTGCAGTTGGCTTAGTAATCCTGATGTTCCACCTCTTCATTGTGACAACATCTACCTTCTTCAAATGATGTAAAATAGCTCCTCTAGACATGTCAAACACAACTGGATCAAGCTGATTTAGATAAAGTGACAGAATCCTTGCAAAATTTGGACTTGTAATGCTTTCTTTAATCTTATTGAATAGAAAATCTGCCCAACTAAATCTTTTTCCACAAATCACTATAGCTATCAGGCTGAAAACATCTGAAGAGACATGACCTAGGCTGCCAGTATGACATAGTAAGACTTTTGAAATTATGTCCACTAGCAATTTTCCAACATCATTCATCTTTTGTCTACGAATAGTTGATGTTCCTTTATCTAATCCACAAAAGATTAGGGCATGAGTCCAATCCTCATTACTTAGAGTATCCTCAATTTCTATCAAGGGAACTTTCAAATACTTGGAAAGAGATTTTGGATTCAACTTGACTTTGAAATTTCCAACCATTGATTTCATCCTATTTCCGTTTTTGTGTACTTTGATATTGATAAACAAATCCTCTACTTCTCTAAACAGAATTCTACATTGATATTCTAGTAAGAAGGACAGACCAGCTGTGTCTAGAAGATAAAATAGGTTTTGAAACTCATCTGAAATTGATTGAAGTCCTTCTCGCACAAGTTCACTGCCGACACCGATTTTAGGTTTTCCTGAAGGAGCCATTGATCGAGAGGAGAACTTGAAATGTGGGCTGGAGCGAGAGAAAATCCTTCTGAATGCAAACTGGAACAACGATTTTGCGAAACAAGAAGATGAAACGTTGGCGTTTATCGAGAGGAGATGGAAGAACCTCGCGTGAACTTTTAATTCATTTCGAGACTCTATATATAGTTTGGTTTGATGTGATAATTAATTTGGTTTTAATTAATTTAAAGAAAATGAAATACACGCATACCTGACTCTTCATATTCTCGAATATTGAAATTAAAATTTTCGAGAAGTATAAGACATTTCTCCAGAGGTTGTTAAAGTTCTCGAGAAGTCTCAGAACTCTGCCGATCTTCTTCCGAAAGAGCATTTCTCGAGGGATAACCCATTTCTCGAGAAGTATAAACTTATTTTTCGAAAAGTGTCTTCAGTTTTCCGAAAAGTTTTAGCTCTATCCATATTCATAAAAGGCAAGTCATTTCTCGAGACATTAACTACATTTCTCGAGAAGTTTAATGATGACTTGGATTTTTCTTCTTTGATTTTTCTTCTTTGCAAATGATAAACCTGTACTTCATTTTAGAACATAAAATAAGATAAATTTTTTAAGAAAATTCACTTATCTTCTTCTCTTCTCCTTTGCTTGACCATTATTCCATATTGAGCATTCCAAGTTCTGTCTTGAAGAAAGAGAACTTAGTCTCATCCAGTGGCTTCGTGAATATATCTGCAATTTGCTTATCCATAGGGACATAGCTTAAGTTGATATCCCCATTCTCCACATGTTCTCGGATGAAATGATATCTTAACTCGATATGCTTTGTCCGACTGTGTGAGACTGGATTATTTGCTATAGCAATTGCACTGGAGGAATCACAAAACATTGGAATATTCTTTATCTTCAAATTATAATTTTGAAGCTGATTTCTTATCCAAAGAAGTTGTGCGCAACAACTGCCTGCAGAAATATATTCTGATTCGGCTGTTGATATTGCAACACAATTTTGCTTCTTGCTGCTCCAGGAGATAAGCCTTCTTCCGAGAAATTGACATGTTCCGGAAGTGCTTTTCCTGTCGTCTCTACTACCTGCAAAATCTGCATCTGAATAACCAATTAGCTCGCTATCATTACTTCTTGGGTACCATAAGCCAAGATTTGGTGTACCTTTAAGATATCTCAAAATTCGCTTTGCAGCGGTATAGTGAGATTCCTTAAAGTTCACTTGAAATCTGGCACAAACACATGTAGAAAACATTATGTCAGGCCTACTAGCAGTAAGGTAGAGTAGAGAGCCAATTATGCTTCTGTACTTGGTTTCATCAAAAGGTTTCCCTTTCTCATCCTTGTCCAGAGACATAGCTGAGCTCATTGGAGTCCTCATAGAGGTTGCACTCTCCAATCCAAATTTCTTAATCAACTCCTTGGTGAATTTTGTCTGTGAGATAAAAATTCCATCTTCAGATTGTTTCACTTGAAGTCCTAAGAAATATTTTAGCTCTCCCATACTGCTCATTTCAAACTTTCCTTGCATAAGTTTTGAAAATTTTTTGCAAAGATTGTCGTCCGTAGAGCCAAAAATGATGTCATCAACATAGATTTGCACTAGCAAAATCTTGCCTTTTACTTCCCTAAGAAATAATGTTTTATCTATCTTTCCTCTTGTGAACTTGTTCTCAAGAAGAAAGTTAGATAGCGTCTCATACCAAGCTCGAGGAGCTTGTTTTAACCCATACAAAGCTTTTTGTAGTAAGTAAACATAATTAGGATGTTCAGAATCTACAATACCTGGAGGTTGTTCAACGTATACTTCTTCTTTTATGTTACAATTCAGAAAAGCTGACTTAATGTCCATTTGGTATACGGTGAAACCTTTGAATGCAGCATAGGCTAAGAACATTCTGATTGCTTCAAGTCTTGCTACCGGAGCATAAGTTTGATCGAAGTCGATCCCTTCTTCCTGTCTATAACCTTTTGCTACAAGTCTGGCTTTGTTCTTTATAATTGTTCCATCCTCATCCAACTTGTTCCTGTAAACCCACTTTGTTCCAATAATATTTTTATCCTTGGGTTTTGGAACTAGTGTCCACACCTTGCAACGCTTGAATTGATTTAACTCTTCTTCCATTGCAATTATCCAGTGGGGGGTCTTCATTTGCTTCTTGAAACTTCTTCGGTTCAACCTGTGAAAGAAAACTTAAATGCATATTTTCGTTAGTAGTACCTCTTCTTGTTCTAATTCCGACTTGAGGATCTCCTATGATTTGATCAATAGTATGATCTCTCATGTGTCTGAACTCAAGGTTCCTTGCATCAGTTTGAACATTTGGAGCATCATCTGCTACTTGAATGTCTTCCTCCACTTGTACTTGATCTTCATCAATATGATCTTCTTCTTCATTTGTGATTGGGGAAGAGATCTTGATGAAGGTTTGAGCATCAACTTTTACTGGCTCATCCAAGCTTATATCTTGTGTCTTTGAACCTGTACCTTCCATAGAAGCACTAGAAGAGCTGCTATGTAACAAGCTCGTTTCATCAAATACAACATTAATAGACTCTTCTACAACCAGGGTTTTCTTATTAAATATTCTATAAGCTCTACTATGGCTGCTATAGCCTACAAAAATACATTCAAAACTCTTTTCGCTAAACTTGGTTTTGTAATGCTTTCCATTATTAAGTACAAAGCATTTGCAACCAAAGATTCTAAAATAAGAGATGGTTGGTCTCTTCCCTTTTAGTAGTTCATAAGGAGTCTTTTCATGGTTTTTGTTTATGAGTGCTCTGTTTTGCACATAGCATGCAGTGTTGACTGCTTCAGCCCAAAGATATTCTTGTAGAGAAGTGTCACTCAACATCGTTCTGCAAGCCTCAATGAGTGTTCTATTTCTTCTCTCAGCTACCCCATTTTGTTGTGGAGTTCGAGGAGAGGAAAACTCATGAAGGATACCTAGACTTTCACAAAAATCTGTCATGGCCCCAGATTCAAATTCTGTTCCATGGTCACTTCTGATTTTGACCACCGAACATTCAAATTTGTTCTGGATTTGCTTGACAAACTTGGTGAAAATGTCAAACGTATCTGACTTGTGTTTTAGAAAGAATACCCATGCAAAACGTGAGTAATCATCTACAATAACTAATGTGTAAGACTTACCTCCTAAACTTCTAACTTGTAAAGGACCAAATAAGTCCATATGAAGTAGGTATAAACACCTAGTAGAATCTTTGCCTAAAATGCTCTTAAAGGTAGCTCTTATTTGCTTGCCTTTTACACAAGCATGACAAGGTCTATCTTTAATGCACTTAATATTTGGCGCATCACGTACTAAGTTTTGAGAAAATAATTTATTTATAGTCTTGATATTTATATGTGCTAATCTCTTATGCCATTGGTCAGCAAGAGATGCACTGTTTTTTGCTAAGAGACACACTGATGTAGAAGATGATAAACAAAGAAAATTTAAACAGAACATATTTCTACAACGAGTACCCGATAAAATCGTTTCTAGATTATCTGCCGATTTTATCAAACATTTATCTCTACGAAAATCAACTATATATCCTTTGTCACAAAGTTGACTTATGCTTATCAGATTATGTTCTAATCCTTCCACATAAGCTACATCTGAAAAGGATACATTACCGTTAGAAATCATACCATAGCCTTTTGTTATCCCTCTGTCAGATCCGCCAAATATAACTTTTGGACCGTTTTCAATTGGAATGTAATTTTGAAAAAGGCTTCTTGTTCCGGTCATATGCCGAGAACAACCACTGTCCAAATACCAGATAGGATTGTTGTTGGCCTTTGGACATACCTGCAAAAACAAATTATTTTGCCTTAGGATCCCAAACAACTTTGGGTCCTTGGTCCCTTGTTAGTTGAGCACCACGAGGAACATTAACATTGCGAGTGGTCTTTCTTGCATTGTTAACTTGTGGTCTTTTGGAATAGGTGAGATTGAACCAACAGTCTACGGCAAAGTGACCTATTTTGCCGCAACACCAACAATTAAACCTGTTGTATCTTTTCTTAATATTTTCCTGCTTAACTCTTTGAACGTTGATTTTAGCAGGAGCAATCCTTCTTGATGAGGATGCATCATGAGTATAGCATACACAGGGTAATGTTTTCTCCTTTGGCTTAGGTACAACAGTCTTTACTATTGGTGCTTTAACAGTACTTGGACCATGAACATAAGGACCATAATCTTTTAAGTTTACTTCTTCATAAGGTGCTTTGAAAGCACTTTGACCGAGGTATTGAGGATGAGCCCACCCCTTATAGTCATTGACATGCGCAAAATTAATAGGTAGTGTCAAGTGACCATAAGAGCTTTCCATGTCATAAGCATTTGTGGGAAGTAGAACTTTCTTAAATTCCACTTGTTCTAGATGGGCTTTCACTTTTTCTTCGATAGTAGCTTTCTTAGCATTTTTATTTTTCTTCTTGATACGGGTGCCTTTAGAAGAATTACTTGGCCCAGCGACATGACCTAAACCACTGCTATTTGCTTTAGCAGAGAAAGTATCAATGATTGGAAGAATGGTTTTCGATTGTGAAAACTTTTCAACTAGCTTTTTCTCAGCGGCTAGCTGTTCTTCCAGAACTTTAATAGAGTTCTCTTTCCGATCAAGGAGCTCATCTGAGCTTTTGATTTTATCTTTCAAGATTTGGTTTTCCTCCTTGAAGAAAGAAAGTTGTTCAACTTCCTTTCTCAAATTAGATTCCACTTCTTTGAGAGACATGATCTCCTTGGTCTGTGTTTTGACTACCTTTCGGCATTTGTCAAAGCTTTTAAGCATTTCAGTATATTGGGTCATGAGGTTTGAGTCATCATCTGAAAGATAATCCTTTTATTCAGCTGAGGCATATTCAGAATCAGATAAGATGGTGTGAGAATTTACCTTCCCGGTATATGGAGGTTCTTCTTCTTCATCAGTCATAGCCATCAGCCCGAAGTAGGCTTCTTCTTCACTACTTGATTTCTCCGAGTCACAGTCGCTTAAAGTTTTATTCTTTTTAGCGACTAGACTCTTTTCAGTCTTCCTTTTCCCGTGGGTGGATTTCCTTTCTTCTTTTCTTCCACCCTCTTTCTTTTTATAAGGGCATTCAGCAATCATGTGCCCTGGCTTATTGCAACAATAACAAACTATATCAGAAGAAATATGTTTACCAGTTTTAGATTTATACCTGTCATGATTGCTAGAGCTCTTTTTGTGATGATCACCATCACGTCGAGAATGTCAATTTTCAGAGGAAAACTTATTCTTCATGTGTCTTCTTTTGTTTAGCAGTTTCTTGAACTGACGAGAGATTAGAGAAAACTCTCCATCAGACATTTCAGAACTGGAGGAGCCGGCTTCAGATTCCTTTTCATCATCAGATTCTTGTGTTCTAACTAGAGACAAAGCTCTGCTTTTTCTGGAGCTTTCGGCTTTCATAGCCAAGGTCCTTTCCTTGCTTGAAGCTCTATTCCCATCTTCTTCTGTTTTGCGAATGTTCATTTGCAGTTCATGGGATAATAACTTCCCAAACAGATTCTGATGGTCTAGATTTGGTAACTTCCCAAATTCTCTGATAGCAACTATCTTGCTATCCCAGTCTTTCGTTAGGGATCGCAGGAATTTGTCATTTAGTTCACCATTAGTGAATTCCCGACCATAATTCCTTAGGCCGTTTACTATCATGAAGAATCTTTCATAAGCATTGTAAGACCCCCCCCCCCCCCCACTCCGGAACACAAAACACGGCCGAGGGAAGTCTTATGCCCAGGACAGCCGCCTTGCCGAAGCGCCAGCTCACGGGCTAGCCTCCTCCACAAGACGCCTATCCTGCCGGCTAACAAATATCATCAATGCCAACCCATCATCTAAAATACAACAAGAAGCCACCAGATATATATATCCGAATAAGTACAGTCCAAATACACACCAAACGAGTGTACAATATCAGAGTAACAAAAGGAAAGGCCCCAAGGGCTACAACAAAACTCGCTCACATCTGTCACTGACGGCTGCGATGGTATCGTAGTATCCTGCCCTGTCATCCCGGCCGGACTATCCGTCCCCAGCGCCGTGCGCTGCTTCTCCAGGTTGCGCTGCCGCGCCAGGATGCGCTCCTAAAAAGGGGACGTAGCAACCGTTAGTCATAAAGACTAAGTGGCTTCACATCCGCTCCCCCGGCGACTCCAAGGCACCGGGCGGAAAGGAAGAAAAGGAGCTGCAATATTAGCAATAATAAACAAGCAGGTGACAGGTAATAGTTGTTCATATGTGTCGGTTGTTTAAGTGCCCACGCACTTTCCATAGCATTATCTAATATGTTCGTAAGCATAAAAGTAGCAGTGGTTATATATATTTGCAAGTATAAGTAGCACAGACATAAGCAGAATATTAGAGAACTGAATTGAACTTAACTTATAAGGATGCCCATACAAGCTTATAAGTCAAGGGTCTGCGTATAAAGGTAACTCATCATATAAGGATGCCCATACAAGTTTATATGATGAGGTTCCAATGCGGTGCAATGCAATGATTATGATATGAATGCGGTGCAATGCAATGATTATGATATGAGGACTGACTCATGCACGATTGCTATGTCGACATAGACATTTAGTTCCCACTTTTCGAGGGTAGCTAACCACTCAGGCGCCCCCCGTCGTGGCCAGACGGTTGCAGTGGCACGGGCTTCGCCACTACTAGGAGGGTATGAACACTACCGGTCCTAGGCCTATGTACGCCTCGACGCTCTTGCTCATAGCGGAGTCCCTGCGTACTACCCGCATTCATGTGGGGTCTTCAAGACGCGGAGGGGATCTATTGGGTAGATGGACACCAAGACATTCCAACCCAACCGGTCTGAGTCTAGCTGCCGGCTTCTGTCGGTGTCACGACTAGCGAGCCCGTAGACCCGCCACAACTTATCCTCCCATGAGGATCTATACTCCATGCGCAATTATGTTTACCTATGTAGTTTGAACACACCATGCGTGCTATCGAGCACCAAGGACTCGCTCCATGAGCCTTACCACCTTCCGCCTTGCGCGGCAACAATCGATGCTAATTAGCATCCAAGGCCCCCAACAACTGGGTCCTTTCCTTTTTACCACCGGCTATAACTATAACTTGTGACCCGCACTAAGTTAACCGTGTGGCCCGTTCCGAGTTGATTACTCGTGTGCAGTGGTGTGCGTATAATCATGGACATTATTAAACCAACTCATAGGACTGTGGACTACTTGCGCACATGAGGGCATAACATGTTATTTAACTATGGAATCTATTCAAGCCAAGCTACTGGACTCCCACCATTGGTCATAAATAATTAACAATCCTATACAGAGGATTATTTATCATCTTATGCAAGTATGATTAACCATTCCTATAACAGGAAAACTATTTCTCAATTCTCAAACCCTTAATGACATATATATAAATGAAATCCCATTTACAGGGAATTATTCATCGTCTTCCCAAATGGAATTTAGGGCAAAACACCTTCTCTCCTCCCATGCTCCCTCACAAGGCCACCACGTCTCACGAAACCAACGTCCCACGTTCGTATTGAAGCGGGGAGTCGATTGGGGGCACTTTCGCGGCGAACGACGCCCTACGACGAAAACCCTAACGCGGCCTCAACCTACAGAACTTAATTTCGCTCCCAAATCGACTCAATTGAGTTCGATATCTCGCCTAGGGGGTCTAAGATACTAGCACCAAGGGAGAGGGGTCGGAAGTCACCTGAATCCGGGCCGACGATCGCGGCGGCATGACGGTGCTTGGACGAACTCAACTCTTCCCAAGCTAGCTCTTCTTCCAACGGACGCACGAGCTTCTCCACGAATTTTCTTGGCCAAAACCCTAAGCGGGGTGGGTGAGAGGTGGAGACAGAGAATGAGAAAGAGAGGGAGGAAGATGGAGTTCTGGAAGAAGACGATGAAGAAGAATAAGAGAAAATGAGATGGCTCGGCCCCTTTCTTTTTGGTTTGCATTAATAGGTCTTGGGACCCCAAACATAAGTGTCATCTCCTTATTGGACTCTATTCCACTGGCTCCCCAAAGATAAAATAAATAAAGAGCAGCCAGGCTCTTTTCTTTTTTCTCTCGGGAATGATAAGCCCTCCCATTCGACGTTCGTCGAACGGGAGCAGCTCCCCGTTCGTCGATCGACGAACGGGAGCTTCTCCTTAGCTGAGCGCTCCCCGTTCGACGTTCGTCGAACGGGAGCAGCTCCCCGTTCATCGCTCGACGAACGGGAGCTTCTCCTTAGCTGAGCGCTCCCCGTTCGACGTTCGTCGAACGGGAGCAGCTCCCCGTTCGTCGCTCGACGAACGGGAGCAGCTTGCGTTCGACGAATTCGACGAATTCGTCGAACTGGAGCTGCTAGCCGAGAACTCTCCAAAAATACATAGGATCCAGATTTGCTCCTCCAGGAATGGGATGTTACAAATCGTATAAACGAAAAAAAACAATTTCGCCCCCGAAATTTAGGTTGGGGTCACAAGGGTCGCATAAACCATAGCAGCAGGTCTATTCTGAGCACAAACAGAAGTTGTCAATGGTGAGAACTATAACAGCTCCATCATTGAAGTTAATAAGAAAGAAAAGAAAAAACCAAATCCTTACCTGGGATCTAACAGCAACACACAATTTCTCATTTTGAAAATCAATAAAAGAGAGAGAGAGAGAGAGCCCAGGTAACAAAATTTCACATATATATGTGTACATGTACACATGTACATGCCCCAAACCAAATGCCCTAACAGCAGAAACAGTAGCTGCTACAACTAATAACTTTTACCTGTATGTATATATATATATGTTTAATCCCAAACCTGAAGGGTCATAGCAAAACCAGGGAGGAGCATAGCACCTTCCCTCAATTCCAAAGGAAGAACCCCCAATATAAGAACAGCAGAAAACATATTATAACATATCCGACACACAGTTGTAACATATTTGTGCCTATCAAAGAAATTCTCCGCGACTCAGTTCAAAGCATTTCGAACCTCTCGCCGTTCGTCGTCGCGGGTTTTGTTCACCTAGGAGGGAACCCGAACCTAACAATAATAAGGGATCCTATGATTCGAGCTAGTACTAAGTAACGAGGTTGTCGCTCTCGTGGGAAAAGAAGAAGATTTTCTGAATTGACCCTCCTACAGCCACCATAAATTTGTATACGCCGACCGATGCATCGACACATGTGTCTCCCAGACCACGCGTCGGACGAGATGAATAGCCAACAAGGCTTCTACATGGGTTTAGTGCATATTAGTATGATACTAAGTTTAGGCTATGGTATTAAATCAAGAGATGACAGACTAGTTTAGGCCATACCTGGGGAAAACAATCCCGGGTAATGCTGCCGCATAAGGTCTATCGGCTCCCAAGTGTATTCCTCCCGTCCATGGTTGGACCACAACACTTTCACCAACGGAACCCTCTTTCTCCGCAGCACTCTGGTCTCGGTGTCTACTATCCGCAAAGGCTCCAGCCGGACAGACCTGTCGGTCTCCACAGGACCAGACGTAGCTACCACATGCTGATCAGGGCGAAGCAAGGCCCTCCGAAGGGAGGACACATGGAAGACGTCGTGTAAATTCTCCAATTCTGGCGGTAACAACAATCGATAAGCTAAGGGGCCAATCCGCTCCAGGATGGTATAAGGCCCCATATAACGAGGGCTGAGCTTTTTCCTTCCCCGAACCCGAGACACACCGTGCATCGGCCTGATCTTCAAGAACACTTTGTCCCCAACATGGAACTCCACGGCCCTGTGCTTTTTGTCATAGTATTTTTCCTGCCGGCTCTGCGCTTCAAGCATACGGTCTCGTATCAGTCTGACCATCTCATCCGTATCATCGATGAATTTCACCCCTAGCGCCTTCGGGTCCTCATCTTGAACCCAAGACAAAGGTGTCCTACACCTTCTTCCATACAATGCCGCATAAGGAGCCATGCCAATGCTCGCCTGGTGGCTGTTATTATACGAGAACTCCACCAAGGGCAGGAGTCTCTCCCATGGCTCTCCTCGATCTAAGACACAAAGGCGCAACAAATCTTCAAGGGTCCTGATCGTACGCTCTGACTGACCATCCGTCTGAGGGTGGAAGGTCGTGCTAAAGGTCAGACGGGAACCCAAATAAGCTTGCACCGCTTTCCACTCCCTAGAGGTAAAGCGACCGTCACGGTCCGAAATGATCGTTTTGGGCACCCCATGATAGCGAACAAACTGCTCGACGAAGAGTCTTACCAACACATCGACATCCGAATCCTTCCTCATCGGTATAAACCTTGCGACCTTCGTCAGACGGTCCACGATCTCCCAAACAGAGTCACTCCCGGAGCGGGAACGAGGCAGCCCGTGAACGAAATCCATGGATATGTCTTCAAACTTCCACTCGGGAATGGACAACGGCTGCAGCAACCCCGCCGGACTCCTACACTCTGCCTTTACCTTCTGGCATGCCTCGCAGTGAGTGACGAAATAAGTGACATCTTTCTTCATCCCAGGCCAAAACATCGTCCTTCGCAGATCAGTGTACATCTTGACAATCCCGGGGTGCACCGAGTATTTTATGCAGTGAGCTTCCTTCATAATGTCCTCTCGAATTCCTCCACCTGCGGGTATGTATAACCTGCCACGGAAGTGAACCAGATCCTCTTGCATGGTGTATTCCTCCGCAGAACCAGCCTCCACTGCTCGAAGAATAGGTTCCAGGGCAACATCTTTCCTCTGCTTTGCTCGAATGCGATCTCGGATATCACAAACTATGCTCATCACGGACAGGTACTCGGCGAAAACCTCTGGATCGGCTTTAGACACGAGCGTGATCTGCATTTCCTCGAGCATCCTTACCAACTCCATGGCCATCAGCCGTGACTCCGGACTGGATGTCCTCCTGCTCAAAGCATCGACCACCGAATTTGCCTTCCCTGGGTGATAGTTTAGCGTGTAATCATAGTCACACAGGAACTCGATCCACCGCCGCTGCCTCAAATTCAGATCCTTCTGAGTGTGTATATACTTCAAATTCTTGTGGTCGGTGAATATCTCGCAGTGGACCCCATATAAATAGTGCCTCCATATCTTCAAAGCAAATATCACTGCACCCAGCTCCAGATCATGCACCGGATAGTTTACCTCGTGCTTCTTAAGCTGCCTCGACGCATAAGCAATCACGTGGTCGTACTGCATCAGTACGGCACCCATCCCCTGCAAGGACGCATTCGTGTAAATTTGAAATCCTTCTCTACCAGACGGAAGAGTAAGGACCGGGGCTGAGGTGAGGCGATCCTTCAGCTCCTGAAATGCGGCCTCACACTCAGGCGACCACACAAACGGCACCTCCTTTCTGGTCAGCTTAGTGAGCGGGAGAGCGATCTTCGAGAACCCCTCGACAAATTTGCGGTAGTACCCGGCAAGCCCCAGAAAGCTGCGCACATCTGCGGCTGACTTCAACGGCTGCCATTCCTTCACAGCACGAACCTTAGCAGGATCTACGGCCAATCCCGCACCGCTGATAACATGACCCAAGAAAGCCACCTTGCGGAGCCAGAACTCGCACTTGCCAAATTTTGCGAACAACTGATGCTCCCTCAGTTTTGCCAACACCAGCTCTAGATGCTTCCAATGGTCCAGTAATGACTTCGAATAAACCAAGATGTCGTCGATGAATACGATCACGAAGTCGTCCAAATAAGGCGCAAACACCCTGTTCATCAGGCTCATGAACGCAGAGGGTGCATTAGTGAGCCCAAAGGGCATAACCGTAAATTCATAAAACCCGTACCTCGAGCTGAAAGCAGTCTTCTGGATATCCTCCTCCTGAATCCTCAACTGATAATAGCCAGAGCGCAAGTCGAGCTTGGAGAACCATTGCGCTCCTTCCAATTGATCAAAGAGTTCGTCGATTCGCGACAGAGGATAAGTGTTCCGGACTGTCAGTCGGTTGAGCTCCCGATAATCTATGCACAAGCGGAGCGAACCGTCCTTCTTCTTCACGAACAGAACCGGGGCTCCCCAGGGTGACAAGCTAGGACGAACGAACCCTGAGTCCACCAATTCTTGCAGTTGTACACGGAACTCTGCTAGCTCCTTGGGCGCCATCCTGTACGGAGCCCGTGAAATAGGCTTAGCTCCCGGTACCAGCTTAATTTGGAAGTCTACCTCCCTAGGTGGGGGTAATCCGGGTAGTTTTTCGGGGAAAACATCCGGAAAATCCTGGACTACCGGTACATCCTTCATTTCAGGTCCTATCTCCTTCATCTCAAAACAGATCACGAACACCTCATCGCCTTGCTCGTGAGCCTTCACAACCTGTATAGAAGACAACAAGTTTCGTGATACGGGTCTTATACCTTGAATTACCACCTCTGAGTCATCATGCCTCAGCGTGATCCGCTTCGCCACACAGTCAATCTTCGCGTGATTCCAGTGCAACCACGTCATGCCCAATATTAGATCAAGGTCGGGCATCCGCAACACTGTTGCCGGTGTCTCAAATTGTTTCCCACCGATGGATATTACCAAGCGACACCTAGAGGTAGATCGTATCTCCGAGCCATTCGGAAGGCGCACCCTCCTGGGGGCTCCCCTGAAGCACTGTACTGCATCCAGTTCATTCACAAATTCTTCTGATACGAACGAATGAGTGGCACCCGTGTCAAAAAGAGTAAGAGCGGGTTTACCGCAAACGAGCACGGTACCTGGGGTTAAAATCATTCGAACCTAAGCACCTTAGTTATGAAACGAGGAAAATACAAACATAATTACCTGTGATGACCTCCTGCGGGTCTCGTTCCTGAGCTAGATCCAAAGCGTATACCTGCTCCCGAGCAGGTCTGGGCTTCCTACCCTGCTGACCCTGGCCTCGACCTCGGCCTCTTCCTCGCTGCGCTGCCGGAGGAGCCATGGGGCTATTCGGAGCGTTTCCTTGCAGCTGCGGGCAGTATCTCCGAATGTGGCCAGGCTGGTTGCAATGATAACACACCACTCGAAAGTGCTCTCTCGGCGGCTGAAGCGCCTGACCCTGATGTGGTGGGGGCAATGGTAGTGGTCGCGCTGGCTGCTCCAACCTGAAGTTTGGGCGAGGACGCCCGCCATCTCTTCGCTGGCCTCTGTCTCTGCCCCTGGTGTTCTGCCTCCTCCTGAAGCTGGGCCCCGCCTCCATCACTTCCTCTGCGGGCCTCTTATTCCTGGCCTGGACCCCCAAGTGATCCGCCTCCAACTTCTGTGCCATCTCTATAATCTGCGCGAGGCTCGAATCGGCGACGAAGAGGAGAGCCTGCCTCAGAGGATCTCGCAGGACCTTGTAGAACCGCTTCGCGTACCCGCGATCATCTAAATCATAAGAGTGTGCGAATCTGGCTAAGTGCTGAAATTCCCGCTGGTACTCGACCACCGATCTCGACCCCTGCTTCAACTGCAGAAATCTCTCCTCAAGCTCGTCCCTGGCCGTAGAAGAGACAAAGTGCTCCAGGAATGCGTCCGCGAACTCGTCCCAGCTTATGTCCAGGTGGTTGCGTCCTTCGAAGGTGGAGCCCATCAAGGACTTCCACCACCTCTTCGCATGTAGATCCAAGGCCGTGACTGCCAATGTGACTACCATGTTGCTCGGGCAACGGATCCCTGCCAGTAACTCCTGCACTGTATCCAGCCACTCCTCCGTCTGAACTGCGGACTCCGTCCCATGGTAGCTGGGAGAGGAGAGAGCACGAAAGGTGCTCAACCAATTTGAGCTTGGGGCCTGCGGCTGCACCGGCATCTGCTGAGACCTGAAGGCATCCAGGATTGCCGTCAGAGTCTGGCCTAGCTCTGATTGTTGAAAAGGAGTAGGTACTGGAGGCACGGGAGTGGCCGTCGCCGGTTCTGAATGTACCGGAATCTACATGCATGGTAGATGTTTGGGTTAGGTTGGCTGTTCGAAGGAAGATAATAGACATACTTAATGCGAATTACACATGGGCACACCACTGCTTCCGCTCATTCAGTTTGTCCTCAAACTGAAGAGGTGAGAGGGGTGCACCATGCGGAAGTGGACTTCTTGATCTCAGGATCGTTGCAATCTGATACCATTTGTAAGACACCCCCCCCCCACTCCGGAACACAAAACACGGCCGAGGGAAGTCTTATGCCCAGGACAGCCGCCTTGCCGAAGCGCCAGCTCACGGGCTAGCCTCCTCCACAAGACGCCTATCCTGCCGGCTAACAAATATCATCAATGCCAACCCATCATCTAAAATACAACAAGAAGCCACCAGATATATATATCCGCATAAGTACAGTCCAAATACACACCAAACGAGTGTATAATATCAGAGTAACAAAAGGAAAGGCCCCAAGGGCTACAACAAAACTCGCTCACATCTGTCACTGACGGCTGCGATGGTATCGTAGTATCCTGCCCTGTCGTCCCGGCCGGACTATCCGTCCCCAGCGTCGTGCGCTGCTACTCCAGGTTGCGCTGCCGCGCCAGGATGCGCTCCTAAAAAGGGGACGTAGCAACCGTTAGTCATAAAGACTAAGTGGCTTCACATCCGCTCCCCCGGCGACTCCAAGGCACCGGGCGGAAAGGAAGAAAAGGAGCTGCAATATTAGCAATAATAAACAAGCAGGTGACAGGTAATAGTTGTTCATATGTGTCGGTTGTTTAAGTGCCCACGCACTTTCCATAGCATTATCTAATATGTTCGTAAGCATAAAAGTAGCAGTGGTTATATATATTTGCAAGTATAAGTAGCACAGACATAATCAGAATATTAGAGAACTGAATTGAACTTAACTTATAAGGATGCCCATACAAGCTTATAAGTCAAGGGTCTGCGTATAAAGGTAACTCATCATATAAGGATGCCCATACAAGTTTATATGATGAGGTTCCAATGCGGTGCAATGCAATGATTATGATATGAATGCGGTGCAATGCAATGATTATGATATGAGGACTGACTCATGCACGATTGCTATGTCGACATAGACATTTAGTTCCCACTTTTCGAGGGTAGCTAACCACTCAGGCGCCCCCCGTCGTGGCCAGACGGTGGCAGTGGCATGGGCTTCGCCACTACTAGGAGGGTATGAACACTACCGGTCCTAGGCCTATGTACGCCTCGACGCTCTTGCTCATAGCGGAGTCCCTGCGTACTACCCGCATTCATGCGGGGTCTTCAAGACGCGGAGGGGATCTATTGGGTAGATGGACACCAAGACATTCCAACCCAACCGGTCTGAGTCTAGCTGCCGGCTTCTGTCGGTGTCACGACTAGCGAGCCCGTAGACCCGCCACAACTTATCCTCCCACGAGGATCTATACTCCATGCGCAATTATGTTTACCTACGTAGTTTGAACACACCATGCGTGCTATCGAGCACCAAGGACTCGCTCCATGAGCCTTACCACCTTCCGCCTTGCGCGGCAACAATCGATGCTAATTAGCATCCAAGGCCCCCAACAATTGGGTCCTTTCCTTTTTACCACCGGCTATAACTATAACTTGTGACCCGCACTAAGTTAACCGTGTGGCCCGTTCCGAGTTGATTACTCGTGTGCAGTGGTGTGCGTATAATCATGGACATTATTAAACCAACTCATAGGACTGTGGACTACTAGCGCACATGAGGGCATAACATGTTATTTAACTATGGAATCTATTCAAGCCAAGCTACTGGACTCCCACCATTGGTCATAAATAATTAACAATCCTATACAGAGGATTATTTATCATCTTATGCAAGTATGATTAACCATTCCTATAACAGGAAAACTATTTCTCATTTCTCAAACCCTTAATGACATATATATAAATGAAATCCCATTTACAGGGAATTATTCATCGTCTTCCCAAATGGAATTTAGGGCAAAACACCTTCTCTCCTCCCATGCTCCCTCACAAGGCCACCACGTCTCACGAAACCAACGTCCCACGTTCGAATTGAAGCGGGGAGTCGATTGGGGGCACTTTCGCGGCGAACGACGCCCTACGACGAAAACCCTAACGCGGCCTCAACCTACAGAACTTCATTTCGCTCCCAAATCGACTCAATTGAGTTCGATATCTCGCCTAGGGGGTCTAAGATACTAGCACCAAGGGAGAAGGGTCGGAAGTCACCTGAATCCGGGCCGACGATCGCGGCGGCATGACGGCGCTTGGACGAACTCAACTCTTCCCAAGCTAGCTCTTCTTCCAACGGACGCACGAGCTTCTCCACGAATTTTCTTGGCCAAAACCCTAAGCGGGGTGGGTGAGAGGTGGAGACAGAGAATGAGAAAGAGAGGGAGGAAGATGGAGTTCTGGAAGAAGACGATGAAGAAGAATAAGAGAAAATGAGATGGCTCGGCCCCTTTCTTTTTGGTTTGCATTAACAGGTCTTGGGACCCCAAACATAAGTGTCATCTCCTTATTGGACTCTATTCCACTGGCTCCCCAAAGATAAAATAAACGAAGAGCAGCCAGGCTCTTTTCTTTTTTCTCTCGGGAATGATAAGCCCTCCCGTTCGACGTTCGTCGAACGGGAGCAGCTCCCCGTTCGTCGATCGACGAACGGGAGCTTCTCCTTAGCTGAGCGCTCCCCGTTCGACGTTCGTCGAACGGGAGCAGCTCCCCGTTCGTCGCTCGACGAACGGGAGCTTCTCCTTAGCTGAGCGCTCCCCGTTCGACGTTCGTCGAACGGGAGCAGCTCCCCGTTCGTCGCTCGACGAACGGGAGCAGCTTGCGTTCGACGAATTCGACGAATTCGTCGAACGGGAGCTGCTAGCCGAGAACTCTCCAAAAATCCATAGGATCCAGATTTGCTCCTCCAGGAATGGGATGTTACAAGCATCGGCAATGCACTCCTTTTTATTCTGCTTGAAAGCCTCGTACTCTTGATTCAAAAGAGATCTTCTATCATCTCTTACTTCTTCAGTACCTTCCATAAGGACTATTAAAGACGTCGACATTTCTTTGAGAGAATTACAGTGAATTAAGTTTTGCAACATTGAATCATCCATTGCACTGGCAATTATGTTGTTTGCCTTTTTGTCCAAAGCAACGAGAGCGATCTCATCCTTTGTTAAGTCCATCATTTTCTTTGGTACTTTTAAGGTTGGATCAATAGTAGAAGCGGTCATAGGCACATGAGGTCCTTCTTCAACGACTTGGAAGATTCTTGGGTCTGCGGCTTCCATATAAAATCTGACTCTTTCTTTCCACATAGGAAAGTTAGCCTTAGTGCATATTGGCAATTTCAACGAAGACGATTCCTTGCACTTTTCCATGATTTGTTAGCAATTAGAATGGAGAGATCCTATTCAAGGTGGTAACCTTTCAAGAATAACCTCCTCTGATACCAATTGTAATATCTAGTTGCCAACCAAAATCACCTAGAGGGGGGGTGAATAAGTGATAATTGCGTCTTTTGAAGGATTGAAAATCTTGAAAATAAAGAACGTACAGAATGCAAATCACAATCACAGACGACACAAGAAATTTATAGTGGTTCCCCGTTCTTGGGTACTCCACTTGCCGGCCTCGCCAATCTAGCACCACAGCTAGA
The DNA here is from genome assembly GCA_033032865.1 of Dactylorhiza incarnata. NCBI lineage: Eukaryota > Viridiplantae > Streptophyta > Magnoliopsida > Asparagales > Orchidaceae > Dactylorhiza > Dactylorhiza incarnata. The sequence goes on from JAWHQI010000078.1 coordinate 3,550,473, forward strand.
CTTGACTACTTCACTAAATCTCGGATCAAGAACAATCCTACAATCCTCAGAGTCAAAACTCTTACAACTCGGAGATCAAACTCCTACAAACTCAGAGGTAACCTTCTCTTACAACTCGGAGAATACCTCTCCTACAACTCGGAGAACAATCTCTCCTACAATCAAATGTAAATTTAAATTGAAACAATACTTAACGAATCACGATCAGATCTGAATAATTTGATGATGATCTTCTTCCTTCTTGCGACAGAAATGGCTTCGGCTTGAAGTTGAAGAAGAAGAATCGAATCGGCACAAATCAGATCTTCTAAGGTCTTGAATGATCCAATGAAAATAGGACGAGTGAGTCGATGATCGATCGACCTTTTTCTTCCACTTGGAGATGAAATCAGATAACTCACGATCGAACTCCAACGATGGCGATGCACGACACTAGACGACAATCTTGAATCAGATTAGGTTTTTTGGAAAATACGAACTCTGATCTTCTAATAATTACTTTGTCCTTCCATAGGAGTAATTCTTATATAGATGAAGATCTAACGATTAACCTTAAAAATGAGGAAGGACGTCACGTCAAATTGACGGAAAAGACTTGACGTCAAAAAGGAAAAACAAGGTTTACGAGAAAAGCTAGAACCAGACTTCTCGAGAGATCCAATACTTCTCGAGAGAAACCGGCTAGTTCTCGAAAAATAGCTTTAGAAGAGAATATCAAAGATTATGACAAGGCTTCTTGGAAAATTAAAGACTTCTCGAGAGGACACGAAACTTCTCATGAACTCCAAATCAACATCAAGAAAAACCATTAGAGAAATCTTTTCGAAAGAAACAATGACTTCTCGAAAACAGAAATACTTCTCGAGAGAAGGAAGGATTTCTCGAAAACTGCCGCTGAGACTAACTTCTCGTAAACAGTTGAAAAGAAGATTTCTCAAAAATTAAGAGGACTTTCCGAGATATCAATGATTTCTCGAGAGATCAAAACAACTACTCGAAAACTTTAACTTTCTCGAAAAAGACCTTAGAGACAACCCTTCTCGAAAAATAAAAAGGACTTCTCGAGAGCATAGAAGGACTTCTCGAAAAGTACCTTAACATCTCAAAAAATTTACTTAAGAAAAAATTTCTTCCTTTTCCTCTAGACCAATGCTGCACTCCAAGCTTTGAATCTTTAATGTCTTGATCATAAAGTATATCCCAATTGAGAGATCACACATGAGTCAACCTCATACCCCACACAATGAAGAATTACATTGCATGAGACTGTGCTTATTGACCCATTGTGACCTGACATTGGTCTACACTTAGCAATGTGAACCTGCAAGAACATTACTAGAAAAATATATCAAATACACAAATAATTCATTCTTGGTTCAAAGTTGACTTTCTACAAATCAAGGTTATTGTGGATACAAAACCCAACAGTAACCCGTCAAACATGACGGTTTGCTGTACCATTTGAATGATACTCGTTTTGATTTCAAAATTATTATTTGCCACCGCCGGGCGAATAATACTTGATTGTGTTCCCTCCCAATTTGGCCTCGCATAATAAGACATAGTCCGCAGCGGGGCCTCATTATGGTCGGGGTCACCCATTATATCTTCGTTAGTCTCTCCGACTGACTCTTCGCGAATTATTGGTAGATCACTAAATCGGAGACGTCGCTCCAAGGTACGCTCTTTTTCCGAATCAAAACCAAATTTAAAATTAATTGAAGAGTTTCCTCGGGTCATAAACCAAAAGAAAAAAAAAAGAAGCGGAAAAAGAAAAAGGGAAAATAAGATTTTAGATAAGTAAATATATTTTTTTTTTTAAGATAGTTTTTTTAGGTGATTTAAAATTAGTCCTGGACTTCCCAAGATCTACCCGATGAAGAGTTTGCAAGGTACTAGAGGCTATGATGGGAATTCAAACCCAAAGCGTCCTTTCCAGGAATTTAGTTGCACCTTAAAATTAAGAAAAAGAAAGAGATAAAATTAATAGATATTTCGGTTTTCGAAATATCAACCGACTCCCCGGCAACGACGCCAAAAACTTGATGTGCAAAACTATGCTTGCAAACGATAACGGCAAGTGTACCGTATCGAATGTAGTATAGGTTATTAAAACAAGATCGTATTAGACTCGGGGCGGTTGAGTACTCTTACTTCGGAAAATCTCTATTATTTTATCGAATAAAACTTGTGGTTGGTTGGTTGCGAGAAAGAGAAATAGCTTAATTAAAATTGATGAGATAAAGGGTTAGTACTCAACTTTGAATCACCTTGGGAAAATAAAATATAAAGAGAAAATCTTCTAAATCTCCTAAGAAAATGCTTGACCGTGGAGGTTCCCGATTTATGAACACACCTCTCTCTCGGATATGCTCAACTGAGTTTAGTTGATCAAACGAACTTTCGTTCTAGAATCAAAATCTAAAACTCGCCTTATTGTAGTGAACCCCTCTATTGGATTTGACTCCAATCCGGGAAAATTATGGCATCCTCGCTTGAGGAGTGCATTCAACTCTCTTTATTCTTGAAATGATCGATTCGAAATCAAAACCTCTCGGTTATTAGATTGCGGAAACAAAGATGAGAATTATATATCGACAATATAATCTCAATCCAATACAAGTTCAAGAATAAATCTAAGTTATTCTAAGGAGGAGAAAGAGAACCAGAATTTAGAACAAGAATTATATTTCCCTTGGAGTTCCTAGAGGCAAGAGAGACAGGGCATCGATGCCGTGGGAGCAGCGGGCGGTGAGGATTGAGGAGGATGAGAGGTGTGAAGACCGGGTTGATGTGGGGACCCGAGGGGGGATCGGGGCGATCCATGGGGGGGGGGGGGGGGAGGGGGTAGGGATTGAGGCAACCCGGAAGACAAGCCTCCATACCATCCATCGTCATAGCGTGGCTTCGATGTCCCTAGCCCCACCCCCAGCTGAGAAGATCTCATTCACTCAGAAGGACATGCCAAGTCACGAAGACCCATTCTGCGATGCGCTGGTCATTCAGACGGCGATCAAGAACTTCACCGTCTCCTGGATCCTTGTGGATAACGGGAACTCAGTCAACGTCATCTTCAAGAAGGCATTTGACGAGATGGAGGTGGAGAACAGGAGGGTGTTGGCCTCGGATGGCCCGCTGTTTAGTTTCTCCAGTGAGAGGAAGGAGGTAGAAGGGGGAGTGGGACTCTATGTGGTCTTGGGGGGGGGGGGGGGAGCAATACAGGAATTTCCATTTTGTCATAGTGGATGCCCCCAGTAGCTACAGTGCCATCTTTGGACGACCGCTAATCAGTGCGTTCCGCTGCGTCCCCTCCACCTTCCACCAGTGTCTCAAGTGTTGAAATTATTGAAGTGAAGTGGAGGTGACCGGGCGGTCTGATTTTGGGTGACCGCAGAGACCGCGCAGTCTGCGCTTATGCTCTGCCGGTCTGTTATGCTGGTCTGGTTCTGGCGGTCTGCTGGTTGACCGGTTTGTTCTTGGTTGTTGCGGTCTCGTCTCGGGTTGTTCTGCTTGGTTTGTTTATCTCCTTTGCAGAAGACTGGGCGGTCTGTTCTTATGTAATCGCTGAGACCGGGCGGCTTGTTCTGGGCGATCTGGTGACTTGTCTGAAGTCGGCCAGATGTTCCTTGTTGGCTTCTTGCGATCTAAGGAAGGAGCGTTCTTGTGCCCGCGCTGTTTGTGCGCGGTCTCGTGTTCGCGCGACTTGTGCGCGATCTGCCTGCTGATCTGCGGTCTTGGACGGGTGTGTTGGAACAACCCTATTACTAATTTGGGCTAGGATCACTATGTTTTAACTAAGGATCAAGTTGACCCCATTGTATAGTTTAAGGGTCAAGTTTTTTAGGCTATTAAAATAGCTAGAACTTAAGGAAAATTCAAGATCTCTGTGTTCGACAAATGGCGAGTGGCGTTCGACAAATATCTAACATCGTTCGACGAATTGTTCTCTGCAGACTGAAGTATTATAGCCAGTCCCAGCACTCGACATTCTCTGATTAGTGTTCGACGAATTCCAGCCAGAGCTCGACAAATTCTGTATTAAAGCTCAGTTCGACAAATACAAGTCCAGATTATTTAATATCAGTTATTTGTCAGTACTCTGAACACAAATCAACGACTCGAATGGATATATTCAATATGTTTGGACGTATTCAAGACAGTTAAATAAGGATATTATATTCTTTGAATATATTCCCCTCTTTCCTTTATTCCAAGGCAAAGATAGCTGTTAACATTTAATGCAAAGGAGTATTTCACGGCTAAGGAATTAAAGGACCTACCAAAGTCGTTTTGTCTTTGTTGTTATTCCAAGAAAGAATTAAAGGCTGATTATTCTATTTCCAAAAAGAGAATATATCAAAGACAGACTTTATTGTTTCATACTCTCGACAGAATTCAAATATTATTCTTACAGAATACAGAGAGAGAACAACAACAAGTATAGAGAAGGAAAAAGAAGAACACTCAGTCAATATTCTCAGTCTTCTTCTTCCTCAAGCAGCACTCATCTTTTCTCTGAGAACATCTTCTTCAAGATCCATCTCTCAGATATCTGCTGCAAGTTCAAGTCTTCTAAAAGAGCAACAAGGAATCTGAAGAACCTTTTCTTCCAGATCAATCTGCTACAGAAGATTTGTGTCTTCAAGAGAAAGCTTCTCCATCATCTGTCAAATACTTTAATCAGACAGGGGGAGCTTTACAACAAGTCCACTAGAGTCTTCTCTCTGCATCTTGATAGAGAAGAACAGTATAACCCTTTTCTCACCTCTCTTGTATAGGGTTAATACTCCCTTCAAAAGTGTAACTCCCTGGTGGCAAGACACCTGATCAAAAAATCTAGTTGGTTTTGAGCACCTGATCAAAAGCTCTGTGGTGTGTGGACACCTGATCAAAATCACCTTGGTGTTAGGGCACCTGATCAACCCTCCTAGTGGACTCCTACCAAGGGTGGTAGAAGAGTGGACTACCCAGATTTATTGGGGAACCACTATAAATTCCTTGTGTCTTCTGTGTGTGTTTATTTCTTTGTGTTGTGCTGTGTGCTTTTATTTATTTAGTTTTCTGCTTATATATATCTCTCACACTGCTTACACAAATATATATAACACTACTTTAACTCTGCTATAAAAACAAAGGAAAAGTTTTTAATACTCTATTCACCCCCCCCCCCCCCCCCCCCCCCTCTAGAGTAACTTAAGATCTAACCTCCACTTTCAGGGTGGTTGTCCAAGTGATGTGATCGCGCGGTCTGCTCTGTGAGACCGCTGGCGATCTGGCGGGTGGTGATTGTATCCCTCTTGTGCGGTGACGACATCCGTCTATCCGCCTATAAATAGAGGCGTAGGTCCCGTCATTCATAACGAGAACTATTTGCGGTCAGCAGGTTGCGGTCTCCTTCCTTGGTAATTCCCAGCAGCTTGGATAACAGTTCGGCAGTGGCTTGTCTGCGAACTGGTTCTTGTGCTGTTCGCAGTGAACTCGGCGATCAGGCGACCTTCAGTGGTCAGGCGATCTGAGTTGCGGTCTGGCGACAGCTTCAGTTATTTGTTCAGTGCAATAAGCTTCAGTTCGTGCGGTCTGAGGTGGCAGTCTGGCAGTTTAGGTCATCTTGCCTGTTTTCTATTCGCGCGGTCTCAGGTCAAGCCGGGCGATTTCTGAAGTCGAGCGGTCTGTGCGGTCTCTGCTTGTCAGACTGCCAGTTTTGTTTTTGGTGTGTTTGTTCTTCTCTCCTTCGTGATTCTTATAAATCATGTCTCGCCATGTATGTCTCGCACTGTAAATGAAGTTTGTGATTCAATAAAGTCTCTTGTGTTGCTGTGTGGCATTGTGGTTGTTTGGCTATAACTCAGTTGATGCAACTCCTGCTTACTCCTAAACGATTCAAATCAAAAAATTTAACATGGTATCAGAGCGAGGTTGTTGGAGTGGAAACAGTGATCAACTTGAGTTGCCATCGTCTTTGTGAAGAAGAGACCACATAGATTGCCATGGAAGGTGGATACGCAAGAGGGCTTGGTATTGAACTCCTCACATCGACTAACTACAAGAAATGGAGGTCGTGTATTGAGAGCTTCTTACTTGGTGAGGATCTATGGGAGATAGTTGGAGGAGAAGACACACAAGAGGTGTTTCTAGTAGGAGATATTATGGCAGAGGTGAGACTTTGGAGGAGGACTAATGCTAAGGCAGAGTTCACACTCAAGAGGGCTATCTCACCAGAGCCGTTTGATCACATCATTGGATGTAAATCTGCTGCTGAGATTTGGACGTCTTTGGATGGGTTGTTTAATAAGAAGAATGTAGCTCGGTTACAGTTTCTTGAAAAAGAGTTGGCAAGGGCCTCTCAAGGTGATCTTTCTATTTCTACCTTCTTTCTCAAGATGAAGAACCTCACAGCAGAGATTTCTGCATTGGAACCTGATGAGCCCATCTCGGAGGCAAAATTGAAGAGACATATTATCCGTGGGTTGCGGAAGGAGTATCTTGCCTTTGTGACGTCAGTTCAGGGTTGGGCAAATCAACCATCTCTGTTGGAGCTGGAGAACTTACTTGCTTCGCAGGAAAGTTTGGCAAGACAGATGGCGGGGACTTCTATCTCTGGGGGAGATAGTGATGTGTTGTTCTCTGGGAAGAAGAAGAAGAAGTGGGAGAAGAAGAAGCCGGGTCATGATGGATCCTCTACTTCAGGTCAGCAGGATAGGGGTTATGCTCCTAAGTCTGATGGGAAGAAGAAGGGAGAGGGACCAAGGTGCTTCAAGTGCAATAAGACCAGGCACTTCAAGAAACATTGTCGAGTTCATCTTCAGCCGGGATATGCAGCGGAGAAGGAGAAGCCAAAGTATGAAGCTGGATGGGAAGGAGCCTTTGCGGCTAATATGACGGTTATGTCCGATAAGGCCTTGGATGCCATCAACTTCGAAGAGGATTGGATTGTTGATTCAAGGTGTGGGCATCATCTCACCAGGGATGAATCTAAGTTCTCTTCTTTGGCGCCTTACTGAGGTAACGATGCTATCATTATGGCTGATAATTCTGTTCATGCAGTAGAAAAAGAAGGAGTTGTCTCTCTGAGCAGTGATAAGGGTCCACTCACCTTGAGGAGTGTTTATCACGTGCCGGGTATGAAGAAGAATCTCTTTTCTGTGACCAATGCGGTCGATGCCGGTTATCACGTTCTGTTTGGCCCAACAAAAGTGAAGTTTCTTAAAACTCAACCGGAGATAAAGGGAGATATTATTCATGTTGGAAAGCGGGTTAAGGACTTGTTCGTTTTATCGACAAGTACCTATGTTGATAAGATGAAGACCAATGATAGCGCGTCTATCTGGCATGAAAGGTTGGGGCATGTAGGCATGGACAAATTGAAGGCTATGGCGGTAAGGGGCCTTATCAAGGGCTTGCCTAGCTTGTCCTCCTATGGAGACGGTCATGTTTGTGCGGGATGTCAGTTTGGTAAGTCTCTTCGACTTCCATTTGATAAATCGCAAACAAGATGCAAAGCGCCTTTGGAGTGCATTCACAGTGATTTGATGGGACCGACTGCCACCCCAAGCCTTGGAGGCAACATATATATGTTCGTGTTGATTGACGATTACACCATATATGTCTGGGTGTATTTTTTGAAAGAGAAGTCAGAAGCTTTTGCGAGGTTCGTGGAGTTCAAGGAGCTGGTTGAAGGTCGGTTAGGCCTGCGGGTGAAAAAATTGAGAACTGATAATGGTGGGGAGTTCACCTCTAGTGAGTTCTCAAGTTTTTGCAGGAAACACGTCGTTCAGAGAGAGCTCACTTGTGCCCATACTCCACAACAAAATGGCGTTGCAGAACGAAAGATCCGTCATCTGACGGAAACTTGCAAATGTTGGCTTCATGCCAAGAGTATCCCAAAGTCCTTCTGGGCGGAGGGAATGTCTTGTGCGACTTACGTCATCAACAAGATGCCTCTAAGTCCTATCAACATGAAGACCCCTCACGAACTAATATTCAAGGAGAAACCAAGTGTTGCACACCTTCGGGTGTTCGGATCAACCTGTTATGTGCATATTCCCGATGCTCTTCGGACAAAGCTAGATGCGAAAGCAAGGAAGCTAGTCTTTGTTGGATATGATGAGCGAAAGAAGGGATGGAGATGCATGGATCCTGAGACTCGAAGATCTTTTGTATCTCGGGATGTGGTGTTCGATGAGGTGACTTCCTACAAGGGGAGTTCAGGAGTTGAACTACCGGAGAGCAGGGTTGATGAAGAAAGGAAGGCTGCAGAAAATCTTCAAGTGGAGTTGCCTGTTTCACCAGGAGCTCCTGTTGTGTCAAGCTCAGAGATGGAGGCTTCAGGTTCTAGAAGCAGGTGGAGTGATGCTCCAAGTTCATCTGGAAGAGGAGCTAGCACAGAAGAAGCAGCTGAGGAGGTGGCTAGTCAGGTGCTGCCTCTTAGGAGGTCGAAGAGGACTATCAAGCCGCCGAATCGATACACAGGAGGAAACATGGTGAGCTTCGTTTCATGTTTCTTTGCTGGTCCCTTGGATGAGAGGGAGTCGTCAAGCTTTGAGAAGGCCAAAGGTGTGAAGCAGTGGGACATTGCTATGCAAGAGGAGATGGATGCTCTCAAGAAGAATGAGACTTGGTCTCTAGTGCCCAGGTCCAAGGGCATTACCCCTGTGACATGCAAATGGGTCTATAAACTCAAGAAGAAGGCTGACGGTATGATCGAGCGATACAAGGCTCTCCTTGTAGCTCGCGGGTTCTCACAGCATTATGGTGAAGATTATGATGAGACGTTGAAGGTGGACCACCACCGGAGTGCTACCACTGCCGCCAGATCAGCCATATCAAGAGAAATTGCCCTCAGAGGAATGCACCACCAGCACTACGGGCAGCACCGCAGGGCCAGCATTTCGGGGGCCGAGGACGGGGACGAGGTCATGGATTTCAGGGCAATGACCGGAGAAAGTAATGGGAGAAGGCGTACACCCTAGACTTGGCAAGGCCCCGGGACCCAACAAGGGTCATCGCAGGTACTTTGATGCATTTCTGTTAATTGTTTGTACCTTATAAATTTTAGTTTTACCTTAGCATTGAACCAAACAACAAAACCCTCAGGTTTAGTACGCGTTTACGGCAAACCCGCGTTTACCTTGTTCGATACGGGTGCCTCGCACTCGTTCATCTCCGCTAAATTTATCGAGGACCTAGACCAAGTTCAACACTTCAGGAGCGATTACAGGAGGGTGCGATTCCCGGACGGATCGGAGGTTCTAACAAATGCCACGTGCAGCATGAGGGTGGAGATTGGAGGAAGACTGTTCGAGGCCCCGAAAACTGTGTTGAAGATGAAAGACTATGACCTGATCCTGGGCATGAGTTGGTTGTTCGGGAACCAGGCAAGGATTGACTGCCCGACAAGGAGGATCATTCTTAAGCACGAAGACGGTGAAGTAGTTTTCGAAGGTACTCAACCCACCTCTCGTCTCTTCTTATCATATATTTAGGCCGTCAAGGCCCACCTGCAGGGAGACGAGGTATATCAGGTGCTCTTCGAGGCGACTGGAGTCAAGGACTCAGTGTCAAGTATCCTGGTCGTACGGGATTTTGCTGATATTTTTCCGGAGAAGCTTCCCAGACTGCCACCGCATCGCGAGAAGGATTTCCAGATCCAGCTAGTGCCGGGGCTAAGCCGGTATCTAGGGCCCCTTATCGGATGGCCCCGAAGTAGTTGGTAGAGTTTCGGAGCCAGCTACAGGAGCAGGTGGAAGCTGGGTTCGTTAGGCCGAGTTCCTCACCCTGGGGAGCTCCGGTGTTGTTCGTGAAGAAGAAGGATGGCATGCTCAGATTGTGCATCGACTACAGAGCTCTTAATAGGCTGACGGTGCGGAACACTTACATTCTGCTAAGGATTGATGAGTTGTTTGACCAGCTAGAGGGAGCCCACTGCTTCTCGAAGCTGGACCTGAGATCAGGATATTATCAGCTGAGGATCCAGGAGGAGGATATCCCGAAGACGGCATTCAGCAGCCGATATGGGTTGTATGAGTTCACCGTGATGCCTTTCGGGCTCACAAATGCACCATCATCATTTATGAGCATGATGAACTGAGTGTTCAAGCCTTATCTCGACATCTTTATCATTGTGTTCATTGACGACATCCTCATCTACTCGAGGACGGAGGAGGAGCATGCACGGCATCTGGCACTAACCTTGGAGAATCTTCGGGAGCACCATCTGTATGCGAAGTTCAGCAAGTGTCAGTTTTGGTTGAAGGAGGTGGCCTTCCTAGGCCATATTATCAGTGGAGCTGGTCTAGCAGTGGATCCAGCAAAGATTCAGGCAGTACGGGATTGGCCGCCGCTGAAGACGGCCACCGATGTGAGGAGTTTCTTGGGACTTGTCGGCTACTACCGGAAGTTTGTTCAGGGGTTTTCTCAGATAGCCCTCCCGCTCACATCCCTGACGAAGAAGGATGCTACTTTTACATGGACGTCGCGGGGTGAGGCAGCCTTCCAGGAGCTGAAGGGTCGGCTTACTTCAGCTCCCATTCTTACCCTGCCATCGGGGAGGGAAGGATTCCAGGTGTATACGGATGCGTCATATCAGGGGATGGGTGCCGTTCTAATGCAGAACGGGCATGTGATAGCTTATGCATCCCGCCAGTTGAAGAATCACGAGCGGAATTACCCGGTGCATGACTTGGAGATGGGAGCAGTCGTATTCGCTCTCAAGATCTGGCGACACTACCTTTATGGTGTCCACTGTGACATATTCTCATATCACAAGAATCTGAAGTATGTAGATACGCAGAAGGAGCTGAATATCCAGCGGAGGCGATGGGTGAAGTTCTTATCAGACTATCAGTACACGATGCATTACCACCCAGGGAAGGCGAATGTAGTAGCAGATGCACTGAGCCGGAGAGCTACTGCGTCAGGAGCAGAGCCTAAGTTGATGGCCATGGAGTTAGTGCGGATGTTCGAGGACATGCAGACCTCTCTAGTATCTGAGGACGATCCGGAGTTGTACGAGGAGTACTTAGCAGCGATGGGTGCCACTTACAACATTCGAGACCGCATCAGGGATGGGCAGAAGCAGGATGCCAAGTTGGAGCCGATATTCAGAGCCTTGGAGGCAGGCTCAGCTGGAGATTATTCGCTGAAGGATGGCCTGTTGAGTTTTAGAGGCCGAGTGTATATACCGACAGGGGGCCGGATTCGCGAGGATATTATGTCAGAGGCTCATTGCAGCAGGTATTCCGTGCACCCGGGCATTATCAAGATGACTGCATATTTGAAGAGGACCATGTATTGGCCAGGCATGAAGAAAGACATCGTATATTTTGTGACCCACTGCGAGGCTTGCCAACTCGTGAAGGCGGAGCGCCGAAACCCAGCAGGATTATTGCAGCCACTTCCGGTGCCGGAGTGGAAGTTCGACGACGTTGCTATGGACTTTATACACGGTCTTCCCCGATCCCGTGCGGGAAATGACTCAATTTGGGTGATCGTCGACAGATTGACGAAGGTTGCCAGATTTATTCCGATCAGGAAGGACGATTCGGTTAGTGTTTTGGTGCGAAGGTTTTTGGAGCAGTTTGTTCGATATCATGGTGTGCTGAGGACGATTGTGTCGGATCGAGATGGACGAGTCACGTCGAGGGAGTGGAGAGCAGTGCAGGACTACCTGGGCACCCGGTTGACTTTTAGTACAGCATTTCACCCTCAGACAGACGGGCAAACAGAGCGTACCAACCGGACCCTAGAGGATCTTTTACGTCTTTGCATTCTGGACCGCGAGGAGCCATGGGAGAGACTGTTGCCATTAGTCGAGTTCTCATACAACAACAGTCATCAGGCTAGTATGGACAGGGCACCTTATGAGGCATTATACGGACGGAGATGAAGAACACCATTATCTTGAATTCAGGATGAGGATCCCAAGGCACTTGGCTCAGAGTTCGTGGAGGACACGGAGGCTCAGGTGAGGCTGATTCGAGATAGGATGCTAGAGGCCCAGAGCAGGCAGACCAAGTATTACGATGGGCGTCATCGTATGGTGGAGTTCCAGGTGGGAGACCGGGTTTTCTTGAAGATACGTCCGATGCATGGAGTCTCGCGGGTTCGCGGGCGGAAGAAGCAGTCTGAGGTATATGGGACCTTATAGGATCCTAGAGCGGATCGGTCCCCTGGCTTACAGACTGGAGCTACCACCATAGTTGGAGGGACTGCACGACGTTTTCCATGTCTCCTCACTTAGGAAGGCTCTACTTCGGCCAGAGCAGCAGGTTTCTACTTCAAAGGGGCCAGTAGCTACTGATCGGTCTGTTCACCTGGAGCCGGTTCGGATAGACGACACGGAATTACGAGTCTTGCGGCGCAAGAAGGTTCCGCTGGTCAAGGTTCTATGGAGGAATCATGGACAGGAAGAGCATACTTGGGAGCCACTGGACTTGATGCAGCAAAAGTACCCGCAGCTTTTTGCGACAGGTATAATTTAATTTTTCTGGGATGTTACTTTTTCTTCCTAGCAGTAGAAACCCCCCCCCCCCCCCCCCCCCCCTCGGGCTTAACCTGAATTTCGAGGACGAAATTTTTATTTTTATGTATTGGGATTTGTAACATCCCCCAAACAACTAGACCCCTAAGTTGGTTTTGTCATGACTAGGTCATGACAAAACCATAGGAAGAGCCCAAGACCTTGTGAACATAGGTGAGAAGGAGAAAACCCAAGTGGTCTACAAATAGCAATTTCCAGATACCAAGCCTAGGGTTGGACTTTAGGACCCCACCTTGACCTTGACCCCTCATTATCATTCCTAACCCATTAGAGGTCTCCTTGAAGCACCAGTGACCCAGTGGAGTCAACCTAATAGGCCAATTTGACTAAAGTCAACCTTAACACTAAAATTGGTCAAACTAGCTCAATTAAGATCAATTGGCCCCCACCATGCCAAATTGACCATGCTCCTACCCTTGTATTGGTACTAGGATCCTAATGGACCAAAAAGCCCCATCAAGGGGCCTCCAATTTGACCAATTTGCCCTAAACCCTAAATTGTTCAAAGTGCCATAATAAAGGGCAATTCACCCTCACCTTGTCAAATTGACTCTACCTAGACCTTCCTAACCTTTAAGGGAAGTCAATGGAGCCCAAGCCACTCTTTGAGGTCAACCCAATTGGTCAATTTGACCAAAGTCAAACTCAAGCTTAATTTAGGTCAACATACCCCAATTTAACCTAATCTAGCCCAATCCACTTGGGCTAGACCCAATTAAGGTGGTCCACCACCTAATGGGGTTTGAATGCTGCTGAGGTGGCCATCCAATTTGGAGAGAGTCGGCCAGGAGAGAGAAAAGGGAGGTTTCTCCCAAATCGGAGAGAGAGAAAGAGAGCTTTTATGGTGATTATATGTTATTGATCCTTCAAATCCCTCCCAATTGACGTGCATTAATCTCCCCCTTCAGTTACCCATGAATTTCTGGAGTTTTCCATGGCCAAGGGGGCTGTTTCAGAGAGAATATAGCTGTAACCGAAATTTGGTTAAAGGCCATTAATGGCATTTGGAGATAAAGCCATCCTAGTCGAATGAAACTCCTCCCATTTCCTTCAGTGCTCAGAGAGGAAGAGATCCCCCTTTTTCCCAGTGAATTTCGTGCAGACAAATCCTAGATCGGCATGGCATCAAAAGCTCCAGCACCAACAATGGCAACTCACCGGAATTCACGCCGCCAAACCCCTGCTCAAGTCCGATCCTCATCCCCTCCCTTGGTGCTAGATCTCTTCACATTTTGGGGCTTGATCCGTGCACAATAGGGCTCAGATTGTGCATCCGAAAGGGTGCGTTTCGTACCTGTTTTTCCTCCCTCAAAAACCAGATCCGGCCACCTCCGGCCGGCCAACCACCACCTATCGCCGGCCACCACCTCTACAGAGGTGGTGGTGTCATTGGCCGGCGGGAAAGAGACGCAGGTGGCCGAGAAATCACCCCGCAAAGAGACCCAGGACGGGTTGTCGCTAGTCGTCCAACGATCGGGGACGATGATGGAGAGCCGTCGGATCTATTTATTTACGTTTATGATTATATCATTTAATTCGTTGAACGCTGCAGGGATTTCGTCGAACAAGATAATTCGTCGAACGAAATAATCGTCGAACGGGAGTTGGTCTACTTTAGTCGAGCGCTATTTTAATTATATTAGTCGAACGCAGCTTGTTCAGATTTCGTCGAACGCAGAGTTGTTCGGCTTTCGTCGAACGCAGAATTGATCTGCTTTCGTCAAACGCAGTTTGCTCTACTTTCGTCGAGCGCAGTTTAAATTTCGTCGAACACAAAAACAGCTATTAAATTAATTGTTTTCAAGATTTCTGTCTACTTTATTTTAAAATTGATTTCACCCCAAAAGGAGTTCTGTAGCTCCTTGTAGGTCCATTTTAGTGGGGCTGGTCCCTAGTGTAGGACAGCCACCAATTCTTGAATAACGTTTGATTGGGAAATGATATGGACTTGAGATTTGAAACATAGTCTACTTATACCTACACACACATCTTATCCAAAGATGTAATTTTTAGGAGAACCTTTTTCTAAGGTTTTGAAATAATTTCATAAATCATCTAATAATTAGTTAGTGGGTTAAATGACCTCCAATGCCCTCCAAATTTTCGTGGGTGCCCCTTAGGGTTACTGTATGACCTTGGTAAAATTATCAGCCCAATTGGGACTATTTTGTTTGAGTATTTTGTAAACCCAAGTTAGGACAAATAATGTCAAGGTTAGGGTATGGTGTTTACCTTGGGTATGGTCGTCAAAACTCATCACCATGAAATGAAACCTTGGTAACAGGTTTAAGATCACCTAAAGAATCCTCATGAGTGGTTTGGGGTGGTGTGGAGGTGGATAAGCCCTAGAATGCTAGTTTTATTCCTAGATGTACATTTAGAGCCTTGTGAAGGCCATGTGGTCAAAAGCCCCTGGTTGGTTATGAAACTTGGTGGATAGATTCATAGAGTGTAAATAGGCACTGGGTAATTTTATAAGAATTTTAGGAGCCAATATTCCCTTTGAATTAGGACATAACCCCTTTAGGGAAACTTATTATAAGACACATTTACATGCTTAAAAAGTTTTGGATGATGATGAGACTTTGGTTGTGCCATTATAATCATGATTTAGACCTCTGGTAATTTTTGTGAATTTTATTATATAATTTAATCAGTACTTCTTTCTCAAGGCACTTGTTTTGATTTAAACTTAAGAAAAATATTTGAGGTCCAAAACTCTTTGTTAAATTATGAAAATTGGTGATAGGACCTTGCTGAGCATTAGAAAGCTCTGTGAATTTTTATAGAATTTTTGAGGACTTAAATCAGTAGGCTACTTCACAGTTCATTGAATTTGAGGTTTTCTTAATTTAATTATTTTAGTGAGAAAATGATTTCCTTAAATCCTGAAACTTAGTCAGTATCCTTTTCTTGTGAATACCAGAGCTTGGTAATTTTCCCATAATTTTAGTGTTGATCATTTTGGTAGTTCCTACATAAAACTATGATTTTGGATAGAAGATAAATAATTAAATTAGAGAAGAATTTCTTACTGTAAAAATATGATATGCTGTTTCTGGTGTTATTTAGCTACCATAGATTTATCATAAATTTTGGAAAGCCATATCATAAGATTTACTTATAGTTCATGTTCATTTTCATGCTTGGCAGATGTTTGGAGAAATTAAAATAAATATTAATTAATTAGGGAAAAATATGATTCTCTGGAATTAGTCTTATAACATCATGATAGTCCTCCAGTAAATAGCTTGGGTCAGTTGGATGAATATTTGGAGTACCTCTAGTTGTGAGCTTCATATAATTAGTTTGGTCTGCGTATAATAAAACTGCGAAACTTAGGTTTTTAGTAACTTACTAGGTGGAAATGGTGTGCAGATGGTGAACATAGGTTGATTAGATAGTTGTGAGTCCACTCCAGGAAGTGTATGTGAGGAAAGTGTACTTGGTGGGTTAAGAGTAAGGTTGTCTTGGGGATTGACGAAAGATCGTCTTTCCCCTGGTGTGTCTTAAAATACTTATGCCTAACTCAAGTGAAACGGTAGAAGGGAATTCTTAAGGGTAGATACCAGTAACAGTAAGTATCTTGAGAAAGGGAACTTTGGGGTGTCAACCCATTACAGTTCCTAGTACCGTAGCGAGCCCCTTACAGGGTAACCCTCGGGAAGTCCAAGATTAACCATAAGTCGTAGGAGTATAGAAGATGCTCAAGACTAACAAATAACACATTCACTCACACTTCGTTGTCACGCGAGTTTGGTTGGTTTGGTACCCCGAGTTGTAGGCTCAGTGATGGTAGGTGCGGATTGTTGTTCCGGAGAGTTTGTGACTCAGTTTGGTTCTTGGTTGGGCAAGTTAAGCCCGAGTGGTTTAAGTTGGAGTTTGTAGATAGATAGTAGAACATGTTGCATGTGCACAAGGTGGTGGGTCCTTAGTGTCGATAGTCTTTGCACCGATGTTGATACTCGGGCTCGGCAAGGGTGGAATTTGCACTTAGCCATAAAAGTCTGGTGGTCCAGCCAGTAAGAGTACGCAGATGCTCCGCAGTTTTGCGTTGAAGCGTACGATAGGTCTAGGTTAGGTAGTGCATATTCCAAACTTGAGGTGGGCGATTCCCAACCCACCGCTTCTGTTTGCCACTACGGGAGTATCCTGGGAGTCTTGCTAGCTCCAAAAAGGGGGAACTAAAGGTCTGTGCGCACAGAGTCAAAGTGTGTGAGTTGCACTTGTGTAAACATGGCATAAACAACATACCTTGCATGTCATAGCATAAACATTGCATTTCAACCCCTACCCATATCGTATAAGTCAGTTATGGGACTTCTTATACGATAGGCCTTGCTAAATGACCCCTTGGTCTATAGGTTTCTGTGAGCATTCCTATAAATCAATGGTTACTTTTCTATTACTATTGTCTTTACTTATTGCACTTTACATACTCTTTACCTTCTCTTTCTATGCTTTATTACCTGTTTCATTTAGGTATATATACCTGAGTAGTGGTAGAACTCTTCCTGTAGAATATACCCTGTCATCTGCTTTTGCTATTACCCCTTGTTTGTCCTCCGCTTCATCCTTTCCGCTCGGTGCCTAGGAGTCACCGGGGGAGGGGTGGGGGATTGGCTTAGTCTTTTTGACTAACAGTCGGTGGACCTTTTCATTTTAGGAGACCGCGGCGACGGAGCAGCACCAGAGGCCGGTGCAGATGGAGGCGGGGCAGTCTAGCACGGGAGCACCGGTGACAGGATCCGTGAGTGGCTATTAGTTCTAGTTATTTTGCTTCCGTGAGTGAATTTGTAGTGAGGCTTGATGTATCAGGCAGGAGCCCTTGTTATCTCTTTCCTTATTTCAGTAATATTTATATGGACATCTCTTCGTGGATGTATTACTTTTCTATGTGATGTGGACTTGGCTTTCTTTTAGCTTATTTTCTTTGCTTCTTCATGATCGATTTGGCCGGCAGTATCAGCGTTTTGTAGTGGCGACCTTTCCGAGCGAGGGTGTCACCACAAAGCGGCGGTTCTGGGCCTAAGACCCGGTGTTTGAAAAAAAAATAGGGTCTTACAGACGTGAAGATGGGACATTCCTTCAGGTTCAACCCTAAATAGTGCCGAACTGGCTGCCGCTTGTAGAGCAGAGCGGACAGATTGATGTTTGGTTTTATTTCAGCATTTTGATTACTGCAACATTTCGGTTACTGTACTTTATTTTAGTATTTTAGTTATTGTACTTTATTTCAGTATTGCCTATAATTTAGAGTTGACTTGAAGAGGGAGCGCTCCTTCAGTCTCAATCCTAAATAGTGCCAAACTAGCGGCCGCTTGTAGAGCAGAGCAGACAGGTCGATGTTTTGGCTTTTCTTTCTTTATTACATATAATTTAGAGTTGACGTGAAGATGGGACGACGTTCCTTTAGAGTCAACCCTAAATAGTGTCGAACTGGCTGCTGCTTGTAGAGCAGCGTGGCAAGTCAATGTTTTGAGGTTTCATTCTTGTATTGACTGTAATATAGATTTGACGGGAATATATTGTGCCTCCGAGAAATATTCCTACGGGAATATATTGTGCATTCGAGAAATATTCCTACGGGAATATATGGTGCCTTCGAGAAATATTCCTACGGGAATATATTGTGCCACTAAGAAATATTCCTACAGGAATATATTGTGCCTTCGAGAAATAACACCAGAATATCTCATATCGTCGAGACATCATCATCAGAGGCAGAAGCTAGAAGACTTGAAGATCCACCAAGGTCTAAGGCATCGACAAAGTCTTGTCGTCGAGATACTATCCATGTCGTCGTAACAGTGAAAATATCTTTGAGACAGATTCAACTGTTGCGGACGCGCTGTCAGTATTTAATACCGTCGCCTGATTGTCCAATCAGCGCGTGCTCTTAAGGAATGGGGCGTCTGACTCTTAAGGAACTTTTTCAGAAGACCGTTGGGAGCCTCACAGTCTTATAAAAGAGATAAGAGGTTGCCCTAAAGAAGAATCAATTAGAAATAATCCCGCCGTTGCTTCTCAATACAACAGTACATTTTGCGGAGAAGAAGAAGAACAGTAGAGAACAAGAATCAAGCGTTCTCAGATGAATCAGTCATTTCCATTGACTGATAAGAAGTTGTTCCTCATTAGGCTAAGAGAAGAGATTGAAGAAGAATTGCGCTTTCAGATCTGAATCAGAAACATCTTCTTCAACCTCAAGAAGCCAATCTCCATCAGGCTAAGTTGCCGATCTTCATCAGGCAGAAGAAAAAGTGTTTATTACTGTAAAACTTTTATTGTTGTAAGGCTTGAGGGCCTAAGTGTCTAGCTTGAGGGCTGGAGAGCTGTGAGGCTTGAGGGCCAGGGCAATGAACTTGCGGGTCTGACACCGTCTAGCTTGAGCGCTGGAGAGCTGTGAGGCTTGAGGGACAGGGCAGTGGACTTGTCGGTCCGAATTTATCGAGCTTGAGGGCTTGGGTGCAGTACGAGCTTGGGGGCCTAGGTTGTAGGCACAGGACTTGAGGGTCTGTGTTGTGTAGGGCTTGAGGGCCTGAGTGTCGAGCTTGCGGGCTCGGGTGCAGTAGGGGCTTGCGGGCTTAGGCTATAGGACTTGCGGGTCCGTGTTGTAAGTCTTGCGGGCCTGAAGATTTGGCGGAGTTTGCCAAGCCTAGCACACTGCTAGGTAGGCGCAGAGGGACGGAGGACTACTCAAGACACCCGGTCTTGAGGAACCTCTATAGATCTTGTGTCGTCTAATGTGATTTTCTTGTGCAATACTTGTGTGCTTTGCTTGAGTAATCATAAATCGCGCTAATATTTAGAAAAGAAGCAAGATCACCTAGCAGCCCCCCCCCCCCCCCCCTCTAGGTAAACGTTCCATTAACAACAAGTGGTATCAGAGGGAGGTTGATCAAAAGAAGACTTAACCGTCTGATCTAGTCTTGGAACGACTCACCATGGCTGGTGGAGATCAGAATCGATAAATGAGAGCCATGAAACTCCCAATCTGCACAAATGAGAACTTTCTCATCTGGAAGGAAAGGGTAAGGCTTTTCATGGAGGCGGCTGATCCAAGAATTTACTTGACAATCCAACAGGGTCCCTTTCTTTATCCCTACAACTCCCTCCACCATTGATCCAACAAGGAAGGTGATAAAGAAATATGAGTACATGACCAAGGACGAGCTAGCCTTGGCAGGCCTAGATAAGAGGGCCCAAAATGTCATTGTGAGTGCCATAGATGACTCTACCCTCTAGAATCTGATTCACTACAAAACGGCCAAGGAGATGTGGGACTCCTTGATCGTGTACATGGAGGGTACTGAAGATGTAAGGGATGATAGGAAATCCCTTCTCAACCAGGAGTATGAGGCGTTCAAGCAAGGCAAGAATGAAACAATCTCTAACTGTTATGAGAGATTTTTCAAGATAGTAAATGAATTAAGAAACTATGAAAGAGAGTTCACCAACTCTGACCTTAATGACAAGTTTCTTAGATCCCTCACAAAAGAATGGGATATCAAGATCAGTGTCATCAGAGAGATGGGTCAGCTGGGCATCATGGAGCCCAAGAACCTGTTCTGGAAGTTGTTGTCTCATGAACTTCAGCTCAACACCAGGAAGGCTGAAGAAGAAAGCTCAAAGGGGAGCTCAAGAGACAGATCGGTGGCTCTAAAAGCTGAGAGCACGAGAAGATCCAAGGGCAAGACCTCTGCAACTCAGAACAGATCTGAGAGCAGTGAAGAATCAGAAGCCAGCTCTTCAGATTCTGATGATATGGACAGAGAGGTGGCCCTTCTCTCAAAATAGTTCAGAAAGTTGATACACAGAAGGAGGAGGGACAATCATAGAAACTCCTCCTCAAGCTCCAGAAGATCTGATTATCATGACAGATCCAGAGCCCCCAGGGAGGAAAGGTACAGATCTAACCCTGGTAAATATGATTTAAATAATATTGTTTGATATTCCTGCAGCAAGACAGGTCACATGGCTGCTAACTGCCCCTCTAATAAGAAGGAGTCGAGGAACCATGAAGAAAGAAGAAGCTCAAGGAGCAAGAGGAAATCTGAAAAAGGATTTGTGGCCAAGAAGGTCAGAACATTGAGTGACTCTGACTCAAGTTCCTCTGGTACTGAGGAAGATGTACTCATTGGCTTGATAGCCATTGGTGAAGACAACCCGGATGACATCTCTCCTAAGAATGTAACTAGCAAAACTTCTCTATCTGTCTCTGATTCTGAATCAGCAGCAGATTCCTTGCATGATGATGAGGGTGTGTCTACTGCCAACATCACAGCCCCAAGATCCCAATATGAGATTGAGTCTGAACTGATAAGGCAATATAAAGCCTTGTGGAAAGCCTTCAAAAGCTGTAAGAAACTCCTCAAAGTCTAAACCAAGGAGTTACATTCCTTGAAGCCTGTTCAATCTAAGCTCCAGGAGACAGCTGAGAAGCTGGCTACTATGAGCAAAGAAGTGGACAAATTCAAGGAAGCCATAAGGCTTAAGAATGCTGAATTAGGACAGAAGAATATGGTCATCAAGGACCTTGAGGAAATGCTATTGGCTGAGAAGAAACTTGCATCCAGCTTCTCTATGCCCAAAACTATCCTGCCCATCATTGACACCTTCTCTGGATAGTTCAGAGCTGGTATCGGGTTCAATAAGGAGACAGTTACGGGCAAAGATTCTGAATCTAGACCTTCCTATAAGAAGGTGTTGGTGTCAAGTCCTTCAGCCCACAAACCTGCAACAACAACAGTCAAGGGCATGGGAAAGGTTGTTCCTACAAAGCCTGTTCCCAAGAAGGTGAACCAAAATATGGTGAGACCAATTCCTCCCCAGACTCACACATATGAGGTTCACCCAAGATCTGTTAGGCAAGAAGCCTTCTCTCCTGCTCATCAGCACTGCCACCCCATTCAGATGATGAAGCAGAAGAGAAGATATAACAGATATGAATGCTGGTGCTGTGGGAAAGTAGGCCACTTTGCTTTGGACTATTGGTTCAACCCAACAGGGCTCAATGCAAAGAGAGTGCAGAAACCCTCAGAGGTTTGTTGTTCCATTATATCATCCTAACAGAAACCAAGGACCCAATCCACATTGGATACCTAAGGGGAAGTGAATTGTTTTGCAGGTATGTCCAAATGCCAACCAATCTCCAATTTGGTATTTGGACAGTGGCTGCTCCAGGCACATGACTGGAGTTAGAAAGTATTTAAGAGAGTTCATCCCCATGGAGAATGAACCAACCGTGATCTTTAGAGGTTCGGAAAAGGGGGTGACCAGGGGCTATGGCAACATCTCTAATGGGTTAGTTACCATCACAAAGGTAGCTTATGTGGAGGGATTGAAACACAATCTCATAAGCATAAGTCAACTTTGTGATTTAGGCTTTGTTATTACTTTCCACAAGGACAAGTGCCTAATTAAGTAATCCTCAGATTCTGAGGCTACCTTAACTGGCACTCGGAGTGGCAATATTTATTGCTTAAACTTTCTCAATACAAATTCTTCCATGCTCATATGTCTTGTAGCTGATGGTAAAGAGGCTCTATGTGTTCAATGGAACAAGAGACTTGCATACATCAACTATAAGGCAATAGGCAAGCTTCTCTCACAAGACCTAGTTAGGAATGGACCTAATATTAAATGCATCAAAGATGGTCCTTGTCAAGCTTGCCAACTTGGAAAGCAGGCGAGAACCAGCTTTAAAAGCATATCTAACAAAGAGTCCTCTAGGTGCTTATTTTGTCTACATCTGGATTTGTTTGGTCCCATGTCAGTTCATAGCTTAGGAGGGAAGGCCTACACCCTTGTAGTTGTTGATGATTACTCAAGGTTCACTTGGGTATACTTCCTCAAAAAGAAGTCGGATACCCTAGATATCTTGAGAAATTTTGTCAGGCAGATCCAGAATGAGATGGACTGTGCTGTGGTCAAACTCAGAAGTGACCATGGGATAGAATTTCAGTCAGGGGCCATGACAGAATTCTACCACGAACTAGGCATCTCCCAAGAATTTTCCTCAACCAGAACCCCTCAATAGAATGGGGTTGCTGAAAGGAAGAACAGAACCTTGATAGAGGCAAGTAGGACAATGTTAAGTGACTCCTCTCTACCAGAATACTTCTGGGCAGAGGCTGTCAACACTTCTTGTCATGTGATAAACAGAGCTTCAATCATCAAAGACCACAAGAAAACTCCCTATGAGTTAATGAAGGGCAGAAAACCAACCATATCCTACTTTAGGATCTTTGGTAGCAAATGCTATGTTCTTAATAATGGGAAATCCAAACTAACCAAGTTTGCTGAGAAAAGCAGTGAGGGTATTTTGTT
This sequence comes from Dactylorhiza incarnata, assembly GCA_033032865.1. Lineage (NCBI taxonomy): Eukaryota > Viridiplantae > Streptophyta > Magnoliopsida > Asparagales > Orchidaceae > Dactylorhiza > Dactylorhiza incarnata. The sequence goes on from JAWHQI010000078.1 coordinate 3,573,343, forward strand.
GGTTACCGCTATCATAGCAAGGCTTATAGAGTGTACAACATCAATACCTAAGCAGTGGAAGAATCTGTACATGTGGTATTTCATGAGACTAGCCTTATACATAAGGGCTGGTCTAGTTCTCTAGTGAATGCAGGTACAATGAATTGAATAGAGAAGTTATCCATTGAAGACAATGCTGGTACTTCACTCAGAAATAAGAATCAGTCAGTGATAGTTGAAATTGAGGAAGAAACTACAGGAAGTCCAGAAACAGCTGAAGAAATCCAACCTGAAGAAATGCAACCTGAAGAAGTTGCTAATGCAAAAGTGCCTAGAATACTACCAATTTCCCTGAGACAAGCAAGAGATCATCCTCAAGAGTAGATAATAGGAGCTGTCAACCAAGGTGTGCTGACAAGGAGTAGAGATACAAGTGAAGCATTGTACTTGAGTTTTCTCTCTCAAATTGAACCCAAGAAATTTGTGGAAGCAAATCAGGATCCATTTTGGATTGCAGTAATGCAGGAGGAACTGAACCAATTTAAGAGATGCAAAGTGTGAAAGCTGGTTCCAAGACCCCAAGGACAGAACATCATAGGAACTAAATGGGTCTACAGAAACAAATTGGATGAAAATAGAATCAGCACCAAGAATAAAGCAAGGCTAGTGGCAAAAGGCTACGGACAAGAGGAAGGGATATATTTTGATCATACATTTGCTCCAGTAGCCAGACTGGAAGCAATAAGACTGTTTCTAGCCTATGCAGCCTACCAAGGTTTCAAGGTCTACCAGATGGATGTGAAGTCAGCCTTCCTAAATGGTGACCTCAAAGAGGAGGTATATGTAGAGCAGCCCTCGGGTTTTGTAGATCCTACTCACCCTGATTATGTTTATTTTCTTAGAAAATCACTTTATGGCTTAAAATAGGAACCTAGGGCCTGGTATGAAACTCTGTCAAGCTTTCTAATTGAGAACAAATTCTCAAGGGGAAAGATTGATGAGACATTATTCCTCAGGGAAGTAAAGGGCAAGATCTTGCTAGTGCAGATCTATGTGGATGACATCATATTTGGCTCTACAGATAACAATCTCTGCAAAAAGTTTGCCAACTTGATGTAGGGAAAGTTTGAGATGAGCAGTATGGGTGAGCTCAAATACTTCCTAGGTCTCCAAGTGAAATAATCTGAAGATGTCATTTTCATCTCCCAGACCAAATTCATTAGGGAGCTAGTCAAGAAATTTGGATTGGAGAGTGCTTCTTCAATGAAGACTCCAATGGGAACCAATGTGTCTCTGGACAAGGATGAGAAGGGCATACCCTTTGATGAAACCAAGTACAGATGCATGATTGGATCTTTGCTTTATCTAACTGCAAGTAGGCCTGACATAATGTTTGCTACATGTGTCTGTGCTAGATATCAGGTGAACCCTAAGGAATCTCATCATGTCTCTGTAAAGAGAATCTTAAGATACCTAAAGGGTACATCAAATCTTGGCCTATGGTACCCTAGGAACAATGGATATGAACTGACTGGCTATTCAGATGCAGATTACAGGGTGCAAGGAAGACAAGAAGAGTACCTCAGGGACATGTCAATTCCTTGGTGGAAGACTGATCTCTTGGAGCAGTAGGAAGCAAACTAGTGTGGCAATCTCAACAGCAGAATTTGAGTATATCTCTGCTGGGAGCTGTTGTGCCCAACTGATATGGATTCAGCATCAACTTGAAGACTGCAATCTAAAGATGACCAAAACACCCATGTTTTGTGACTCTTCAAGTGCAATCTCAATTGCTAAGAACCCTGTCTCTCATAGCAGGAATAAGCATATTGAAATCAGGTATCACTTCATCAGGGAGCATGTGGAAAATGAAGATATCACCCTTGAGTTTGTCCCAACAGACAAATAAGTGGCTGATATATTTACAAAGCCCCTAGATGAAGCTAAGTTTAACTTCTTCAAATTCCAATTGGGAATGTTAAACATAGAGTAATCCTTAACTTATTCTTCACTAACCCCTTTCTAGATGTTTGGTTAGAAAATCTCTCAGGATTTGGACGAACTATGACTGAGCAAGGGGAGCTTGGACTATTTTCTACCTAAAGGAGAGCTGCAGGAAAGAAGTCAGAAAGGGGGAGAAATGGCATCAATATGTTCAAGACAAGATGATCAAGAAGACCTCAAAGATAGGAGAAGCAAAGGAGTAGGGGGCTGAAAGAATATAAGGTTTGTAGTCTAAGTCACATAGAGGGGGGTGAATAGGTCTTTTAAATTTTACTTGATTAGCTTTAGCTGTTTTCAGAGTTGGTTCAAGCAAATCAGCAAACACAGAAAGCACACAATAATTTATAGTGGTTCCCCAAAGACAGTGTGTCTATGGGTAGTCCAATTTCCCCCTCCACCCTTCTAACAGTGTGTTAGACAGGGCCAACTTCTCCAAACTCGGCTCAAAGAGCTTACAGCATAAGTTCCTCAGAACTTCTCAGATCAAGAATGATCCTACCTCAGGACACAAGTCCCTACAACTCAGAGCTATCTCCAGCTCCTACCTCAGGCACAGCTTCCCTACAAACTCAGAGGATAACACCTCCTACAGCTCAGACAATAATGTCCTACAACTCAGACCTCTCTCAGGTCCTACCACTCAGAGGACTCCTCCTCCTACAGCTCAGACCAGCTCCTGGTCCTACCTTAGGCTGTTAAGCCCTACCTCAGATCTGCTCCAGATCCTACACTCAGGCCTTCAGCCCTACAGCTCAGAACCCTCAGGTTCCTACAAACGCAGACCAAATGGTCTTACAACTCAGGCAAGATGCCCTACAGATAAATGATTTAGAAATTTATTCTACAGTAGAGGTACTCTCCTGTTGATCCTGCACCGTCGGTGCTTCCTGTAGCTGAAGATGTCAATGCCAGCTACTAACTTGATCTTCCTCTTCGACAGAGTGATGGAAGATCACCTTGCTCCTTCTTGCAGAGGAGCTAACTTTCTTTCTCTGTTTTCTTCTTCTTGTTCAGTGAGCAGGAGGAAGAAGACGAGAGCTTCAGCCGTCAATGTAACAGTTGATCTCATTTGCATGTTTCCGAGAGGTTCAAATGTGCCCAAACTCTTCCTTTTATACATCTCGGATCTTCAATGACTCTTATCTGATCTGCTGAGAAGTATGGGAGAAGCTGGTGGACCCCACACAGCTTTTCTGCAACTTGTCCTAGCCGCAGGTCCCGCCGCCCTACTTTTCCGTAGAGAAGGACTGCTCTCGACGAACGTGGAACACTCTGCGTTCGACGAACCAGCTGTCCCCTGCGATCGACGATCTTGCCAGCTCAGCGCTCAACAAACTTGCCTTGTGTGTCTTCTCAGCGGCTCCTCTAAGACGGCTCCTCGTCTCAGCGTTTGTCGAACGACGTTCAGCGTTCGACGATCTTGCCTTCTGTGTCTTCTCAGCGGCTCCTTCTTTGATCCCGTCTCAGTGGTCGACGAATGGCATTCAGCGTTCGACGAATGTCGATCCCAGTTCGACGATCACGCTGATTCTCAGCGTATAATGAACTTCTCAGCGGATACGCTGAGACGGCTCCTCGTCTCAGCGGTTTTGCCCTCTTCGTCTCAGCGGTTCAGCTGAGACAAAACTTCATATTTTGGAAGATGATTTCTCCACATCTAAGGGCATGTTTGGCCCTTCCTTTTGAGTCACTTGCACCTGTATATCTTACACAAGTATAGCTCATCAAATACAATATGTCCTTAGCATTGAGAGTGATGCCTCTTCAAATCAAGGTACTATTGAGGGCAATATACCCAACAATCTCCCCCTATTTTAAGAAGGCAGAACATCCCCAATGCTAAGGTACATTAATAACAAAAATCATATCACAGAAAAATGATCTGTGTAGCATAGGCCCTATCTCCCTCTTGCTAACATCCTAAGCATAGGTTCTTACTTAGCATTGGCTCTTTCTCCCCCCTTTCTGGTTTCTTCAACTATTTATCCCATTAGGGATTGGGAGGCAACATCTATAGATCCCTTTGGATCAACTTATAGGTCAACCTATACAATCTTGGCATTTGCCATCTCCCCCTCAACCAGAGCAGGGAATTTGCTCCCCCCTAATTGGTGAGCAATTTCTGCAATAACTGAACCTGTTCAAATTGAACATCCCATTCTAGCTCCTGAATACTAAAGATAAAGGTACACAGTACATATAACAATAGTAACAAACACAACATTATGATTAAAAGATGAAATATCATTCCAATTTAAATGTTCAGTACAGATATTTCAAACAATACAACTGATGATTGAAAAAAAAATATTTCAAGGCATGGTCTTCTTAGATGGACCCTAGGAAGAGCATTCTCCATCTTTGGACTTCCTCTTCCTAGCTTCAGCAGCAGCCTTGATCTTCTCCTTTACTTTGAAGTATAGAAGAGGCTTGGGAAGATATCTTGTGGGAATCCTTACTGGAGTTTCCCTTCTCACCAAGTTTTCTTTGAGAATCCTTTCCCTTAAGGATTCCCTCTCAAGGTGCTTAATCCATTCAGCAGCTGAATAGACATGGTCAATGTCCTTCATTTGATTGCCATGGCTCACCCAAGTATTGACAACAATTGTGTCCAACTCCAGATTGTCATCTTCATGGAGTGGATCCTCTAATCTTTCCATTCTTTTCTGGGCCATATATCCTTCTGCAGTTTGAATGCCCTCTGCCCTTCTCCTCTTTGCTGCTCTCTCATCTTCAATCAGATTTGATTGACTTTGGAAGTCAAAGTCTTCATTTCTGCTTGGGTTCAAGATTGGAAGATTCAAAGCAATTCTTGTTCCTTGCAGTACTTTCAAGCTTGAGTCCCACTGATTATCAGTAACCTTTTTGACCATGGTTAGGATATTTTCTTGAATAGCATTGGAAGTATTTTTGACCACTTCCACCACTTGCTTGCTTGCTGGCTTCTGCTTGATTGGAGATTATCATCTTGTGGGCAGACTCCATGTTGTTATACAACTTTATGTGAGCTCCTTTCATCTTAGCATGTAGATTGGTAACCTTCTCCTCCCCCTCTTTGCCATTTTCCATTATCTTCTTCTCTATTTCAGAGTGTTGATGTATTATGGATTGGGAGAGAGTTTGAAAAGTTCTATCCACATCATCCAAAATACTTTCCTTGACCTTGTCAATGAGGGTCATGACATGGCTGCTAGATGTGTTATCCACTTGTGACATCCTTGCAACTGCATTCTCCCAGACATTTTGGTTTTGTTAAAGATGATTCTTTATATATGTGTTGTCTTTGGTGGAGACCCCTTGATGATCAGCAATTTGCTTCAGTACAGTGTGTTGAGCACCAACTGTGCCTTTGGCCATTTCAAACCATCTTGTCATTTGCAGGAGGATATGATCTGATGCAGTTTTGACATCATTAACTTGGGTATTCAACTCAGTCCTCACTGCAGCCACCCTTACCTCCAACCTCTGCTCACTAGCTTAGATTTCTTGAGATAAAGCTGCTCTTGTAGCATTCAGCTCATCCCTAACTTGAGTAGTAGCACCTTGTATCCTTTCAGCAACAAGTTCTTTTACTGACAACATCTGACCCTCAATCATGGTTTGTATTGAGTTTAGCAGGTCAGATGTGTCCAGAACAGCAATTGGCCTTTCCTGGGCCAATTCCTTTTCAACCACTTCTTCAGCTCCACTTTGAGCAATAGCCCTTCCATCATCAGGGATCTGCTCCCACTCAGATGGGGCATTAGGTGTACCTTGAAGATTTGGGGGGGGGGGGGGGGGGGGGGTTGGTTCCTGTTGATGTCCCCCCCCTCCCCCACTTGCATACCCACCTCCTCCTTCATAGGCAGGTCTATGCTCCCCCTCACTTGGGGCATCCAAAGGTGGAGAATTTTGTCTAGGGTCACCTGAAAAATGATTGATGAGTTAAACACCTAGACTATACTATTGTTAGAGAGGAGAAGCCTAACTGAAATCCTAATTTACCATGGATAGGTGAATTGGGAAGTTCATCTTCAGCTTAAGGAACAGCTGGATCAGTATTCATCTGAGTTGGCTCAGGATTGGGTTCAACTCTTCCTTGGGGCTCCTCATCCCTACTTGTCCTAGGGACATCTTCTCCTTCTTCATCTTCCATGTGCTCTTGAGGATCAATTTTCTTCTTGGAGGATTCTGTACCTCCTTCTCCACTCTTCGGAGCTTTCTTCTTCTCCTTCAACTCTGCTAACACAGAGGATTGGCTCATGGGGAGAACCCTTGTGGATCTATCTAGAGTCTTAATATCCAAGCTTTCCAGGTAATGGATATTGATACCTTTGATTGAGGAGAATTCTCCAGGATATGCCTTCAGTAGGTAGAGAAAAATGATCCTTCCTAGGTTTGGAGCCTGCAGGCATTGCTTAATCCTCTGGTACAGGACATTTCCCCAACATGTCCTTTTATTTAAAATGATCCTTACAATCAGCTCAAACATGGGTTAAGAGATTGTGTCATGTGAGCCTGGCTTGCACAGGAGTGCCTTTCCCACAATGTCACATAACAACTTCCCTTTTTGATTGAAGAATTTCTTCTTCAGTGATGAGGTCTGGGGAGTACTTTATTCACACTACTTCAAGGCATGCTCCTTGTCTTCTGCAGATATTTCCTCTTCTTCCACTCTAGGAAGGTGCAGTACTTTTTCCAGTCTCTTAGGGGACAGTTTCACCCTAATTTCACCAACCTTAGATGTTAAGCCATCCTTAGAAGACGACTGCTTGGCATTTGCAAAGAACTCTAGCACTTCTTGCTTGAATATCTGAGAGGGTTCAGACAGCAAGAAATCTAGTCCCGCATCAGAAATCAACGAAATAACACTCAAAATCTCTGGTGAGGCATGGAGAAACCCATCCCTCACCAACTCACAACCTTCTTGCAATTCCTTCGAAATCTTGGGCGTCATCTTAGTCGAATGAGAAAAACGAAGACGCTGGGATGGAAGAGTAGAGGTTTCGTCTCGGCGGCTGGGGTGGAGCATGAGAATGCGAAGGGTCATTTAATGGCGTCAAGGGTTTATATATAGTGGGCCAGAGTATTGACCTATTCGACTCAGCGGTTCAGCTGAGACGGTTCAACTAATGCTTCAACCTAGGGCTAAATTTGTCGAACTGAGCTCGACATTTGTCGAACCCAGACTTTACCTAGATTTTAGGCGAATTTGAACCTTAGCTAATGCAGATTGTGCTGGTTAATTCTATCATCCTATTTTAACACTATTATAGATAGTATTTGATGATAAATTCACAATAGGGAGGAGAGATACTTACCTTGAGGATTTAGTCCTCTACTGATGTTGACTTTATGAAGTCAACTTCCTTCCTTTCATGTACCATGGGCACTCACTATCCAAGTACCACTTATGTATGAGGCTGGTACTTGAACTATCCTGCAAAACAGAGGTTAATATCCCTTAGGAACCCAAGGTGACTTGGGTCCTAGGTTCTTGTTAGCATGATCAAATGATCTAACTCTAGCTGCTCCCTTTACAGGAAGGCACTTCTTTGCATTAGGTACATTGGGGTTGTACCAACAATCTATGGCAAAGTGTCCCACTTTACCACAGCACCAACATTCATGAATGTTGTATCTTCTTTTCTGAGCATTTCTTGAGGATTGTGCAGCACAGTCTTCATGTTCAGGAATAGATACTGCAGCATTCTTCCTATTCCTCTCATCAATTATTTGACTGAATGTCATTCTGTGAGCTGTCTTGATGCTCTTTGTCCTGATTGCATCAGCTTGCAATGACTTGGCAGCCATACAAGATTTGATGGCATCTGACACTGAGCACTCAGACATGTTTACAAAATTGGCACCAGTCATGTTCTTGACAGATCCAACCTTAAAAGGGCTTACCTTCTCATTCTTGAATGAAGTGGCTGAAGTACCAAAAACAAATGGTCCATGTTGGGCCATTTGAATTTCCTCATGGGGAGCCTTCATGGCACTCAATCCCATTCCCTTTCTTCCACTATATAAAGAAGCATTTTCCTTCCTATAGCACCTCTCATTCTTCCAGTGACCATAAATGCTTTCATGGTCATACCTGTTGGAGGGAAGTATCACCTTTAGAAAGGTGGGTTAAGGCTTAGCCTTCTCCTTGCTCTTAACTCCACTCCCTTCTCCTACTTCCATTTTATTGAATCCTAGTCCTCTCCTATTGGTTTGAGAGGAGAAGGTGTCAATGATAGGAAGCACAGATCTGGGCTTGGAGATTTGAGCCACCAGGCCCTTCTCCTTCTCAAGCTTTTCCTCAAGGTCCTTGATGACCTTGTTCTTCAGGGAAATAGTGCTTATTTGCACCATAGTTAACCCATGTAAGTGACTAATTTGTCTGCTCATCTGAGCCACCAGGGTGGTAGGTTCAGTGTTGACATCCTTAGTCATTTTGAGGGAAACAATTTCCTGGGCTTGCCTCTTGGCAAGCTTCTTGCTCTTCTTCAGAGCCTCCAAAAGAACACCATATTTATCAATCAATTGATTGAGTTCTTCCTCAGCTTCCATGCCCCCTCCATCAATTGATGAAGGTGCAACAGATTCTGGTCTAGTCTCACAATCAGAAAATGAAGTGGAATGAGATAGTACCTGAACCTTGTCAGGAGCATTCTGACTCCCTTCCTCATCAATGAAGGCCATAAGGCCTAGCTGAATAGTGTCTTCTTCATCCTCCTCTTCATCACTATCTGAGTGTGAAAGAGGAGCCCTGATTCCAACCTTTGCAGCTGAATTGTCTTCATCCTCTTCTGCTGCATATAGCCCAATGTTGGCTTCTTCTTCATTGTCTGAACCTGATGTTGAAGGATCAGACTCACTCCAGCTTCTTTCTTTCTTTTCTAGGAGTGACTTTTCTCCCTTCCTATCCTTGTGGTGATGATGCTTTGTTTCACCACTATCCTTTCTTTTGACTGGACAGTCAGCTATGACATGTCCAGGCTTGCTGTAGCTATAACAGATTATATTATTAGTAGAATGTTTACTGGGTTTTAAATCATACCTGTCACCCTTTGGGTGCAGTCTTTCAGATCTGCTGCTATTCTTTTTGTAGTGTGATGATGAGGAGGGCATGTTCCTCCATGGCTTCCTCTTCATCATCCTCTTGAACTGCCTAGAGAAGGCAGCAAATTCTTCATCAGAGGAAGAGCCTCCTGAGGTGCTGACTTCAGGTTCAGCTCTTCTCCTTGGAGGAGACACTATCCTCCCCTTGCTTCTCTTGGAGCTGTCAGCTTTGAGAGCTACAGAATTCTCCATTGCTTTTGCCTTTGAAGAGGTGTCCTCTTCCTTCCTTGCAGACAGCTTCATTTCATAGGAAAGCAGCTTCCCAAACAGAGTGTGAGTTGGGGTCTCACCAAGCTTGGCCACTTTCCTGATGGCACATATCTTTGTGTCCCAGTCTCTTGTGAGAGATCTAAGGAACTTGTCATTCAACTCATAGTTGGTGAAAGCCCTCTCATAGGTTCTCAGCTCATTGACTATTCTGAAGAACCTCTCATAGCACATGGATATGCTTTCCTGGCTCTGCTGCCTGAAGGCTTCATACTCTTGATTTAGGAGTGACTTCCTATCATCCCTAACTTCAGCTGTCCCTTCCATATATATTATTAGAGTATCCCATATTTCCTTGGCAGAAGTGCAGTGTACTAAGTTTTGAAAGGTGGAATCATCAATAGCATTGACAATGATGTTCTGGGCCCTCCTGTCCATGGTGAACAACTCAAGTTCATCCTTGGTCAGATCTTTGAATAGTTTGGCCACTCTTCTTGTTGGATCAATAGTGGATGCAGTGTGAAAGGTGAAAGGTCCTTCTTCAGCTGTAATGAAGATCCCTGGATCAGATGCTTCCATAAACAACATGATCCTTTGCTTCCATATGCCAAAATTCTCTTTGTTGCATATGGGCAACTTCATAGACCTCATTTCCTTTTGCAATCAACTGGAGGCTATTGGGATTTGACTAGACTAAACCTTTTAGGATCTGGTCAGACTGTTAAGTCCTTTTTGACCAACCTCGCTCTGATACCACTTGAAAGAATATAAGGTTTGTAGTCTAAGTCACCTAGAGGGGGGGTGAATAGGTCTTTTAAATTTTACTTGATTAGCTTTAGCTATTTTCAGAGTTGGTTCAAGCAAATCAGCAAACACAGAAAGCACACAATAATTTAAAGTGGTTCCCCAAAGACAGTGTGTCTATGGGTAGTCCACTTTCCCCCTCGACACTTCTAATAGTGTGTTAGACAGGGCCAACTTCTCCAAACTCGACTCAAAGAGCTTACAGCACAAGTTCCTCAGAACTTCTATGATCAAGAATGATCCTACCTCAGGACACAAGTCCTTACAACTCAGAGCTATCTCCAGCTCCTACCTCAGGCACAGCTGCCCTACAAACTCAGAGGATAACACCTCCTACAGCTCAGATAATAATGTCCTACAACTCAGACCTCTCCCAGGTCCTACCACTCAGAGGACTCCTCGTCCTACAGCTCAGACCAGCTCCTGGTCCTACCTCGGGCTGGTAAGCCCTACCTCAGATCTGCTCCAGATCCTACACTCAGGCCTTCAGCCCTACAGCTCAGAACCCTCAGGTTCCTACAAATTCAGACCAAATGGTCTTACAGCTCAGGCAAGATGCCCAACAGATAAATGATTTAGAAATTTATTCTACAGTAAAGGTACTCTCCTATAGATCCTGCACCGTTGGTGCTTCCTGTAGCTGAAGATGTCGATGCCATCTACTAACTTGATCTTCCTCTTCGACAGAGTGATGGAAGATCACCTTGCTCCTTCTTGCAGAGGAGCTAACTTTCTTTCTCTATTTTCTTCTGTTGGATCGGTAGGCGCCCTTAGAGGGGGGTGAATAAGGGTTTTCAAAAACTTAAGTTATATTTTGAAAGGCTTTGTAATAATGCAAGAATAAAGACAATAAGAAGTCAAGTAAAACAATTGAAATAAAGTAGAGACATGCTTTATTAATATCAAATAAAGTTTTACAAAAGTTGACTTCTATGACGCTAGAAATCGGTGGCGATGAATAGTAAACTCTTTTTGTTTTCTATCCCGACTCGCATCCCCACGAACCGGTGGCCCTAGCCTATCCTCCCCGGATTCGGCCTCAAGCCGCTCTAGCCAACCCTTCCTCGGATATGGCCTCGAGCACCCCCTAGACCTAGCCTAGATCTAGTCGTCAACACGAGGCGAGTTTCCCCCTAAGTCCTACCCAGACCTAGTCGCCAACACGAGGCGATTTCACTAACCGTTTACAAGAAAGATATTAAATGAAAATAAATAAAAACTCCCACTTGATGAACTTCTGAAGTTGGAGACGGAGATCCGCTATAGAATAAGCGTTGTAGAAGCGGACTTCGTTTGGATCCGGCTTGATGAGATTCTCCTTCAGAAGTTTGCAGAACTTTGGTAGGACATCAACTTTCGGCCAAATAGCCACTGGAATTCTAGCACTCTATCTCTCTCTAATATCTCTCTGATGTGTGCATGAAACGAGAGGAGAGGAGTCCTTTTTATAGCCTAAGTGCTAGCGCCGGCGCTATCCCATATTAGGACACATTCTGCGCGGCAGAATCTTCAATCCGAGGAAACAATTCTCTCTTGCCAACTGTGCTCCTCGCTATCTCCCGCGCTATCAGATATCGCCTGGCGCTATCTCCTTCTATAAGTTCTCCCGGCAATTGCGCTTAATCCAAAATTTCGTCGAACGAGAATTCGTCGAACGCCGCTAAGAGTTTGTCGAGCAAAAATTTCGTCGAACGAGAATTCGTCGAACGCCACTAGGAGTTTGTCAAACAAAATTTTCGTCGAACACCGCTATGAGCATTTCGTCGAGCGCCGCTAACAGTTCGTCGAACGGCATCTAGCGCCTGCGCTAGTACTACCGCCAGCGCTAGTAGATGTTTTGGATTTGTTGGCTCAACTTTGGGGGCAACCTTCTTATGTAATCCTTGAGTCATGTGGACTTTGTTATCCTGCACAATTAAACACACAAGATCAAATACATATAGGATTTGTTATTCTCAAACCTAGGAGATGCGGAAGACCATGTTCCAACAAACTCCCCCTTTTGATAATAACAAATCCATTAATGATAAATCAGAGCATTAATATATATAAGCATGAAGAAACATACTTGTGTGTGTGTGTGTGAAAGTGATGACTTAGGATAATTTTAGCATTTAGCATTTAGAATTGCTCCCCCTAAATACATGCTCCCCCTAAGTGAATGCTCTCCTAATATGTAAGTTATCATCTTAATTAAGCATTATATTTTGATAGCAGATTAATATTTATCATGTTAATTAATATTTATCATGTTAGTTCTCCCACATTTGTTATTAGCAAAAGCGGGTAAGGAGACACCACATAAAAGTTGATAATAAGATAAAAGCATGATCGAGCTTGTAGAGAAGGAAATGATAAGGAGTTTTAGAATACTTTTTATTGAAATAGATCAGAGTTTTGAGTATCACAATATTTTCATAAATCAGAGTTTGTAGCATAATCAAATACAACGTAGATGTAAAGTTGCGGAAGACTTAGAAAAATATAAGCAAACATCTTTTGTAAGTCATGAAGATTAAAAATATATATGATTTCAATTTCATAAAGAAGATGTTTTGTAAGTCATTGTTTAAGTAACAAATCTTTAAATTCACAAATAAAGTAACCAAGCATGAAAAAATGTTATCAAAAGGAGAGTACTACAATGTTATGTTAATTCATAATTTCAAAACATACTAAACATTGTAGAAAGCAAGCTAGGTTATCTACTGCATTTCATAAAATAAAAAGGAGTATAGAATTAGCAATAGGATCCAATACTCATGAGAAGAAGTGTTATGGAAGATAATGATGTGCACAAAAGTGTATTTTTGAGTAGTGTAAACAAATGTTTTAATCAAAAATACAAGTAATATGTAAAGTAAGAGCACAATAAAACACAAATAATTTTACTTCCACAAACTTCAATGCACAAAAAATGTACAACTACCAAGGTGCTTTGCACACACAATGCTCATTAAGACTTATCAGGGTGCAAAGTAGTGCTTGGGGGATCACATATTTTGTTTTATTTTAATATTGAAACTAGTGATCCCGTGTACTTAAGAATAAGTGGTTTTTATTTTGAAAGAAAGTTATGGTTTGCACAAGATACTTTACTTTTCTTTCCAAGGTGCTCAACCTCACAACACTTATTAAGACTTATCAGGAGGTTCAAGTAGTGCTTGGTGGAGTTATCTTTGTCACTTTATTTTATGATTTTTGTTTTGTACAAAGTTCTCTGAATACACTTGTTTTGCAAACCAATATAATTTATGAAAAAGATAACCACTTTTCTTAACTTTTAAAAGTGCAAATAAAGGAGTGTATGTAAGATACTTGTGCAATTTTAATTCATTGTACTAATACATAACATACACAAGCATTCTTAGATTAAACGCTTGTGTAGACAATGCCAAAATAAGTGAGTGAATAAAAATCATTATCAAACATAAAACATTTACTCATACTTAGAGGCATGCTAAGCTTAGTTCTACATAACTTTTACAATATAATTGATGCACATATTAATAGATATATCAAAGCATGATGAAAACAATGTTCAAATAGTTTGAAAAGATAAATTTCAACATTATAGAAGTTCCAAATAATAGATTAAATCATGCTTGATTTTCATAGGAAAATTCATACAGTTTTTTTGATAGTCTTAATGTTTTATATTTTTGTATTGGATTTTTGCAAAAAAATAAACTTTAAACAAATGGCAAAAGCAAAAAGTCAAAAACATAATTAATTTTTTTTGTAATTTGGCTTTTGTATTTTTTGATTTTTGCATAAAAAAGAGACATTAGACACAAAGGCAAAACATATTTTTGTAATTTGTCTTTTGTATTTTCGTATTTGATTTTTCAAAAATAAAATATAATCATAAGTGCAAGACTAAATAGTACATATAGATTAATATACTTTTAAGAAATTTTCAGAATTTTAAAAATACAGAAAAATGGATAAGTGCGCTAGCGCCGGCGTTAGCCCTAGCGCGGGAAACAGTACATGATTTTTTAGGATTTTGAAATTTTTGATTGTTAATCTTGATTAAGTGTCCCAATAGTAGTTTAATGCTGAAATTTCAGAATTTTAGGAGATGTTTTCGATGGTTAAAATTTACAAAATTGCGTGTGTGAATGTGTTTTAACTCGAAAGATCTAGGACACCTAACTCAAGTCGTAATAGTCGAAATCTAGCATCGGGAAGAGGTTTAGTAAATATGTCAGCGAGTTGAGAGTCTGTGCCAATGAAGCTTACTTTTACATGCTCTTTCTTAATGTGATCCCTAATGAAATGATGAAGAACATCGATGTGTTTGGATCTAGAATGGTGTACGGGATTATATGTGAGGTCTATTGCACTTTTGTTGTCACATTTAAGATCAATGTTTTTAAGATGAAATCCAAAATCCTCTAGTGTTTGACTCATCCATAATGCTTGTGCACAACAACTACCAAGTGCGATATATTCGGCCTCCGTGGTGGAGAGTGCAACCGAAGATTGTTTCCGACTAGACCAAGCTACTAAAGAGGGTCCTAGAAAGTGACAAGTACCGCTAGTGCTTTTTCGATCTAGTGAACACCCGGCATAGTCCAAATTGGAATAGTTGTGGAGTGTGAATGAATCATTGTGTGGGTATCATAATCCTAATTTAGATGACCCTAATAGATAACGAAAAATACGTTTACCGCTTTTAAATGAGATTCTTTTGGATTGGCTTGAAAGCGAGCACATAAACATACGGCAAACATTATATCTAGTCTAGATGCACTTAAGTAAAGAAGAGATCCTATCATTCCTCTATATAGCGTTTGATCAATTGAAATTCCGGATTCATCTTTTCCTAGTTTTAAAGAAGCACTCATAGGAGTAGAAGCTTGTTTGAGATTTTCAAATCCAAATCGTTTAAGCATGTCATGAACATATTTGTTTGGCAAATAAAGATACCATCAGTTCATTGTGAGATTTGAAACCCAAGAAAATATGATAGTTCTCCTACAAGACTCATTTCAAATTCATTTTTCATTACTAAGACTACTTCATTACACAACTCTTCATTAGTGGCTCCAAAAATGATATCATCAACATATATTTATAAAATAATTAGATCGTTTTTATTATGCTTAATGAAGAGTGTGTTGTCAGCACTTCCCATAACATACCCGTGTTTTAACAAAAATGATGTAAGTCGATCATACCATGCACGGGGCGCTTGTTTTAAACTATAAAGCGCTTTTTCTAATTTGTAAACATGATTAAGGAATTTTTCATTTATGAAACCGGGGGGTTGTTCTACATAAACTTCTTCTTTTATAAACCCGTTTAAAAAGGCACTTTTAACATCCATTTGAAATAATTTTATTCGTTTAAAACTCGCAAATGCCAAAACTATTCGTATAGATTCTAAGCGAGCAACGGGTGCAAAAGTTTCTTCAAAATCTACCCCCTCGATTTGAGAATACCCTTGAGCAACTAAGCGTGCTTTATTTCTTATAATCCTAGATTCATCATCTAATTTGTTTTTAAAGATCCATTTTACACCGATAATTGGATGATTAGATGGTCTATCTACTAGATTCCAAACTTTATTTCTTTCAAATTGTCCTAACTCTTCATTCATAGCCAAAAATCAAAATTCGTCATTTAAAGCGGTGGAAACATTTTTAGGTTCAATTACGGAAACAAAGCAAATTTTTGAAAACATTTCATGAAGAGAGGATCGAGTTCTTACCCCAGTAGAAGGTTCCCCAATGACTAGCTCTTTTGGATGATTTTTTCAAAAGTTCAACACGCTTGGAGGTACATATTCAACTTCATTGGACTTCTCCTCCTCTTCTTTGGACGGTTCCTCTTCGTCGTGCTCCAAAGATGGCAAAGGTTTATCATTTGTACCTGTAGAAAGCTTCTCTGCACATGGAATAAACTCATCAAATTTAACATTGATAGACTCTTCAACCTTACTCGATCTTTTATTAAATATTCTATAGGCTTTACTGGTTGAAGAGTATCCAAGAAATATTCCTTCATCACATTTCTCATCAAATTTTCCTAAAGAATCTTTTGTATTAAGAATAAAACATTTACATCCAAATACTTTAAAATATGATACGTTAGGTTTCTTTTGAAAATATAGTTCATACGGTGTGAGATTTAATGATGGGCGAAGCATAACTCTATTCATTACATAGCATGATGTGCTTACGGCTTCGGCCCAAAAAGACTTAGGTAATTTACATTCAGATAACATGGTGCATGCTAGTTCTTGGATTGTCCTATTTTTCCATTCTACAACACCATTTTGTTGAGGTGTGCGTGGAGCAGAGAACTCATGTTTAATACCTAACATTTCAGAAAAAGATTTAAAACTTTCATTTTCAAATTCACCTCCATGATCTGAGCGAATGCATTTTATTTTTAAATCTAGTTCATTTTGAATACGAGTACATAATTTTGAGAATTCGCAAAACGCATCAGATTTGGAAGAGAGAAATAAAGTCCAGTAATATCTAGAGAAATCATCTATTAGAACGAAAGTGTATATTTTACCACCCAGACTTGCGGTGTTAACGGGACTAAAGAGATCCATATGAATTAATTGTAGTGGTTTTGAAGTAGAAATTTCGTTTTTGCTTTTAAAAGATGATTTTGTAAATTTTCCTTCTTGGCATGGAGAGCATAGTGAAGATAAATTTCCATTCAACTTAGGCAATACTCTAATCAATTCCCTTTTTGCTAGTTTTAAAATGAGCTTTGTACTAGCGTGACCTAAACGTCTATGCCATAGTTCTAATTCATCATTTTTTGTTATAAAACATTTTATAGATTATTTGGAAAGATCATGAAATGAAACTATGTAAACATTGTGAATTCTAGGTGCAGTTAGTAACACATCTTTTTTTGTAGGATTAACTATTTTGCAAAGATTAGTGGATGATTCAAATAATACGTCTAATCCTTTATCACATAGTTGACTTATAGATATTAAGTTATGTTTTAATCCTTTTATATAAAGAACATTTGAGATAAGAAAAGATTCGTTACCCACTGTACCAACTCCCATGATCCTTCCTTTACCGTTATCACCAAATGTTACGATCCCTCATTTCTTCTTTTCTAGGCTAAGGAATTTTGCTTTGTTGCCCGTCATGTGCTTGGAGCAGCCTGAGTCCAAGTACCACACATCCTCTGTTTCCTTAGCCTTCCTGCAAATCTAGAGAGAAGATGAGAGTAAAGATACAGATACCCAAGAGGTACCACCCATAGAGTAAGTGGATTTCTTAGGTAACCAGATTTGTTTTAACGATCAAAGTTTTATATTCCTGCAAGAGCTAGACGTGTGTCCAAACTTAAGACAATTAGCACACGAAATAAAGGGGGTTGAGACCCTTTTCTGAGTTTCTACGTTGCTCTTGCTGGATGATGTTTGAACATTAGAGAAATCAGAAGATTTTTTAACAGTTGAGCTACCGCTGGCGTTAGTGGCTAGAGCTGGGCGGTAGGGTTCACTTTTATATCCGACCCCAAATTTTCCAGAACCATAACATTGGTTTCCCAAAATCATATCCAGGGATTTTTGACCAATCCCAAATTTTGTTATGGCAATATTGAGGTCATGATTTTGTTTTTTAAGAAAAGTATTTTCTTGTACAATCATAACACATTTATTTTTAAATCCCTTTTAATTATTTTCAATTTGTAAAAGAGTGGTTTTTAGTTTTCTCTCTATGTCCCCCTTTTCTTTTGCAATAGTTTTGTTTTGTGAGAGGGCCTTAGAAAGAGAAACTTCAAGTTCTTTTGTCTTAAATAAAGAGTGCTCACACTCTTGACATGAAACCTTTCTCTTTTCAAGGGCAATCAATTTTTTGTGAGCTTATGATTTGCTTTGATAATAGATTCATTTTCACGATTTAATATAATATTATCTTTTATACTTTGATCATAAGATTTGCAAGTTAGAACAAATTCATCATAGAGTTCTTTGAAAGTAGGAGGAGTTACCTCAGTGTCACTAAGAACACTAGTGTCGTCATCATTGCTTTTTGCCATTAAGCCTAAGTTTGCTTCCTCCTCGCTACTTGACTCAGACTCGTTTGACTATTCAGAGGAAGAATCATCCCAAGTTGCGGCTTTCAGTACTTTCTTCTTCTCTTTTGCTTTGTGTTGTTCTTTTTGCTCCTTTTGATACTTTGGGCACTGGCTCCGAATGTGACCGGTCTTTCTGCAGTGGTAGCACTCTGGTGGTGGTCTTTCTTCTTCATCTTCGCTTCCTTTTTCTTTCCTTGATGAAGAGGAAGATCCCTTTCGTCGAGTATTCTTTTGGAAGTATTTGCGGAATGTGTTCCTTCTTTCCGGATTCCTGATGAACTTCCTGAAATTCTTCACCAGGAGACCTTCTTCATCTTCATCATCATCTTCGATGCTCTCCTTCTTTGACTTTAGTGCTAGCGCCTTTATCTTTGGCTCTTTGTTGTATTCATCATGTTGAATCTGGAGTTCTACCTCATGGGTTTTGAGATTCCCAATAAGGTTCTCGATCTGGAGCGTTCTTAAGTTATGCGACTCCGAGATGGCTGTCACCTTTGGATTAAACCTTGGAGGTAAGGAACGAAGAATTTTCCTCACCAAGTCCCCGTCTGAGTAGGTCTTTCCAAGTGCCTTTGAAGCGTTGACGATCTTGGTGAAGCGGGTGTACATCGAGTTAATGTCCTCTTCGGTATCCATCCTGAATTTTTCATATTCAGATTCCAGTTGGAATAGCTTTGCATCTTTCACCTGCGATGTACCTTCATGAGTTACTTCCAATTGATTCCAAATATCATAAGCAGTTGTGCATGCAGAAATTCTATTAAACTCAGTCCTATTTAAAGTGCAATATAAATGGTTCATTGCTTTAGAATTATTTTTACACCTTAGTTTATCATTTTCATCCCATTTATCTTTAGGTTTTGGTAATGTCGCCTCTCCCACTACAGTTATAGGAGGAGAGTACCGAACTTCTACCATGTTCCACACTTCTACATCCATGGTCATAAGAAAACACATCATTCAATTTTCCAGTAGTTAAAATCTGACCCAGTAAAGAGAGGTGGTCGACTAACCCCTTGACCCTCCGGAAAAGCGAGATCATGAGACGCCATTATTCCCAGTTGTTAAGCCGATTGGAATAACCTAGCTCTGATACCACTTGTTGGATCGGTAGGTGCCCTTAGAGGGGGTGAATAAGGGTTTTCAAAAACTTAAGTTATATTTTGAAAGGCTTTGTAATAATGCAAGAATAAAGATAATAAGAAGTCAAGTAAAACAATTGAAATAAAGTAGAGACATGCTTTATTAATATCAAATAAAGTTTTACAAAAGTTGACTTCTATGACGCTAGAAATCGGTGGCGATGAATAGTAAACTCTTTTTGTTTTCTATCCCGACTCGCATCTCCACGAACCGGTGGCCCTAGCCTATCCTCCCTGGATTCGGCCTCAAGCCGCTCTAGCCAACCATTCCCCAGATATGGCCTCGAGCACCCCCTAGACCTAGCCTAGATCTAGTCGCCAACACGAGGCAAGTTTCCCCCTAAGTCCTACCCAGACCTAGTCGCCAACACGAGGCGATTTCACTAACCGTTTACAAGAAAGATATGAAATGAAAATAAATAAAAACTCCCTCTTGATGAACTTCTAAAGTTGGAGACGGAGATCCGTTGTAGAATAAGTATTTTAGAAGCGGACTTCGTTTGGATCCGGCGTGATGAGATTCTCCTTCAGAAGTTTGCAGAACTTTGGTAGGACATCACCTTTCAGCCAAGATAGCCACTGGAATTCTAGCACTCTATCTCTCTCTGATATCTCTCTGATGTGTGCATGAAACGAGAGGAGAGGAGTCCTTTTTATAGCCTAAGCGCTAGCGCCTGCGCTAGCGGTACCGCCGGCGCTATCCCATATTAGGACACATTCTGCGCGGTAGAATCTTCAATCCGAGGAAACAATTATCCCTTGCCAACTGTGCTCCTCGCTATCGTCTGCGCTATCGGATATCGCCTGGCGCTATCTCGTTCTATAAGTTCTCCCGGCAATTGCGCTTAATCCAAAATTTCGTCGAACGAGAATTCGTCGAACGCAGCTAAGAGTTTGTCGAGCGAAAATTTCATCGAATGAAATTTTTGTTGAACGCCGCTATGAGCATTTCATCGAGCGCCGCTAACAGTTCATCGAACGGCAGCTAGCGCCTGCGCTAGTACTACCGCCAGTGCTAGCATATGTTTTGGATTTGTTGGCTCAACTTTGGGGGCAACCATCTTATGTAATCCTTGAGTCACGTGGACTTTGTTATCCTGCACACTTAAACACACAAGATCAAATACACATAGGATTTTTTATTCTCAAACCTAGGAGATGCGGAAGACCATGTTCCAACATCTTCTTCTTGTTTAGTGAGCAGGAGGAAGAAGACGAGAGCTTCAGCCGTCAATGTAATAGTTGATCTCTTTTGCACGTTTCCGAGAGGTTCAAATGTGCCCTAACTCTTCCTTTTATACATCTTTGATCTTCAACGGCTCTTAGGTGATATGCTGAGAAGTATGGGAGAAGATGGTGGACCCCACACAGCTTTTCTGCAACTTGTCCTAGCCGTAGGTCCCGCCGCCCTACTTTTCCGTAGAGAAGGACTGCGCTCGGCGAACGTGGAACACACTGCGTTCGACGAACCAGCTGTCCCCTGCGATCGACAATCTTGCCAGCTCAGTGCTCGACAAACTTACCTTGTGTGTCTTCTCAGCGACTCAGCTGAGACGGCTCCTCGTCTCAGCGTTTGTCGAACGGCGTTCAGCGTTCGACGATCTTGCCTTGTGTGTCTTCTCAGCGGCTCCTTCTTTGATCCCGTCTCAGCGGTCGACGAACGGCGTTCAGCGTTCGACGAATGTCGAGCCCAGTTCGACGACCACGCTGATTCTCAGTGTATAATGAACTTCTCAGCGGATATGCTGAGACGGCTCCTCGCCTCAGCAGTTTTGCCCCCTTCGTCTCAGCGGTTCGGCTGAGACAAAACTTCATCTTTTGGAAGATGATTTCTCCACATCTAAGGGCATGTTTGTCCCTTCCTTTTGAGTCACCTGCACCTGTATATCTTACACAAGTATAGCTCATCAAATACAATATGTCCTTAGCATTGAGAGTGATGCCTCTTCAAATCAAGGTACTATTGAGGGCAATATACCCAACATGGGCCCCAAAAGAAGAGACATCAAATCAAGGGGGAGCTACAAGCTTGATGTTCTCATAAGTTCAGCAAAAGAGATAAGTAAAATATTAAATGCTCATGTCTTCCATTTAAGATTATAACATTTATTGTCAAGTGAAAGTAGTCTTGAAATGAGATTCTGACTTCTTCAAATAGGGGGAGATTGTTGGGAATCTTGCCCACATGATTCCTAATTTGAAGAAATCACCAAGTCAAGACTACTTCACTTTGTATTTAATCACTTCTCTAGATAATAATCTCAAGAAGTTAAAGGTATGTCATCAAGAAGAATAGGAGATGTCGTCGACAAAGTATGCTCATCGTTGAGATGATGAGCAAAGCACACGCTGAGACTTGGCGAGTTCGTCGAACGAAGAATGAAGTTCGTCGAACGCAGAATGCAGTTCGTCGAACACAGAATGTCGTTCGTCGAACGAAGAGATAGGGCAGAAGCAAACGCTGAGACTTTGCGAGTTCGTCGAACAAAGAATGGGGTTTGTTGAACGAAGAATGAAGTTCGTCGAACGCAGAGACGGGACAAAAGAATGAAGTTTGTCGAACGCAGAATGAAGGTTCGTCGAACGCAGAGAAGTCATGAAGATATCAAAGGAAGGAATGTCATTGAGAAGATGCAGTATCGTCGACATCATCAAAGTAGTCTTGTCGTTGAGAAGATGCAGTATCGTCGACATCTTCAAAGAAGCCTTGTCGCTGAAAAGACTAAGTGTGACTGATGGCATTTGACATCGTCGTAAAGAAGGCATAACGTTGAGAAGACTGAAGAAGGATAGCTGAAGACAACCAGTGGCTGAAGCATAGTCTCTCGACATGATATCGTTCATGTCGTCAAAAGGACAAAGTGATTTTGACGACAGTCTACAAGAAAGAAGATCACGACGACACAGTCAGAGATAGCATATCGTTGTATATGCAGAAACACCAGAATATCTCGTATCGTCGAGACATCATCATCAGAGGCAAAAGCTAGAAGACTTGAAGATCCACCAAGGTCTAAGGAATCAACAAAGTCTTGTCGTTGAGATATTATCCATGTCGTCGTAATAGTGAAAATATCTTTGAGACAGATTCAAATGTTGCGGACGTGCTGTCAGCATTTAATGTCGCCGCCTGATTGTCCAATCAGCGCGTGCTCTTAAGGAATGGGGCGTCTGACTCTTAAGGAACTTTTTCAGAAGACCGGTGGGAGCCTCGCATTCTTATAAAAGAGATAAGAGGTTGCCCTAAAGAAGAATCAATTAGAAAGAATCCTGATGTTGCTTCTCAATACAACAGTACATTTTGCGGAGAAGAAGAAGAACAGTAGAGAACAAGAATCAAGCATTCTCAGAAGAATCAGTCATTTCCATTGACTGATAAGAAGCCATTCCTCATCAGGCTAAGAGAAGAGATTGAAGAAGAACTGCGCTTTCAGATCTGAATCAGAAACATCTTCTTCAACCTCAAGAAGCCAATCTCCATCAGGCTAAGTTGCTGATCTTCATCAGGCAGAAGAAAAAGTGTTTATAACTATAAAACTTTTATTGTTGTAAGGCTTGAGAGCCTAAGTGTCTAGCTTGAGGGCTGGAGAGCTGTGAGGCTTGAGGGCCAGGGCAGTGGACTTGCGGGTCCGACACCGTCTAGCTTGAGGGCTGGAGAGCTGCAGGGGGGCTTGCGGGCTTGAGTAGGGGCTTGCGGGCTTAGGCTGTAGGACTTGCGGGTCCGTGTTGTAAGGCTTGCGAGCCTAAAGATTTGGCAGAGTTTGTCGAGCCTAGCACACTGCTAGGTAGGCGCAGAGGGACAGAGGACTACTCAAGACACCCGGTCTAAAGGAACCTCTATAGATCTTGTATCGTCTAGTGTGATTTTCTTGTGCAATACTTGTGTGCTTTGTTTGAGTAATCATAAATCGCGCTAATATTTAGAAAAGAAGCAAGATCATGTAACACCCCCCTCTAGGTGAACGTTCTATTAACAACACTTATGTCTTCTTACCAATAATAAAAACATAAATGTGTTATCTGGTATTAGACATGGAAACATTTATTTAGTCAATTTTGACTCTGCCAATTCTGATATTTGTTTATTTAATTCTATAAGTAAAACAAATGAATTATGGCATAAAAGGCTTGGACACATTAACCTTAGAACTATCTTTAAGCTCTCTAAGGACAATCTTGTTAGAGGACTGCCTTCTGGTTCATACAAGAAGGAAGGACTCTGCAGGGCTTGTCAATTAGGTAAGCAAACCAAGAGTAGTTTTAAATCTTTATCCAAGAGTGATTCACCTAGGATTTGTACTTACTGCATTTGGATCTTTTTGGACCCACTGCAATACAAAGTCTAGGAGGGAAGCATTACTCTCTAGTTATTGTAGATGACTTCTCAAGATTCACTTGGGTGTACTTTCTTATGAAAAAGTCTGACACCTTCAATGTTCTGACAGACTTTCTCAGGTCCATCAAGATTGAGTATTCTACTCTAGTTGCATTGATCAGAAGTGATCATGGCACTGAGTTTGAATCTCTTCTGATGAGAGAATTCTGTGGAAAAGAAGGGACCAGGCAATGTTTCTCTGCTCCTAGAACTCCTCAACAAAATGGGGTAGCTGAAAGGAAAAATAGAACACTAATTGAATCAGAAACTACATTGCTTGTTGATGCAAACTTGCTACTCTCTTTTTGGGCAGAGGCGGTGAACATAGCTAATAATGTGTTGAACAGAAGCCTGATACATAAACTTAAGGGCAAAACTCCCTATGAATTACTCAAGAATAAAAAGCCTAAGGTTAACTATTTTAAGATATTTGACTGTAAATGCTATGTGCATAACAATGACAAGAAGTATCTAAGGAAGTTTGAAGCAAAAGCTGCTGAAGGCATATTCCTTGAATATTCTCTTTCTAGTAAAGCATACAGAGTTTACAACAAATCTACTCTTAAGATAGAAGAGTCTATGCATGTCTCTTTTGATGAGACTAACATGTTAATTGAGGAGAGGAATACCACCTCTACCAAAATAACTTTGCAGGTACCAGCTCTATGTGAAGAGCTAAATGAACTAGATCTACAGAAAGAAGATTCTCCACTTCCATCAACTCAAAATCTTGAAGACAGTGAAGAAGAATATCATCCAGAAGATCTTGCTGACAAATCAAATCAAGTGACAGCTGAACAAATTTCCCAAGTGGATACTATTGCTGAACCAACTCCAACTTTTGACCACATCACAGTTAGAGATCATCTAATATCTTAAATCATTAGAGATATTTCAGCAGGTGTTCAAACAAGGCATCAACTACACCAAAATCAGATGCATACTTGTTTCATATCACAACTTGAACCTCAAACCATAAAAGATGCAGAACAGGATCCAAACTGGATTCTTGCAATGCAAGAGGAGCTCAACCAATTTGAAAGGAACAAGGTTTGGGATTTGGTTCCAAGACCAAAAGGCCATCCATTCATTGGCACCAAGTGGGTCTTCAGGAACAAGCTAGATGATCAAGGCAACATAGTCAGAAACAAAGGAAGATTGGTAGCCCAAGGATATTTACAGGAAGAAGGAATTGACTATGATCAGACCTTTGCTCCTGTTGTAAGACTTGAAGCTATCAGGATTTTTCTGGCCTTTGCTACATTCAAGAAGTTCAAGGTATATCAGATGGATATGAAGAGTGCATTTCTTAATGGAGATATCAAAGAAGAAGTCTATGTGGAACAACCACCAGGTTTCATCTCTCCAACTCACTTCTCTTATGTATTTAAGCTTAATAAAGCTCTCTATGGTCTCAAGCAAGCTCCCAGAGCATGGTATGAGACCTTAGCTAATTTTCTTTTGGAGAACAATTTTTGTAGAGGCATTGTTGATAAAACCTTATTTTTCAGGATACATAAAAATCAAACATTACTAGTTCAAATCTATGTTGATGATATCATTTTTGGCTCTACTGATTCAAATCTATGCAAAAGGTTCTCTAACCTCATACAATCTAAATTTTAAATGAGTAGTATGGGTGAGTTATCTTACATCCTTGGTCTTCAAGTGAAGCAAACTCCACATGGCATATTCATATCACAATCCAAGTATGCTAAGGAATTAGTGAAAATGTTTGGTATGTCTGATGCTTCCACCATGAAAACACCCATGCCCTCCAATGTTGTTGTAGATACTGATGAATCAGGGAAACCTGATGATCAGAAAGTATATAGAGCAATTGTTGGCTCACTACTTTACCTAACAGCTAGTAGGCCTGATATAATATTTGCTACCTGTATTTGTGCTAGGTTTCAAGTTAACCCCAAAGAATCTCACCTTATTTTACTAAAAAGAATTTTGAGATATATAGAGGGTTGTCCAAATCTAGGACTCTGGTATCCAACAACATCAGAATTTGAATTAACTGGATTCTCATATTCTGATTATGCTGGATGCAGAGTAGACAGGAAAAGCACATCAGGAACTTGTCAGTTTCTTGGTGATAGGCTTGTGTCTTGGTTTTGTAAGAAACAAACATCTGTGTCTACATCAACAGCTGAAGCTGAATATATAGCTGTAGGCAGTTGCTGCTCACAGATATTGTGTATACAAAATCAACTCCTAGACTATGGTATCAATCTAAATAATTCAATTATATTTTGTGACAATACTAGTGCAATATCTATAGCACAAAATCCAGTTCTCCATAGTAGGACTAAACACATAGAAATTAGGCACCACTTTATCAGAGATAATGTGGATAAAAATAAAATTTGCCTACAATTCATTTCTACTGATTTGTAAAGGGCTGATATTTTCACCAAACCCATGGATGAAAAGAAACATATCTTCTTTAAAAATCAGCTAGGAATGATAGATGGAGATTCAATCAATTAAAAATTAAATTTTATACTTATCCCATCACTTTATCGAACTGAGATCGACGAAATCTAGTCGAACGGAGATCGACGAAGTCGTCTATATCGTCAAACTGAGATCGACGAAAAATTATTTTTCATCGAACGCAGTTTTGATGAAGCCTATGTTTATGATATTTCCTTATAATCATATCTTTATTTCATTTTAACTGTATGCCTACAGAATTGCTTCTCTTTCCAGTTCCTTTGCACTTGATCTCTATTTTTTTTGCAGGAACAATGACAATATTTCTTCTAAGATTGCATACTTCCCTTCCTCCTCTTCAAATGTCCCTTCTTCTAGGGGCCTAGCTTCAGGCCTTCCTGAAACTAGGCAGGGGGGAGAAGTTTCATGAAGAAGCTCCTTTTGATAGGGGGAGATGTTTTGAAGAAACTCCTTTTTGTTAGGGGAGATGCTTTCCTTTTTGATAGGGAGAGTTACTTTATATAGAAGCTCAAGTTTCTA